>OU342789.1:65171117-66377818 GCA_910591515.1 Cerceris rybyensis
GGTTAAAGAGAGACGAGACGATGACGACGATCGACGGTTGCGCAGGTGTGCCCCCCCGAGAACGATCGTCCATCGGGGACGACAGGACGAGTAGGCGACGAGAGATCGGCGACCGAGAGGCAGGACACGCGGGCGCGGGATGGCAGAGGTTCGCTCGATATCGGCGACACGTAGCCTCTCGAGGGTCTGCTGATGGCGCGGATCGCGACAATGAGCCTGCGATGCTCACCTGGCTCTTTCGACGAGAGCGCGGCAAGGACGCTTCGGTGACGGGGATCGTCCCCTCGACACCCCCGCGTTTCGAGCGCTTTGTCGGAAGAGCGGATATCCCGCGCGCCAGCCACCGGAAGAACTCGAGGCACGAGCGGCCCGATGGAGAATCTGCGGCTGGAGAGGATTGCCTTCGTCGTTCGATTTCCGCCGATTTGTCGCAGCTTCTCGCGACTTTAAACCTTTCGTTATGGCAGTCCACTTCGTCGGAGTGACGAAATTGAACTGAAACGTGTGCACATTGGTCGTCGATAATGTTCGGTGTTTGCACTCTCGTCTTTCAACGCCACCTTGGGATTCTCTTATGTACACTTTTTTAGGAGCTACGTACATGTACAGTCCGACAACTCTAACTTGGCTAGTGAGCGACAGAGTATCCCGTTTTCAATCGCTTATTTCCGCTGTTTCGTTTTTGGAATTCTCAAACTCAACCTCTTGAAGTAAACGACTATGCGGAGTGTCTACTATAGAAAACTGGGTTTCGAAATTTCAAAAAGGATATGGCGGGAATGGGCTTCTAAAATCGAGTGGTTCCACCGCTCGCTAGCCATTTTTCAGTTGTCGGACTGTAACAATTGTTTCATTGTATTACATGAGACGAATGAAATTGTGTATATTTTACGCATTTTAGTTATTTACATATTTACAGATTTCGTTATTATTATAGATTAAAATTTATTTATATTTATTATATTATAATCCGGCAGGTCGCTGGATATAGATGGCACTCATTAAGAAAGGGTCAATCCTTTTGATCCTACGGGCGACTGCGGCCGATTTTTGTAAAATATCGTTTTTTCGATGCGACTGTAGTCGCTGTGTTCTCGTTGCGCTCTCCTGCATCTAAGACTGGACTTGGAGTTCCAGAGCTTACGATCGGTTCCATGTATCATTGGGGCACCGAAAGAAGTCACTGGATAAGTGGTTTGCTCCGACTCGCCCAACGGATAAGAGACATATCTCGTTCTCATGTATTTTCGATTCAAACGTGCTGTTGACCGAAACAGCCACATATTTTACCCTTTCCTCACTATAGGCGACTATGCTCGCTCTCCATAAAACGTCACTCACACGCTACAAGTGACTACACTCGTTTTGCACAAAATTTACACAAACTAGGATACTGCGAGTGACTATAATCGTTCTCCATAAATGCACCGTTTTGTATCTACGACAAGTGAATATAGTTAATTCGCAACGAATATATTGAGTCAGCAAGAAAGTAATTTCGGTTTTTGATGAGAGCCAGCTTTACGTTTGTTCTCAATGATTTCTGACAATGTTATGATTTTTTTCTTCTAACAATCAAAAGTTGTGAAACTTTTGACTTGGGTTAGAAACAAATTGCGCTTTATTTTGTTTGTAATTGATGGTTTAGGAAAATTTTAACATAGAGTGAAAACCAACATTTCTGATATGTTTTACTTTTTTATTTTTTGCAAAATCCAAGCTTGATTGGGAAGTGATGTCACAGCCTCCATGTAGCCCTGATCTGACACCATTAGATTACCATTTATTTTTCAGCTTGCAAAATTTTTTGAATGGTAAAACTTTCAATGGCGATGATAGCCTAAAATTGCATTGGGTTCCGTTTGTTGTTGATATGGGCCAGTATTTCTATAAAAACGGAATCACGAATTTGTCAAAACGATGGCAAAAGGTCATCGAGTAAAGGTCATTGAAAAAATTCTTTGTTAAAAAAAATTAAGTTCCATTTCACATTACAAAACCGAAATTACTTTCTTGCCAACCCAATATTACCATGTAATATGATATGGAAATATAAAGATCTTTAAAAAAAAACACACACAGTGGAAGCAACTCTTCTGCAGTCAGAAGTGTCGCTCTTTTTCGCGCTCCGTGCTAACTTTTACAAGGACAGTCTTCCCTTACCCAATACGTCAAATCAAGTGACTTCATTGCGTTGACGACCTATAACTTGGTCCTTGGCATCAAATACAATTTTTTACAAATGATACCGTTTGAAACAAGTTCTGGCGCAGGAAGACAGAAATTCGCAACAATGCTCATCCTCGCGCATAGGGTGGTTCTCGGTGCGGTGGCTCGTTCGATCCGAGTATCACGGCGGACAAGATGCTCGCAGCGGAAGAGTTAATGGATCCGCTCTCTCCTCCGGCCGCTCTTTCTCTTTGGTCGCGCTGCGCCCTCCCATCGCCCTCTTCGCTCTCGACGGTTTCCTCGCTTTTCGCGAGCGCGAGAGAAACTCCTCCTCGCGTTTCCGGTAACGAGCACCGAACCACGCCGGTATTCCGATACACCAGGAATGAATAGTCGAGATCCGTCGCGCGTTTCTGCAGAGAAGATATCATTGATCGCGTATCGGTTTGACGCGTGACGTAGATAGCGGCCGGTAATATTATTCCCACGTCGATGTCGTTGCGTTTCGCTCTTTCTCCGATGCCGTCTCTCTCTGCCTTTATCTATCCACGTATCTCCACCCGATCCGCCACGTCGGTCCCTCTTTTTCGTTCGTCCCTCCACTTCCCTCGGCCATCGGCAAACGGTCGCTTTCGATCGAGGCGAAAGCTCCGCTTTTCGTCGCGAGGCGCATCGGTAGAGGCATTGTAAGGAGTCGAATCTCCGGCGAGCGACAGGCCGGAAGGATCCTTTCCTCCCGTCGCGACGCGTCGCGCCGATCTTCCGTCGAGTCTCGCTCCTATCTCGGAGCCGTCCGGTAAATCGAACCTCGGAGATTTCCCTCGGGATTTTGGGGGAAGCGCGCTAATTTTTCGCGTCGAGTCTCGCCGCTCGATTTTCGCGTGAGTCGAAGATTTTCCCGAATCGACGAGCGATCTGGTCGACTAGGCGGCGAGTGTTGCGTCGCGAATTCGAATGGATGCTTTCGTATGCGACTTGATCGCGGATCCTCGATCGGTGGTTTAACTGTTTGAATACCGGGAGGGTTTTAAAAAATTACTTCGAAAAAGCCAAAAGTCACTTTAGCGCTCTTGAGATTTTATTTCAAAATAAGCTAAAGTTGGTGTTTTATTTTATGTAGTGCACAAGAAGAACAATCTTGTTGTGCTTGTATCCTAATTTGGAATTACTTTATATTGTAAAAAAGAAACCTGATGCATTCTTAACAAAATATCTTAACAAAGTCTTCCTTCAATTGTCAACATTGAAAAAATGTCCTGGGGTTTTTCGACACAAAAACTGAAGAGCGCGAAAGTGGCTCGTGTTACGCAAACGATTAAAAAGTCCAGTGGGCTGTGAATTAACACTAGAACGACCGACGTTAAATTTATTACATTTAAATATATTAAATAAGAACTGTGGAAGAAGAGGAATCAAGGGGTGGAAAATATGATCGGTCTGGTAATCTGTGTTTTATAAGATCAACTTAGAATTTCTAGTATAGGACTCTCCTGTAACCTTAGGCAATTTTTGGAAAAAAATGTGAACAAGTCATTTTAGCTTGATTGGTCGTTCTAGTGTTTATATTTACACTGAGCTTACTACTACTGTACAAGATGAATTTTAACCCTTATCGCTCCAAGTGTGCTTGTCAGGCAGACCTGATTTGAAGCGTCTAACTCCAATTGTACTTTTTACTTCGGATATTGTTCGGTTCGTTATCGGTAATTGTTTATAGATAAAATATAGTACTCCTCAGTCAGTTCCAAGCGAACAGTAAAGAAAGTCAGATCTCAACCTGTTTTATGGTAAATTCATCTATTTTTCAAATATTACTGCCGAGAAGGAAAATAATTCATCTTTGATTTTTCCGTACCGCGAGATTTATCAGACTTTTACAAAATACATTTATTTTATATATTCCACCTAACTGTCGAAATTATGAGAAAAAATTAATTTTGATTTTAAAATAATATTCTTGGAAATATGTGACAGATGTTGCCCGTTTTATTTATGAGGTTACAGTTATGAGTTCGCAGAATAATTAAATTATACTTATTCTGCGAAATCATGATAGAGAGATATTTCAATTTTTCACTCCGAAAAAATGCCTATAATGCGAATAAATCTAATATGGGGATATCTAATTTTTTATGCAGCCCGCGGAGGTATGATGCATTTCCAAAATGGCCCGCAAGATCATTTGGGTTGGCCACCCCTGATGTAGATAGAGACGATGATAATTTTGATTTCTACATCTATAATGATGAAGCTGTTAAATAGCCAAAAAAAAGTAATGCGGCAAAAAAACAAACATTTTCTACTGTGAGATCAGTGAATTCAAGTCAGGTTTGCATCCCAATGACTGTTTTAAAAACTACCACACATTAATCACTTACAATTAATAATACAAATATTGCAAACTAAATTATATTACTTCTGAAATGAATAAAGATTGTTTTGAATGACTTTAATATTATAATTTACTCGTTATTGTAGCATTTAAAGTATGACCCTTAAAAACCTGCACGTCAAAATATGACGAGCGTAAGTTTGAGTATCCCGTCGATATACACACTTAAAAGTTGGAATGTTAAGGGTTAAAGTTATGTATAAAAACTGACAGAGTGATGCTGTACGTTGACTTGTTTTGGCAAAAAAGAGAGGCCGAGCCGATGCACTTGGCCCTTATATAAAGGTATTTTTAAAGGGAGGCATACTTACTTCTGAAGAAGGGGAATATGCTTTTCTGTCAAACGTGGAGAAACATTCCGTTTGCACTCGGCTCGTCTTTACCGATTTTCGTCCCGAGGCAAGTTTTATGATCGTTCCTAAGTAGGTATAGAATCTACAGAAATTTTGCACGTTTAACAATCTAAATCAGAAATATTTCTCGTGACGATGCGTCGCGACAGCGAAATTAAGTTTAATTCATGGTAGAAAATGCGAGGAAATTGGGGTAAACAGAAAATTTCGCAGGGGCAGGGTGGTTCGCGGTGACGGCAAGAGTCCCAAACAATTGGAAGCTTCGGAATGCCGAGGATCAGAAAGGACATTGGAGGAGAGTCTCGGAGCAGCGTTGGGCAAAGGGTGATCTCGATGGAAAGAAAAGGGCTGGTGATTTCGTCGTCTCCGTCCTGTTCTCGTGGAAAAGCGGAACGGTCATCTCTGAGGCGCCCACTCACCTTTGCAAAATTTTTAAGGCTATTTTTCAAGCGGATCACCAATTCCGGAAGATCTCGGGAAAATTCTGAAGGAGGAGCAACGCTGCTCGTCTCCCTCGTCCTGCTCTGCAGAACGAAGTAGCCGAAGTACGGCACTTCCGACGAAGTGAGCGGGAGGAGACAGAGAATGAAAGGAAGGCAGAGGAGAAGGAGGCAAAGAAGGCTATTTTTGAATCTTTAGTCAGTTCACAAGTAGCAGGTTCAGGAGGCGAACCATAAAGAAGCGTGAGTTACGTCTCTGGGACGTGGGTGCGCACGACGAAACTCCACCGTCCAATTCCAGCAAAGGGTTGAGCAATCTCGCGAACAAGAATCCTAGGAAGAGAGAACAAGTTCGGCTCGATCGAACTTTCTCGTTGAAAGAGTCTCCGAATTTCCGAAATAAATAAATATCAATCTATCTCGATTTTACGCGAATCTAGTTTGACGCGTGACCAATCCTTCCCGTCGATTGATGCACGATCAATTGAGACATAAATGAAACGACAAGGAGTTAAAATATAGTGCCGATATAATCCGCGACAGTAACTGTAAGATTTGGTATATCATCGGAGGAAAACGTTGATTGCCCCTTCAAAATTTCAAAGTGTCGCAAATTCCAGAGCGGAAAGGCTCCGCTCGGAAAACGTGGTCACCGTGTCGAGGATCGATCGAAATGTAGGGGGCGATCGAAAGGAGAACGATACCAGAGTGCGGAAATCACGCCGAGGAGGCTCCTATCTCGAGTTTCGCAGCCGCGCGGTCTGGCGACGGCCCGAGCCGGGGGAGCCGCGAAGAAGACCGCGGAAGAGGCGAAGAGAGGGAGGTGGAGGAAGCGAACCGTCCGACCGCAAGGAACAACCTCTTAATCGGGGACCCGGAGATCCGCAGGGCACCGAGGTCTTACCCCCGTGGCTCGGCCGTCGTCGGTTGCGTCGGTGTATCTCCGGGCGCTCGACCCCGAACCCCACCACGCTCTCTCGGTCATCCGCGATCACCCGGTCGATCCCTGGCCGGAGAGAAGCGCGCGTCTCTGGATTCTCGAACGTCGATTTTCCTCTCTTTCCTTCAATGGGGTCAACGATGACCTTCTGCAGATGCGAGCGCTCCTTTTACCTCGTCCTCTCCTCTTCTGTAGCGTGGTTAAGAGAAGAATCTTTGGCGACACCACTCGCGATAGGGTTGGCGAGATGGTTACTTTAACCTCTTAGGCACGATGCACCACTATAGTGGCTGTCGTGGTTGTCATTCCTCTGAACAATGCGCCACTATAGTGGCCTTCGCGAATGTCAGCCTTCTGAACGACGGATGATTATAGTGGCTCGCTCGCTCATCGTGTCAATTAACCCCTTGCACTATCGGTAAACTCGCAAGAATCCATGCCTAAACCGAACGCCCGATATATGATATCTTACGACTGACAAAGATTACCGCGTTAGTATTTACTTCACGCAATGGAACTTCTGTGAAACTCAAATGAGTTTGAATCAAGGTCTAAATTTAATAATCCTGCACGGGGACATACGATCTTATTCGAGATATTAATACTTTGTCCGAGATTAACACTAGAACTACCAAACCAGTCAAAATGACTGGTACACAATTTTTTCCAAAAATTGTCCAAGTTCATAGACAAGCAAGAGAACGAAAATTTTACGTCCATTACAAACGACATAAAACACTTCATTGATCATTGTTTCCGCCACTCGATTCATCCTTTTTTAAAGTACTTATTTAATATATTAAAATATGATAGATTTAACGCCGGTAGTTCTAGTGTTAATACAACGAGTCAGACTCGTGATATTCAAGTTTGGCCTAAAATTTTCATCACGAGTCAGACTCGTGGAAATAGTGGAAGGGGTTAAACTTAAAGTATGTGTATCGTATCTTCAATAAAAATGATAATTTAATCATTCAAACCTTCATTCCAATGTACTCGCGGAGAGAAGAGCATTGACACATTGCAGTGCTGTATCATTTATACCTACGTAATTCGCGTCAGATTCTACCGTACGGAGAAACAGCCCCGCGCAGAATTCAGCCGTGCCTAAGAGGTTAAAGAGTTCAGTGAGAGAAAATAAACGTCTATTTAAAGATGTAGGATCGTGAAAAAGAAAGGGAGTGTACTCGGCCAGAGTAGCTTCACTCCGAAAAATTGCCTAGGTCGACCTTTTCTCTTCAAGTTCTGTTTTTTAGGAGTGTTCCCACCCAATCCAACAAATATATACAAATGTCTCCACCAAAAATGCAAGTCGAAAGAAAATGAATGGACTGAGTGACCGAGACGATGCATACGTCCCTTTTATACAGGGTGTCTCAGTTGATTTTTGACATCTTAATAACTTTGGAATTTTGGTATGTAGAGAAAATTGTTTCAAAGAAAACTTACATGGTATCGAGTGGGGCATAATCTGATGTCATTAATTTTTCCGTAGGCGGACGCGTCAAGGATATATGAAGGTCAACTTTGCTTTTTGAAATAAAATGAAGTGTTCTTTTTTATGCATTAAGCGATACAGCTAGACATTCTTTATAAAAGAGTACGTACCTATGTATGTCGAAAAGCTAATTTGCAAGCAAGTGCATAGCTTGATGCATAAAAAAGTACCTCATTCCATTTAAAAAAACAAAGTTGACCTTCATAAATCCTTAAAGCGTCCACCTACGGAAAAATTAATGACACCAGATTACATTCCATTCGATGCCATTTAAGTTTTCTCTGAAACATTTTTCGCTAAATATCACAATACCAAAGTCAATCAAGATGTCAAAATCGGCAGAGACACCTTGTATATATGGACTGTCAAAGAGAGGTGGCTCGCCCTTAGAGAAGGGAATGATATCTTCCCGAAAAGAGGGAAATAATTCTGCATGACCACGCCCCGCATTGCCACGTGCAGTTCTTCGCCTTGTACCAGGTAAGGTTTATGGCCCTATCTACAGCGGGAATTTAGAAAGAAGTCGCTTGATAAGTGGTTTGCTCTGATTTGCCCGACAGATAGGAAATGTCCCTCGTCCTCCCGCACTTTCGATTCTAATGAGCGACTGGCGAAAAAACACTTAACCCTTTCGCTTCGGCAGTCCAGTCCGCCGAAGTGTCGTCACCGCACGGAAGCACGCGCCACAAATATGCACAGTGCGTGTGGTTTCTGTATATACATTTTTTAAGTCTTAAATAATTACAATGCTTAATAAAACAATTGTTGCTCTAATATAGCACGTATTCTTCACATTTTTAATATGAAAATACCTTATACAAAATTATATTAGTTATTCAAAAAACACTAGATCAACTACAGTTGGTAATTATCATATGGATGCCGGATATATCCGGCGCTCGAAGCGAAAGGGTTAACGGCGAAATCAGAGTTTAATTTTTGGTTGTCACGATACAATACGATGGGAATCAGGCGGTGCGAGGATGATCCCCCGTAAACAGTACTCATACCGAGTGATTTCTTAGTCTATTCGAGCGTGCAGAAAGTGTCTCTCTTTGACTGTCCCTGCAAACGATATTCCGTGACGATTTGCATCGCGACATCTCCTCATTGGCGATCCTCTTCGATTTCGTCGGACGAGCGGTCCCCTCGTCGTCGACGCTCGACGATGACCATCCCGGCGAGGAAGCGGGGTGGCGGGTAGCGGTCGTGTCGGAGTGCCCGGACTGAGCGGACGAGAGCGGAGAAAGCGAGAACGACCGGACGAATCCATCGTCCCCGGGAGAAGAGGCTGAAAGGGCTTTGCCGTCGGCGCACTTCGCGTAATTGCGGTCCCGGCCCCTGGTACTCCGGTCTGCCTCGACCTACCCTGAACCACCCCCGTCTCTCTGCCTCCCCCTCGCCTCCTCCCGCCCCACGCCCCGCCGTCCGAGTCGCGTCACCCCCCGTCGACCCGCCAGATGTGGGAGTCTCTCCTCCACCCGACTCCGCGTCCACGGAATCTTTGCCTCTTCGAGAAGATCGCTTCCCTCGCTGCTTCTTCTCCAGGCGAATTTGGCGAACGCTTAAGTCCACGGGGAGGTCGAGACGAAGTCTCGGACCCGACGAGGGAGACGAAATCGACGAAGAAGCGAGAAAAGAAAATGGAGAGGGGAAGGAAGACGGCTTCTGACGGTGATCCATTGTTCGTTATTCCACGCGCGCCAGATACCTTCAGCTTCTCTCGTTCCGATTTCCCGCTATTTCAGCCTGCTTTCGCGCTATGACACGGCCCATCGAACGCGCGACTTTTCTAAGCTCTTTTTTCCACTCTCGTTCCTTCTCCCTCTTTCGACTCTTCCTTCTCGTCTCTGCCGCCCTCTTTCGACGAAGTGCCCGCGAGCGCCCACCCCCCGAGCTACGCCGAGCCGGCAGAAGGTGGAACGAGCTGCGAGGGAGGACCGGGAGCTATAGGTAGCCACCTGGAGCCACCTCCGGGCACTCGGTGCCACCTCGAGCCACCTCGAACTACCTCGAACCACCTCGAACCACCTCGTGCCACCGTGAACCATCTCGAACCACCTCGATGCAGCGATGCCGCGTGCGCGCTCTCCCGTTCTCGAGACACCGAGGCCGATGCACGCCACGGTGAAAGAGAGAGAAGGGGAGGCGCGTGCGCGTATTTGAGTTTTCTCTTTCGGAGGATGAACAAACGCGGATGCAAAAGAAGTCTCTGAATGAGCGATGCCTACGGACAGTGCGCGGAGCTTCTCGGTTATTAGCATTCGCTCGGTCTCCCCGCACCTCTGTCTCCGCCGCTCTCACAGTCGGCTCGAGAAGCGGGAAAAAGAGACCGAGAACGAGCCAACGAGAAAACTAGCGACGGGCGAGGGGAGCGGTCATTATGGAGATTGAAACACCGTTCGGGTAACGCGTTTGTTCGTTCGTTCGGTCGGTCGTTCGTTCGTTTCGTTTTCTCCTCCTCGCTCGCCTAATCATCTCGCGAATGGAGCAAAACGACGCACTATTCTCCATCGCGATACAATTGCGGTCTCCGCCTCCGGGAGAAGAGTCGAAGATTTCGTGGCAACGGTCCCGAGCCTGGCCGCGAGACGAGGGACTGGCCGACTTGGTCCTCGAGTCGATCCGAGCTGTGATCGTTCAAGAAGAGGACTGGATCCGCGGATTTGGATCAAATTCTCCGAGATTCGTATCTTTCAGTAGTTAGATCGTAAAAATTTCCGCGGCATAACCACGAAGAATGTGGCAGAAAGTGTAGGGACCGAATTTGGTTGCTCGGACCGTGGGCGTGCAGAAAGGTTGTCTCACATTTTCACTGATTCGCCCAACGGATAGAGACATTCCTCGTTCTGACGTCATTTTCGTTTTTAACGCGCTGTTTAATATGTTCGACATCTGAGCGATGGTCTCGTATAAGAAAATTGTATGAGTTTTTCGTTATGCGTGAAGGCGGTGTCTTACAGCCCTATTCAGCGTGGAAGATTCTAACTTATCAGTCGTAATAAACCAATTCATTAAAGAGCTGCCTTTAATTCACTTTCCTAAATATCTGGATTACCTTAACTTGTCGTTTCGGGATATCCAAACAGAAATAAATACGCACGTCGGACGACTGTAGCCGTTCTGCATTGAATTCTATGCGAGTGTATTAACCCCTTGCTGCACAATAACGAGTACCACTCGTGACGTGATAAATAGAATAGTCAATTTTGCAGTGATCCAAATATTATTGAATCAAAAGTATCAGTGGGTTAGGAGAAAATCAAATTAATTCTATGTTATTCAATACTGCGTTAAATCTTGTGCTATGTTAAAAATTAGGGATAGATTGTAATTCCATCAATTAATTCAGATTCAATCACAAAAGAAATGGTACGGCAAGGGGTTAAATATCGTCAATAAGTCGAAAAGACCCTTCTGCTCTCTGGCGACTGAGAGGGATGATTGCAAATATATATATATACCAAGCAAGAGAACTTGTACCTTTAAAGAATTTTATATTTAAGGTGTCGATTCCTTCCAACGACGATTCGGTATGAATTTGGAATGAAATTTAATCATGAACACTTGTGAGAGTTAGAATTAGAATTAGAAATTTAACTTCTGATGACTCTCTAGGAATGAATTGTTATGACTTGATGAGATAGACTTATGAGAGAACTTTGAGAGAAATTCGACTTATGAGAGATTAATTATGATCCTTGACGGAAAGGGTTTTTAAAGGCTTTCGGAAAAAAAGTGGGAATAGGATGACAGTATTTGAGAGTCGAAGGTCAAAATGAGAACTAAGATTTCGGACTTGGAACAACGATTCGGAGATTACGAAGGAACGGTGACTGTGTTAGGTTCAAACTAGAAAAATAGGATGTCTGCACTTGGGACAGCGAATCAGAGATAATAATTTAATATATATAAGACAATTATTAGGCGGGGTGATAAGCCAGCAAAAATGTGTTTCTCTGTAAACAAAGTAGAGAATTTTTTTTTATTCAATATTTAACCACAATTATTTATAACCTTACCTGTAAACAAAGAAACGACAATTAGAGTTTACTATTATCCCTTCTCCATCTACACTAGTAATTTTATTTACAGTATTTAGAATCAGTATTTTCTGCACGTGTGCTCTATTGCGTAATGCCTATCTGTCTCTCTCAGTTCTTTGATTAATCGTCACTCTATCGGTGATTAAAATAAAAGGCAAATTCAGAACTAAGGAAAGGATACTTTCCTTAGATATATAATAAAATATTAGTGTTTGTACAACATACGCTAAAGTTATCTTATATGCTAGTAATAAATGGGAGGGTCGGTATATTACATATATGTTACTTTTTCTCCCACTTGGATCAACTCGATCTCAAACCAGCCTCCGCGCCCTACGCCAGTAAGGTCACCGGAGACAACGATCTCCGACCTCCCCGACGTAACGGTTTGCCTCCGAAGAAAAAGGAGCCCCAGAGGAAAGGTGCGTTATGCGGAAAGCTAGTGGCGCAAATCCGCTCGAGCGGAGGGTATAGTCGCCAAAGCGGAGCCAAGCGTGCTGAGATGATCCGCGGAACCGACCGCGTCGACGAAGTTGTTTCGCCTCGTCGAGGCGGCCCTTAGGATCCTTCTTCGGGCGCAGACCCGCAATTAACCGCGGGCTCTACTCCCCCGGCGAAGCAGCCGCCGAAGAACGAGGATCGCAGAGGCAAGTGAGAGAGCAAAATCCAGCGAGCGAAAAAGAGAGAGAAAGGAAGACGAGCCAAGCGGAGCCTCTCGGGTCCAGCTATCCGATTCTCCTCGGTCGTTCTCGATTCGAAGTCGAGAGCCGGAGAGCTCGAGCGGTCGAGAACCCGAGAAACGAGGCCCGTCGGGTCGAGAGATAGCAGGCATCCCCCATAAAAGCCTCCATGCGTGTCAAGCGTTATACGAGCGCGTTACTATTAAATACGTCAAAGCTCCGAATGTTTATTGCATATTGGATGCCGGTCGGTCGGGCTTTCTCCGGCGGTAACCCATAGCCCGTAACCCGTAACCCGAACCGATAGCCATTGTCGTTCCCGGAGACGTAGGTGCCCCGACAGGCCTCCTCGTTTCGCCTCTCCTCTCGGCAGCGGGCCCAAATCTACGAGATTTCGCGCGACGTTCACCGCGACGGAGGAACGCGACGCCAGGGAAAAATCGCTTGAGGAGGAATCTCCAGGGAGGACGGTCTTTTGTTATTCGAGATTTTAGGCTGCCCGGTGGAGATATCGTGAATTATGCATGGGTCGGTCCGCGGAGCCGCGGGGCAGCCGGGAGGAGAGAGAGAGGAGCGCGAAGAGGAAGAAGAGGATGGAGGAGAAAGAGGAGAGCCGGAGGGGAGATCTCGCGTCCTTTCCCATGCATACCATGCATATGTCGAATGATAGATGGACGTGTCAATTTCATCGGGATCCGCTATCGATGCGGGCTATCGATAGGCAGGGCTATCTTCATCGGCGAGAGATTACGATAGCTACGGGTCCTACGGCATGGACGGACGCGCGAGCCAATCGTGTCCCTTGGGGCGATAAATCTGTACTCGCTCGCCCGCTCGACTCGACTCGCCTCGTCTCGCCTCTCCTTGCCACAACTTCGACTTCGACCACCTTGTACCGGTGTCCGCGATCGTCCGCCACCTTCTTCCAGCGCTACTCCCTCCGGCGTCCACGATCGTTCAGCACCTTCTTCGAGCGCGATTTTCTACGATGTCCGCGACCGTCTACCACCTTCTTCGAGCGCGACTTCTTCTGGCGTTCACAATCTTGCATCACCTTCTTCGAGCGCGATCTCCTCCGGCATTTACGATTGTCCACTACCTTCTTCGAGCATGATTTTCTCCGGCATCCACGATCGTTCACCACCTTCTTCGAGCGCAATATCCTTCGGTATCCATGATCGCTCTCCATCTTCTTTGAGCGTAATATCCAGCGGTATCCACAATCGTCCACCACCTTCTTCCAGCGCGATTTTCTCCGGCACCCACGATCGTCCACCACCTTCTTCCAGCGCGATTTTCTGCGGCGTCCACGATCGTTCACCACCTTCTTCGAGCGCAATATCCATCGGTATCCATGACCGCCCTCCATCTGCTTTGAGCGTAATATCCAGCGGTATCCACAATCGTCCACCACCTTCTTCCAGCGCGATCTTCTCCGGCACCCACGATCGTCCATCACCCTCTTCTAGCGCGATTTTCTCCGGGGGTCCACATTCGTCCACCACCTACTTCCAGCGCGATTTTCTGCGGCACCCACAATAGTCCACCACTTTCTTTTAGTGCAATATCCTTCGGTATCCATGATCGTCCACCACCTTTTTTGAGCGCAATATCCTTTCGATATCGACGGTAGTTCACCACCCTCTTTGAGCAGGATTTTCTCCGGGGGCCCACAATCGTCTACCACATTCTTCGAGCGTAATATTCTCCGGTATTCACGATCGTCCACCACTTTCTTCCAGCGTCATTTTCTCCGGCGCCCACAATAGTCCACCACTTTCTTTTAGTGCAATATCCTTTCGATATCCACGGTCATCCACCACCCTGTTTGAGCGGGATTTTCTCTGATGTCTCGAAATTGGCGCCCGCCCGCCCGAGTGTGACGGAATTTCGCGCACCCCGACGCGGCGTCGTTGGATTCCGACTCGAGTCGCTCGACGCCCGCTTTCTTCTATGCGCGTCTATACATATTTATGCCGGAAACGTCCGTATTTTCGTCCGTCCTCCTCCGCCTCTCCTGGATTCCCTTTCGGTCCCTTTCCGTCGAGTCGGCTCCGTCGTAAAATTTACTCTTTATCGCTCCCCTGGAATCCCGCGATGTCTCGTCCGCCGAAATCTTCGACCACGATCTCCGCTACCTGCGCTCTTTCGATCTCGATCGTCTTCCGAGAGTCGCGTCCACCTCCTTGTGGGAAGTTCGTTTCTCGAAACCAACCCGTCGATCGAGCAACGAAGAGATCGATGGCAATCGACGCGAGTTACACTCATTGTCAGTATCCTCGGTAGGAGGGAAAAAATTCCATCAGACCGACATAGAAAAAATTCTTCCTCCATAATTCGTCCTGGGACGAGCTAGGATATCGCATGCTTAATAATATGCGCGTAGAGTCGATTATGAGTTCCTAGTTTAGTGTCTGAGGCGACGGAAGCCAACAGCGTGGTAAGTCCATGATGAATAACATCGAAAGGAAATATAGTTTCACAGAATATTCAGGATTTTTCAGTTACCACTATAAGGACCGGTCACGTGCTAATGGGCTTTCGTACATTTTTAATCCATTTTGCTAAAAAATATGGGAGCATATACAAATAACCATATATCTCATATAATGTGCAGCGGTATATAAGGTGTTAATAATGTGGGATGCGAATGTGTCAAGATTTAGTTTATGTATGAATGTGAGCGCCGATTGCATTTTGTTTTTCGCGAGGCCAACGAGGCATTCGTTGCCTCGTGGCACTCCGTGGCTAGAATCCTCCGTGGATAGACTGTGTGTCATTCTGTGTATTAAAATCCTGTGTGGATGTACTTTATGTTTTATTATTCTTACAATTAGTATAATAATTCCTGTGTGGACAAATACTGTTTATATAATACGCGACATATTTTTCTGTTTGTTTCTAATTATAATATACTTTATATTCTATTTAATATTTTTAGTTATAACTTTTATAATAAACGTTAAATATATTATTAAGAAATCCTACAATATTTTGTAGAATTTTTATAAGATCGTTACAAGCCTGCAAAAATTTTGCTCGCAAAGTCACGCAAACTTGCCATTCTCAATGAAATTACGTTGAACAGCAACAATCAGAGCCAATGTAGATGTTGATCGATAATTAAACTATAGATATTCCAAATTACTAATAAGTCTGCCAGGACGAATTAAGCGCAAGGACGATATAGGCAAGTTCACCTTACGTGAAAGCCGCGACACAAGAGCTCTTCGTGTCAGGAAAGCTTTCTCAATTTCGCTCCGTGTTTGATGGAATCCGCGCTACAAGGGTACCGCGTTATAGGAGGGTTGACCGTACTCGATGACCCGAAAGAAATTGGAGCAGGCTTCATCGAAGGAATCGGGTTTCCCGGCGGTGGTTCCAGCTTCTCCGTCCCGGCCTCGACCTCGGCCTCGACCTCGGCCTCGACCCTCTCCTAGTTCGCGATCGGGTTCGCCTCGTCACCCCGAAACCTTCTCCGATTGGAAAAAAATTCTTCCCTCGGCCTGACGACCTCGCGAATCGAGTGGCAGACGTTCCACAAAATCAGTCTCCTCCGTTTCTGCTCTTTTGAAGGAATCGAGCGTCAAGAGAGTCGAAGAGACGCCGATAATACAGCGAAAAGAAGAGAAAATTCGCTTGGTGCGAATAAAGTGTCTAGCCGGATAAGTAACTAATTAAAGTAATTAACCTTGAAGCATAACATTCGATAGGACTCTTATCTATTAATGTATATAAACTTTCGAAATTTTTTCAAACTCAATTTGCCAAAAAAAAAATCTGAAAAAAATCCAAAGTATGCACCCCATTAGTTATTAATTTCTGTGATTTTTTTCAGAATTTTCTATCGAGCCAAACGGGAGAAATCGGGCAAAAACTGTAAAGTACATTTCACCTTGTACCTACCCTTACGGTAGGGGTAACGAATTCATACTTTGCAGAAAGAATTTTCCGAAGGGTGCTATCCAATGAAATGTCTTGAGGTTAATTATCTGTGGTTGCACTTTTACCATAATTATCCGGTTAGATTTTTTTCGATCCAAGTCGTTCGATGAACGAAGCGAGCAGATATCCATCCCTCCCCGGTCACTTTTCGGTCCAGGTGGGCCACCAGGGTCGACCCGGCCGGCAAGGTCAAAGGTCGTCGTTGGGGCGACTGACGGTCGTCTCTTCCAAAAAGAGGGAAAAAAGACACCGACTCCGATCGTTCGACGAGAGGGACGTTGCGCTCCGTTACCGTGGGGCAAAATCGCGGCTCGCTTGCATATGCAATAACGGCGCAAACCCGAGGGGTGTAGCTGCTCTTTTGTGAGAAAAACGTCCCTCAAAGCCGACAAAATCGCGGTATCGCTCCCCTCCAGATGCGGTTTTACCCTGCGGCTAGCGCGTTCCAAATGGTAGTCGTAAATAAAAAATTCGTTTTCTACATTCTGCGACAACGATTGCGAAAAAATTCTCGACTATCGCGCGGTGGGTAGCTGCTGAGAAGATTGGAGGAGATTTCGGGTGAGACGAGCGGAATGCGGCGCGCGTGGAAACACGAGGAAAGGAGCGGTCGGGAGCGCGAGGAAGAATTAATTTCCACGGCTCGTTGGGTCGAGATCCCGATGAATAACGATAAAGCGGGGCCACGTCGAGTCACGGTCGGAGCGGATCGTTACGCGCGACATTAACTTTCGGTCGGGTCTCGCTTATGCAAATCCCGTCCGTCGGCATCTGTTTTCGGCCGCGGGCCGAGAGTTCTCTTTCTCTGGTTCTCTTTTTCTGTCATTGACTATCTCCTTCGCTCTTTGAGAATCGTCGGGCCGCTGGGGTGGGCCCGGTTCTTCGGCGGCGCGGCACGACGTTGGTCATCGGTGTCGCGACGGCCGCGAGCAACGGCGCTCCTCCTCTCGCCTCGGGCCGAGTTCACGGGTTCAGACAGATGCGAGTGGAGCGTTAACGAGAACAATTAGGAGTTCCACTTTGCGCTAGATAGGCTCCCTCTAAAAATAAACGCGGTCACTTAATGGCTCGCTCTGTCATAACTCGCGCAGATGCGAGTCCTCCTTAAATTATTCCCACGAATGACTCCCTGTTTCTTCGAACGCTCAAACGCTCCAACGTTCCAACGATTCGAGGCACGAACGTTCGCCAAGGAGCTCGCCCGCCGAGAAATCGCGGCGATTTGTCGCCTCCCGTTGCGTTTAAACGCGCCAACTGCTCGGAGAACGTTTCGTCCATGGACTCGATGTTGCCGATCGCCCGACGGTGAGACGATCTGACAGTAGGAATGGTTCGCTCGTTTCTGTGAAATCGATTCTCTTTTGAGCTGTCCGAGACGGACAGATTTGGGCGAAGCGATATCCTCGAAAACCAGCATCGATTTGATCCTTTCGCTTGGTTCCTTCACCGAAGAATGCTACGGTGATAGCTGACCGGGCTTCTCTCGTTCTTCACGATCCTACGCAAACGACAGGAATCGAAGCACTGAAACTGAAAATCCAAAAAGAAATGCGGGACCGTTTGACAGAGAGGACGACTATAGTCGCCCGTCATGGGTAAATGGTGTTTTTTGGAGAGCGACTATAGTCGACCGTTGTTGGTAAGTGGTATTTTGTGGAAGACGACTATAGTCACTCGTCGTGGATGAACGGTATTTCGTGGAGGACGACTATAGTTGTTTGTCGTGAGAGAATGGTATCTTGTGGAGGACGGTTATAGTCGCCAATCGTTGCTGAATTTTACTATGTGGAGGACAACTATAATCGCCCGTAAGAGCGAAAGGTTCAAACACGCGACATCGAAGACGTTGACGTGATTACTCTCGCAACCCCGTCAGAATTGACGAGGCTTATTCCGCGGTCGCACTTATCCATGGCAATAAGTAACCCAGCGAGGAGCTCTCAGTTTCTCGCGCAGACCTTCCTGGCTGACTTAACGATCTTTCGATGAGTTTCTCTAGCCTCTTCCCTCGCAAACCTTCCTCGATCGTGTTTCTCTCTCTCACACAAACAGAAAATTTCATCTTTGCCCTCTTCCTCTCTTGGAATTGCAGCAAGCAGACAGCTGAGATCTTTCCGCTTGTTTCCCTTTTCTCCCCGCTCAAGCTTTCGACTGAAGTTGCGAATTTTCGATCGAATTCGAGCGAACATCGAAAAAAGGGATGCCTCGATCCGACGACGACCGGTTTCAATTTCGCTCCGACAAAACTTTCGCCGGAGCAGGTCGAAGACTCGTGGTTCTTCTTCGCGACCGCCCAAGATCCTCCGGCTGGGTCGTAAAATTTCATTTATACGTGAATCCGGGATTCGCACCTGCGCGTTGAGATTTAAAAATGGACAGTCGCGCATCCCGATATCGACTGTTGCCACGAGCACGAGCCACTTCGGCGATTATCTTCGAAAACGTGCGTCGTTCAAGGCGGTTCGAGTTCACAAATTGAAAGCCGATCGACCTCCTGAATGGTTCATCGAGATCGTCTTGAGCGTTCACTGTGACTCGGAAATGAGAAGAAATCATAAGTTAGGTTTTATCTACCGTGGGGTGAATCTTTCCGCCATACGGGTAACCGCGGAGTCTCTTCCTTTGCGAAGACGTCGGAATCGCGGTATATCGACTTCCGCTCGCGATTGATTCCACCCCGGGCACGAGACCCGCGGGACAACGGGCCCCGCTGACCGAAGACGCGAGGCGAAAAAAGATAAGTATCGCGTCGCGGGGAAAGCGAAGGGTCGACGGCGCGGGCCTCGCCTCGCTGCGAAGGCTCGTGCCTTCGCGGAAGCCGTGCTATGCGCGGAATGCGTGTTTAACTGTCCGTTTAATTGAAGCTAATGGACCGATATTAAGTACGCGCACGGGTGTTAGGCCCGACCGCCTCCCGGACGCCTCTCGATCGCCCCTCGCTCGAAGCCCTTTCGTGTCTTCCTCTTTCTCCGTTCTTTCCTCCCAAGGGCCGAGGCTCGCTGCAAACTCCTTCCATGCGATATCCTCGACGGCGAGGACGAAAGAAGTGACGTGCGCCAGTGTCTTGCGTAAATCATTAACTGTTTTGCTACTATGGGCGAATATAGCCATTCGCCTTAAAACTCCATTGACATTCAACGTGTGACTATAGTCGTCCTCCATAAAACTCCGTTGACACCCGCCGGCCGATTATAGTCGCTCTCCATAAAACTCCATCGACATCTCACGGGCGACTATAATCGTTCTCCATAAACCTCCATTGACATTTTAAGGCCGACTATAGTCGCTCTACATAAAACTTCATCGACATCCGACGGCCGACTATAGTCGCTCTCCATAAAACTCCATTGACATTTCACGGCTGACTATAGTCGCTCTCCATAAAACTCCATTGACATCTCACGGCCGACTATAGTCGTTCTCCATAAAACTCCATTAACATCTCTCGGCCGACTATAGTCGGTCTCCATAAAACTCCATTGACATAGAACGGGCGGCTTTAGTTGTCGCTCCCCGTAAAAACTATGCACATCCGATTTTGGTAGCTGGTTTTTTTAGCCGTTCAAGATATGCAGTTTCAGCATTCTATCATTTCTGGTCTTCGCAAAATCTCCTTCGAATCATTGAGTTGTCCTAGAACGTCCTATGCCGAGTAATTCGCAAGCAACGCAGAGCCGAACAAAACATCGACATAGCGTCGAGACGAAAGTCTTCGATCGGAGGAACGATTCGTCCAAGCTGCGAGAAAGATGGGAGACCAGGTCGAAAGGCGCGCAGATTCGGCGGAGGAATCGATTCGAGCCGAAGATCGAGAGGAGGAAAGCGAGACGCGGAGGTCGCGTCGAGAGGAGAAGGGGGCGCGGAAACGGAGGCACGGAGACACGAAGGCGCGGGTGCGGAGAGAATTATGGTTATCGGGGATGCGTGCGGCAAGATTCCGGTGGTGCTCCCGTGCGCCCGTTCACCCGAGCTCCCGTCGACCCGGCTCCTCGTGCCGCGAAAGAATCGAGAATCGGAGGACACGGCCGAGAGGCGACTCGGGATACTCGAGAGACAAGGGCCGGCGAATCGTCGAGAAGTCGGGTCCTCGGGGATGAGAGGAAAAGGGGGACGAGCGAAGAACCGAGCAAAAGGGGGGAGAAACTTACTTGGAAGCGAATGTAACTTTATTGTGAACTTATCGCTGTCAGGAGGCAAACAATGGTACGATCTTGCCGGCATCTGCCCTCGCGATCTTCGCCTCCTCTTCCTCCTTTTCCGTTCTTCCTCTCCGCCCCCGACTCGCTTCCGTCGTTCCTCTCTCGCTCGGGGCGAAACCCTTCGTGGAGGAAGGTTCGTCCGCCCTTTGCGCGGCATACCAGCGAGAATCGGCCCATTCGGCTCCTCGTCGGACCAATCGGTCCATCGTGAGTCCCGACGAGGTCGATCGTTTCGTCGCGGGTCCTGACGAGTGCGACCATTCCGTCACGCGGCCCAATTAGGACGATCGCTTCGTTGCCGCGCCCGACGAGGACGATTTCTTTGTCGCGGGGCCCGACGGTGCCTCCAATCGGTCGAATTGTCCGCGCAAGCCGCAACGGAGAGGGATTCGGCTAAAATTAGACCGCCAACCGTCGACGCAATCTCGCGTTGATCGACGATGGCTCCGAGTCGCTGAGAGCGTAATTGGCGTCACCGAAAAGCTCCTCGCGTTCCCGCGAAGCAGCCTAACGACTCGCGAGGCGAAGATTTCTTGGAATTTTAGCCTCGCACTCTTACGTTACGACTACCGTCCGGACGATTCTTCGTCGCCCCTCGCGTTCTCCGCGCTTCGCTCCATCTCGCTCAACTGGACGAGTCCCTTCGTGGTTTAATTGAGACGAGCGGCGAGAACTCGACGAGCTCCACATGATTTACGCGAGCTGAGCGCCGCCGTGCTCGGAGATCGGGAGACTCTCTCCGGCCGATCGTCCGACCGAGATACGCCGGTACGTATCTCGCTCTTGTGGACGTTACCGACGTTACGGACGTTACGAGTGACGTTACGAACGACGTTGACGCACTCCCGAGGATCGTGAGAGAATTCGACCGACCGTGGGTTCCGAGAGCGAGATCTCGACCTGGAACGAGGCCCGAGAGACAAGAGAGGGAAAAATCGAGAGATTTCTTCAGGTGTGGAAAATTCTTCTTTTTTCGACCGAAGCGGGGGAGAATCGGCAATTTTTAAGGTCGCGAGGGCGAAATATCTATAGCACCTTTTATGTTGCGGAGCAAAGTAAAAAAATACGCCCCTGAAGCTCACAGATGTATCTTAAAACTCGTCTTACAAGGAGGAAGCTAACGGGCAGGTAGATCTCGAAGAAATATTTGACGCGTATTTTTTTATTTCGACAATCGTCCACATTCAAGGGGTGATAATAGCCCTCAAACTTTGGGGTTGAAAATAGTTTCTTCGAAATATCTCCGCTATTAACTCTTTGACTCCTACGTGCTCTTGGAAGAATCCATCTAGTAACCAAAGAGTAACCATAAAAAGCAATAAAGGGTCGTTGCAAATAACTTGGAATTAAACAATTGCAGATACTTGCTATGTTATATAGAGTAATAAATTCTATATTGAACCATTTGGTGAAACAATAAAAGGTGTTGTATTTAAAAAAAATGCAGAGGTCGTAGACTTACGCCTTTCGCATATAGTATTTCGTATAAACTATATAATATACACTGATGGATACGTGTGGGCGTATATTTACGACTTTCGCATATATTGTTAGACCTGTGAAGTATACATATGCCTTTAGCAGTCAAACGGTTAAAAAGCGCAGGCAACAAAATTTTTTAAAATCGTGGGCCCTGAGAATTCGAATCCAGCGATGTAAATAATAATTGCAAAAAGTTATTTGTTTAAAGTATACATTGAAATTTCGTAATATTTTGCTGATTTCTCATAGTACCTAAATGTTTTATTTTCCCGCAAAGGGTATAGCCGGATAAGGACGGCAAAACTGTCCCCAAAGATAATTAACCTTGAGGCAGACCGTTCGATAGGGCTCTTTTGAAAAACCCTTCCTGCAAAGTTTTAACCCGGTACCCCTACCGTAGGGGTAGTTATGGGGTAAAACGTGTTCTTCGGTTTTTGCTCGATTTCTCCTGTTTGGCTGGATAAAAAATCCTGAAAAAAATCACAGATGATGTATCCAATGGTGTACATACATTGGAATTTTTTCAGATTTTTTGGCTGGAAAACCGATTTTTAAAAAATCAAAAAAGTTGATAAACATTCATGTTTTATTGAAAATATGAAGTGACCACTTTGATATTTTTACATATAGTTGCACAGTACCCCAATTAATAATTCTGTAATTTTTTCAGATTATTTTGCCGGTGACAAATCAGTCAAAAAAATTGAAAACCAACAATTGTTTATATTATATTATATATTACATGTGTAAAGTGTAGACAATGAGTTATAGAGAAAACCGTTACATACGGTTTACGATCTGTCCACGTCGTAGCTTGCCATGCAGAGATACAGCGTTGCAGAAAGTATCGCCGTAGTTATAAGGTAAATTACGACGAATTCAGCAACGGCGTCTTTACAAGAGAAAGGAGAGACGGATTCATGATCGATCGATCGAACGAACCATTTGCTCGAGATCTCTCGCCGTCGAGAGCGGACATTGGACGCGTAGCCGTGGCGTTTCGTCATCCAGACGCAACGTTTCCAGAGTCACCGGCGTAATTGCGTCTCTCGGCGAGCATAGGAGATATGCGTTGTCGTTGTCGACGAAGGTCACGTCGGCACTAGTTGCAAAATCCGCGAAGCCATAAATCAAAAGTGTGTAAACGGGTCGTCGTCGCGCAATTATCGTCCGTGGACCGTCGCTGGCTAGGAATTGCGAGCGATCGAGCGCAACGGAGCAGCGAAAGGGACTAGACTCTGATTGTCGTTTATTGTGCACATTTTCCTATGGTCACTTTGCTATTTTATGTGGATTCCGAATTATCGAGACAACGACGTATACAGTCCAATAACTCAAAGATTGCTAGCAAGCGAAGTAGCCTCTCATTTTTAATCGATCATTTCAGTCATTTCGTTTTTGCAATCCCCAAATCCAACCACTAAAAGTAATCAACTGTGTGGTGTATTCACTTTAGGAAACTGGATTTGAGGATTCTAAAAACAAAATACAGTAGAAACCCTCTAATGTTGCTCTCTCGCTAATGTTGACAGGATACTCCGGTTGCTGTTACTTGTATTTTCCCCCACTTGGACTTTTTATTGCCCAATAGAATTTTAGTTTCGTGGCGCGTTATGTAGGTTATGGATGTTTACATGAATCCTTCACTCAATTTTCAATTCTGCGCATGCTTATGCGCATAGGGCAAAGTAAGTCATGAAAAGTGGAGATAGAGGGAAGTGTCAACATTAGTGAATGATGCTGGCCCGAGTTGTCAACATTAGAGGGATTCTACTGTAGCAGTAATAGACGGATGAAAATGAGAGAATACACCTTTCCCTGGTCATCTTTCAGTTGTCGTACAATACTATAATAAATTCAATAATAAAAGAAAGGGAGTCGCACGGTAACCCATCAAGGCAGCGTACTCGGCCTAGGTAGCTTAACACTGACCGAATGGGGAGATCTTCCGTTTCAAAGAGAAACACTTGATGACCGAGCGACATCCTTATGGTACCATGAGAAAACTATTGAGCAAGCGCCTAGAGAACCACCGTGATGCCGTGTTCAAACGAACGCGAATATTGCGTATGTTCTGTTTAACACGTTGAATGCCATCGGTACTTCGCTAGTTTCGCCATTTCTACTGAAGTGAAACTTTTCTATTAAAATTACAACTTTAGAATGCAGAAATTTTAAAGACTCTGATAGACAAGTATTCCATAGTAATCAATATTTAAATATGCAATATATTAGAAAATTCGTAAATATAGAAATTTAAAAGTAATATGAAATATCATTGAATTCAATAGCGCCGGTCACCGATAACCCCAAAGGCATTCAACGTGTTAAGTAATAATAAGTTACAGACATATTAGTTTTTTGTTTTTATAAAAGCAAGCAGAAGAAGCGAAACCGGTGACAAGCAAAATGATGTCACTCAGTCCTACAGGCACCAAACGAAAGAATCTCGATTGGATGTGCGGACGGCATAGTGTTAAATAAAACCATTGAAAAAGTATTACCATTCAAAAAGTTTTGCAAGTTGAAAAGTAAATGGTAATCTAATGGTGTCAGATCAGGGCTACATGAAGGCTGTGACATCACTTCCCAACAAAGCTTGGATTTTGCAAAAAATAAAAAAGTAAAACATATAAGAAATGTTCGTTTTTCACTCTATGTTAAAATTCTCCTAAACAAACAATTACAAAGAAAATAAAGCGCAATTTGTTTCTAAGCCAAGTCAAAAGTGATAACTTTCGATTGTTAGAAGAAAAAAATCATAACATTGTCAGAAATCATTGAGAACAAACGTAACGCTGGCTCTCATCAAAAACCGAAATTACTTTCTTGCTGACCCAATAATTACGAAAAGATTCTCCTACGCGGCAGGAGATTTAAACTCGAGCCCACGCATCGTGAGACGGATCCTTCACCGTCTTGCCTCACTCAATCGTCTTAGAATTATCAGGATCCATAGCTCGTCCTGTTTCGTCCCTCATCCTTCGAAGGTACACGCCGTAAATTTTGCCCTTCCGCGCCCGAACTTCTCGAAATTCGACTCTCAAAACCGTCCTCACTTTCGATGCTCCGTTGGAGCGCGTCTCCACGTTTTCCAGCGTCTCTCGTTCCCGAGGGTGGACGAAGAAATGTCTAGAAACACGTTAAAACTCGGAGGAAAGGGAAGAAGCGGCATATGTTCTCCCGTTGACGCTGGCTCGTTACGTATGCGCGTTACGTGCCAAGTCGGCTCGAGAGATGCCGTGAGATATAATTTTCTAGCGGCTGAGTCTCCTTCCGTATGCGCAACCGGGACCGGGACCGGGATCGGGATCCTCTAGTGCTCTCCGAGGCCCTTCGAGGCTTCCCGAGACTCGAAAGGTTCACTGGTGCGCCAAGTCGAGAACGTAAGGTCAATTTCGCGCCTCTCGTTGCTCGCGGGCGCCCGCGATACTGTTTAATCGTTTGCGGACTAGCGACGTACATTTTGCACAACTAGAGCGTGTCGATAATATTTTCTATAAAAAAGAGAATTGTTTCTAATTAAACGTATAATATCTTTTCTTTTATTTTTTTAAGAGGGATACTATCCTCTGAATAAGAAACAAAATTTGTTTCTGTAAATAAGAGTTGTATTATGATTACTGGTTGTTATGAGCTATTTACAATGTGATTTCTATGAATTAATTACAATATGTACAGTATTTACATAATTACCTGTAAATAAGAGAAACGGTAATTAATGTTTATTATCCTGGTTCTGAACTTTCTTCACCAGTCCGCAAAGAGTGCGCTGAGTTGTGTCAGGCACGCCGAAATTCAATTAAAGAAAGTATGCTTTCTTTACAAACGCATAACATAGAAATATAAACATTGTACTATAATGCATTTACTTAAAACATAGTATAATTGCTATCAGTGTCAATTATAGCCTGCTATTGTTTAGGCATGCTTTCGGAAAAATTTTCCGCCATTGTTCAGGTAGAGATCGTCATATTTGGCGGATGTGACGTGTTAGCTGCTTGACATTGAACACTCGATTTTCCTTGAGATTAATCTTCATTTTTGCCCACACATTTTCCATAGGATCAGTGTCAGACAACTGAGAAAGCCAATCAAGTATCCTGATCCCATTTTCACGTTTCCACTCCGTGCACGAACGGCTTAGATTTTTCAGGCCGTTATCTTCTTATTCTTCATTGTTAATTTCGTTCAATCTCAAGGCAGATAATAGTCCTGCTACTAATTTAACCACGAAGCATCGAAGCCAAATGTTCAAACAATTGAATTACCCATATCTTAAAGAAATGCGTCATCTAATGACAAAATTAGGAAGGACACGGTCTTGTTGAACTGACTGTATATATGCGGTCGGAGAAAACATGTAGTCGTAGTTTATCACTGTATGTATACACGAATCAAATTGAAAAAGTGAAATAAAACCGGTGAGATATGATTAAAAGTGGAGCAGTTTATGATTTATATACATTAACAGTCCAAATTTCTCATAAAAAGATGGTTGTGGAATGTCGAATAAATGATTATCTGCCAATGTTCAAAAATATCCCCGTCCACAAGGGGTAACACTAGAAATATCAAGGCGTTGAAAATGGCAAAGTTCCCCGTTTTTTCTAAAATCTTTCAAGTTTATAGGAGAGCTGTAGATATTGTATGTCCATCTTATAAAATGTAAATTACTGAATTAATCATCTTCTCTACCTTTTGATTTCTCGTTTCCTAAAGCATTTATTTAATGTATTGCAACATAATAAATTTAACGCCAGTAGTCCTAGTTTTAAAATTGTCGCACAGTGGCGATTTCGTCGTAATTGCGACCAAAAATCAAAAACTTTTTCTTGATTACAAAGATCTAGTAACTGCATTGGCTTCTTAATACATCAGAGCACTCTTTTTCAAAATTTTTTAAAAATTTGTTTTTCCGGAAGTATGCAGGGTGGAACGATAACCACGTCCGCCTTGAATATTGCCATTTATAATTGAAAAATTGATATGTCGCGATAAAAACATTTTTTGCACGCGTCGAGGCACACGGAGATTTCAACGTTATTTCTACTTTTTTAAATGGAATACCATGCTTTTTTTATCACACCGTGGCAGCGGCCGAGGAGCAAATATCTGTTGAAGCCGGCGAAACAGCCCGAGAAAGAGACTACTGATCGTGAGCGGTGCTGAGTGATCCGATTTTAATATTTGTTTGCGCGTCGACCGAGCCGAGTGGAGGTAATGGCGCGACCGCAAACCAGCCTCCGCACGGTGGACTTTTTCACGGCCAAACGGAGGCGACCGTCTCGTTTTCGCGGTCGTTGCAATTTGGCGAATCGTTCGAGCGACGCATCATGCCGTCTCCTCTTCTGGCGCAACTTTCAGAATCGAAGAAAAAAATGTTATGACAATTTATATCCCTTGATAATCGCACGGTAGTTTAACCCTTTGCAGACTAGCGACGCATGTATGCGGTCTAAGAAAGAATTTAACTCTCTATGGGACTCTGTAAATTTGAAATTATGCAAGACACATTATTCTTCAAATTTGTAACTTTGCCAAATATTATAATTTAGCTCGTGAGAATCACGAAATTCTTTACAATTCAATGTTCAAAAATCGGATTTAATTCATCATTTAAATAGTATTTTTATCGTTCTCGAATTCTATTATTCTGAAACTGATCTGATATCACAAAAGATCCAGGCTACAGACGGCTAATTAAGGTAGTTCTGGCTGGATTCAGAACTAAAAGTTTCTTTTTTCATTAGAAATGAAAAAAATTGCGTAAGAATTAATGCAGGGGCTAAATTCACAGAAGTCAGTTCATTCACTTTTTAGACATTAAAAAACATCTTTCTCTATAACTATGAAGTAAAAAATTATGAAGAAATTCAATAATGTTCGAAAAGCATAAAATCGTGTTCCTAATTTTTTATTAGATTCCATCGACTCGTTTTTCCATTAGAAAAATAAAAAAAGATTTTACGGACTCAGCAAAAATTTTTTTCCTTAAGGACCATGTTAAATATGTTATTTTTAAACACAATTTATTGATAAACCGTGTGGACGAACTCGTTGAGATTCCGGTTATAGTTATAAAATATCATGAAGAATATATTTTCAAAATTTTAAGGAAATCTATCGATAAATGATAAGTGCCTAGAACTACCTTAAAGTTTAAAAATTGAAATAGACCTGTTCAAATGTAATTATATAAATAGTAGCTTATAATTTATATACATTAATCAACCTTCCTAATTAAAATGTGATTCTGGATCGTTAAATAAATAATTATCTTACAATATTCCAAAATGTCTCCGTCCGCAAAGGGTTGAAAGACTTGGTGTCTGACTTAATTTTTTTAGATTGCCCATTTTGTTCCACCGTGCGGTGGAAAGCTCGCGGAAAACGTGGGCATTGAGGTGAAGAAGCTGATCTAATCGAGGAAGGTCGTCCGCTGGAAGAACTCGAAGGGCGCACTTGCGGAGAAAGACGAAGATCGATGACGACGCGACGGGGACGTTGCCGAGATCGGTCTTCCGTGGGACGCGAAAAGACCTCGTCCGGAGTGCGAGAGATCGAGCCGATGGTTTGCTCTCTCGACTCTTCTCCCGTCGAATTAGTCGCGGCTTTCCACGATCTTTCCTCTCTCGCGTTAATTACTTAACCCTCCGACGGGAGAGGCGGAACGGAGCCAAATTGCCGCGACGCCACCTGCGCTCCTCCATTCCGAGCAAATCGTCCATAACGCGATTTCTCAACGCTGGATAATATCTTCCTGCGACGATACCACCATGTAACTCCCTTCATCGCTCGAAACACCATTTGCTGGGATTTTTTGAACGATCGCTCGATTCTCGACAACAATCATCCCGACTTGGACAAGGGTGCCGGCACTTTCTCCTTTGTTTAGGTTTTCGTGTTGTGGTTTACAGCACTTTTGAAGATACTACTTTCGCGTTTGGAGTTTTAACAAATTTAAGGTAATTTTTTTTGAACCATGCAATATTGAAAATAAAAAAAGTGGGGCTGAAAGGGTCGAGGGACAGAGTGAGGGGAGATTCGAATGACCTTGATTCTTTGTCTATAAGGTTCCCAAAGGGCGATCATTTTTCCGGTGACTTTCGTTAACACCAAACCTACTAAGCCGGTCAAATTTTTGTCTAAAAATTATCTAAATTGATAGACTAGCCATGAAGTAAATATTCCATTTCTATCTTCTAAAATCTAAATTACTTAGTTCATCATCTTTTTCATCTCTTCATTTCTCTGTTTCTAAAGTATTTATTAACTATATTTAAATTTTAGTACGTATACTTAACGTCCATAGCTTCAATGTTAAGGCTAAAGGTCTTCAAAACAAATTTTGAAGGAAAAACGTTGATGGAATTGGAGATAAGTAACAGTTCCCGTCTGGACCTTGAATGACGTTTAAAAATATTTGGTAATTTTATTACAAAGATTTAGGTATCCAACATTCAAAACTTTGAACTTGCGAATTTTTGCAACGAACAATGTTATTAACACCCCGTACCTCAGAACATCGAAGGTGAAGTGTGCGGATCGCAGAATCGAGAAAGATCTTCGATCACGGTCTCAAAGGGTCACCAAACATCGGTCTGATCTCTCGTCTCGTTTGTGGAAGCGCATCATCGTTCATTCCTTCGCGTGCCGTTGTCGACGAACGAAAGATCCAGGGGGAAAAATTCGAGGAAGTGCCGCCCTGCCTTCGCTCTTCTCGGTTTTCATCTATCTCCGACGATCGAGATCTCTTCTTGCGTTATCGCCCCGTGGGACGCGAGAAAATATTTCTTTGCCGCCTCTTCATAATTTTCGGTTTCAACTGCTATGGTTACTATGGTACTGCATTAGGTGCAGTCCATAACGTCGAGGAAATGATGCAAATATCTAACAATCGCATGCAACTGACCTATCGATGGATAAAAGTATCGTATATATGCGCTCTGACGAACCCATCGTACATACGAAAAGCACATATATGCGTCCACAGGAACGCATCGCCATATATAAGAGACGTATATATGCGTTCACAGGAACGCACCAACATTTGAAAAAGACTCATATATGCCTCCACAGAAGCACTTCAAGATACAATGTATAGAAGGCGTATATATGCGCTCTTGCAGACTCATCAAAATATATAAAAGGAGCTTCTGCACACTCTGACAGACTCGTCGATTTACACGGAAGGCGCATATATACGCTCTCGCAGACCCATCCTTTACACGAAAGACGTATAAATATGCTTTCGTAGTCCATTAATTTACACGAAAGGCGCATATATGCGATCTTGCAGACCTCTGTATATGCGCTTTTACAGTCGCACCGATGTATCGGCGAGACGGGCCGAGTCTCGGCAACGACTCGAGTCGTATACGAATCCGATAACACGGCCGGACCCTGGATAAGATAAAAGAACACGAAAAGAAACGCAACGCAGAGGTCCTGCGAGGTTCTTCAGCCTTTTCTGTGGAATGAACCGAGAGTCGGTCTGTCCTCGCGCGAAAATCGAATTTTTTCCTCAACCGTCCAACCGAGTGCCCACTCCGGGATGGCCGAGGGGACGGAAACGGACGAAAAAAAGAAAATCGGGAAATCGAAGAGTCGATCCTGAAGCAAGTTGGGGCGATAGAAGTTCCTATCATCGACCGACGGAAGCTAGCGCGGCTGGATCGCCGATAGCGGACTCTGGATAGCGGATCGCGAATCGCTCCGGTCGTTGGTCGGAGCCGCGAGTTTCGAGCTCGGAGGGATACGGTGAATCGAGCCGACACCGTGGCAAGGAACGCCAGTACCGGGCCCACGGGGCCAGGCCGGAGCACAGGCCGGAGCACGGACCGGACAAAGGTCAGCAGGGTCGTTGCACCCGTAGGCAGAGCATATCTCGAGGATGCCCTGCCACGGCTCGCCCTCTCCCTCCGTGGCCCTCGTCTCCCGGCGACTCGACTCGACCGATGGTGCGCTGCCATGCCGTGCCGTGCCACGCCACGCCGTGAAACGCCACGCCATGCTACGCCGTGCCGTTTCTCGGCCTCCTCTCCCCCCGCGACGTCTTCCCGCTTTATTCCCCGACTCCTCTCTCCTCTCGGCCCTCCTCCACGGTCTCACCTTCGTGCTCGGTTCTGCTTCGGGCTCCTCGGCCTCGAGTCGAACCGAGTCGAGTCCTCGCAGGATATTCGCCCGGGGCTGCTGCCCTGGGTTGCGTTCTTCGGCCGGCCGAGGATGGTAGGCAAAAAGAGTCCCGAAAGTTTCACTCGTCCAGTGGGCCTTGTCCTTGCCTCGAACTTTGAACGCGTCGGCGGAGGAAACGTCCGTCGAGCTTCCGGTGGTCGGATCGAAGTTTCCGAGGTGTCGAGTGGATCGTGGATTTTGATCTTCGACGTGAAAATGCGAGAAACGCGAAGATACGCGTTGAAGGAAAGATCTTGCGCTCCGAGAGAGAAGGCTTCGCCGAAAAAGTAGCGGCCCCTCGAGCCGCAAGAAAAACGAGCCCGTCGAAGAAGAGGAGGAAAGAGAGAGAAAAAGGAGAGAGGAAGAAAGAGAGGAGGAGAAGAGGAAAAAAGAAAGATCGTAGGCAAAAGCCACGGGGTGGTGGTTCTCGAAGGCACGAGTCCTGGCAACAAAGGGCAATCTTATCTCGCGCACGCATCAAAACCGGAACACGGTCCCGACATAGCGAGCATATCCAACGTGCCACGGTACCGCGGCCCGCGAACGGCCTCCCGTCTATCGTGCGGCTCCACAGCCGTGTCACCTGGGCGGCGGAGCTTCTCGTTTTCAACCGCCTATTCGTACCATTTTGTTTCTTGGAGTCCACTCGCTCAGCCTCTTAAAGGAAGCACCCGACAAAGTCGTAGCATTCAAATATTCTTATTAGTTTGTCTGGAGGAGCGAGACATTGTATTACATTGTTGTCTCGTCGCGCGCTTCGTTTCATCAAGGAGAATCTCCCCATGTGGTGGGGGTAATTCTGCCGGAGTTTATTCTGTTTTCACTATAGAGATGTTAGAAATCTGGTGCCTACGCCGATGTCCTCACTGTCGCCACCCAAATCGCGTTGTCTCCCTTGCTTCGATCTGCAGCGTTCTCTCTTTTCGTCTTTTAGTTCGATTTGTATGTGTAGCTCTTTTAACGAATCGCGAGGTAGAACGTCAAGTGCCTTCGTGTACATGTGACAAGAGGCATGACGCTTGACGCCTGGCGAATCAGGCTCTGCCAAAACAGGCTTACCTCCTAGGTGACACGGCCGTGGAGCCGCACGGTACGTACACGTATCACCGTCAGGCCCACTCTTTCTCTCTCGTTCTTTCCGTCCCCCGTTCCCCATAAGCCCCGAGAATACTTCGCCGTGACTCCGATACGTTCCGGCATAATTCTATTGTACTCTCGAATCCCGGACCGGCGTACCATATACGGCCCTACTTTCCCGTCTTCACCGAGCTTCTCTGGACGCGCTCAGACCTTACCTATCTCACTTTCTCACCCTCCCTTATATCTCTCGCTCCTCGGCCAGACTTACGCGAGGGGAATTTGTAGTACCTCGTGCACGCACTCAGCCTTACGCTCGCATTTTTGCGGTCCAAGGGGTGCATCTATGGGATTTGCTTCCCGGTAAGCTAAAAGAGGCGCGCACGCTATCTACGTTTAGCACCTGTGTGACGCCGAAGGTTAGCACGGTTAGGCCGATGCTCTTTTTCCTACTAACCACCGATTATGATGCTTTTTCCGTATTTTAGATCTTTTTGATTTTGAAGTGCCACACTTTATCCATGCTACTTCATCTATTTAGCGTCTTTACTCTTCTTTACCTTACTTAGCTTCATTTTATATTCTGTATGTAAGCACTGTTGTGCTAGATTCCTTTGACCTTGGGTTTTTTATTTTTTTGTTTCAGATCATTTTTGTGCCCCGCACGTTGCACCGCGAATTTCGAACATGCCATCTTTGAGGCGCTAATGCATCATTATTATTAACAGTTGTAACTTATAAAAAATAGTTTTTTTACGTTATAACTTCAATAAATAATGTCTAAAATTTTAGGCCAATCGAAACGTTACATTCTCCAAAAAAAATTCTTGAGAAACAGGCAGTTTACATGAGGTTTCCACATTAAGTCAGGGCTTTATCAGCACCTGTTTGACACCAAGGATTTGCATGATTAAGCTGATGCTCTTCCTGCTGCTCATCACCGCTTACCGGATATTTTACCTCCGCAGCGCACTTTCCAATTTAAATCTAGCATGTCTGTACTAATCCTGTGTTTATGCTAATTACTCTTCTTTATCTTACACGTTATCTTATCTAATGTTTTCTCTGTAAGCACTGTTGAACAGACTTTTTCGTCATTTGCGCTTGACCAACATTGTAATGGACAACAATAATTATCTATCTATTGTTGTCCTTGTTTCTCTCCCTAGACCCTTTCGCCAAGCTGGTCCGCCGTTTTGGAATTGCTCCCGTCGAAGCACCCTTCGCCGAAAATCGCGGCGATCCAGCGGATCGACGAGAGTTCCGTGTCATCTAAAGATGTTCTCGAGTGTCGAGTCGTAGCGTCAGTAGGGATGGCGATCTGAGATCGATTAATCGAAGAATCGATTTCTCGGGCCAAAAAAATCGATTTTTTAAATCGATATGTAGTACTCAATCGATTCAGTGAATCGATATTTCACCCTTGAAAATCGACATTCGATTTTTTGTGTTTTGGTAAAAACCATAAAATTATTTTCAATTAGTTGAATGTACCCGTAATATTTCGGTGTTGCCGGTTAGAGGGTTAATTACTCAAAAACTCGCGAGATGACTGTTTAGTTTCCTTCGCCTCTCTTTAATAAAAAAAAAGTTACGTTTGTAATCTTTGACTTTTTGTATTTGTTGATTAATATTGCGTCATTCATTTCTTTATGTATGCCTTGATTGACTGACTGTCGTAATATACATACTGTGATTACTAATTCACTAATCACTGATTAGCGAAATAAATACTTTTTTTATGTATTATTTGTTACGGAATAATAAGTAATTGAGGGTAAGTAAAGCGCTTCTTATTTTTTACTTTGATGCTATTATTTTTTAACCTGCGCGCCGTAAAGGTTAATTTTTTATGCATAAAATGTTAAACTATTCTTTTAAATTAAATGAATTGATGCTGATAGGATTTTAGATATTACTTAAAACTAGTAACTAATTACTACAAATTTTATTGTTTATCAAGTTTAATGAAGAACAAAGGTATTTTTTCAGCATGTCGGGTAAAAGTGATCTATGGAATCATTTCATAAAAAAAGACTTAGGAGGCACATGCAAATATTGTCACCAGGAAGTAAAAACTAAGGGAAACACAACAAACTTGCGTAATCATTTATTAAGACGTCATCCAACAATTAAGACCGTAAGTCTCACAAAGAAGAGTGAAAGTGGTGGTGGTAAATGCGGTAATGCACAAATTGGTGGTGGAAATGAACAAGTCAGTAAAACCTGTATTCCTTATGTGACATTCTTTGTTTTCCAATGTACCGAGTTTGAAAAAAATAAGAATCAATGTTCAATAAATCAAAATAACTATGTTTTCTTTTTTTTAGGTTGTTGATGATACAACGTTAGACATCGTGCCGGTTCCAGGTTTGCAAAATGTTGATAATTCGGACAGTGAAAGCGTGGCTTCTTCTACTGCCTCAGTACCAGTCTTAAAACAGCAAACATTGACTTCTTGCTTAACAAATATAAAATCATTTGGAGGTAAGACATCAAACTGAAATCCTTTTTGAATTCATTTTCATAAAAGTGAGATGCATACAGGATCGATAATTATGTTTTTTTTTATTAATTTTGAGATAATGGTGTTAAGCATGGTCAAATAACCAATGCAATAGTCTTCATGATAGCAAAGGATGGCTTGCCTCTGAATACTGTGGAAAAAACAGGATTTAATTATTTAATGAAAGTAGTGGCACCACTATATAAAGTTCCAGTCAGAAAAACAATTACCCACATGATTGACGATAAATATGACATTCTTTCGACACAACTTAAATTAAAACTACAAGAAGTAGAAGCACTATCTTTAACTGCAGATGTTTGGACCGACTCGCATAATAGTCAAAGCTACTTAGGCTTAACTGGTCATTGTATTTATGAAAATAAATTAATGAGCATAATTTTTGGTGTAACTGCTCTAACAGAACCACACAATGCTGACTACTTAGCACAAGTAGTTATTGATATGACAGAAAAATGGGGCATTACAAGTAACAAAGTGGTAGCGTTTATCACGGACAATGGCGCAAATATTGTTAAAGCTGTCACAAATGTTTATGGCAAAAATAAACACATGCCATGTTTTGCCCACACATTAAACTTAGTAGCATCAAAACCATTTGACAATAAGGATGGACTGGAAGAAGCCAAGAATTTACTAACAGCTGTCAAAGATATTACTACATATTTTAAGCATAATACAAATGCTGCTGACTCTTTAAAGAAAGCTCAGGATCACCAAACAAAGCCTTTGAGACTGATTCAGTCTGTATGTACCAGATGGAATTCTGTTTTTTATCAGTTAGAACGATTTGTTGAGTTATCCGAAATAATTGCGCCAATATTACTCAAGTATCCTAAAGCGCCGACAATGCTAACTGCACAGCAGTTAGAAATCATAAAAGATCTTATAAATATATTGAGACCATTAGAAGTAATAACTAAAGAAATATCGGGAGAAGACTATGTTACAGCCAGTAAAATTATACCAATCGTATCTTGTTTGACTGAAACATATAATACAATGAAAACTTCATCTGATATTGGTGCTAAAATAAAAACGTTGATTGTGGACGGCTTACAGAAAAGATTTGGAAGTGTCGAACAAGTTCATTTGTTAGCTGCTGCGACAATTTTAGATCCTAGATTTAAAAAAATTCATTTTGCTGACCATGTAGCCTGTTCTCGAGCAATAAATAGAATAAATACTTCCATTTTAGATATTAAATCACAGCAACAATTACCACATAATAATAGTGAAGAAGTCGACGCAATAGAAGGGACTGATATGGAAAAAGGAATTTGGGATTTTCATAAGTTGCTTGTGAAAAAGCAACTCTCTGTATATAATGCACTTGCACTGGAAAGTCAGGGCTTAAACGAAGAATTTAAACACTATTTATCGCAGGCAGTTGTGCACCTGAACTATGATCCTATACTTTACTGGCAAGAACAAAAAAACTCTGTTTATCACCACGTTCACTCAATAGCCATGATGTATATGAGTATCGTGGGATCATCTGTTCCTTGTGAGCGCCTTTTTTCAATTGCCGGCAACATCGCAAGTGATGAGCGGAACCGCTTGGATCCCAGTAGACTTGACAGACTGTTGTTTTTAAAAAGCTTAAATATTAAGCATTGGGAACTATAAGCTATATTATCTACTTTCTTAGCTTTTTAATGTAACAAATACATTTAGAAAATAAATGTCTTCTTTTATGCCTGATCTGATACTTTTATATGGTAATAAAAATAATTGTTATTATCGAATTCCTTGAATTAAAAAAATCCCTGATTTTACTGATAAGAGATTGTTTATTATGTATCTTTCTTGTTTTTCATAAAATGGAATTATATTTACATTGTAAATGCAAACTTGAAAAAAAATCGATTTGTTGGAAATCGATCTTTTAGACCTCGATTTTTTTGTGAATCGATTCATCAGGTTACGATTCGAATCGATTCAAAAATCGATCTTTTTCCAAAAGAATCGCCATCCCTAAGCGTCAGATAGGCGGAGAGTTCGACTCGAATCTTCCACGAGAAAACACGTCAGGTGTGCACTTATATGTGGCGTTTTTTCCTTACCATAAAATGTGTTTAGTCGTTGCCGAAGGAGGCGTCGATTATGGAGAAGAAGCACGAGGAGTCGCGAAGTGACGCGGTCGCGCTTGTCGAGACGAGGAGGGAGGAGGCCAAGGAAGAGGCCACGAGCGACGCGGTCGGGGCAAATTAGCGGAAAGCACTGGGTCACAGCTGGCCGAGCGCGCCCCAATCTACGCTCCCGTGATTTAGTGGCGCGCGCTCCAACGAGCCGCAGACTTCATTACTAAATTACACGACGGGCCAGCCGTCGGCGGATCAATTTTTTTTCCTGGTCGAACCGCGAAGCCTCGTTCGGTAACCACGATCCGCGCTTAATCGAAGGGGGACGCGCGCTCCGAACGAGCCTGCCCCTCGTTCGCGGTTCGCGGTAATCGACGCGGTACCCACGCTCATCTTTCTCTCCCTCTTTCTCTTTCTCTCTCACCACTACTTATTATGCTTTCTCTGTATTTTTGATCTTCATTTTGGTTCTGATTATCTTACTTTATCTATGACAGCGGTCGCTAAACTTTTTGACCTCACGGACCAATAAATTTTATGAAATGGCGTTATTCTAGGAAGTAGCGTTTTTATAACTTTTCACATATTGTTATGAATTGAATTATGTTTCAATACATCTTAAAACATAACTCAACACGTTAAGCGCCACACCGGTCCCTAGGGACCGGGCGTTGACTTTTCGATTATGCTGACGCTGATCAATGAAAATGAACAATTAGTTTTTTACCTAACAAGCTACGTTGTCGCGCCTAACCGAGCCACAATTAGTGGAGTTAAGTATAAAATAGAACATTTTATCAACAATGAATGTAATATGTTAAAACAAATAGAAAGATATCTTTTCTAATAAAGGGCCTAAACGGAAAGTGCTTTACGAACGAGCGTGGCGCTTAACGTGTTAACGTGATGAGTAAATATATTCCACAGTTTTCTGGGGACCAGCGAAATTTTCTCGCGGACCAGCACTTTGGCGACCTATGAAACTTCATCAGTACAGTCCCTAGTCATCGAATTAGGACCATGTACGAAAATTTCACTTTTATGGTTATAATGTTATATGATATATGGAAAATACTCGACTCCTTCCGTTTTACAGGTCTTTAGGATCACGAAGATCCCAATATGCATACATGCATGATGGAGAACCATGTCACAGAGCAAAATCCGTCAGAGTGTTTCTTTCTTCGACAAACATCCCTGTACTACCATGGCCAGGCAATTCTCCCGACTTGAATGCCATAGAAAATGTCTGGAGCCTAGTCAAAGGACTTGTTTACAACTCTCCAAGCACCACATTATCTGAGTTGAAAACAAAAATTGAAGATATTTGGGAAAATAACGAAGATATAAAGCATATGATAGAACAATGTATATAAAGCATGTCGGAAAAGGAAAAAGATGTTATCAAAGCAAAGGGTGGAAATACAAAATATTAACATGCGGTCATAGTATTATGTACAGTATTAGTTAGTAAACTATATCATTGCAATTTGAACAGGTCTCTTAATTTTACGGAAAACATGAAAACTGCTGAAAATTTGGAGTGTTCCTAATTCGATGACCAGGGACTGTATTACTTTATCTATTTACTCTCTTTGCTCACTGTATTATGCTTTATTTTATTGTATTTTACTTTGTATTATTTTATGTTTTCTCTGTAAGAGATATAGTATTGGCTCTTTTGCCCCTGGAGCTTGTAATTGGCAATATTGTAATGGGCAACAATAAATATCTGTCTATCTCTCTGATTTCTGCTCATCGTTTATTATGCTTTTTGCACTTCTTTTGGGATTTTTTTCTGACGAACCATTAAAATGTACAATCTTGGAATTTTTGACACACGTTTATTGATACTTTTGCAGTCTATTGACATTTTTGCAAGCATAAATAACGATTTTAACTGACTTTACACCGTTCGAAAGACATTCATGTAGGTTTGGCGGCTACTATGATGCAGTTTCATTCATCTGAAGTAAAATAAATGAAACGGCATTTTAACCCTTTGACTGCTTTGGACGCATATATGCGCGCCGCGAAATCTATTGGTGGATACTATGAACGTAGATACGCGTCCTGCGAAGGGTTCGATTGTTTATTATATTCTTATATGTACGTTCAATTCATCGCTCTAACTTAGTAACATTCAGCAGTCAAATGATTAATTAGTAAACCTAAGATCATCGCTGAAACTAGAATAAAATAAAATTATTGAAAATTGAAGATTTGGCACAGTTTCAAAAGCTAAGCTTCAAGAAGCGTCATATTTTCCGGCGTTTTTAAGCTTCAAAACAAGCTATGACAGATATCAAAATTATTCTAACCCCCGTCGTTGATTTTTCGTTCATGTTCATGTCGATCACTGAAGATCAACGATTAGTTTTTTAGGTACTTAGGCTACTCAGTCGTGCTTGATTGATCCATAAGTAATGATTTTAAGAAAAAAATAGAATTTAATAAGTAAAAAATAAATTTTATCGGAAATCAATGTAGTTTATTAAAACAAATAGAAAGATCTTTCCTAAAAAAGAGCCAAAAGTGTAGTGCCGGTCTCTAGGAACAGATGCGCAACGTGTTAAGAAGGTACAATACGCGAAAGCCAATATAGTGACGTTCGGTAGCTAAAAGGTTGAGAGAAATTGACGAGAGGTCGAGACGAACGTCTCAGTCGAGATTCGTGACGTCTGGACGGCACAGTGGATAGTCGTCCAGGCGATAGAACGTCCGGAACGGTCGTATCGGTCGAATCGGTCGAGACGGTCGCGGTCGAAAGGCCGAGGGGAGGCGCGAGGTCGAGGGCCGTCGCTCGAGGGTGTAGGGGGTCGAAGCGGAGGGAGCCGCGCGGGTATTAGCATATTAATTTCACAGAGACTGCGAGGCGCAGATAAAGCATCTTAGGTGGGCGAACTTCGGTGATGAATCAAGCTCATACCCGCGGTAATTATTCAGAAAGTTCAGTGCCAGCGGGCGACTCGCACCGAACGAAACAAAAATATTTTTCTTTCTAGGACCTCCGCAAGCCACTGGAAACTACGCTCGTCTCTTCCCTTCTTCTCCTCGAGCAGAGACCTCCTTCTCCATTCTCAAGCGATTTTCTCAACCCCGCGTTTCTTCCTTCGGCCTGAAATTTTTCGAGGCAATTCAACTCGCGAAGATCGAGAAGGACGGACGACGGAATCGGCGGCAAAGTCGCGAGAAAAGTTTGGACGACTCGTTCGGCAGGCAGAGAGGACGTTAATCTCTTTACCGCTCGACGCACCCTTCTTTTTCCTCCTTCCAAAAACTCCGGTTTCAGGCGCCTTTATCAAGCTCGTATTTCATCAGGGGCCGTCCGATTATGAGCGAACAAGAAATTAACTTTTTCGCTAATTAACTCCCCCGAGTTGCTAACGAACCGCGGTCGGAACGAGGAACACCTTCTCTCTCCTTCGTGGATGGAAGGAAGCGAACGTGCTTTTTCCTGCGACCTTCGCGAGTTCGTTGTCGCGAGAAAGAAACATCGCGGACGATCGAGTTCTTGGGACGAACGATCGACGAACTTGGATGGGGCTGAAATCACCTATCTCTCGAGAAACGAGGGAGACCGTGACGAACTGTGCGCGCTCGTCGGAGCGCTCTTTGGGGCTCATAAATATAAATGGATCCGCTGCTAATTACTTCGGAGGAGAACCATTCGACCGCTCGCCGCGAAGCGACGTTCCACTTTTGGATCACGAGGTCGAGACCTCCCGCCGTTGGCCTCTGTCCGACGATTCGTCAATTTTTCCACGCAATTAGGACTACGTCGGGCCGACTTTGATCTCAAGGTCGTTTCTTACGTGCGCATCGTGAAGAGAGCTTCGCGATCGGGTTTGCCACTGTCGGACAATTTTTCCAAGTTTTTGTAAAGTTTTACGTTTCTGCTATGAGGCTACTTCGCTCAATGTCGATACTCGAGATGCATACGCTCGATGCTGCCTCCGGAGGCTGAGGATATTTACGTGAAACTTCGTTCGGACTAATATTAACCCTTTGACTGCGGACTGTTTCAAATTGAAGCATTTCGCGCGAGCGGTAGATAGTTTGCAGATGCAGTCACTAGACACCGAATACTTTTTCGTGCAATCTGGATGTACGGTAGAAATAATTGCCGAACATACATGTAAGACCATAGAAAACAATCAAAGATTGTTAGACGCATATTTGCGTTCATAGTCTCCATCGATAGATTCCGCACAGCGCATATATGCGCCCATAGCAACCAAACGGTTAACTGTTACGCTTATGAACGTTTCTTTAACCCTTTCACTATGGGTACATTTTCCGGCACGGTGATCCTAGTGAACGGGACGCCACAAACGGGACGTCAAAAGTTTGCACAATGCGCGAAAAAAATGAACTCTCACGCCTCACTGCAGCAAAGTTGCTTCGACAGTTTATTTTCGAAAAAAGATCTTTCCTTCTAATGTTACATTACCAGAATAAGATATTCGATGTGCAGTAACTCTAACCATTTTGTACATACAATACGCTGTATGACATACAGTGTATGTTATGGAGTATGTCAGTGAAATTTTACGGCGAGCGACTATAGTCGCCCATAATATGTGAGCGGCAGTTTATGGAAAGTGACTATAGTCGCTGATTGTACGCCAGTGGCATTTTATGGAGAGCGACTATGGTCGCCCGCAGTATGTTAGGGTCAAGGCTTAATAATTTTTTGGCGCACTGACAATTTAGCCATGACAATTAATTTTTCTTGTTCACGATTGAATTGTTCGTGTTTGGATATATCACGATGCGTGGCTGACCTTACCGTCGATCGTGGCACGTGCTATCGGAACTCAAATCGCGAGGGAACAACGATTTAACAATGTCTTGTTGCTGCATATGAATACTTCCTAAACATTGAACGAACAGCCAGGATGACATGGTCAAAGGGTCATAGGTCATCGACCTCCTAGCTAGACAGTCGGGACAGGTCGCCGAGCGAGTCGGCCGATCGCACTCATCGAGCACCGTTCTGATCACGAAATAAGGTTCTAGCGTGAAATTTTGAGCCCGATCGCGAGAACCTCAAATTTTGAGAGAAGGTGCGGAAAATGGACGACGACGCACGAGGAGCGTCGATCTCGGAGGCGGTCTCGCGAGCGTGCGGCGAGAGTGGAGAGGCAATCGATAGGGAGCACCCGCATCGACGACCCGCGAGGCTCCTACCCTTCTTTCATGCATATGCTGATGTCACCCATATATTTCCCGGGTAGCTCGAGGACAGAGGACAGAGGACGGACGATAGAAGACGTAGGTCGGAGAACGGAGGACGGAAGATAGCGGGCAGCAAGGTCCACCGGCATACTCGCCGCGCCGTACGATTGAATTTGTTATGTTGATTCGAAAGGCGATACTCGCTTTTTTCGCCATCGATCGACTACCAAACTCACACCGACGTCCTGTCCCGAATAGAATTTCACTTTTCCTCGGCCATTCGCCCCTTGCCTCCACGTTTTTCCCCGACGAGGTCTCCGGCAATCGGATGGAAGCGCAAGTCGGTTTTCATGGCCTCGGGAAACTTGGACTCTTGACGAATCATTCAATTTAAAATGACGAATCCCGTGCGATCGAACGGAAGCGCAAGTCGGGTATCATTGCCTCGGAAAACTCGGTCTCTAAACGAAGCATCTGATGTGGAATGGCGAATCTCGTCGAGGTCACCGGGGATTGATCGGAAGTACAAGTAGATTTTACGGCCTCGGAATACTTGGACTCTGGTCGAATCAGTCGATTTAAAGTGACGAACTCCGTCGTTCGACCAGAAGCGCAAGTCGACTTTCATAGCTTTGGGTAACTTATACTCTGGAGGAACCATCCGATCTGGAATGACGAACCCCTCAAAGTCCCCGACCATCGACCGGAAGCGCAAATCGACTTTCACGGTTTCGGGAAACTTGGATTCCGAACGAACCGTCTGACCTGAAATGACGAACGCTGTCGATCTACTCTCTTAGATCGAACCAGTGGAAACTCACTTGTTTACCAATGACACTCACCGGTTCCGCCAGTGATCGCGGCGGCCATCAAAGTTCACTGGTTTACCAGTGAATCTCACTCGTCAGCATATTCAAAAATAAAACACGCCGCACCGCGCAGCGGCAGCGGGCGCAAATTTCACTGGTTCGCCAGTGAGATTTGTATTCACTGGTTGAACCAGTGAAATCTCACTGGTTCGATCTAAGAGAGTAAGGTACGTCGAATTTGCGTCCAACTTTGGCGACCATTCCCTCAAAGAACTCGGTCCTCGGTGGTCGGGGGTGCGTCAGGGAACGACGACCATCGTCGAGGATGGAACGAGACGTCGAAGCGTCGAGTCGAGGCTTTAAATCGCCAGAGGATAAATCGAACGGACTCGAGTGGCAGGAAAAAAGGCAGAGATGTCGCGGGAGAGCGGAACGTGCCGTGACGAGGAGCATTGTCGTCGGGTGCGCCTCGGAGAAGTCCGTCCGGCGATTCGGTCGACGCAACTCAGAGGGGCTGTCGCGAAGGAGAGGCGAGCTTTCCTCTCCTCTCTCGCGGAGAGAGACCGGCCGGCTTTTAATTACGCGATGAATAGAGCCAGTCTCGCGCGAATACGCTTCGCTCGCCGGTTTCAACGTTTCTACGTCTCCACGTTTCTACGCTTGTACCGCGGCGCGGCGCGTCGCGATGCCCGAGGGTTCGATACAACGTCGAGCAATAATGGCCCCATCGGAGAGAGAGGCAAAAAAGCCGCGTCTCGGGGGAGACCGACTCCTCGCGGAATATAACCTCGCCGTTTCCGTCGAGAGCGACGCGATTGTCTCCCGACTGCCGCTTACAGAGGGGACACTCGACACTCTCGAGTCCCGACGCCCGCGATTCCTGAAAAATCTCGGGAGTATCGACAGGTCGCCTCGCGCTGCCATCGAGGTGGACTGCTCTCGCGCCGAGAGTGCGTTCGTTCTTTCCGAATAAGAAGAATCCTCGCGACGAGAAAATATCGTGGCGATGCGCGAAGTAGGCTTGCGGGAGGAGTGCAAAAGACGTGCAGCCTCGATTTGCAAACTTAATCGCTTACGATGTGCACGCTTCAATTCTAATCTTCGGGCGATTTGCTCGTTTCGGATAGCCGAAATGAGCCACGGTGATTGGCCTCTAGTTGTATGCTGCAGGATTGCTTTTTGCAAAAAAAATAAATTTATCGATTAGCATAAGATAGAGGACTCCAAAACGGGGTACGCGTACCCCAAGGGCCGAGCAGGAAATTCTAGGAGGTACGCTACATTTCTATTCAAAATGTTCTATGTTCTCTTGCGCGCACAAACACACATACAGAATATATGGGTCAGCAAGAAAGTAATTTCGGTTTTTGATGAGAGCCAGCGTTACGTTTGTTCTCAATGACTTCTGACAATGTTATGATTTTTTCCTTCTAACAATCGAAAGTTATGAAACTTTTGACTTGGCTTAGAAACAAATTGCGCTTTATTTTGTTTGTAATTGTTTGTTTCAAAAACGAACATTGCTGATGTTTTACTCTTTTTTTTTTGCAAAATCTAAGCTTGGTTGGGAAGTGATGTCACAGCCTTCATGTAGCCCTGATCTGACACCATTAGATTACCATTTATTTTTCAACTTGCAAAACTTTTTGAATGGTAAAACTTTCAATGGCGATGATAGCCTAAAATTGCATTGGGTTCAATTTTTTGTTGATATGGGCCAGTAGTTCTATAAAAACGGAATCACGAATTTGTCAAAACGATGGCAAAAGGTCATCGTAAAAATTCTTTGTTAAAAAAATTAAGTTCCATTTCACACTACAAAACCGAAATTACTTTCTTGCCAACCCATATATTATTACGCAATACCCACAAGAATAAATGTTACTGGTTTGTGGGACATGTCAATTGTTTAAAAATAAATATGGATTCTGCGGTCGATAGTTCTGGTCGACCGACGTGTGTTATTAAATAAAATGTTCTTACTTTTTCTATAAAAGTGTACTCTTTATTTAATATGTCCAGAAGGATTTTGCGAGTGCGGGAGTCTCATAAGAATGTATACAGAATATATAGAATATTGTATGTATAGAAAACTATATATACATATGTATAATTAGAGGGTACAATTTATCATTTTTGACCTAAGGGTGAGTCGTGAAAAAAGTTTGGAACCTAAAAACAATGCTGTAAAGTAACTTCTCTAATTTCTTTTTGTACAAAAGTTACATATGGCAGATATGTTTTGCCAAATGCAAAAGAGAATTGAGACGATACTTGGGGACATTTGCTTTTTGGACGATATGTACACACTGTATGTATTTTTAATGTGCAAAAACTGTAAACATAGAAATATTAGAATGTAACTTCTCAAAACAGTAGGATCTCGTCAAAGTTGACAATGAGTAACGTCGCCAGTCCGAATGTTTCAAGTTGAGAAAGTAGCGTTAGATACACCGTCATAGATAATTGCGAGAAAGTTTAAATGCAACCATCCATGCAACGTATTTGGGTTGATGCTGAATTTAAGTGAGCTGCAAAAAAGAAAATATGAATCATGCCACATATAATCCACCACGTGGCAAGGGGTTAGCAACCCTTGGCACCTGAGCTCCTGCGCTTCCTCGTGTCTACAGCAACGGCCGAAAAAAGCAGAAAATTCTCTGGGCGTAGATTGTCGCGGAGGAACGTCGACGCGAAAACTCCGAAGGTCCCATTCTCGAGATGACGAGAGCAGAGCGCCCAGAGCAACGAGCGAAGCCGATGCGAGCTAATGCTTCATTAAGACGGGCAGCTGCGTCGTCGTCACTTAACTTATTAAACGACGCGACCGTCCCCGAAGAGCGCCTCCGAAACCGCTCTTCTCCTCCTCCACACCCTCGGTCCCCGCGTCCTTACGACCGTTCCCAAGTTCGCGCATTCACCGGCTCTATAATTATTTCATTCTCTTCTCGTGCCACCAAACGCGATTCTCGCCCCCTCGATTTTCTCGGATCGATCTTTCCAAGAAATTCCCTTCAATTTTCATCGCGCACTGCGATTCGCTCTAAACAGCTCGCCGAGTTGGAGGTTTCTTTCGAGATTCTCCGTTACGACGGTGAAAGGCATACGAAGATAGAGTTCTCCGGAAGCTGGTCCGGGAAAAACGAGATTCCTAGAAGTCTTCTCGCGCGGGAGTTTTATTGCCTTGACGCGGCCACAGATGGACGGTCGCGATATAAAAGCCGAGGGCGCGGATGTATCTTACAGGAAGAACGCAAGACCTTCGGGTCACCAATTTTATTGAAATTTTACATGTTTGTAGAGTAAGTCGTCCTGATTAAGAATATACCGTATTGTAGGGGCAGACGGTTAATAGTTTATAAGATATTTTTAATGAAAATTTCATTGGCCTTATAAAAAACTGCAGAACGGAACACCAAAAGCTGCCGTGGCACAATGGCAACGTCCTGATATTGCACGGAAAAAAGTAGAAAAGTAAAATTCATTTTTTGTCGTGGAAAATCTTTCAAATTTTTTTTCATTTTATAGAGAAGTAGAACAACAAATATTTCACGCCTATCTTGTAATACACAAATTAGTTAATCAATCGTATTTTTTGCCACTTGATTCATCTTTCTTCAAAGAACTTATTTAACATATGTAAATATACTAAATTTAGTAGCCGTAAATCTAGAGTTAATAAAATACCTAACCACGATATTCGTGCGTCCGCAATAATTTTCAATCGTAACCGTTTTACTGCCAGGGGTTCTTAAAATCCGTGTCGGATAGTGCCACGCAGCGCGAATAGCGCTTCGTTCATTTATCTGCGATGATGCCGTTCGATGCGATCGCGATGCTCTTTTTTTTAAATATAATTATATATTAAATATATGAATAAATATATATATATATATAAGATGTTATCCTATATATGTGGCGGCGATGGCTAGCAAGTCGAATTTGTTTCACTGAAAAACAGCGTTCATTTATTCGTTACAATTATTTACAGTTATTTACAGTTATTTCCAGCATTTACCTGAAAAACAGCGAAACGACAATTACAAGTCACTTCGCAGTCAAACCCTTGTATATTCTATTATTCTCTACTCTATATTAATATTTAACTTAATTTTTGCACATGTGCTCCCTTTATTCTAAATAATCGGTATTCCTATCCATATCTTAATAGGCCACCTAGCGGAGGTCGAATTTAAATTAAAGAAAGCGTTTGTTTACATATATATATAACTTTTATATAATTACGACAGGCAACTCTGATATGACCAGCGACGAGCTACATTCGGAACCGAGCGCGTTGAGAATTTACGTTTTTGACCAAACATCGCGATACATTTCATCACAGTACGCGAACAGCGCGATCGCGCTGCATGGCGCTAAAACGGTTAGATGCGCGCGCAAACTTCACCTGCGCCGATTTTGAGCACATCGTTCCCTGCAGCATTATCAATGTCCCTCTCATTGAGCCTCCGTAGCTAATTCGGTAGTTCTTCGAGTCTCGTTGCGAATGCATTCGCGCGAATTCGCAGACTTATTTCGGTAGAGGCAGTTTTAATGTTACAGGTGCACCGGTGCGCCAGAAAAATTGAGTTGGGCCGAATCTTCTTTCGCTCTCCCGAACCTTTCCTGCCACGTCTTGCGCGAGAACTGGGCGACGAGCTTGGTTTCTCGGATAGCCGGAAGTTCAACCCTCACGAAAGCCGCGACGGACTCTTTCTCCCGGTTAACGGAAAGCAGCGGCTCGTCCCTCGAGGTCTCTTCCGCAGCGAATGCGAAGCAAAAGAAGGAAGAAACGGCGGGCCACCGAGCAGTCCGTATTTTGGAGCTCGCGGTAAAAGTAAAACACTGTCGGGTTGCCGGAGTAGAGCGCGTAGGTATATGGATACGGATGTACTCGGGACAGCTCGGCAAAGTGGTAAAGCTGTAACGGTGTAACGTCGTAACGCGGTAACGCGGTAACCACCTGACTTTCGTAAGCGGATCACGCTTCCCGCTGAGTGCTTTACGGCATCGCTTTTTTCCCGCCTCTCCTGGCCCCTCGATCCCTCTTCGCCTCACCTTCCCTTCTCTCCTCGTCTCCACGTTTACCAGCGTCCCTCTCTCACGACCGTCGGACCGATCGGTGCGAACGGCGTCGTCGTCGACGACTCCTCCACCCCCTGTGCGACAGCCGACGGAAGGCAGTCGGCAAACACCCTCCGCTCGTTCCTCTCGGTCACGAGGCGTTCGCGATGCACGCGCGACTCGACTTCGAGACTCCCCAGCTCCATTCGCACTCGCCAAAAATATTTCTTTGCCTCGCTCGAGACGTTCCCGGAATGCGGCAGCGAGACTCGTGAGGAGGGCCGTCGCGTCCCTGAATCTCGCGAAGAGGGCAAAAAGGGAGAGACTCCCTCGCGGCAGTCGAAAGGCGCAATTTTCCGAGCTCCGACGAAAACTTTTTGCTCGTCGCGTCTCCTCGCGCGAATTGCCACCGGGCGATTCTTCTCGCCTCGGCGCGCCGTCTGGCGACGCGCGATGGTTTCTGGACGGAGAACCGGCTCAAAAATACGATTCCCGGTAAATCCCTAAGACCGGCAGTTTGGATTCGCTCGATCTCGCGCGCTCGTAAACGGGATTCGCGGAATATCGTCCCCTCGTCGACGATTCTTCTCGATGGCCGTTTAACCCTTTGCGTTCGAGAGGCGACTCTCGTTGTCGCGAGATATTTCACTTGGCGGAGCAACGAGAGGCTCGATCGAGTAGAGGGAAATCGTTACGTTGAGTCGGAGAGGACAGGCGGTCCGCGACCGCCGCGAACGACAGGCCGAGCCATAAAACACGAAGAATCCGGGGGCTTTATTTTATTTCATTCGATTCTTCACGGGCGACGAGCGCCTCGAGAATATGAAATTGAGTCGTTCCGCTGTCTTAACCGCGGGAGCCTACGAGAAAGGCTCCGCGAGTTGGGAGATATCGGTAGCTTCGCAACCGCGAGGGGACGACTTCGGCAGACGCGCGACGCATAACCGACCAGCGACGACCCCTACTTCGCTCTGTGTCACGGTCGGACGACCGACGTCCTTCCGTTTTTGTGTGTTTTACACTTTTCGGGTTTAACCCTTTCAATACTACGGGTGACTATACTCGCTGTAAATAAAATGTCACTGAGATAAATACTAGGGGCGATTATAGTCGCTCTCCATGACATACCACTAAGATATTATGGGCGACTATAGTTGCTCTCTATAAAATGCCACTGAGATACTAGGAGCGATTATAGTCGCTCTTCATTATATGCCACTGAGATACTACGGGCGACTACAGTCCCTCTCTATAAAATGGCACTGAGATACTAGGGGCGATTATAGTCGCCCTCCATGACATACCACTAAGACACTATGGGCGACTATAGTTGCTCTCTATAAAATGCCACTGAGATACTAGGAGCGATTATAGTCGCTCTTCATTACATGCCACTGAGATACTACGGGCGACTATAGTTGCTCTCTATAAAATGCCACTGAGATACTAGGGGCGATTATAGTCGCTCTCCATGACATATCACTAAGACACTATGGGCGACTATAGTTGCTCACTATAAAATGCCACTGAAATACTAGGAGCGATTATAGTCGCTCTTCATTATATGCCTCTGAGACACTACGGGCGACTATAGTCGCTCTCTATAACATACCACTGTGATACTACAGACGACTATCGTCGCTCTCCATAAAATGCAGAGTATTGGATGTACGACAAGGGATTGGATTTCTTGCAGTAAGGCTTAAATGTCGATCTATTTTGCGTACCGTGCAAACCTTTGGAGCGGTGTCCTGTTCAGTAAGAGTACCGCGTCGGAAAATGCGCCCGTAGCAAAACGGTTAACTGCTATGCATATTACATGTTTCGTATTTCGCCTACGAATCATCGGCGCTGCGAGGTGTCAAATATACGTTGTGAAAGTTTCCTAGCGGTTTTGGGGATTTGAACTTGGTTCGCGGTCCAAGCCTCTGTCTCCTCATTTACCGCAGCTGTCGACTGTTTCTAGGTTTACTTCGTATATGACCTACCGTTTTCGGCTGGGTTATATCGAGTAATAAATTCGCAAAAATTTCGCAGTGGTGACGAAGGAGGATTTACACTCGGATTCACCGATTGTCAAGCCTCCCATGCCTTTATCTCCTTTTCCACCATAGTCCGCGATAGTTTCTATGGTCATTTCGCCTAAGATCTAATGCGTCAGACGACGAAACTATGTCGTGTTGCGTAACAAAATTAGGAAACACTTCCGAAAGGTGACAGAGGGAGACTTACAATTAGCCATTCTTCGTATTTTCTGACGAGATATCCACGACCTTCCATGGTCAACCGTCAACGGCACGCGATCAAGATGAAAGCAGTCAGATCGCTCGTTGAAGAAACATCGGCAATCCATCGACGTCTTTCTCGAGGAGGCCACGAGCGCCGATTCGATGCGGTTCGCCGGTCGAGAAGGACGAACCGGCGTTTTATTGCCGGCTTTGGAAGCTCGGAAGGGAGGAAAAGAGAGTCGTTGGCGGGCCGTTTGGCACGCTGCTCCGTTATTTCGTTTAAAGGAACGATTACGCGGCTCGTTGCGGAGGGGCGTGACGCGGCCGAGTCGCTTTTCTCCAAAGTGAGACGTTTTCTCTTTATTCGGAATTGGCGCCCCGCAGGATTTTACACGCCCACGATGCGGCTGGCTCGTTCCTTCTTTGGGAACGGACTCTCCTCGCCTCCTCGTCCAAACGGAGACGTTGACTTTATTGTCGTCGGAACTCGCAGGATCCTTTCTTCGCATTGTCCTCGCGTATTCGGAAGTCGTTGGGAGCTCGTTAGAAGAGGAGCGTTCGTTTCGGTAGGCGCGCTGCCCGCCCACCGGTCCATCGATGCACCGGTGCACGATACCCTGGTGCACCAAATTGCGGTGGGAGCCTACATTGGGCAAGAAGATAAAGGATCGGACTTACAATCAGGAGGCACGCGTTCAAATCTTCTCCTGTCACCGCTAGGAAATTTGTTTCGTCCGATATTTCTATATTAGCCAGGTGGTTTGAAATTCGCCTAAAATTGGATGTTTTAAGTGAAATATAGGCGTGAAGCAAGTTTAGCGCGTTCTCCGAAACCCGGCTCCGCGTTTTGAAAGGCCCCGCGGTCTACGAAAACTCAGACGGTAGACTGAAGACTATTTTGTGATGAAAGTACCTATCGGATATCAATGCCAGATTGAGATTAGATTGTTGACCAGATTTGTATATTATTATAGCTGATATATTGTGATAGTTGATAGATTTTATTAGATTGTTCATCAAAGTGGAAGTTGGGCCAGCAAAGTTTTTGAACACAGTCCCACGTTTTGAAAGGCCCCACAATCTACGAAAACTCAGACGGTTGACTCAAGACTGTTTTGAGATCAAAGTATCGGATTTCAACGATAGATTGAGATTAGATTGTTGACTAGATTTGTATATTGTTATAGTTAATACATTGTGATAGTTGGCATTTTTCAGGACCCTCTATATAGTAAGATTAAATATTCGCCGTGTTCCAAACGTTGGCATTAAAAGTTGACATTAAAGTACCGGATATGAATGTGTATTCTGCCTCCGTAAAATTTCTGTATCCGACCCCGCAAAAGGTCACGCCGACCCAGGTGAAATGACCTTAGCCATCGAAGTACAAAGTAACAAGCCATGAGACTAGAATCATTCACGTTCAAGATCCCGACACATTCCCAAAGCCCGCACACCCAACGAGGACCAACCTGGCAGATGATCGTCTTCCCTTTCCCTTCTGTTCGCCGCCCATGTCTATTTTCCGACTAGTTTTCCGCCCTTCGGAGGATAAATCAGAATTGCCGCTCGCCCACGCGACCATACCATGCGTACAGTCAAATGTCACTTTCGATCGGCCGATGGAACGGCGCGAACGATTGAGAAACAATGATTTTTCTAGCTTCTGGGGCAGCGAGCAAAGGAATCATCCTGCGACGGGTGTTTTTCTTTGAGTAGCGCCCTTTTTCCGCGTTCTCGTTTCTAAAAATACGCGCTAATCCAGCGAGGAGAGAAAAAGCACGGACTTCCGGGTGAGGGTTCGACGGCAGCGGGCGCGTGACAGCGTTTTTTCGCTCGGCGACGATGGCAGGAGGGCCCGGAGGCTCAAAGAAGAGGGCACGCGCGATCGAGGCAGGAAACCGGCCAGACCGCTTGCCGCCAACCGACAGATTCTTCTTGTTGAAGACAAGAAGAACTTCACAAAAAGAAGACGCTAAACGATGTTCCTGAGGGTGTGGCCTATTTGTCGTCCTTCTCGCGAGAGGTAACAGCCGCGGCTTTACCTCCTAGTTCCGCTGGATTTTTTCTCACTATGGATTCCATAGCAAAGTTAAATTGTTGGAATAGAGACTTAACACTTAGCCGATCATCGAGAAAAAAATAAACTGCACTATACACCGCGCACATTTCAGCAGTAAGGACAATTTGAAAGGCAGCAATGAGAAATCTCCCCGTACGGTCATCAACAATCTTTCTTTGGAACGAGAAAATCTCCTCATTCGGTCGGCCAAATGTTAACCGTTTGATTCCCAATGAGCGCAATCGCGCTTCTTCTGTTCGGTACTGGAAAGTGCCAAACCGATCGACCTATAGAATGAATAATACTTTCTGCACAAATAATAGTTCAGTAATGTATACTGGTTACGACAGCACAGCTACAACATAGACAATATCTTTAACTGACAAACAAAACAAGAATATTTACAATTTGTAAGTAGAAAAACATTGAAATTTTACTTTGTTGCATTCTTCGATGCAAACAAAAGAAGCACAATTTCGCTGCTTGGCACTTTTCGACCAGATTTTCGCAAAAAGACCCTAGGGACCGGTCGTGGATTTTTCGTTCATGTTTATGCTGATCAATGAAAATCAAAGATTAATTTTTTTACTTAGACTACGCAGTGGCGCCTTATCGAGCCATAATTATAGATTTTAAGGAAGAAATAGAACATTTTATCAAAAATTAATGTAGTTTATCACATAAAACAAATAGAAAGATACATTTCTTACAAAAGGGCCTAAAAGTGTAGTGTCGGTCTTTAGGAGTGGGCACTTAACGTGTTAACCTATGGTATATTCTATTGCATACTGTGAAACGGTACTACTGATTGCATCAGCACAATATGTTTTATATAATCAAAGTTGTGTTTTACCACGATGTCTGACTTGGGAGTCACCTGAGAGCGGCGCTATTGAATTTATTGAAATTTCTTCTAGCTTTCAAATTGTAACATTTATGAATTTTCAGTAATATTGAATATTTAAATATTGGTGTTAAAAAGATAGAGGTCTGCCGCTTATCTATTTATATGTAATTTTAAAGTTTCTGCTTTATAAAGATGTGAATTTAATAGAAAAAGTTTCACTTCAGTAGAAATTATGAAACTAGCGAAAAATCGGTGGCGTTTAGCGTGTTAATCTAATATCTGCATCACGAAAGTCACTTGTTATTCTTCTGGCAAACGGTTAAATCGTTTATTCTAAAATCGATCCGAGACAACGATAAATCCGATTCCTAGTTTCCACCAAATTTGGCATCCCAAGTCGATAATGTCGATTCAAAAAAAGTACCCATTCTCGGTGCAAGAAAAAAAAGAGAGTGGTAAAGAGACAAGGGGAAGTAGGTAGCGGAGACAGAAGGAGCGCAACGAAATCGGTATTGGAAGTGTTCTCGTGTAACCTGCCAGCTCGAATCGTCGTCTTCTCAAAGAGATCCCCTGAGCCCGCTCTTCTTTTACTTTTCCCAAATAAAGCGACAGCTAATCGATAGCGCCTCGAGTCTCCTTTCCTCGGTCTCGTCGACTCCCCTGGCCGGCCGTCGACGATTTTTCGTCTTTCGTGCCTCGCTGGCTTCGCGCTCCTCGTTGATTCGAAGTCTTCCCCTGTGGATCAGCCGATCTTTCGCGCCTAGCTTGAGTTTTCTCGGAGAACAGGTTTCAGGGAAGATTCTGATCGAAAGGAATCCGGCAGAAGGTGCTGAGATTTTCGGTGGTATCGATCAATTGGGACGATCGAGGGCGAAACGAGTCAGAAGGGCTACAGTGGGCCAGGACGTAAAGATTTCTTTTTTTCTCATCTAAAATGACAGGTGCTGGGCAAAAATGGCAATTAAATATTTATATGTAAAATGCGAATTACCAAAGAAGTACGCAGAGTCACAGAAAGCATTCGAATTTGAACAAAGAGTTTCTTGTAACTTTCAGGTTTCAGGTTTTGACGAAAAAAGGGCCGTTGTATATTAAAATAATTTTTATATTAAATCCAGAAGTGATTTGGATCCTTTGTCATTAGGATCACTGATAAGTAACGTGCTAAAATTAAGATTGGGGTAGTAAGAATGTAGTAAATAATAATTTGCCAATACACATACTGAGGAAACATAAATACCGTAATAAATTTCCTAGTTATATATCAAAAGAAATAAATCATGTTCTTCCTCTGCCTTTGCGCTTTCATGCATAGAACCGATGTTTTACCGATGTAAATCAATTATTCTTTTTCTAAGTGTCCGAACATTCTATCTCTGTGCCATTCTATTATGTCCTATTACATAGTCTAATGCTTCCCGGGAAAAAAGCGACACATTATGCGACCGATTTGCAAGACCACACTAAATATCAGTAAATACCAGTAGTTTACGGTACAGCCACAAGCCTGCATCGAATGTTGCTCTATGGATTATGTCCTATCTCTTACTTTGCGTCAAATGGTTTCTCTCTAATTGAAATAAAAATGAAATGAAATAAACTAATTGTAAACGTAGAATTTAACCCCTTACTGTACCATTCCTTTTATGACTGAATGCACAATAACTCTGAATTAAATGCAGAAATTTCCAGTCTATCTCTTATTCCCGATATAGCGTATGACTTAAAGCAATATTACCTCTTTGCGCTCCTTGCATTTCTTGCGCCTGTTAGTAGTCTATTCCACGGACTTTTAGGCAAAATATTGTAATCACGATACTTTGAAAAAAAAGCTGCAGTTTTTAGAAAAATGTTTTTTAACTAACGAGAATTCACTCAAAAACTTAGTTAACTTCAATGTATCTTGAAATAAATTCAGATTCAAAATATACAATTTGGTTGACATTTTTTTTATAACATAAACGGCAAAAACCATTTTGATGACATTTTTGTAGAAGTGTATTAAACATCGATTAATTACTCAAATATTGATTAATAATATAAAATTTATTCATATATTAGGTTAAGTTAATTTAGCAATATAATAATTTATTTCTCATAGACTTGCAAATGCATACAAAATATAAAAGCACATGTATACACAACAGCAAAGAACAAGGAGAGAATATGTCTAATGTTGTTAAGAAAGTACCGGTATCAGCTATACATTCATTTTTCTTAGTTAATAATAATTAGAAAATAAAATGTTGCCAGATGAGCGAGTAGTTGGAGTAGATCGTCTTTACTTGTTATGCCAGCCAGACTGGTAGTTGAAGCGCAAAGAGTTAAATAGCATTGAATTTCTTTCATTTTATCGTGATCCACTGACACTTTTAGTTTCAAAATTTTCAAATTAATTTCAACACTTTCAAATTAACTACTCCATTTATCACGTCACGAGTGTCACTCGTTATTGTACGGCAAAGGGTTAAAGGCAAAAAAACACACAAGAGCAAGTCACCGAGAAAAGACACGATCTTGCGTGGCGCCGCGGGCACCCATACGGGTACCAAATACACTTTTTAACCTTCTATCGTGCCGAATTATTCTCACGAGGTCGAGCAACCTTAGTCGCTGGTCCCGGGTCTAATTGATCCACCGCGCATGCGGGATCCTCCCAATAATTCGAAGATCAAACAGTTTACGAGCGTGGAAAAGGGTTGCCGCCTTGCGCAGCAAATCTCCGCCGGTTTCTAATCGATCGACTCGCAGAATTCGTCGTCGATGACCGAGACGACGAGGAGAATCGAAGACGATTCAAACTGATACGGCGGATTCTCCAGGGGCGGTTTGTCTCGATGGTTTAAGATTCGAGAAACGGAGAGATCGTGAGTTCGAGAGAGTCGGCGACGTCGTAGGCGTCCGATCGGAAGGATAGATCGTAATGGGACGCGAATCGTCCCGAGATAAAAGAGACTTTGGGTGGTCCTCGATTGGAGCGGACGGTTTGCGCGTTACCAAGCGCTCGGCTCGTCCCGAACCCTTTGTTCCTCAATTTGCTTCTAAATTGAGCGGACTCGTCGCTTTAACGGGCCAACGGTTCGCGTCCGATCGCGTCTCCGGTTCTCTTGTCCTCGTTGTTCCTCCGAGAAGAAAGATAGTTCTCTTCTGTCTCGAAGAAAATCCAGAAGGATAACTCGCTTGACATAAACGTGGAAAATTGTGTAGCAAATGATCGATTTAGAAAGATAGCCAAGTATTTGTTGCATCGGTATACCGTTCGACAGAAACAAGAAGTCACTTGGTAAGTGGTTTGCTCCGATTCGCCCGATAGCTGGACAAAACTATTTTTTTAAAGGAACTATGGTTTTTGTTAGTTTTACTGACTTTTCTACTAGTAAACAACATAATTTTATACTTAGCGTTAATTGCTTATGTGCTTTGTAGATATTTCATCTACTAGTTTACAATTTTGTGGATTATTCGAATCATATTTTCAATATTTTTTTTACTTTAACTTGTCCTGATAACATGTTTTCCATATAAGTACGTGTAAATTTGTTATAATTTAAAAATGTTATAACTTTTGAACGAGCTTGTGAAAAAATTTCTAATTTTTTGAGGCGTTTCAGAAGACTTATAAGATTAATATATAATTTTTTCATAGGATTCTCATCGCTCTTAATATACCAACAAATCATCCGTAAGACGCGATTGGCCGAAAAAGCCTCATATTTGTTACATTGTCATGGGAACAACGAAAGAAATATTGAGCTTTTATTTTGAAAGGGATGCAAGTCCATTTTGTGTTGTTTCGAGAAAATTAAAGATTAACTTATTTGTCAATTAACACGTGGAGTGCAACCCCGATTTTGCTATACTTTCCACTCAGGCGGCAGCGCGTAAGGTATTTGCAAATTTCAAAAGAAAGATAAGAAGGCGCATAAACTTTGGAAATACTGTGCTGAATGTTATAGCACAAACACAAAAACATTCGAGCGTAAGTTCGCTAGAAAACTCACAAAACAAGTTGTTACTTACTGTAATATCTGCAAATCTCAACCACAGCTTTGCGTAAAATGTTGTAATAACCTTGACTAAATTTTAACATAAAATTTTTAACTGTCATTAATAATTTAATCCTTGTCAATGCCGGTTTTACGCATCGATTTCGACCAAATGAAAAATTCGCTGTCAATCCCTAGGGACTGAGGCCGCCTGAACTGAAAATTCACTGTCAGTCCCCAGGGACTGACGTAACACTCAACGCGTTAAAAAATATTGGTTAATTATGTCAAGTATGACAATGTTTCTACTGATTTATCAATATGGAATTTGATTACATAAATTTTTTTCTGGCGAATTTCATTAAAATAATGTACATTTACTGGCTGCAAATGGACATATACCACGTTTATAATCAACGGCTACGCAATTTCCTTTACCGGCTAATTTTAAATTAAACAAAGACACTATTATTCCATTTTTAAGATACGAAAATATTAACTACTTATAAATAAAGAGTTTACACTAAACTAACCATAAATTACGTGATGTGTCATTTTTTAACATTAAAACTACGTTAAAAAACTTACAAAGAATTATTTAAAACTGAACACTTCTTTAAAAAATAAATAATTTCTACAAAGAAAGTTATTCTTGTAATACAGAAAATTTCTCGCATATTTATCGAAACCAACTGCAATCTACTGGAGAGTCATGTATAAGAAGCTAGCGACCGATATGGGTTAAGAGTACTCTAACTTTTATCTCAATTGGTCACATTACGTTCGGTGTTATAGTCGATTTTACCAAAGGGTTTGACCGTTAATTGAATTAAATTAGGGTAAGTAGGCTCGCCCGGTTAGGTTGGATAGCGGGCCCACTGCATGTGAGCTCGGTTCGGTCCGCGGACCCAAAAATGCACGAAGCGAGAACGAAGAGGGAGAGGAAGAGAGACACGGGATCGGAATGGGAGCAGCGGGTGCGGGAACTCCATAGCTCCATAGTTCCATAACTCTGTAGCACAAGATCGCAAGAACGGCTCGGTATTTAAGAGCGGTGGCAGCCGGCGGGTCGACTAACGAGATAATTAAGATCACCGTGAAGGCTCCCAGAGTGGGTTTTTTGTCGGTCGCGTGCTGATGTCAACTCGTGCCGCGTGGGAAGACTCGGTCCGACCCTTTCTCCTTCTTCTTCTCATCCTTCTCCTTCTCCTTCGATTCCTCCTTCTTCCGCGGTTTCTCGACGTACCATCTCGCCAAGTCCGGCCGAAATGTGGCAGATTCGTGGCAGTAGGATTGGAAATTCAGAATTCGAAATTGAAGAGCGAATGCGAGAGAGGAGCAAACCGAACTCCCGTTGCACGAGCTAGCAAGTCGGCCGTTGAAAGTTTCGGAGGAAGAAGCGGTTCGAGCGTAAAACTCTTTTCTTTGGGCGAGATAAGATTCGCGTGAAACGCGAGAGTTTATAACCGAGGACTAGCGGCGAAACTACCCGGCTCCTTTGAAAGAGGAACCGCGTCGAGAGTCGTGCAACTTGCCGTAACTTAGCCTCGACGCGGGAACGTAACTTTAATTACAGAAGTTGCCGCATTGTTCGAGAAAGCCAGCCACCGGGAGAAACCCACCGACGGTCTTTCTCCGCTCCAAGTTTTCAGTCTCTCGAGAAGGAGGATTCACTCCGGGCGACAGTCGACGTGCGGCCCGCGCAGATAAACGAGGACGGGAAGAACGAAGAACCTGGCGAAAAACCGAGAGACGCTTCGACGAATACTGGAGAAACTGGAGAGAATCACGGGGCGCTCGGACTTGCTAAAGATTCTCCCTCGCTCTACTCTCGTCCTTGCGCGACAAAGAACCTTTCAGATCGACCGGGTTCGACTCGAGTTACCTCTCGAAATGGAACAATCTTTTCCGACTGGAATTACCCCCCTTGGTTTGGAAAAATTTGCCCTTGAACCTCGAAGTCGATTGTCGCGATTTGCGCGCATCTTTCTCAGACCTATTCCACGTATTTTGAACTTCCGTGGTCCTGTGCTGGGGCGACTTTAGACCCGGCACTTTGCGCGAATGATGTGCTGGGGAGTATCGCCACACATTTATCCTAATCAAAAGATCCTTTAACCCTTTCGCTACGGCACACAGTGTTCCAGAGCGGGAATTTAGCTGTTCACCCAACCTCGCGCAATTTTCAGTCTTTTTCAAATCGTCACCACGGGCTCAAAACACATCGGATTTAGTTAAAAATTGGTATTGTATTATTTTTTGGGTTGCTGATCACGAATCAGAACGCAAAAATTTTAAAAACAAAATGGCAGATTAAATATGGCGGACAGGTTTGTTTAAAAATTAATTGTTTTGCACAAAAATTAGTATTCCAATGTTTTTTGGGTCGCTGATTACGAATCTGAACTCAAATATTTTAAAAACAAAATGGCAGTTGATATATAGAGGGTAGCTATGTCATATACCCATTTACAACATGGGATGAACTTTTTGCCTTTTTCTAATTTAATCAGTTTGTACTAAGAGCGCTTGAAATATTTCCTGAGACCAGTAATAGAAATAATAATTGATTTTGCAACAATAAAAGTGTACAAATCAATGCTTAAAAACGCCGATCTCCAAAAGTGTGGAAACATTCAAATACTTCCCTCAAAAGGAAATGCTATTAGAACAATTAAGAATTTTGTGCGACCTTTTACTTTTTGTAGAGTGAATCACCGTTAATTAATTTTGAAGAATCCATAAATAGTTTGTTGAGAAATTAATTTTTCAACCGTTTTTGGTTGTTTTTCCAAACACATGTGTTTTGCCTTACATTTAACCTGAAGAATTCTTACTTCTTTCGAACGAAGAGCAACTCTACAATTATTCATAGTATGTTAGTAGTATATTGTGCATGACCGCCATAGTCGGCAGTGCCCCGAAAATTAGTCAAATTCCAACCCGTCTTCCCATGGACCGAAATCGTCGAGAGGAACGGGGCGGAAAGAAAGGAAAGCTTGGTGGTTCCTGAAACGAATAGCGCGGTCCTATTACTTGTCCTTGTTTCTCCTCTCCTTCTCTCTTTGTGACCGCTGTCGGGGGAGAAAGTACGAGGGTGAAACGAGCACCTCCGAGATAGGACCACGAACGAGATAAGAGAATCCTCGGAGGACCCTAGAAGAGGGATACTGCTTCGTCGTTTTCGCGGCAAAACGGTTCCTTCTGCGCGCGACAAGTAGAAAAGGAAGGGAGAATTCCGCCAACGAGAAGGAATTTGCCGATCGGACTATCAAATCCGACGCGATAACGGTTTTCTAAAATATCGGACCCAAACTGAAATATCGGTCATTTCGCGAGTCGTCGTTTTAATGGGGCAAAATAAGCCACTCGAGGAGAAACGAAGAATTCGAATCGCGAAGATGAGAGGTCTACAGCTGGATGAAGAGAATTTAGTGGTTCCAAAGGAAAGAAGTGGCAACCCATAGGTAAGAGAGCGAGAGAGTGAACGGGGAAAGAAGGGAGAAAGGAGGAATTTGACGATCGGACGATCAAATCTGAAGCGATAACGGTTTTCTGAGGTATTGGACCCAAGCCGGAGATCGGTTCTTCAGCGAGTCGTCGTCTTAACCTTTGAGTTCGCTCGGACTCATAGGGCGTTCTCGTTAGAGGGTTGAAAGGAGAAGCCACCACTATGCCGATCACTGTTTCACGAGAAGAAACAATGAATTCTCGTCGTAAAGGTGAAGATCCTGCGGCTGGAGAAAGAAAATCTGGCGGATCCAGAGGAAACAGGTGGACAGCGCACACGCGAGGGAGCGAGAGAGAGAATGAGGGCAGAAGGGTGAGAGGGAGGGAAGGAGAGCGGAACGATCGGTGCTGCGGTTCCGCGGCTTTTAGGCTGGGGACGTTTAAGGGCGATTTTATAGCGTCCGGCGCAGAGGTCAACCTATCCTCGGATACATCACCCCAAACCCCTCGCGTCTCCTTGATGGATCGCGGTTCCCCTCTAGCCGTCCAGCGCACTACTCGGCTTCGATTTCTCATCCCGTCCGACGGATTACGCGGCGCATCCACCCTCCTTATCCACCTTCCGTATACCTTTGCCCGCCCTCTTCGACGAGATCTTCGCAAAAACTCTTGCTAAACGAAACTAAAACCTTCGAGGCAAATGCCAACGAACTCAAGATCCTGCTCGAAATTGCCCTCGAGAATCACCTATGATCGGTCGAGTTCTGTGGCAAATCATCATCGCAGAATCTATGTGGTGCAAGGTGAATGCTCTAACTCACAATTAACACTTTACCGACCGGTATTTTTTTAACATCCTACCACCTTCTGATTGATCACTTGGCCACAAATACTTCCTTGATACAGATATCTATTCGAAAATTACAAACTCTCGTCACCGAGTCCTTAGCACAAGTAACCGCAATGATAAATGATAACTTATTAATTGTAATGGCAATCAATTAATAAGTTAAAAGTTCCGAGGCGTTGGGTCCGAAAAGCTTATTAATAGGCTTCCGGTCGGTAAAGTGTTAATAGGACTGAGGTGGAATCCTCTTTCGTCGCCTCTTGCAAATTTCAACAAATTTAGTATTCAATCCTAAACCTACCAAGTTCATAAAAAAATGACCTGTTACAAAGAGTCTAGCCGGATAATCATGATAAAAGTACTCCCAAAGCTAATTACTCTGGAAATATAATATTCGATAGGGCTTTTCGGAAAAACTCTTTCTGCAAAGTATGAATCCGCTAATCCTACCGTGGGAGTAGTTACAGCGTGAAACGTAATTTATAGTTTTTGCCCGATTTCTCCCGTTTGGTTCGATAGAAAATTCTGAAAAAATAACCAACATCATCAATCATCATTCTGGAAAAAGTCATCAAGATTATTACCATCTTCTACAAAAATCCTTTAAGTTAACCATATCGCAAAGCAGATAGCGAGTGCGGTGGCCAGAAACATTTTTTCTGAACCGCGTAACGCAACACTAATTGACCATCCTTCTGCCTAATTGATCATCCTTCGCAACGCAACACTAATTGAAGCTTCCCCAAAAGTCATGTCCTGGGTGAAATGATTAAAAAAGTGGTAGAAAAAAGTGAAACTTATCCAGACATGAGGTGAATTTGATTCTAAGCCCACCAATCGTAACACGGAACTTGTACCTGCTTGCTGACTATACTTTCTCGAGGATGTCTTCGTCGAATGTCACCACCACGGAAACCTGGAACGAACTAGGAGCAGCTCTCGTCGATTACGTCGACCGACCCCGATTTTAAGATGGACCGCGATGCCCACGAACGATGCGCAACTGCTCCTCTTCGAGGTCGAAGCGGCAACGAGAAGCCAAAAATTGAAAAGCGAGAATGAGGAAAAGAGGAGGGAAGCAGAATGCGCGGGAAAAGCGGAAAAGCGACGAGCGATCTAAAAACCGTCCTCCCGATTTCCTGAAGGGCCGGGGTACATCGGGGAACGATCGAGCGAGAGGAGGAGCTGCGGAGGGGCCGCGTGTATCAGCGCGCAACGCCAGACCGAGCGTTGGAAATTAGACATACGTTTCATTTCCTGGAGCGACTGCGATTTCCGTCGTGTGGCTTCAAATATTGGAAATATCACGCCTCGTTCAATTTACCGCGAGATTCGATTCCAACGGATTTTCCCAACCTACGGAAAAAACGCTCGCCGCCGCTTCGGGCATCGCTTGTCGCTAAAATCTCGATCGAACCGCGACTATAGGAGAAAATCGAAACACCCCTTTCTCCGATCGCATGGATCGACCTTAGGATGACCCTTCGACCGAACTCCGACTGCACGAGAAAATCGACAGACCGTTTCTCCGATCGTGTGGATCGACCTTAAAACGACCCTCGATCGAATCCTGACTGCACGAGAAAATCGAAAGACCGTTTATCTGATCGCGTGGATCGACCTTGGAACGCGACCCCCGATAGAGACCCTCAATCGAACCGCGACTACTGGGGAAAATCGAAACACTCCTTTCCCCGATCGCGTGGATCGACCTTAGAACGCGACCCTCGATCCACGGTGTCGATCGAGGCCCTCGAGGAGAGAGCGAAGGGACAACCGATGACCGAGAAGCGAGAAAATCGGCGAGAGGACTCGAGGGACGAAACGGAGAGGGAGAAGAATCGAGGGTGCGCCGTTTCCCCAAAGACCGAGGCAATCTCGAGAAGGAAAAAGCGCGACGAAACGTCGATCGGACCTCCTCGAGAGCGAGACACGCACGGACGCGTCGAGGCGAGCTGAGATGGTCCTGAGAGGGAAGAGGACAGCGGAGAAGCGGGAAAGAGGAGAAGTGTGGAAGAGGAGAAGCGTTTTTTTATACCGAGTGGCTTTTTGCGGGCGACAGGGCATTTAAGGGAATTGCTCCCTAGCGCCTCGGCTCTTCGACTCGCGTCACGCCCGGGGAAGCCACGTCCTCGCGTAACGCTGTTTCGTCTCCCTCGTCCTTGTCCCTCTCCCTTCGTCTCTTCTCCTTCTTGCCGGCCTTCTCCCCTGGTCCAACCCCGAATGGAAGATTCGGCAAAAGATCGCGTAAAGTCAGGTCGGTCGAACGTTCGTCCTGGTCGAATCGAAGGACATGACTTTGACCCTTTCGTTGGGAGCGGCCTTTCCACTATGTGGCGAATATACTCGACGGTCGCATGTCAATTGTACTTTGTGGAGAGCGATTTCAATCTGTTACGGATGAACGTCTTACGGGTTGTACCGGTTCGTATGGTTCGGCAAGTGAAGGGTGGCTAGGGAGCTACTACCCTCAAACTTGGGATAGTGACACCTATTTTATTGAATATCTCGGAAACTATTAGAGGTAAGAACATTTTTTATAGAGTAAAAATTAATGTCTTGGCATTGTGAATCCGATGGTGTAAACATTTTTTTGGAAAATCAATTTGTTTAAATAAATTTTGGAAATTCAAGTTTAACACTTTCGCTTCGAGCGCCGGATATATCCGGCATCCATATGATAATTACCAACTGTAGTTGATCTAGTGTTTTTTGAATAACTAATATAATTTTGTATAAGGTATTTTCATATTAAAAATTTGAAGAATACGTGCTATAGTAGAGCAACAATTGTTTTATTAAGCATAGTAATTATTTAAGACTTAAAAAATGTATATATAATACAAAAACCACGCACACTGTGCACATTTCTGGCGCGTGCTTCCGTACGGTGACGGCACTTCGGCGGATTGGACTGCCGAAGCGAAAGGGTTAAGGGCGGTTTTCACCCCTTACGTGGATGATTGCCGATAAAAAAATACGTGTCCAATATTTTCACGAAAACTATATTGCGGTATGTATAATGTTGGATGTCGATGCCTTTAGAGCGACGTCTCCTCTTAAATGCGTGACCTAGAGAGAACTAGGGGAGGTCATCTCAAGAAGTTGCGTCTCAAGATGCATAGAGTACAGTTGAGTTTTCAGGAAACTGTTAGACGCAAAACCTTTTTTTTAAACACCTTGAGATACCTTAGATTATTAGTTATTCAGTATTTTAACTTGTACCCTATATATTTCATATACTCTCTATATATCCTATTTATTTATATTATATCCTTAGTGTTTTGTGTATTCCTTATTCCTGACATTTAGTTTCGTTTTTTACTCTGTCCACGCCTACACCTTAGTCATATAAAATCCTCCTTAGTATTATTTCATCGAATCCTACTACAATATCATACTGTTACGAAGTATCGAAGCTGTCTTCGGTGATTCAATCGATCAGAGAACGTATTCTAGTAGATATCGATAATCGAGATTTGAATATCTTATCAACGACAACAGATTAAGGATGTTTGGGAGGTACAATCGGAGACAAAAGTACATGAAATTAGAAATTCGCGATAAATTAGGCTTTACAGCATATCATGAGGGAAATAAACACTATTTATACTAAATAAAAAGTATATGGTTTGAGAGAAAATTTGAAACTTTATCAAAAACTTTGAAAAAAATGAGAAATAACAAATAATGTGGAAAATTTGTAAGTAACTTTTGGCAGTGAATATGCTTCGATTTCAACTTAGAAACAAAAAAATATTAAGTTTCAATCTTTATTAATAATGAGCGTATAACTTTTTAATATGTTTAAATAATAATTAAAACTTTAAATTCGTATTTATTTAATACAATTATAAATTTAAAAAAATTAAAAAATGAATAATTGCACTCTATACAGAACGAAGTAAACGTGACAACACTGTAGCATTTTTACGTTGGCAGCGCTGGTATGTCTTACTCTTACATGATAAAGAGAGAAAAATCCTACACTTACAATTAGTATAGGTTATTCTTTGCAATCGCGCACACTACAATATATAGACAGACACGTTTTTGGAAAAACATTTTTAGTATTGAAGAAAAAAATTCATTAATATATGAAATGACCTAACCTAGACAGACTTATGCTTCTCCGTTACCTAACTGTTTTACCACTGATGATACAATAGATAAAACTATATGTAGCTCTCAGCCGACTACAGTGTTGCCGCACTTCCTCATACACTTATTAAGATATCGAGGATATCGAGTAAAAGGCAGATTTTCAGCTAATTTTTTATTTTTTACTCGATAACCGTTTAGTGAATTTGAATAAATTTATGCTTAATTGATTCTCCAGAGTTCAAGTTACTTATTATAAAAGTTTGAAATTTCTGGTAGCTTTTTTTCTGTTAAAAAAAATAAATTTAATCTGTTCGGTTAACGAATCTCCATAAGATTACGTGTAAAATTTCAGTTTTTTAAAATTGTAATAACTTTTTAACGGTTTAGTGAATCGATTTGTAATTTTAACAGGAGCTTTAGAATTGAATGAGGAACATTCTCCTAAATTTTCATTCGACTGGTAGCATTTTGACATACCTCCCAAACATCCTTAAACAAGATACTCAAAGATGAGAGTCTGGAAGTGACTGCGGCGCGGAGAAGCAGCTGGAATTCCTGGTCTATTTGAATATTGTAAAATTTAGACACTTTGTAAACAAATTATGTCGTGTGGCGATACTTCCCGGCGCAACAATACTAAAATTTCATCAAAATCGCTGATTTGCACTTGGGGATGTTAACTTGATAGTGGTGATTATACAAAATCACTGGGAATTATACATAGTCACCGTATTAATGACTTTTAACGTAATATAGTAACTGTCGTCGTCCATCAGCCGCAAAGTGTATTTTACGTAGAGCGACTATAGTCGCCCACCCAGCTCGTAAATTCGAGAGCGCGATCCTACCAGAACGATTCTCCCTTGTCAGGTTCTCCGCTTCTCCGAGCGCGCCGAATTTGCGACTCCCAGATCTTTCTCCATCTTGGCCCTCGTTTCGCGTCTCCATTCTCCTCCTCTTCTTCCCCGGCGCCTCTTGGAGCTCGTTGCGAGCGAGTTTCGTCGAAGTCGCGAGCGGCACCTTATCGCAAATGACCGTTTCCTCGGCGAACGCGAAGCCATTTAGCGCCGTTAACGGCTTTGCGTTACGTTTTAAGGGATATCACGGACGGCAGTCCAACCCGGACGATAATGGCCTCCCGACGCTCGGGTGGCTTTCGATGTTCGCGCTCGCGAAGGAGCTCGTCGGTCCTCGTCGACGTCTATCGAGGTCGACTTCTCGACAAAATTGCAAGCAAACGAAATTGTCGAGAGCCTATAGTGCGGCAGAAGATAGAAGCTTGGTCTCCTGATCAGTGGGTTCGAGATAGAATCTCTAGGCACATTTGGGATTTTTTTTTGGTAATTTTTAATTTGACGCATTCTCGCCGGCACTGCAAATTGTGCTTCTTCTCCTATGAGTGGCTACTTTAAGGTAGCTACCTGAAAGACTCCCAAGTGTGGGCCACCGGTGCACCGGTGGAACGAATCGACAGTCTAGGTGGAAAAAAATAATAACTGCAGAACCGTTCATTTTAGAGAAAAATGTTATACACAAAAGTTCCATAATATCGTGGAAATTCATCATTCGTGGTTCTTCAATGTTACTTAAAGGTCAACTTCATTTTTTATACAAAAATCGATAGATTTCATTACAGACATTAATTCTATAGAAGAAATAAAGAAACTTTTATATAAGACATTTTTTTGTTGTACTTTATATTAAAAAGATATTTAATGAAAAAGAGTCTACTAAAGCCTTTTTCGATAGGCGGACTGCCCAGCAAATTTTGCAGCAGCTATAACAAAGGAGAGTACAGGTATGCGCACAAAATCTTTGAATTGATTACTTCTATATAGTCTGAGGAGTATATATGTAAAGTTTCAACCCAGTACTTTTCAAAAAATTTTCAAATTTATTGGAGAGCCGTAGAGCAGATATTGTACGTTCATCTTTCACTGAATTAATCATCTTTGCCACCTTTCGATTCCTGGTTTTCTAATGTATTTATTTAATATATTATAATAATAACATATGTATATATATATGGGATCGGGGCGGAGAAGCCCTCCTACAAAGAACTTTAGGAGAAACGGACGTGAAAGGAAATTGTCAGCAAGGAGAGGTGGCTGGCGCAATAGTATAGTTCCGCGCCGACCCAGGCGATCGTCGACGTTAAGCTACTCTGAGCGAGTTGCTGCCTTGGATTGGTTGCCGAGCGCCTCTCGTTTCTTTTTCACGATCCTACATATATTTAATAAATATATATGTTAAACTCGTCGTACCTTTGGTAATTTGGGATCCACGTGACACGATAAGTCCCAAGCAAAATAACCGTAACTATTGAATCCAAAATGCAAAACAACCTCGGCGAAATCGTTAATCGCGGTCTCCAGATCCCTTGCCGCCGGTAACCTCGGCGACTTCTGGCACCTGGTGAATTCGCGCTCGTCCCAACCCTCGCGATCCCATCGCCATGCATCGGGCCCAGCCGAGAGGCGGTCGACGAGGGCGCACATTCATCCAACGTCGAGTTCAGCTGGAAAACACAACGCTATCGATTACGCGCTCCGTAAACGAGTCGTCGCGCGTAACAACTCGTTCGACCGTTTCCCCGTTGTGGTGGACTTTGCGCGATCACGGAAGACGGGAAACCGAGCCTCCTTACTTTCAACACACCCTTATGGGGTAAAATATCGACAGACAAAATTCTTGGAGTTTCTGGTGCCTCTGTCCAGTTACTTTGTTGTACGGACAACAAATTGATTGACGTGCAGATGCGCATGGCCAGAGGGCCTGGCGGCGATTCCGTTAAAGGGCGCAAGGGACTCTTTCCAGAGATTCCAAAAAATCTAAATACGTCCCCTAGACTGTCATCCCTGCCTTGGAAGACAATACACTTCTGCTGCCTTTCGATCGACTCTCAATACGATAAAAACAATTGTCGAATGTACATATGAGACCATGGTAAACAACCTAAACCTCTCTAGGGCGCATCTTTGCGTCAATAGTTTATATTTCCATCGATAACTTTTACAGGGCGAATATATGCGCCTATAGTAGTTAAGCTAGATAAGCAGACGGAGAGAGTAAAGTCACTTGAGTCTTTTATGTTTAATATCTTATGTATTCTAATGTTTATGTACTTTACGTTTACATTTGTTAGTTCTTCACAGTTATTCTGTTGTGACGTTTTAATTATTTATCTACATTATGAACATAATATATATATATATATATATATATATATATATATATATATATATATATATATATATATCTAATAGTATATCTCGTCTGTATCCCTCCCTCTAAAATTGCGTTCAAATACCATAAGCATCGTTGATCATCGTTAAACACAAATTCTTGGATAAAAAAAGTCACTTTTTGGTGAAAAAAGCAAGCGTCCCTCTTCTCACACAAATGAGAAAAACTATCGGAAAGAAAACCCACAGAATTCCCTTTTGCCCCAAATCATCCCGTTACCATGACTCGATCACCGCTGTTTCTTTTCCCGCGCTCGCGAATTCGTCATAGCTTCTCGAACCGCTCGAAACCGATGCTCCACGTCGTCCAAAGTCTCCCAGACGGAGAGATTCGCCCTCGACGGATCATGGTCGTCCTTCGTGGCCAGAGAAGGGGGCACTCGGACCATAGGGCGACTCGGGAGACGATCGAGCGAACGGCCCGCACGCGGTTCTGCCCACCAATTAGTCCGGACGCATCGCGCGCTCGGTGGATCATCTCCGACATGGAGTTTCGCGTACCTTCCAGCCACCGTGCCGCTCTCCGTGATTTATGTTTGCCATACATTACCCACCGAATAATCCCACGAAAGGGTATACCCCGAGACGCCCCCTCGGCTTCGACGGCCAAGCCACCCGGCTCGCACCCTCCGTTCTGCCTCCCTCTTCTCCTCTCCTCTCCCCTATTCAGTCTATCTCTCTCTCTCTCTCTCTCTCTCTCTCTCTCTCTCTCTCTCTCTCTCTCTCTCTCTCACTCTCCACCCTCCTTTCTCCCCTTGTCCTCTTCGTCGAGCGACCGCTTCGCGCCTCGTCGAGCTGGTCGTCCGTTTCCATCGCGACTTCATCGGTGCCCACAAATCGTCGTCGCGGTTCTTCTCGAGTCTCCGAGGAAGCGCGGACTTCGACGTCGAAAAAGGAAGATGAGAAAGAAGGTGCTAGCCATCTCTCAGGTGCTGGACTGTAGTTTCAAACGGCACCTCTGGGGTGAGCGCATGTTAACACTAAAATTACTGACAGTATATAGACAGTCCCTGATAATCGAATTAGGACCACTCCAAATTTTCAGCATTTTTCATGTTTTCCGTAAAATTAAAAGGCTTATTCAAATTGTAATGATATAGTTTATTAACTAATAAAACAATACGCTACTATTGTACATTACACTATGAACGCATGTTAATATCTCGTATTTCCACCTTTTTCTCGACGACAGCTTGTATCCTTTCCGGCATGCTTTGTATGCATTGCTTTATCATATGCTTTATATCTCTGTTTTTTTCCCAAATATCTGTTTTTAACTTTGATAACGTGGTGCTTGGAGAGTTGTAAACAAGTCTTTTGAGTAGGCTCCAGACATTTTCTATGGCATTCAAGACGGGAGAATTGCCTGGCCTTGGGGATACAGGGATGTTTTTCGAAGAAAGTAACGCTGTGACGGATTTGGTATTGTGACATGGTGCTCCATCATGCATGTACAAATCGATCTACGTAAGTTGGCATCTTAGCGGCGGAGCTTCCCACTTTCAACCGCCTATTCGCACCATTTTGTTTTTTGGAATCCACTCGCTGAGCCTGTTAACTCTTTGAGGGACAGTGGGATTAAAAGTGTCCCACCTCTTTGATGCATGAAGATGCATGGTGGGACATTTTTTGTCCCAGCTAGAAAATTTATATTATCATATAACTTTGTCAATAAATATAAACCAACTTTATTTAGTTAAAACAAAAAAAATTGCATGTGCAACATAGGCTATTTTATTTTCGGAATTCCTCTGCCTCAAACAGTTAAAGGAAGCTCTCGACAAAGTTGTAGCATTCAAATATTCTTACTATTATAGTTTGGCTGAAGGAGCGAGAAATTTCTACCCCCTCCACATGGGGGATTCTCCTTGACGAAACGCGACGTGTTACATTGTTTTCTCGTCGCGCGTTCCGTTTCGTCAAGGAGAATCTCTCCACGTGGTGGGGGTAATTCTGCCGAAGTTTATCCTGTTTTTACTATAGAGATGTTAGAAACTTGGTGCATACTCCGATGTCCTCACTGTCGCCACCCAATCGCGTTGTCTCCCTTGCTTCGATTTGCAGCGTTCTCTCTCTTCGCTTTTTAATTCGATTTGTATGTGTAGCTCTTTTAACGAATTGCGAGGTAGAATGTCAAGTGGCTTCGTGTACGTGTGACAAGAGGCATGACCGTTGACGCCTAGCGAATCAGACTCTGCCGAAACAGACCTTCCTCCCTGATGCCAAGTTACTTGAGTCGAACTGTATGTATATTGGGATCTCCGTGATCCTAAATTATATTTATTGCATGGTAGCTTTAATGTTAAAACAGGCTGACACGATTTCAGCCACGCACTGAGGTGTTAAATGATGGAAAGATGGAAGAAAGGCCCAATTTGCCTTATCCTAAGTGATACATTTCTCGCTTTGTACAATCCATCGCGACTCCATCGGCGCCCACGAATCGTCGTCGCGATTCTTCTAGAGTTTCCGAGGAAGCGGTAACTTGGATGTAGAAAGAACGAAGATGAGGAAGAAGGGGCAAAAGAGAGAATGGCACGCGCCGTCGGACGAAAAAACGGCCCGGAGGGCGGACCTCCGGCGAGGGCGCGATTCTAATTACGCGGAGTATCCCGTTGCAGATTTACGAGGTCGGTGGGGCGAGCGAGAGAGGGTGGTCTCTCTTGCGCCCTTAACGCGAGACCGCTGCCCCGTGACTTTTCCACCGTCCTTCGCCACTCCATTTACATACGAATTAAACTATTACGAGCCATACGGTTCGGTCGGCCGCGACGTCGCTCTCTCCCCCTGGGAATCGTCGTGTCTCCCTGGCGGGACCCTCGACGCCCACAGACGGCCAGAGGCGATTCGAGGCAAATTCCTGATCGGTATTTGAATTTTTCTGGCTTCTGCTGCTATTATTGTTGAGGGTATATTCTGACTATAAGAAGCGACTCATGTTTTTGAAAATGAATGTATTTTACCTTCCTTAACACATTTCCATCACAAGCGCATATATGCGCGCACTTTTTCTGGTCACTATCATCGAAACAGATTTATGTATTCACATTGTGCATTAATAGCAATACGTACGATCAGTCTAAATCTATATATATAAAGCTCAAATACCACTGACTGACTGACTGACTGACTCACTCACTCACTCATTCACTCATTGTCAGTCATCACGAAATCTCAAAAACCACAGAACGGATTGCAATGAAATTTGGAACATACCTTCCCCTTGGGTCTTAGGTGCTCACTAAGAAAGGGTTTTGAAAAATTCGAAATTTTAGGGGGGGTTTTGGGAGGTTAAAGTATGGGCCAAACTCATCAACGCAGAGCCGAAACTACTTAACATAGAAACTTGAAATTTTGCATGAGCGTTCCTTCTAGGGTATCAACGTTAAACTTAACTTTTACTAATTTAAGTAGTCCTTAATCCTAATGATATTAAACCGTAGCGAAGCACGGGAACTTTCAGCTAGTTATTTATAAAACATTCGTCGATTAAAGTAGAATAAGCTCCAGTAGGCTCTTTTCCATTAAATATCTTTTCAACATAACGTCCAACAAGAAAATGACTTGTACAAAATTTTCCTTACTTCTTCTGTAGAATGAAAATCTGCAAAGAAAGATATAGATTTTCTTTTAAAACATGAAGTTGACCTTTAAATGCCATTGAAGAAATATAACAAATAAAAAATTAATACTGTACTGATAATCTCTTCGCGATAGTATGAAACTGTCGTATCTAACATTTTTCGTTAAAGTCAATGCTTCTAGAGTTATTATTTTTTTCTACTGTGCGGCAGTCGGATTTGAGCCCCACGAGAAACTGGACCCAATCGCGCTGGGCGACGAACGTGTTAATTCAATCAATTTTTTTGGTCGGCACCAAAAGGGCTAATATGAAAAAACTTACAAAATTATTAAAATACAGATCGTTTTGATGTCGTTTCAAGAAAGAGCAGTTTTAAGAAGTGATTAATCCAATGTATCAACAAAGTCAACAGGGAATTTTTAGCCGATAACGAAAAATGTTGTTATTGATTACAAATGGCTCTTGCATATACATCATTTGGATGCCGCATATATGCGGCGACCGTGCCCATAGATCGTCGAGTGGATGTCGCGTTCCAAGTCGAAAAGTCCAGCCTAAAAAGAAACTTCAAATCCTAGATTCTTTTGATTTCTCATTTTCCGCTTAATTATGTATACCATTTTGAACCTCAAAATCCTGAATTAGTGTGTCTATACACGCCTCAAACTCCTGTAAATATGATTTTTAGGAGTTATATGGACTGATCAGGTAAAATTTTTATTCCAATTTAATCTGACATCCCCTAAAAATATTTCAGAAGTTCCAAGTCTGTCGACTCATATTTTAAAAATAGGGCTTTCAGGAGCAAGTAGGAATTAAATTATCATTATATTCCATATAAATTCTAAATCTCCTAAAATCACTCCAATTCCAATCCAATTCTAAAACTCCTCATTATAGAATGTATGGCTTAATATTGGGCTTATTGTTAGATTAATTTTCTAAATAAGAATGCTGAGGATTATTTGGGGCTGTATGAAGCCTAAATTGATCCTAAACTAGGCGAAACTGGCAAAAATGAACAAGTTTAGGGCGATTGTGGAATTAAAATTTGCATTCTTTTATATGTAATATATTTTTCCATATTCAGCCTAAGTATCCTAAGTTATTTGGTAATTTAGAAGGATTTTGGGCTGAAATTTTCGACTCGGGGTATATGCGGCGCTCGTACCCACATGTCGACGCGTAGATGCCGCATATATGCGGAGCTTGGAGCGAAATGGTTAAACCTAACTAAGGATCGTAAATCCTCGACAGTATACTCTTGAACAGTCGCCAAAATTAGACAGTCTAAGCAATCACGATGACGATTGGTTCGATTCCCGATATCATAGATGTATCGCCCGAGAATTTAAAAAAAAAATCTCTCTTTCTAGATATTGTGGAAGAGAATTCGGTTGCAAGTCCCAGTCTTCATCTCGAGATGATGATCAGCGAGCTCGCGCTTTCCGCGCGCTTTGAGACGAGTCGAGAACGAGATTCGCAAGAACGCGGATAACCTTTGCCTCGCCACCTAAACCGTTATTCCGCGAGACACCCCTTTGACTTGATCCTCTTCGGGTATAAACCGGCCCGCTAATGGAAAGCGCTTAAATATTTAATCTCCTTCTCCCTCCGAAGGGTTCCCGGCACCGCGCCGGTCGCCCGGAGCGTCCCTCCGCAGCGACAGTCCGTTCGAGCACCCGTCGAAATCCACCCCCACGTGAACCACTACGGCAACATATTCTCCATCGTGCGACATTTCACCAGCTGAATTCGTAGAAAATCTAGAATCCTAACTCATCCCCGTGGCACCTGAAAAAGACTCAAAGACCTTCGTCAACGAGGAACAGTCGAAGCTGGCGCGAGGACAATCGAATCGAGAAGTCCGCTCTTCTGCTCGCGATCGATAAGCAAGATGGCCGACCTCCAGTTCCATGTAAAAGCTCGACGAGGCGCAATTAATATTGCACGAGGTAAGAGCCAGTGCGGACTCTCCCGGCGAAGCTGTCCCGTCGCGATCGCGCTTCTCTCCTCTTCACGTTTTCGAGACGCGCAACGTTCCATGGAACTTTGCGTGTCGTCGATCGAAGGAGAGATCGGGTCGTGCACTTCGAATCGGTGGTTCAAGGGGTCCGCGACCTACGAGAGGCAGCTAGAGTGCGAGTGGGCGGGGAATGGAGAGAGAGGGAAAGAGAGGGCTAGCGGGGGCCTCTGGGAAAGGGTCGAAACGACCCTCCGTATCGTCGTAACCGGTGCACGCGGTATCGTCCTAATTGCAGCCGCGGATGCCGGTTAGTGCTCTTCGGGGTTGACTCTCAACGGCGTAGGAACTCGAGAGCTCCATTCTTGTCTCCTCTTTGGATTCTGCTCGACCGCTCGAGCGCGCTCGACGCCTGTGCCGTTTGACTCGCGAGAAACCGCTCGGCGACCGCTGCGATACCGTCCTTCCGAGTTACCTCGCAATTAGGACTGATTAATGTGGACGATTAAAGAAACGCGGTGAAAGGCCGCTCTCTCGAAAGTTGAAGGACTCTAGGAGCCGTCCGAAAGTCGCGTCCTGACGGCGCGGACGCAATAGAATACTTTTTAAGGGGGGTTCCCCTATTCTGTTGGAATTTTATTTCGAATCGGAGCCCCGCTCGGTCGTCGAGGATTTATGCGCGCTCGAGGGACCGAGGAAGACGGAAGAGAGGAGACCGAGCCAGGAGCAAGCCCCGAGCAAAGACCCCGCGTCCGTCCGACCATCGTTTACCCCTTATTTATTTCTCGAAATTTGAAAATTATACCGCATTTAATACGCCGTTCCCCCTCCCTGGTCTCCCCATTCCCGTGTTTTATTCATGTCCCTATAAATAAGGAACAAAAGAGCGTTTTCTGCGGAACGACGAGCCCGAAAAATGACTGCCGGCTTCTCGTCCGTTCGATCCTCCTCGTTGAGGCGCGAGTCTCGCGATACTTTCTAGGATCAAAGTTCGTTGAGAGTCACGATTCAATTCGTCCAGACTATCTTATATGAGAGATTCTCCACCATCGGACGTCGTATTGCGTCACTTGGCTCTCTTTCTTATTTTTTGATTCTCCAGAACTCTTTGGTGGTTCCGCGTCGACCCAGGCGACCATCGATGTAAAGCTCCGGCCCATACTGCGGCCGATTACTCTGCTTGGATGGGTTTTCGCGACTCTCTTTCTTTTTCACGATCCCAGAATGTACCATATTCTAATATGGTACATGCAATACATCGTCCGAACGAAACCTAATCATGTCGTGAGAAACCGTCCGAAGGATTATAGTTGATCATCTCGCTGAGAAATCATAGTGTTGTTGATTTAACCCTTTCGTTACGGCAGTCTACTTGACCGAAGTGACACAACCGAACGGAGCACCGCGCCGAAAAGTGTGCAAATTGCATTCGGTTGTCTTCGGTGTTCGCAATCATGTTTGTTTAGACGTCAGCTTGGGATTCTTTTATATCTACTCCCGTATACTCTGGTCGCTGAGTATAGACGGCAACCGTATACAAAAAGTTGTCGCATTGATGCCAGCTATACACGACACCCGTAAACACAGATCGTCGCATGGATACCGGATATATACAGCTTTCGTACACGCAGGTCGTTGTATCAATGCCGAATATATACGGCAAGCGTATATATAGGTCGTGGCAGGGATGTCGAATATAGACGGCACTCGTACACGCAGTTTGTCGCATGGAAGTCGGATATACACGGCGCCCGTATACACAGCTTGTTGCATGGATGCCGGATATACTCGGCTTCTGTGCGCACAGGTCAACGCATTTATGCCGAATATACACGGCACCTCTACACATAGGTCGTCGCATGGATGCCGAATGTACACAGCACCCCTACACATAGGTCGTCGCATGGATGTCGAATGTACACAGCACCCGTACACGCAGGTCGTCGCATGGATGCCGGATATACACGGCACTCGTAACAAAAGGGAGCGCGCAGATTCGGCGCTCTGCACCGCGTGCCAACGATAAATCGCGAGCAATGCGATCTAACCGTCATGAAAATCGTCACTATCGGAGATCCGCAAGATGCCGAAGAGAGGCATCGATGCTCCTTTTCTCCCTCTCCGTCGTCCTTTCCTCCCTCGGGCCATTCTATCCTCCCTGGGCGTCGATACGGTCGCGTATTTACCGTGTCCGATGTCCCAGCCGAGGCGGGTACCACGGCTTTTAGATGCAATCTTCCCGTCCCTCGTTCGGCGGCCGCTTAAATAATAGATTTTACGACGTCGTGACCAAAACACCCGCGCGTTATAACTCGCGACGACGTTGTAAAATATACATAGCCGAGGGCTCCCTGTAAGCGGCCAATTTTGGCGGACGATTTACGCCCTCTCGCCGCAAGCTAGTCGGCCCTCTCGCGATCAGTTCTCGATGTTTCCCCAAAACTCTCAAAACTAGGTGCAAGATAGCGCCGGAACGAGAAACAACGGGATCTGGGCGAATTTACAAAGAAGTCACTCGGCATGAGATACGGAGTATAAAATAGCGAAGGCACTTGATTTATCGTACGGGGAGACTGCATTCACACCGCCTATTCCCATTATATCGATCCTTGATACCTGAATTTAGCGAATGACAACCGAAAACTAAATAATTATATCGTCGTTACACCCTTTTTCGGCCAATCACGCATTAGAATCGAAAACGCCGGAGGACGAGCGATGTATGTACCCATCAGAGCAAACTACTTATCAAGTGACTTCTTTGCAAATTCGCCTTGTATCTGAGAACGAGAAGCCAAAGGGCGAGAAGGGGAAGAGAAAAGGGCAAAATAATTGCGCGAGAGGGCGAAAACGGCGAGGCTTATTAATTTTTCGAGCGTGATCTTTCCCAGCGACGCGATGAGACGAAGATGGAGAATGAAAGATAGAGGATAGAGGATAAGAGATAGGAGATAGGAGATGGAAGGAGCGGACCTCGGCAGATGGCACCCGAGGGGATATCCTTGTCCAGGATATCAAGGGTTAGCCATCACCGCGGGGACGGGAAGAGCGCGCAAGTAAAGGGTAACTGATTCTAATCATACGCCCTTCGTGGCATGTAACCTCCTACGTTACTATGACGAATGGCCCGAGTGCGCTTCGACTGCCGACGCTCCCGACTGTCGCAATCTCACCGATATTAAAATAAGATCGATCGATCTCCGTCGTTCGTTTGATCGAGAGAAAACTCGCGAATCGTAGCAACCCTTTCTCCCGAATCTCGAGGGGTAGGTCTCTCCCTTCGCGCCAAAGGAGTCTGGCGGAAGAGGCGAATTGCCACGGACATTCGTTCGTTGTACTGTCCTTTACAATGCAAAGTTATTAATTAACACTTTACCGACCGGTATTTTTTTAACACCCTACCCCCTTCTGACCGATCACTTGGCCACAAATACTTCCTTGATACACATATCTATTCAAAAATTACAAATTCTCGTCACTGAATCCTTAACACAGATAACCGCAATGATAAAGGATAATTTATTAATTGGAGTGGCAACCAATTAATAAGTTAAAACTTCAAGGGCGTTGGGTTCGAAAAGCCTATTAATAGGCTTCCGGTCGGTAAAGTGTTAACATGTTAAGCGCCCACTCTTAGAGACCGGAACTACACTTTTACGTCTTTTTTTAGGAAAGCTATCTTTCTTTTTGTTTTAATAAATTACATTAATTTTTGATAAAATGTTCCATTTCTTATTTGAAATCATTAATCATGGCTCGATCAGGTTCCACTGAGAAGGTTAGGTGAAGATCTAATCATTAATTTTCATTGATCAGGCTAAGCATGAACGAAAAGACAACAACCGGTCCCTAGGGACCGGAATGGCGTTTAACATGTTAAATCTTGTAAAATTTACAGGACTTCCCGATGGTTTGTTGCGAATTTGCTTTTTTCGATGGAGAAAATGTATCTTCGTAGGAAAAAGTGTAAACGTTCGTTTCAGCGACGATTTTAACACTGTACCGAGCTGTAGTCGATTAATCGACTCTTCGAGTCCAACACTTTTGGACTTTTAACTTATTAATTCGTCTAAATAAATTATTATTTTTCATTGCGATTATCTGTGCCAAGGAGTCAGTGAAGAAATTTTGCAATTTACAAAGAGATATCAGTATCAGGGAAATATTTGCATGCAAGTGACCGATCAAAAGTGTTAAAAAGTACCGGTCGGTAAAGTGTTAAATAGAAAACAGTTATTTGTAGTAGAATTCGGCTACGAAGAAGAAGAGGAAAAGAAGCTAAGTGAAAAAAAACGAAATAATGTGTCGGATGGTATAATGGAGGCGTGGATAAAGTTAACACGTTGAACGCCACGGGGGTCACCGGTGACCGGCGCGATTGAAATCAAAGAAATTTCAATTGACTTTTAAATTGCGATATTTCCAATTTTTCTAGCACATTCCACATTTAAATATTGACATTAAAAGATTACTTGAATACAAACCAATATCTACAGCTGAATATTATACCACACATTAGGAAGGAAACGATGCAACTACTAGAAAATACCGCGTTGTGGGAAATCGCGTTATAGGAGACACCGAGTTAAAACGAAAACTAGGATTTGGTTCTAAAAAGATGTAATGGCGAGTAGGGCTATTCGCGCGGAATACGAGGGAAAAAGCCGAACGTCCACCCCTACGATCGCGAGGCTTCGAATTTCGGCATACACCGTGTTTATGGAAGCGGCGTACTCGCGCTCTCGTATCCGATTCAATTTAGATTGCGATCTCGATCGGCCGCCGCCAATAAAAATACGCGGCTCGAGCGACGCATGAATTACGAGGCGCCGTATTAAAATCGTTTGCAATTTCCTATCTGATCCGAGCGACCGGCAGTCTGTATAACCGGCTCGTTTTTCTCCGCGGGATGATTTTTTCATTGGAAAATCATCGTTTTACCCCCAGAGCGCCGTTCACCGTTTGATAATCGCGCTCCTCCGGGAAACGACTGTCCGGTCAAATTTCCGCGGGGAGTTTCCCCGGAAAAGAGACAAAAGCGCGGAAAACGGGGAAAGAGGTCCACGTTAAAGGGGTGAAATTGCCCTCATACTTGGGAATCCGAAACTTATTTAAAAAAATAGAAAAAAAAAGTTTAGGTATACTATTAGATTTGTAATTCTGAAGTGTTAATTTTCACTCTCTACGAAATTTCCGTATCACTAATAGTCGTATCCGAAATTAGGGACATATTATTGTTTTAACAATTAATTCAAAGTTATTGCATAATCAGTCACGAAAGAAATGGTACGGCAAGGGGTTAACAAAGCTGAGTAGACCGATGCATTGTCGCGGTGCAAGAACCATGAGTTGTTTCGCAACAACTCTGGTGTCTTTTTGCAGATTTTCTCAAGTATTTGTTATAAAATGACTCAATAGTACATACGGTTTAGTGTTACACCTTGAGGGACGCATTCAAAATGCACAATTCCACAAAATTCGAAAAAAACAATGATCGTCACTTTCACATTGGATGGCGACTGACGTGCTTTCTAGGGGTGTGGAAATCCCCAAAAAAACAAAAGGCCAAAAAAAAGTTGAAACATTTCTATGACAGTGATCCTCAACTTAACGCAAATATTTACGTTGCATCGTTGTTCCAGAAAAACGCGCATTTCAAAAATCAGTACAACCAACTTGACGACGTTCCACTGAAATACAAATTGTATAAAAACTAAACAAGATATTAACAATTCAAGAACATGTGATGACAAAATGAGGGTTGATCAGCACAATGCTGGCCACTGCAAGGCTCTAAATATCATCATTAACGCGTAATTCAAAAAGTTTTTTTTTTTAGCAGACCTCGTACGGTAGATTTCCGGCCCCGAGGGCGAAGTAGAGTGTCCAATTCTTTTAGACTCAAAGCCATATATAACAGTTCGATCAGCCTCGCGTCACGATTCGTGGAAAATGGGAAGGATTCGGTCGAATCAGCGTGGTTCGTCGAAAAATTATCGAGGGTCGAGGGATCGTTAGAATCCAGAATCTCGGGAAGAAGGTAGAACGAGAAGGATTCGCGGCTAACGAGGCCTTTCGCGATCGCGGTCGCAATCGCGATCGAAAGGGAGGATCCAGGCGAGGAAGAGCAGGAAAGAGTTTCCTCTTCTCGACGCGGCAGACAATTCCAACGTAGATAAAATCGGTCGAAATCCTCCGAGGGCCACCATCGACGCGCGCTGCCCGTCGAGAAGGGGAGATGATTCGGAGATATCGCTCGACATAAAACCCTTAAGGTTCAAATTTGCATGTTACAACCTGTACCCCACCTCGGAGCTTTTCCCCGCGCTAGACTCTTCTCCCTTCGTTCTCGTCTTTGCTCTGACTTCGCATCGGCCTCGTTCAACCTCCGCTTCGCCCTTCGCTCACCCTCCGCTCTTCCTCCCTTGTGCCGTAGTTCTGGCATGGCTCACCACCGCGACGAGCTTACCGCGCTTACCCTTATCCCGACTATTTTGAATGTAAGATAGCCGAGCGCACCTTCTCCTCGAGTCGTCTCCTTTTCGTCCGACTCTCCGTCTCTCGTCGACCGAGCGAGGGAAAGAGCTACCCTTCGGTCATTCGGGGGATACCGCGCTTAAGCCTTCTCGTTTATAGGCTGGATTTTCCCGGCGTTGATAGCGCCTTGGTCCCTCCGTCTCCTCGACAACGACCGTTCCTGGTTATGCGGCCGTCGCGAGCGCGGACGCGGATTCAGCTAGTCTCTTCTTCCGCGGTTGCCCTTCTTCTCTTCCTCCTTTGTATTTCGTTAAAGCGCGCTGCGAAACGGACGATCGGCGTCCAATCCAAAAATTCGAGCAATGGGAGGCAACTGGAAAGAGCGAGCGGGAGAAACTAAACTCACGACGCAGAAATCGAGATAGTCCTAAGTCTGTTCTCTCCTCTTCTTCCTTCGTATTTCATCGGAGAGCTCTGTGAAACAGTCAATCGGCGTCCAATTTGAAAATCCGAGCGACTCGAGGCAACGAAGAGGAGCGAGCGCGAAAAACGAGGCTCGTGCCACAGAAATCGAAATCGTTCTTCTTTTCTTCCTCCTTCGTATTCCATCGGAGCGCCGCGAGAAACGGACGATCGGTGTCGAATCTGAAAACCTGGGCAATCTGAGGCAATTGGAAAGAGCGACAGTAGAAGATGAGACTCACGTCGCAGAAATCGAGATCGTCCTATTCCTCTTCTCTCCTCTTCCTCCTCTTTCTCCTTCGTATTTCGGTGGAACATCACGCGAAACGGACGATAGGCGTCCAAACCGAAAATTCGAGTAATCGAAGATAACTGAAAAGAGAGTGCGCCGGAGACGAAACTCACGTCGCAGAAATCGAGATCGTCCTCCTCTTTCTCCACCGTATTTCGTCGGAGCGCCGCTCGAAACGGACGATCGGCATCCAATTTGAAAATCCGAGCAACCAGAGGCAGGTGGAAAGAGCGAGCTCGAGAGACGAGACTCGCGTCGCAGAAATCGAGATCGGTTCTCCGCGTGAGCGTACTCGGGAACGCGGCGAACAATAACTATTTGCTCGAGGCCACCCCTTCTGTTTGCGCAGACCGAGCGAAAGCACGAGTCCGTCGAGGAGGACGGTGCCGTCGTCGACGATGGGTCGCGCGTTTTCGCGGCAACGTCGCCCCTCAGTCTCGTCCCGACTGTGAGCCGTTCACCTATCGAGCTCCGATATCGGAGGAGGATCGCAAATTAAAGGACGCTGCGACTCTGCCTCCGCCCAAATAAACTAAACGTGGCTCCCTTGTTTGAGTACACCTCGTCAAATTGAACACCGTTGCCCGCCTCCGTTGCTTTCGCGCAGCTATCTGCCTCTCCTCTCGTCTCCAATCCTGTCCTCATCGTCGAGCACTCAACCGAGATTGGACGCGGGACGACGAAAAATTAGCTCACCGTCGTCGTCGAATGGCGAACACTCCCGAAACTTGGTCGAAAACGAGACGAGTTGGCTTCGACGAACCGTAGACTCGCGCCTCCAAGAGATTCCGCCCCTTAACCCTTTCGTTGCGGACGTCTCTTCCATCGTGATACTTTCTGTCTAACCACCCGATGCACCGGAAATGCACACGTTGCGCGAGGAGCGCCGACGACCGCATTTTTTCCTTCTTGCGCGATGAGCCGCTTTATCGATAGTGCCGAGTTGTCTCGTCCAGTAGAAACGAGTGATAGGGAATAGAGCACTTAAGTTTGGAGTAAGCAGAGGGACGACTATAGTCGGAGAGCGAACATAGTCGACCGCCAAACGTGAACGGCGTTCAGTGGAGGTCGAGTATAATCGTCCGTCGTAGGTGAATAGCATTTTATGGACAGCAATTATAGCTGTCCACCGAACGTGAACGACGTTTCTTGGAGGTCGAGTATAATCGTCCGTCGTAGGTGAATAGCATTTTATGGAGAGCAATTATAGCTGTCCACCGAACGTGAACGACGTTTCTTGGGGGTTGAGTATAGTCGTCCGCCATAGGTGAATGGTCTTTTACGGGTAACGACTATAGCCGCCCGCCGGACGTAAACGGCGTTCAATGGAGGCCGAGTATAGTCGTCCGTCGTAGGTGAATAGCAGTTTCCAGACGACTATAACCGCCGACAATAGAGAAAGGGGCAAATACTCGCGTAATCGGCGAATCGAGCGATTCTCGCCCGAGAAGAGACGATCGAAGGAGAGTAGGAGAAACTGCGGCGCCTTACGCTCGACGTCGATTTCGCGGAGGACATTTCCCGTCCCCGAGAATGACGAACGACCGTGCGTGACGCTCAGGGACAAAAGTTTCCTAGTCCCGCCGCGGTATCCGTCGAGCGTTATTTATTTCGAGAGCGTATTATCGTAGTTTATTATCTGACGCTCGGTACATTTAACCCGCGTCGTTTCCTCCAGCGAGGACAATGCCGGGGAAACGATTTCCAAGACTGTCTGGAGAATGCCAGGGAATTTTCGCCGACCGAAGCTTCTCGAGAGGGTCCAAATGGACTTCGATCGTCGTTCTCCTTCCGTCTCCGAATTCTTCCGCGACGAGACCAACGAAACGACCGACTTCCTCTCAACGGACAGATTTTCCCTCCCCCAAAAGGACCTCCCCGACGTTTCGTGACTCTAGTCGACGATCGGCGATCGCCGTTTCCGCCCTCCACGCGATAAGCCCTCGACGTTACAGATTTTCCCGCGCCGGTGGTACCAAGAGACAAAAGCCACCCTGGCGGAGCTTCCTGTCACCGGGCGCGGCTTCCATCGTTTTCGTCGCTTCTATCGACGACGCGACAGTTTTTAGATCGCGGAACGATCGTCGGCCTTTTGTGGAGTCACCGCAGGGCAAAGCATTCGACTCGACCACGAGACAGATGGTCATTTGAAAATCACGACGCGTTCGCACGCCGGTCACGCCTCTCCGGCCACCGACCCGACGGACACCGGTGCAGCCGGTGTAGCCGATGAGGCCGGTGCAACCGACGTCGTCCTCGAGATCCTCGATACCTCGGGGACGCGCGTTCTTTTCCGGGTTACCGGTATCCTCGCTTTTGTTTTCACGCTTCCGCCAGGAAATCAAAGCCCAACAACCGCAACGGCCGGTGCTCGCTATCGGCTTTTTGAAAAGCGGCGGATCCTCCCCTTCGCTGGCAGGAAGGTCGAACGAATTTTGCAGCGGTGTGGAGGTTCGATTGAAGATAGTCGCCAAACGTTTTGCGAGGATGCGTCGAGTAGTCGAAAATCTGCAATTGGTGAATAGAATGCAATGGAGAACCTATTTTTTTTACTTGATCACCTTCTACCATTTTCGTAGATTCGATTCAATATTCCAGCGCAGGTGCTACGATGAGTAAGGAAGTAGGATCTCGAGCACAGAAACAATCGAATCGAACATAAATCTCTCGACATGTCTGAAAAATTTGGCATGAATTGTTATTTAATAAATCGTAACTACGGTGGTTCTAAGCGCACCTAAAATCGTGGGTTCTGGGCGAGATAACCCTTGCAATCGAAGCCGTAGAATACCGAAGAGAAAATTTCTATACCAGCAGATTATGGAGGCTCGTGTGGGCAAAGGACTCCTCAAGTCGCAATTGGTGAATGAACAAATCAGCACATTTGCCCTAAATTATTGCTATTTATAATTATTTATAGCCACTGATATTTTTAACTTCATAATATTCGAAACATTTCAAAATTGACTGTTGCATTGATCGCGGCACCAGGGTTACTCGTTCTTGTACGGCAAGGAGTTAAATACGTATAGTCGGAAAAGGTGGAAACAGGAGGTGCAAGAATTAGTTTTTAGCATCGTTCCAGCGTTGAAACACCGTAACCTTCGTGTTACCGTGATTCGGAAGCTTCTAAAAGCAGTATTGCTTGATGGATCTCTGAAAACATATCTATACGCCGCGGCGCGCCGTCCATAAATACTAATGCATCTTTAGGAGCCTATATAGACGTTTTGCTTAAGTATTGATACGATTGCTGGAGCGTATGTATACACCTTCCACAGGATTTGTGAGAGAATATATACGCCACCTTTCGAAAGTATTGTTACATCCGTTGGAACGTGTCTATACGCCCTCTGTAGGATCTGCGAGAGCGCATATATACGCCTTTTGCATATATGATGCACGCCTTCTGTATATACCGATGGATCTCTGAGAACGAATTTGTGCGCCTTCCCTAAATATTACTACATCTGTGCGAGCCTATATAAATATATACACCGTTCGCACGTATTGCTGGTTTTATGAAACCGTATATATACGGCTCTTGCAATTCCTAATGGTTCTCTGAGAGCGAATCGATATGCCTTCTGTAAATGTTGATACATTTCTGCGCGAAATGACCACAGCAATTCCACAAAAGATACAGAATAAAACAAAAGCACGATCCTCCGCCACCGCCAGTGAATAAAGTCGTGTCTCTCCTTCGCGTTTGAACGAAAACTGTCGTTCACCCTCGCGACGATTCGCGAATGCAGGAGCACAGACGAGTCGTCCGCGAGGAATGAACCGATCGGACGAATCTGAAGCCCCGTATCCACGGGGAGGTCGACCGAACGGCGAATCCCCAACGTGACAATCGTCGCGTCCGTCAACGAGAAGGGAATAAAAAGAAACGCGAGGGGGCCACGCAGGGGTGGGCCGACCGACGAATCGACCCGGGGTGTTTTAAAACGAGTGCTATCGATAATCGAAATCGCTCGGGGGTTACGGTTGCCCAGGACTCCGGGGTAAACCTCCCTTCCCCTCGGTCCACGGCTCTTCGACGCGCTCGTCCGCTCGCTCGCTCGTCGACGCCGACGGAACGAGAGATTGGGCTATTTTGCGCGACAAGTACCGAAACGGAGCGGATTCTGACGACAATTGAACGCAAGTATCTTTTCTCGGACAAAACTTTCGGCCAAAGATCGGATTGGAATCAAAGATACTGGAGGTTTAGGAGAACTTTAAGGGGTGAGTGTAAGGGAATTGCGCGCGCGTGAGTGAGTGAGTGAGGGAGTGTATAGGTGAGGGAGTCAGTGAATGAGTGAGTGAGTTAGTGAAGGAGTGTATAAGTAAGTGAGTTAATGAGTGAGTGGCGGAGTGTGTGTAAGTGAATGTGTCAGTGAGTGAGTGAGGGAGTGTATAAGTGAGTGAGTCAGTGATGAAGTGTATAAGTTAGTCAGTTAGTGAAAGAGTGAGTGAGTCATGACTGTGTAAGTGAGTGAATGGGTGAGTGAGTTAGTGAGTGAGTCAGTGACTAAGTCAGTGAATTGGTGAGTGAGTGAGTGAGGGAGGGTATAAGTTAGTGAGTAAGTGAGAGAGAAAGAGCAACGAAGAACGTGCATATTTATATGTAAGAGACAGAGAAGAGGGTTGTAAGAGAAAGTGTCTACGAAACGATGAGAGCGTGTGTCTTTGTATGTTTGTCCCTCCTTCAAAGGAACACAGAGGGTGTTTTAGCGAAACATCGAATAAAATATCTGGCAATGAGTGTCGCGACGAACAGCGATTTTTAACAGCCTAGCACATTCTTAGTGTACTTAGCGTATTTCTATTGTAGTCGATATTTTATATTACTATATTCTAATAATCAATTCAGTTGTTACTCAACTTCAAATAACAACTTTATAATGCTTCGCGGAAGTTATCTTCTGGACAAAGTCATTTAACTTACCTCATCCCTTGCGCACAAAATCATCTCGAGTTACCCCTTCGCACAGTTGAAAAAATCATCGTGCGCAAAGGAATCGGAAAATATCGCAGAATCGGAAAATTTCAGTGGATCTCGACGAATTCTGGAGGTAGGAAAGAGGATACCAGCGAGGATGCGGTATCCTTTCATTGCATCGAATGGCAGACCCGCCGAGAGATAAGGCGAGTGACGAGTCGCGATGGGGTGGTAGAAGCGGATCGCACTTTCCGTCTCGGGGGGCCGATCGCTCATCTCGAACGAGCATTTGTTCGCGGCCCACCCTGACGGGTCACGCTGCGGCGCGGCAGACACGGCAAACGCGCAAAACGTTGCAAAAGCGACCGAAGCACCCTCGCCCCCCGGGGCCCTTGGAGTAATCTTCGCTACTTCGTGTCAACCATCTTACATCGATCATCCGCTCGGTTCTATTAAATTTTTCTTCGGGCTCCGCGTGCCAACCGATTCGAGGGGTGTGGGAAGTCGTCGGGTATCATCCGATCGACTAGTTCGCACGTTTGCGCGAAGCGAGATCTCTCGATGGTCCTTCTCTCTTTTCTATTTGATCTACTTCAATAACTGTCCAAATGACGATGTTAACACTTAGCCAACCACCGAGAAAGAAACAAGCTGCACGCTAAACACCGCGCACATTACAGCAGTAAGGCGGATTCGTAATTCGATGGCAGATCTCCCCGTTCGATCATAAACTGTCTTTCTTTGAAACGCGGAGATCTGCCCCCATTCGGTCAACCAATTGTCAGTATATGGATGTTTGAGTATGACTAAATGCTTAACACTAAATCTACAGAAGCTGTCAAATTGACGGTTCCCAATTTTTGTTAGTAACGCCTTTGAAATACATAGACACGCGGCATAGCAGATATTTCAGACGTATCTTATAATACAGAAATTACTTAAGGGGGGATTCCCATTTCAAGTTTTGAAAAATCGTGTTTTTTTAGGAATTTCTATTAAGGAAACCATTAGATAAATCTTTGTCATAATTCACACGTATATTTATTATGTATTCAGTGAACTACAGTTCGATTTTTAATTGATTATCTTGAAAATTTTGGCTTTGACGTCGTCTGAGGTGGGACACCTCCTGAAAATTCCCGGTGGTTGGCCGACACGATAATTGATCTTCAAGTTGTTTGAAATAAAAAATTCAAATGGCAATTTACTCCTTATAAATGTAGTTCTGGTATGAATTACGGACAATTTTTTTTCAAAAACTAAAGAAACTGCGACGATTGGAAAAAAAAATTGTTTTTTTCGCAAAAAACTTCGTCAGACGTTTGTTTATCAAAAAAAAGTTGTGCATGTATATGGTTTTTCGTAGTTCATACCGAAGACAGATATTTTTTCGAGAATTGTGCCAAATTTGAAGGCAGTCGACTGAATAGTTCCGGAGATATCATGTCGGACGTACAGAAAAACCCTGTTTCGGGAAAAACGTGTTTGAAATTTTACGTACAGTTTTCATATGTAAAAAAAAATCGATATATCTAGTACTTACAGCATATTCTTTTCAATCAACTATGCCAGGTCCATACAGTACACCTTCTTTCTCTTCAAAATATTCATTTCGTTCCATTTGCTGATTTCATTCTAAAATTCGCGCCTCTTTCGTTGCGCTATACGTACGCGCCGTGTTCGTTATTGGCTCATAACTTTGTCAATTCAACGAATTTCGGATTGAAATTTTGCACATTGTTTCTCAAGAGTATGAACTACAATAATAATAATTAAAAAAAAATTTTTCTTGAAGCCGTGAAATGACAATCCCCCCTTAATTGAACGTCTTATTTGCCGGTTGACCTCTCTTTTCCCAAACTACTTACTTAAGCCTTATCGGTCGCTAGCTTTTTCTACGTGATTCTCTACTAGGTTGCAATTGGTTTCGGCACATATGGGAAAACGTTTCAAAAAACACGTCGATACGTGTAAGAGACGTCCATCGTTCTCGCGCACTTTCGATTCTAATGCGTGACTGGTCGAAAAAGCACTTAACGACGAAATAATAGTATAGTTTTCGGTTGTCATTCTAGTGACTTATTTCTACATCCTCAGAATATCTGGCCACCGTGCTCGCGGCGATTGTCGCAACGAACGAGTCGCTTTCTCGAGGAAAGATGAATGACACGAGACGAGACAAGAAGACGAAGATAAAGCGAATCGAGAGATAGACGAGGGAGCGAGAGCCTCTTTATGAAAATTATCTTGGAAGGAAAAGGCAAAACGAATAAAAAGTAATATATGCGGGTGGAATGCCGGCTCTCGATTTACATAGCGCACCCGGCGCGAAGTGCCCGCACCGGGACGCACGACAGGAAGGGCGGCTTCTAAGAATATATCGGCACGCCGTTATGTAGAGTACATAAAATTGCTTTTACCTGCTATTAACAATTCATATTTCTTGCGCAAAACTCCTCTCGCGATAAAAAGTTATCGGTTCGGAGAGATTTTCCTGGTTGGCGACCGCGACGCGGCTCGAGGCGACGAGGAGGGATGAGAACCGGAGTCAGATGCGGAGGCGGAGAAAAATTTTAAGCGATTCAGGATCGTAGACCCTGGAACATCGGTCTGAGATGACGAGCGACGAACCAGACGAGATAATGGATTCGTTGGTAAAGCAGACGCTCGAATGATTCGTCGCGTTTTTGCGGCTACGGTGGACATGGATTTAAAGGGAGGTCACCTCTGAAAAATTTCAAACTCTTCCTATGTAATGTTTGTATCGATGCTTCAGTGAATGCACCTGAATTATTGTGGGAATTTTATAAAATCCTGCGCGGGTGGATCTAAAGAAATAACAGACGAACGACGGACGTAACCGGGATGAAGACGTGGATATAGATTTGGCGGCCGCCACTCATCATCAGAGAATCATTGCACTATACATTGTGTCTCAGCCGATTTTGACATCTTGATAACTTCGGAATTATGGTATGTAGCGAAAAATCTTTCACAGGAAACTTAAATGGTCTCGAGTGGGACATAATCTGGTATTTACCATTAGTTTTTTCGTAGGTGGACAAGTCAAGGATATATGAAGGTCAACTTTGTTTTTTTAAATAGAATGAGGTGCTTTTTTATGCATCAAGCAATGCAGCTAGACATTCTTTATAAAAAAATACTGACTAATGTATGTCGAAAAAGTTTAGGAGATATTTCAGTATAAATAATTTAAATACAAAGGCATCATTCTTGCCGCATTAGGACGTGAACGTTAACGCCGCTCGACTTTTTCTTATGGGGCTATTTAAAGGATAAAGTTTACGCGAAAGTTTCAACCACAGTGAGTGATATGAAGCAGCATATTTTCGATGAATGTGGCAAAATATCAGCCGATACATTAAATTACTTGATCGATTTAAAAAATGCTGTGGTGCAAATGGTCGTTATATTGAACCATACCTGTAAATAAACGCTATTGTAAGTATAGATTTTAGAATTACTTAAATTGAAATATCTCATAAATTATTGGCTTTTCGACATACATAGGTAAGTACTTTTTTATAAAGAATGTCCAGCTGCATTGCTTGATGCATCAAAAAGCACCTCATTCTATTTAAAAAAACAAAGTTGACCTTCATATATCCTTGATGCGTTCACCTACGGAAAAACTAATGACACCGCATTATGCTCCACTCAATAGCATTTACCTAAGTAAGATGTCAAAATCGGCTGAGACACCCTGTATATTATAAGATTGTTCGTTGTATGAACAATTTAGGTGCCAAGAGTTAAATTTGAATTTAGAAAATAAGGATTAAGGAAAAACTTCTTATGTTCGCAATTATCGCGATACACAGAATTCAAGAAAGAGTTAACACTCGGTCTAAAGATTCAGGATTGCCGCCATGTTGCAAAACGATGCAAGACCAGATATAAATCTGGGCAGCCAAGAGATCTTCAAGCGCAACTAATGAATTAAGTGAAAGGAACGTTCTACATGCGTGAAACAATCATATTGTAGCCTGAGAGGGCAAGATTTGGAGAATAATGGGACAATAATTGTAGATAAATGGGTTATGACAGTGTCAATGCCAATGGCAGTGAATAAAATGTATATGATATGTGGAAACGGTTATTGGAGGAAGTACACACCGTGATTCATCTAAAAACAAAGTTAATTTATTTTAACAAAATTAGCCGGGATATTGCACGTGGACTACTAACCTAAAAACAAAGAATCAACAATTTAATGTTCGTGCTTCACCCCTTTTGTCAATAAATCCTTGTTGCGGATGTCCTTATCTCACACTACTAAGTAATAATAACTAATAATAATTGATAATAACTAATAATAACTAATATAACTAATCTCGTATTCTCTTTGTAGGCTGGAAACCAAATTGCTCTTCTTCTTTCCGTTTTCTTCTCTTTTCCCTCCTTTCTTCCCATCTCGCAGCGCCACCTCCCAAACGTCGCATCATTTGAATATACACTAATCTTACATGTATACAAGGGCACAATAAAAAACAAGTTGCAACATGTGTTGCTTCTTCTCCCCAGCAAAACTTAGAAAATAGAGCACTGAAAATAACCGGGAATATCAAGACAATCATCATTACTCAATTGTCGTACTAACTGAATACTCAGTTACCAAAATAATCAAAGTAAGCAATCTAAAACTCCCAGGTGACACAACTACATTAGGAAATGTCAAAAAAAAGTAGAAAAAAATAGAAACTCTGTGCAACCTAGGCGCACAGGCAGTATGGAGAGATTCGCGATCCTACTCCCGTTACGGACTCACGTTTTCGAGCGAACGGTGTTCGGCCGCGAAGCTCGGCGCTTCCGAGGGGAAGCTTTGAATGCAGATGTAATTACTTCCGGCCGGTCGTTCGCGGCGCTCGATACATCCGGAATATTACGAATATTACGAATCGGAGGTCCAGGCTGCGAGAGGGATCGTTCGCCAGGTGCACCCACACCGGTCAAAACTCCCGAATCGTCGCTCGCTTTCGACCCTTTCGACCACCTCACCCTCCTTTCGCCCTCTTGCCACCCTCCGTCGTCCCTTTCGCGTCACCGCCGCTCGCCCGTGTCGCCACTACTCTCTCTCGATTCGGGGGAAATCGAGACGCTTCGCGTCGGGAGGCGATCGGACAACGAGAAACACGGATCGACTCGTCACTGTATAATTTGCACGACGCACAGTGGTCGATTTCGTCGCCATCCTGGCTAATGTCTCGAAATGAACTTCGATTTGGACGAAAATTGACACATTAGGATTGTTTGGCTCACTTATTACGAATTTGAAATTAAAATTTCTAAAAAGAAAATGGTGGATTCTATCTGGTGGGGATCTGTATTAAAATATTGTTGATTACGAATCGGAAATGAAAATTTCCAAGGACATACCCTGTCTCACGAATGGCGCACGTGTTAAATAAATAACAACTATTGGAAATGGGGATTAAAATAAATCCGTATACTTTTAAATTAAATGTTATTTTATTAGAAGGCAAAATGAAATATGTCTTTATACATTTCGGGTCTAGAACTGACTGACTGGGCACGATCAGAAAGTAGACCTCGGACCCACTTATTGTTAGTAACATAAACTGTTTATATGACTCTCCCCTGTACTGCAGAGAATCTTCTGTTTAGTCTACAAATTCCTAGAACGGAAAATCGTTTTTGTAGTTATTCAATATATGTAATACTATATTGTTAATGAAAATCCAACAACAACTTCTGAAGCAGCAATATTTAGCAAGAAACGTCAACGTGTCTCACTTCAGGAAACTTCGAACTTGTTTGAAAAATAAAAATTATTGTGTAATTCTGCTCTATTAGTGTCTACTAATGTGCCTATCTCTAACAGTGTTGAGCAATAAAAAAGTGTATTAATGGAAAACAATGAAACAAAACAGAAAAAACTAGATCAACCTTAGGGCAGGCAGCGAACATTTCCGCTCGGTTTAGTTTCAAGAATCGAAGCGAAACGCTACAACCTCTCTCGATCCCCGTCGAAAAGCAGCGAGGAAACAAAATTCAAGGCGGCTAGAGGGTTGGGGGTAGAACGGAGGAACGAAATAGCCGGGAAACCGGGAAGCAGAAGGGTAGGAGGTGGAGGAGGAGGGCGGGATAGGAACGCTTTGAGCTTGCCGCGGCTTTGTGGATACCCCTTGCGCGCTCTACGTCCGCGTTTAATATTGCCAAAGTGCTCGGGCAAAAACCGACTGAATTATGAATTACCGAACGACCGAGCTCCCAACCCCGCGCGAAACGCGACGCAACGCAACCTCGAAACGGAATTGACGAACATCGCCCGAGTCCCGCGACCATCTTCCCCCTCGATAATGCGCTTCGGTCGACCGTTTACCCACCTCTTTCTCTCTAACCCTCTCTCCTCTCTCTCTTTCTTTCTATTTATCTGTCTCTCTATTTCTCTATCTAACTATCTAAGTATCTGAGTATCTGAGTATCCGAATATCTGAGTATCCGAGTACCTGAGTAACCGAGTATCCGAGTATCCGAGTATTTAAATATCGGAGTATCTAAGTATCCAAGTGTCTAAGTACCCAAGTATCCAAGTATCTAAGTATCCAAGTATCCAAGCATCCAAGCATCCAAGTATCCAAGTATCCAAGTATCCAAGGATTCAAGAATCCAAGTATCCAAGTATCTAAGTATCTAAGTATCAAAGTATTCAATTATCCAAGTATCCAAGTATCCAAGTATCCAAGTATCTAACTATCTAACCATCTCTCTCTCTCAGTCCCTCTAGCGAGCGAATTGTCGCTCTTGCGGCCACAGAAGGAAGCTCCTCTATCCCAAGCGAGACAACCGGATCGCTCTAATACGCGCTAGAATCAAAAGAAGAGAAGCAGTGGCAGAAACGGAGACCACGCTTTTCGACAAACGGTCTCCAAACTTCCCTCGCTTGGGTAAATTTCGAGTAAACCGGCTGTCCGCGCTACTGCATCACGAACCATAACGTTCGCGAAAACGGGAAACCAATGAATTCTCGTGCTGCGCTTCCTCTTTGCGACATCGTCGCGACAAAGTATCGCGAGACTGGCTCCTTTTAGCTCCGCAGAAACGTAGAATGAGATGGATGCGCGTCTCCGAGACGCTTTGATCTTTCCAGATATCTCGCGCTCCTCGCCTCGATCCTCATCTTCCAAATGGATCGCATTACGGTCTAGGCTCGTTTCTCGCGAAATGCCGCGTCCGATCGCGTCTCTCGCATTTTCTTTGTCCCTTGCTTTTGCCTCCACATCTTTCTTCCACCCTGACGAGCAACGATTACTCGCCGATGAATTTTCTCTCGCCTCGCGTTTGACTCGCCGTCTCGAGAAGGGGACCAGCTGGTCCCTGCTCTTGGACGTCGCGACGTGTCGTAGCGAACCTCTTCGTTGTCGCTACTCCGATGAAAAAATCGATGCTATGATGGCTAAAGAGTTAGAGAGGCTTCGATTCGCAATCGGTTGCTCCGACTTCAAATACTCCATCCTCTCCAGAAAATTTGTTTTACATAGGGCGCATATCGTAGTTTCTATGTTTTGCAACCGCCCCAAAACAATTGGACCCAGACGAGGCGGTCAAAGCTGCACCGCATTCGCATATTTTGACGGGCCTTCAATCTAGCGTCTCGCTGTAGAAAGGAAATGCTCGGTGACTATGGACTATGAGAAAATAGGGAGGCTTATATTCACAATCAGTTGACCCGAATTTAACACGTTAACGACGGGGCCTGAATCTAGTGTTCCCACCATGGGGCGGTTGTTTTTCGCATTTTCTCCTATCCGGTAGCGTAGTAATCCAAAAAAGGCGTTAATTTGTCTGAACAAATGCAATATTACTAAAGCTGCATAACAGTCCAATATAATATTATATTATATTATATAAAGATCTAAATGAATTTACCACTTACAGTAATTTGTTCTTTGGCTCAGCCTGCCCGATGGAACAGACAAAAAAGGACCACTGGTGGTTCAGCCCGTCGTGAACGTGTTAAACCCTCCATCAACAAATGGGTAGAACGAATATGAATGTTTGAACTCGCAATCGGTTGATCCGCCATCAAACTTTCCGTCGCCTCTGGAAAATCTGTTTTATGTGGTTCCCTGACTCGCAACCGTCCTAAAACAACAGGTTTCTGGCGAGATGACTGTAGCTGCCAAATCCAAAATACGAGGCAACAACAGGCGCTGCATCCTCGATGAGCACAAGGACGAATGGGTTCCATGGTACTTGGAAACGGAGGAGAGGATAATGCGTCGATCCAACGCATTTAACGTCGGACCTTTCGTTCCATCGAGCCGCTCGAGATCGTATCCTTTGTGCGCTCTATAGGCGTAGCTGGCCCTCCGATTCGAGTGAGAGAGATAATCGGCCATTTTTTACGGATATACAATATAAATGCGAGTTATTAATACCTCGGTATTACGAGGCACGGAGGAGGTAATTAGCCGGCGGTTCATCAGTCACTCCGGCACGTCCGTGCCGCTCGAAAGAAAGAGGAAAGGGACTCTTCCCAGGATGAAGAGCGACCGGAGGATGCGAGAGGCATCGGAGGACTAATGAAACGTCCGACCGGACGAGGACCCTTCGAGTGCCCTCCGCGTGCCCTCCGAATACCCAGATCCTCGTTCATCGAGGGAGAGAGACAACCCCGAGATTCCGTTCTCGATCGATTCGCCTTCCTTGAGCGCCAGGCTACTCTTCGGGGCTAATGGCGCCTCTCGATCCGACGGATCGCTGGATCGGCCTCGCAGCCAATCTACTTCTATTGTTCTACCGTTCGGCCGTTATATTGTTCTATCGTATGTAGCTATCAATGCGACTTTGCCGTCGCGACGCGAGACGCCGTTTCTTCTATCTGTTCTTCGTCGTCGTTGTTAAGACACAAACTCGAAAGAATGCTTCCTTATGCGAACCGATCGCGGATGTTCGATCGGTAGTTTAACCCTTTCGGTACGATATATCGGACATCCATCTGACGATCTGTGTGTCCGAGCGCCGGATATATTCGCTGCTTGTTAACCCTTAACACGTTCACGACGGGGCCTCAATTTAGTGTTTCCACCATGGGACGATTGTGTTTTTCATATCTTCTCCTATCCGGCGGCGTAGTAATGCAAAAAAAGGCGTTAATTTATCGGAACAAAGGTTATCTTATTATAGCTGCTTAAGAAATTATTATATTATACTATGTAAAGATGCAAATAAATTTACCAATTACAGTAAATAGTTCTTTAAATGCGACAGCACTGACGGCTCAGCCTGCCCGATGGGTCAGACATGAATGCGCCACCGGTGGTTCAGCCCGTCGTGAACGTGAATAATGCATGTAGTTGCCATTTGGCAACATACTCGTATTTAGTCATGTAAACCAAATCAAAACACAAATTTTAGCTTACTGTATAGTGTAACCAATTGAATACATACTGTTTACGTATATAGTTTTGAAAGAAAGGGCCAACCAAACATCTTCCCCCAAAAGAAGTGCGTACAGACCAAACTGGCCAGTAGCCTCTTCATGTAGAATAAAAAATGAGATGCAAATACCGCATCTGTAAAGGTTGTATCCGAACCAAGTGTGAGATATGTGGTATTGAACTGTGCCTAAACAAAAACAATAACTGTTTTAAAAATTTTCCCAATTTGTAACTTTCGTTTGAATCCATAATGTAGAGATTTGGCAAAAGTAATAATTTTTTTAAAAAATTGGAATAAAAACTTAGTTTAGATTTTTTTTAGTATTTTTCCTATTTTATTTGATATCGATTCTAATCTATTTTTGACGTTAAAAATAAAAATAAAAATTCATGCATTTAAGGGTTAATATAAAAACTGTAAAGGCTGCTTGTTAGAAGAAACATTGTTTTCTAATCTACCGCTTGATCTACCATATTTTTGGTGACAGTATACGTAATAACTTAGAATTAATTGCTAAAATACAAAATTATCACTGAGGTCTTCTATACCGTATAAGTTAACACGATATTGATAGTATAAAAGTAATTGAAATGTTTGGAGAGCCACTGATATTTTCAATGTATGTAATTGTTTGGAATACTTAAATATTTCCTATTTCACTATCACGTCAGGAGTATCGTGCGTTATTGTATAGCAAGAGGTTAAGAACAGTTCTTATTTAACGCTTAGGAAAATCAGCATACAAAACAGTCAGCCAGTCAATTAGTAAGTTAGTTAGACAGGCAGTCAGTCGGCCAGTCAGTCAGTCAGACAGCCAGTTAGGCAGGCAGGCAGGTAGTCAATCTGTCAGTCACTCAATCAGGCAGGCAGTAAGTTAGTCAGTCAGTCAGGAAGTTAGTCAGACAGGTAGTCAGTCGGTCAGTCAGTCATGCAGTCAGTTAGACCGGCAGACAGGTAGTCAGTCATTCAGTCAGTCAGGCATTTAGACAGGCAGAGAGACAGGCAGTAATTCAGGAAGTTAGTTAGGCAAATAGTCAGTCGGTCAGTCAGTCAGTCAGTCATACACACAGTCAGCCAGTCAGACCGTCGGTCAATCGGTCCGTCGAGAATCCGGACACGGCACGAAAGACAGGAAACGCGAGGCGTTGATTGGCTGTCCAGACTCGGCTGAAACACCCTGGATGACCTTTGATCCCACCCCTGCGGGTCGCCGCGCGCGCACATCTCCATCCCCGAGGAAGCAATTACCGCGGCACCGACGCTCGATAACCGACACCACTCTCTCCACTCTCTCTCTCTCTCCTTCTTTCTCCTTTCGATAGACCACCTTCGAAACGAGTCGCGAAACGAGCGAAAATCAGCGAACTAGGAAACGGAACGACCTCGTCTTCCCTTCGACGAGAGACGATTCCCTGGAATCCCAAGGGGAAAGATCGGAGAGAAAGGGGGGAGGTAAGACCTGTGCCGAGAACGTCGAAGGCTTCGAAAAATCACCGCGAGGATTTCGAATTTGTCGGAGAAGATTTAGAGCGGTCCAAGTCGTGCGGAGTCGCACCCTGGCAAGAGCATTAGAGAAGATCGTATCGCCCGGTAGGGGTTCCTCCCTATCGGCTAAACCCCCGATCGCTCGCGATTTTGCCAAACCGCGGCTTTACACCTTTCCGGCTCGAGTTTCTCCGACCCCGGTTATCTCGTTCTCGAGGTTAGATTTGCATCTAGCCTTCAACCCCACCTCCTCTCGTTTCTTCTCCCCCGTTTGAGCTTTAGAAGCTTGAAAATCGGATTCCGCAAAGTCAATCGCTCGATGCCCGAATTCGCTGGAAGAGAGTTTCGAGGGAAATCAGGTCGAACGAGACTCTGGGTCGATTGTTCGCGAAATGAAGGCGGTCATCTGTTATTTATCAGCTATGAAACAAAAAGAAAAACGCAAAGAGTTTAGTGTTCGGTTGAAATTCGCCGAGAACAGGTTGCAAGGGCCGAGACGATGCGAATAAGGTGCTGCGAGGACAGTCTCCTTACCCCGTACCTCATACCGAGTGAATTTTTACTAAATTCACCTTACTAAATGCACCTCAGTCGTGGTTGTCACAAAAACTATTTCCACTACGACGTTACTTTGGAATAGATTTTAAATGAATACGGTATGAAACGTATTACTTCGTCCAAAATCAAATGTACCTCGAAAGCCTATAGTGACGTACCGTCCATATTGATAGCATCCACAGAAGCCATACCGAGCCTAAAAAATTAAAATGCTTCCTATATAAAATGTATTTCCTTGCCTCGGTGGTTCAGCAAAATAGTAGTTCCTGAGCCGCAAATAGCCACAAAAGTCATAGCTGAAAATACGCGACACCGGACGTCCGAGTTACGCGACACCTGCCTTATATTTCACCCCACCACGACGAATCTTACCTCATGCACGACTCATCGAGAGAGGAATCGAACTTCCGGTCCATGAACCTAGCGAAAGACGAAGAATTTCAAGTTAAAAATTGCTCAAGTACAAAACTGTACAGTAAAACCTGTTTTTGTGCGGTCCTATTTTATACGGTTTTATTTTTGTGCGATTTATTTTGTGCTGTTAATGAATTCCATTAGTGTTGGTATTATACACTGTTGCAAAGTTTTCTATCAGTGTGTACATGACACTACAAAACGCTGTTCGCCTCCAGACGCTATGTTCATTTGTTATCAGCAGAATACGCATCACAAGAAGATGCGCGTTTTGGACTACCAGGGGAGCAGCAGTAAATTATGTATATTTTGAAAATTTCTCCATGTGTAAAATAAGAAATTAATTTTTTTTTAAACGTTTCCATGTATAATTTAATTGTTACTTTTGTTTGAAAGCACTTTCTCAGTGTTTCATAAATCTTTGACATACTTTTCAAGCGCGACTTTTTTTATGCGGTCCCTATCCACCGCATAAAAAAAAACTTTTTTCTACTACTCATGTTGTAAAAAATTATTTGTTATCAGTGTTTATGAAATTTCTGAATATTTGTTTTTTTATGCTGCTTCTTTTATGCGGTCCCTATCTACCGCTCAAAAACAGGTTTTACTGTATTCGAAAAGCGGACAGATCTAATTTTTTCTTGAGAATCGGGATCACGAAAACGTCGCAAAAAGGAGAGATGTTGAGAAAGGATCGCGAGGATGGCGGGTAGGTCGACGAAGAGAGACGATTCGACGGGGCGCGGGAAGGTGAGCTCACCTTTTGCCATCGTGGGGGTGGCTTCTCGACGATAAAGCGTAAGGAGAATCGCGCACGGGGTCACCCGACGGCGTTCTCATTGGCAGGCCAGTTCCGAGCTGGGATCGTGATTGGTCGAAGGTCGTGGGTCGGCTCACCTACCCCCTATTCGCCGTGACCTCCCACGCGAACTCGCGAGGTAACTGCCACCCTTCTACGCTCCCTCTTTCCCGTTCGTCGCTCCTATCGCGTCGACTAAGAACGTTCGGCCCGTTTAGATGTCACGGTGGATCGATCCATCGACCGACCAACCATTCGACTTGACGATGACGATCGTCTACAGCAGTGGCTGCAATCTTTTTGCGCGTGCGAGCAAAAAATTTCTAAATATTGCTTATCGATTGTCTCTCGTGCCGAGTTGTTTTTAACTTATCCTTTTTTTATTACTGCACCGCGTTGTACAAGAATATTGTTCAAGTTAACACTTATCGTTCAAGTTAATACTTGGAGATCATTTATTTTCGATCGAAAGAAAGCTGGCACTTGCTTCGGTCAAAGTGGCGGCTGATGTCGCTGTCACTTTACCACCATCCGTGTCACTTTCGCTTCTTTGGAAAATGTTGCTTTTGCCCAACGTTATCCGATTCTTAAAAGAAAGCCGAAAATCGTTTTGGCCGTTTTACGTGAGAGAAAATACCGTGCCATTCGGGGAGACCAGGGGTGGCTAAATATAGATGTCACCGGGTGTTCGAAGGCTGATACTTTTATTTTTGGAGACTCCTCGCCCGGAAGAGTCTCGAAGGAAAACACGCAGCGAGGAAGGAAGAAGCTTGGCAAAAAACTTACCCGTCGCGTCAAAATGTCCGCGAACGAGCGCGCAAGAGCTCGAGAAAAAAAGGAAAGGGAAGGATCATCGGAGTATTTCAACGCGATACCAGACAATTTATTTGCCGAGCCGATTTTTTCGATGGCTCAGTACCTTTGCGAGCAGGTCGCGATGGAGTTGTTGCTCTGGTGTTATAACGTGGAAGATTCTTATCGATCGGACTTACACGAAGAAAGGAAAACGTTTAAAGACACCCTCTGTTCCAAAATGAACATAAGTACTTCAGAATAGTTGACAAAAATCATTTTAATAACTCGAAATATTTTCCCCCAGCAGACATACAACGATTTGCGCATTCAAAAAGTCCATCAAATGACTTTTTTATGTCTCTGACTGAAATTATGCTGAGGTCGCTCATCGTTACCGTTGAACTTCGTAAAAACGATTGTAACTGGAGAGGAGACGTGGTGTTTCAAAAATCAAATTTGTTTGCCTCAACATCGCCGGTATTCACCCAATGTGGCTCCCTGTGATTATTTTTTGTTCCCAAAGTTGCATTTAGCGATGGAAAGAAATCGTTATGCATCAATCAAAGACATTTAACGATCAACGACGAACAACCTCAGCATCATTCCAGTCAGCGACATAAAAAGTCATTTGATGCATTTTTTGAACACGCACATCGTTATATTTCTACTGGGGGAGAATATTTCGAGTAAATAAAGTGATTTTTGTCAACTATTCTGATGTACTTATGTTTCTTTAAATCTATTCCGGTTACTTTTGGAACAGAGGGTGTAATTGCGAATTAAGTCGAGGCAACATCGCAGACCTGTAGGCTCACGATTTTTGTTTAATAAGCGCCCACTTTTTCGACGGTTAGCCTCCCCCTTAGGTAAATTATATGCGGCTGATTTCCATTGAACGCAAGCGTCTCCACCGTGAATTCATGTGACACCGTGAAATATTATAATTTATCTCGTGAATATTATAAAATTCATTACAATTCAATGTTTAAAAATCAGGTTTAATTTATTATTTAAAATAGTATTTTTATCATTTTCTAATTATGCTATCGTCAAACTGATCTTTGGATACGTTGAAAAATTCGGACTATGGAGGGTTAAAGACAAGAGTTGCTTCTTATACATAGCCTAATTAGCCTGTATAGAAATCCACTATTGGTGGTTATTGTTTCCATACAACGCGATTCTCTGACAACGTGGAAAATAAAGAAAACACAGGCATTGCCTGATTTAAGAATTAAATCTTCCTTTGTCGAGCATTAGATTGTTTTTTTTTCCAACATTAAGCGCCGGCTACATTTGCTCGTCAATGAACAATAACTAGGTGAAGAAAATATTTAATACTTTATACATTTTCGCAAATTTTTTTTCCCTGACTAAATGATTCTAGCATCTTTATAGTTCTTCATATCACTTAACACTAGATTTACGAACTTAGCCAATTTGACTCATTGCAAATTTGATTACTATATATATGAAAAAGTTAAATATTATTTTTGGAAAACATATGTTGGTTTTTAGTCACATAATGAAATGTATGTAAACGTTGATTCCTCTCCCCCAAAGACCCCTTCATTTCGCATTATCGGATGTGGTATACCTATTTTTACGGTTGTGTGCCAATTTGACTCATAAAACGATTTAACAGTTAATCGCATCACTGTTATGAACCTGCGAGGTGAAAGGCAAGGCAAGCCTGGTTGGGCGAAACAGAACGGTTGGGAGAAGCAGGCGGAGTTGCTCGAAGGACCCAGAATGATCAACTAGCTGGACTCCCTGGCATAACACATGAAAGTAACTTCCATCAGACCAGGGTATCTTGCAGCTTTCAAGTCGCAGGTGATTTGTTTCTCCTCTAATTTTTCTCTCTTTGCATACAATGGTTATTTGCATGAGAGCCATCCTCTTGTTTTCGCGACTCCGCTACATTATCTTTCTTACCTACCCACTCCTGTCATCATTTCAATTTGTACATCGCGCGTGAACAGAGCATTTTTAGTGAAAATATATATCAAAAACAGAGTTTCTATGTAAAAAAGGTTTTTAATGAATTTTTTAATAATAAATCTATCATTTATATTGATTAGAAACTATTTTCTTTGCAAAAAAACTTCAATCTTTTTATGTGAGTCAAATTGGCTCACTTCAGTAAAAATAGGTATATAATAAACATCCGTAAATCTAGTGTTAAAAGTCCCCGATGGTGATTATCTTTTGATCTGTAAAGTGTAGGAATATCCATATAAAAAAAAAAAGAATCTCGCCCAATGTGTTAATACTTGCCGCATTGTGCAGAAAATCGCGCGATATGAATACAGTAGTAGCAATATCTTCGTCGCGCTATATGAGAGTCCACTCTGGTGGATGAGCGAATAAACTGCTGGCAAATCAAAGACTCATCTCGGCGTTGTTTCACGAGACTCTCTACACTCGCCCTCGTATTTGGCAAGTGCACTATCCGCTCGTAACGCAATTACTCTAACGCGATTACGGCAGCAGCGCCGCGGCCTGCTTCTCGTCTCGAGAAAGTGGATTGCCTCGTTGAAATCGAGGACCGTTAAACCTCGCCGATCGCTCCAAATCGTCAATGACTTTGAACTTACCGAATAATAGTTTTGAGGCTTTCGCGATTACAATGATTTGTAATGGACTTGGCTTCCGGGTCGCATTTGAGTTTTGGGTAAAAAGGTTTTTACTACTAGCCAAGTCCATTACAAATCATTCTGGTCGCGAAAGCTTCAAAACTATTATTCGGTAAGCTCAAAATCATTGGCGATTTGGAACGATAGGCGAGGGTTAACACGTTGATTTCTATGGGGGTCACCGGTGACCATTGAATTCAATGAGACTGGATGAATGAAACCAACGCTATTGAACTCAATGAAATTACATGATACTTTTAACACCTTGCACTATCGGTAACCTCGCAAGGATCCATGTCTAAACCGAACGCCCGATATACGATATTTTGCGACTAACAAAGATTACCATGCAAGTATTTATTTTGCGCAATGGAACCTTTCTGAAACTCTAATAAATTTGAATCAAAATCTAAATTTAATAATCTTATTCGACATATTAACCCCTTAGTCTACGATTTCTTTTCTGATGGGCCGTGCAAAGACTTGAAATTAATTCCTGAAATCAAAAGGTTTCACTGATTTCTGATATTTTATATAACTGAACGTGATATTAACCGTTTGCGTACCACGAGCTACTTTCGCGCTCTTCAGTTTTTGTGTCGAAAAACCCAAGGACATTTTTTCAATGTTGACAATTGGAGGAAGACTTTGTTAAGAATGCATCAGGTTTCTCTTTTATAATATAAAGTAATTCCAAATTAGGAAACAAGCACGAGAAAATTGTTCTTGTTGTGCACCACATAAAATAAAACACCAACTTTAGCTTATTTTGAAATAAAATCTCAAGAGCGCGAAAGTGGCTTTTGGCTTTTTTCGAAGTAATTTTTTAAAACCCTCCCGGTATTCAAACGGTTAATAGTACAGAGATAATAAGACCGCTTCGTGATCGGCTGATATTGTCAATTTAATAGTTTTTAGAAAACTTCAAAATTTCCTATTCCATTTTCCGCGGTACGAGTCTCACACGTAGTTGTAGGCTAATTGTAAGATTAATACTTAGGATTAATACTTGGCCCGAGATTAAGGCCACGAGTAAGACTCATGATATTCAAGTTTGGCTCGAAATTTTCATCACAAGTCATACTCGTGAAAATAGTGCAAGGGGTTAAATTGCAGTATCTATGAATTTTCGGACATACTGAATAATTAAATATTGGCGTTAAAAAGATAAAAGTCTCCCAAATATATACCTATTTGTACCTTTAAAGTTTCTGCTTCATAAAGATGTGAATTTAATACAAAAAGTTTCACTTCAGTAGAAATGTTGAAACTAGCGAAATATGGTGGTATTCAACGTGTAAACGGGCCTCAATAATCCACTTGTTCGAGAACTATTAGAGTGTCTCTAAAGTTCATTAAAGATTTTGAGCTTCAACGAGACATCGTGTCAAAGGTAAATGTTGGTGCAAAAAAATCGTTAATTTATTCAGCAAAATCATACAAAATTTAACAAAAGCGATTCACGACGAACGGCCGTCTCGAACGCTCTCGTAGCGCTCTCGAAGAAACTTGAAAATCGAATCCATGCAACTGGAGGATGACATTTCGTGAACCGTGTGCCCTGTGGATCGAAAACACATTCAAATTTTATCAGATTAATTATAGCACCTTGAACCGTTGGTGAGGCGAGATAGATTGGAAAAACTCAATGTATACGCACCAGCGGAAACGCGCTCGATGTCCCCCGTAGCCGACGGAAGCGGAGTGTCCAGAGGTTTCGCCGAGCAAGCCCAATTCCTAGCGATCTGCGAACAGGAAGATGGACAAGGTGCCGAGGCTATCGAGACTATGGTATATGTATTACATAAAAACAATTTTTGAATTCTTTGTACTCCGAGTAACTTTTACCATAAGCTATCAGCTACTCTAGGACTATTTACACGGTGTGAGTGCGCAACTGTGTAAAATTAAAAATCTTTTATTGTCATTAACCCCTTAACCCACGATTTCTTTTCTAATGGCGCGTGCAAAGACTCAAAATTAATTCCTGAAGTCAAAAGTGTAGGCAGTTTTTACAAAGCCCGCGCAAAGGTTCGGGGTTTCGGGCTGTGAACGCGAAACGCCCTCTTCGTGTATCGTTTTTCATTCTGAATCTTCGTAACGTTTTAATAACTTAACAGATATGTTAAGGACCAGTAATTCATTTTGTCATGCAATTATCATTTGGTTATGGTGCTCATTAGCCCTTTAAGGACTAGCGATGCATATTTGCGATCTGAGGAAATATTCAATTATAGTTTATGGCCGCATGTATAGATGGTTAGAGGTGACACATTGAAATACAACTGCTGAAATATTATTGCACAAGTAGCAATTCTTAATTTGCATGCATTAAGAACATAATTTTCGAAGGCATAGGTGGTTATCATTTTCCAAATAAATGATTATCTCTTAATATTCCAAAATGTCTGCGCCATATGAATAGAGGATACCACAGCTGACTGGTTAAAAATGATACAGCCTTTACAATTTCAAAAACATTTTTCAAAAATTCCACACAAGTCATTTTGACCCTTGATAGATCTAGTGTTGAATCTTTATCTAAATAAACTAAGTTTCCCCGAGATAATTCAATTTTCTTGCTTCATTCCAGGAGACGCGACGAGATTTCAAAGAAAAGAGGCGATCGACGTGCGTCTGCTCGTCGTCGTTCGAGATATCACGGTGTCCTTTAAAGACGTCCGATCCCAGCGATCGGATGACGGTCGGATATCGGTTGCCTCTCGACATCCGACGATTCGAAATGTATCGCGATACCCGTTGACGCTGATTCGATCGTCCTTCCACGTGCCGCGGTTTCAGTCGAAACGATAAACCGGAGACGACGAGCAAATCGATCGGCAAAGCGATCGAGTCGAACCGCAACGTCGAAAGGGGGAGACGTTGCTTCCGCGACTGTCGCCTCGGACGCTTCCTTCCGGAAGCTAGCGAGGTATATCCTTCCGCGATACGTTTCTCGGCTTGTGGTCGTTTCACGGGGAAACCGCAGAGAGAAAGCAAATATAGCTTGTGGTTTCCCGTTGCGTCTTACGTACGACAGAGACGCCTGATCGCATTACCGACCACGACCAAAGAGACCACACCGAGCCCTGTCGACTTTTCCTTCATTATCGATCCGTCTCGACGATGCCGAAAAGGTCAAGTTTCCTTGGGATGGCAGCCAGGCGTGTTTTTACTTTACTTTCTTTCTTTTTCAAATCTCTTCACCTGCTGCGTCGGTTATTTGCTTGTTTTATATTCTTTCGGCGTCAACTGCTTTGGTCGATTCGCCTATGACTTAACAGGTTCACGATGAGGCATGAATTTAACACGTTCACGACGAGCTGAACCACCGGTGGTACATTTATGTCTGTTCCATCGGACGGGCTGAGCCACCGGTGGTACAATTCATGTTTGTCCCATCGGGCAGCCTGAGCCGCCGGTGATGGCGCATTTAAAGAACTAATTACTGTAACTGGAAAATTTATTTAAATCTTTATATAGCATAATATAATATTATATTGGAACGTTACATCTGGGTGCTCTTTTGGTTACTACTCAGTGGAAAACCAGTCGCAGCGGCTGACATGCAAAAAACGCGTCGGCCATATTGATGGCTCCTTCCAAGAGCGTTCCGCAGTTAAAGAGTTAAGAAAGACATTAAGGTATAATATTATATTATCCTATATAAAGATGTAAATAAAGATACATAATCAGTTGTTTAAATGTGCCACCACCAGGGTTCAGCCCGTTCTATGGGGCAAACATGAATGACCACCGGTGGCTCAGCCTGCCCGATGGGACAGACATGAATACACCATAGGCAGTTTAACCCATCGTTAACATGTTGAGATCGTAGGTGGGTTCCGAACCACCAAGGCTATAATGTATAACCCGATAACTGAAAGATGGCTAGGGATCGATAGAACCTCTTGTTTTCAACATCCTATTCCCACCATTTTGTGTTTGGAATCATCAAACTGCATCTCTTAAAGTAAACGGCTATGTGGAGTGTTTACTTTAGGAAACCGGGTTTGGGGATTTCAAAAATAGGTTGACAGGAATCGGCAATTGAAAAGAAGGGACCTCGCCGCTCCCTGGCCATCTTTCAGTTGTCGGACTGTACATATTACGAAGAAAAAATATAAAATTTCTCACAGACGGAGGAGAATTGAGCTCGAATCTACTAGCTGGGATACCGAGCTTGTATCTCCTTGTTAACTTTTAAACCCCTTAATTCTTTGTTGATTCTTGAGTTCTGTATATTCGTTCTTTTAAACTCGATTGCCCGAAAACGAACGGCACACGGAGACGTGTTCGGTATCACAATTTGCGAACGATTCTCGATGGACACAGTCGGTGTTCCGACGGTTGCCTGCTGTGCGTTTGCTCAGAGGCGGCCAGCGATGCGCAAACACGGCCGTACGTCGTTCCAACGATTTCGAAACAGTTGATAGACGTAACGGCCGAGCGACAAATTCCCCGCGCAATCAATCGCCTTTCGACCATAGATCCTGGCATCGTTAACCCTTTCGCCACTGCAGGCGACTATAGTCGTTCTCCGTAAAATGCCATTCACATACGAGCGGCACTGTAGTCGTTCTCCATCAAATGTCTTTCATGTATGATGGATGACTGTAGTCGCTTTCCATGAAATACCATTCACTTACAGCGGCCCACTATAGCCGCTCTTTACAAAATACCATCCAGATAATGTAGACGACTATAGTCGCTCCCTATGAAATACCATTTACTTATAGTTGCCAATTATAGTCGCCCTTCACAACATACTATTCAGATACTATAAACGACTATAGTCGCTCTCCATAAAATGCCACTGACGGGCGACTATAGTCGCCCCCGGCGAAATACCATTTGAATACAACTGCCGGTTATAGTTGCTGTTCCCAAATTCCATTCACATCCTATAAACGACGATAGTCGCTCTTCATGAAATACCATTCACTTATGGTGGCCGATTATAGTCGCCCTTCGCAAAATATTATTTAGATACCACAGACGACTATAGTCCCTCTCCATAAAATTAAGATGCCAAAAAGAAAATGCCATTGACGGGCGACTATAGTCGCCCTCGGCGAAATACCATTCAAATACAACTGCTGATTATAGTTGCTGTTCCCAAATTCCATTCACATACTATAAACGTTTATAGTCGCTCTGCATGAAATACCATTCAAATACGACGGACGTATATACTCGCCCTCTCCTTCGTTCACTCGAAACATTAAGTTTCAGGGTTTCGTTCCCTACTACTTGGTTCGACCCAACGCGAAAACTCGACGTAGCTCGGCAATACCAATAAAGGCAATTTCTTCAAAAAATACAATAAAGCATCTCATGGCGCAAGAAGGAGTAAATCCGGGCGCTGGCGCAATGCATGCAATATCGCTGCACCATCGGCTCAGCAGGAGTTTCAGCGCAAAAGAAGACGCTCATAGCAAAATAGCCAAATACCAAAAACTACCGATCAATTTTCCACAGTAACCGATACGTTCGTTGCGTTTGCGACCGTCGAGACGACGAAACTACTCGGGTCAATTCGGGTCGGTCGAGGTCAGGGCAGGTAGATGGCATCCGATCAGAATTCGAGTAGGGCGCGGTCCACCTGCCGTCGATCCAAATCGCGGCTATCGCACGGGGAGAACCCTTCCTCGTCGCGGGAACCCGCGTCTCTCCCGGGACGCGTCGCTCACCAAGACCGTATTTGCTCTCAAGACCGATTCGACGAATCGCTGGTTACACGGAGATCCGCACGATCCATTTCGGATCTCTCCCTGTGCTGTCCCTTCAGTTTCTCCCTCTCTAACTCCATACCGTTTGTCTGTTTGCATTTTGAGCCGGTACTCTAATTAATTATCCACCGCTCGTGATAATACACAGATTGGTGGGCAATCTTCGTTCTCCATCGTCGAGTCACCGACGATTCCCCGCGTCCCGACTGAACGCCAAATGCCAAAAAGCTGATCAAACATCACCAAATGAAGTGGGCGGGGGTGTTCGTTTATACCACTCTGGGAAATTCGTAGAGACTCTGGGAAATAAATTTTCTCTCCGATCTTAAGTCCGACTGTCGCGTTGCTAGTTCTGCGTTCCGATCGTCGAGTTCGTTCGACGTTAAGACAAGTCGTGAAAGCTCCTAAGAGTTAATTTCCCTGGAGAGATGAAAGCAAGAGTTCCTCCGAATGATGGTAGACTGCTATCCGGTGCAGTCTGAAATCTCAACGAAGCGGAACGAAAAACGAACGACGTTCGATAATTACCCTCCATCCGCGTTACCGCTTACCGTCGAACCCTTCGGGGGGAAATCAAAGCTACTTGTTGACACTCACCTACCGAGCGAGCAAATATCACTAACCGTCGCTCGAACGGACAGGGAACTGTCTCTGCGAGGGAGACTCGCCCTCTCAAACGTGTGCGTTGCAATTTTACGATACATCCTCTGATAATTACGACGTTGGATATTTAAAAAAAACAATTCGAAATGCGGATAAATAACCGCAACATCGCAAATTTTTTCGACGAAGATCTTGTACTTTCTCTTCAGATTGCAACGACATGGAACTCGGGATTTTAGACGATTTAACCCTTTCCCTACGAGCAGTGACTAGTCAGACGTGAAAATTTTACACGTAGTTATGTCGATATTAATTATTACATCGTATTTTGTAATTGAATATTTTTCAAATGCCATACGATTGGCTTTTTATACAGAGTATTTCATCTAACTTGACCACCTTAAATATATCACTTATTTTGAAAGACAGAAAAAAATTTCAACGGGAAAAAATGTCCTCTTTGATGGCGCCAATACGGTGATGGGCCGAATTTTTTTCTCAAGGTCATACTTTTCGAGATTCCAAGGTCAGTGTATTGTTTTTAAATGAGACCACATATTTTCCCTACAACAGTCTTGTAGCTTATGAAAAAACGAATCCAACGGGGTGGAATATGTTAACCTTCATGTGACTTTACCGAGAAAATTATGAAATGTTTATCAGTAACTTCAGTACGCATTCGGGGACGGTAAATGAAGGAATTTCAATTGCATTGAAATAGTCTTAAGTTAAATCTTTATTTTAAAAGGTTTTCAAAATGTGCATATGTTATATTATTGCTTTGATAATAATGTGTAGCGGCATAGCAAAACCTTTGTAAACGATACATTGTAGCCGTATGTCGCTGTAACATCCTGATAGAGGATCCGGCGAAAAGCAACGACGAACACGCCAAAAATGCTTGTAAACATACTTCAACCGATGAAAGGGGAATACGAATGTCTGTTTACAAGCACCAGGGACAATTACACGGTGCACTGTTTCAATAACACTGAAATTCCTTCAATTACCGTCCCTGAACGCGTACCAAAGTTACTGATAAACATTTCACAATTCTCCCGCCAAAGGTCACGTAAAGGTCAATATATTGCACCTCGTTGAATTCGTTTTTTCATAAGCTATAAGACTGTTGTAGGGAAAATTTGCAGTTCCATTTTAAAAAAATACAATGACCTTGAAATCTCGAAAAAATGACCTCGAGAAAAAAATTCGGCCCATCACAGTATTGGCGCCTTCAAACAGAACACTTTTTCCCTCTGACGTTTTTTTCGATAATACAAAATAAGTGATATATTTAAGGTGGTCAAGTTAGGTGAAATACTCTGTATATTATATACATTGTCGCTTTGAATTTATTATTTATATTAAGCCATAAGCTGTTATAAGATATATTCTACTAGCAGCGAAATAAGATCACCCGCACCGGGTTAGCACAATCGTGGAAAAGAACCGTAGCGAAAGGATTAAATTGAGAGCGAATTTCGCAAATTTCTCTGACACAATTTAATAGGGCTTGAATACAGCGAATGGAGCCAAGTCGCATCGAATTGAACAGAGTTGAAGGTAGTGCTCGATAAGCCTGCTCGAGCGGCGTCATACCGTGCGAGTTTCGAGCCGTACGAGCATCGAGTACCACTCGGTAACGTGTAAGGCTAATAAAGGAAGTCACGCGGTGTCATTGTTTGCGGACAATATCGCAGATGGTTAAGTTTTTCGCTGCGACTACTAGTGGTTTACCGAACCACTTGGCTCGATTGCTGGATGCACCTTTCCTCCCAGAATGTTTTCGATATAAACCGTTAGTCATGATCGAGATTCGCCCATATGCCTCGACAACTTGTCGCTTTTGTGCTCAAACTCCAATCATTTTTGAAAGAAATTCCTAATCGTTGTAAGAATAGATGAAGCTTCAAAGCTCTCTTTTTGTAAATTTTCTATTTACCTTTCTGATATAGCCAAATCCAGATGAAGGTGCAAGGTGAACGGAGTCTGTCAAACCTACCGCGAAGACCTTTTTCTCAAACTCCTGCACGTTTCTTTTCGCCTACAAAAAAACACTGCTAATAAAGATTTTCTGCAATTCCGAGATTAACAATCGCGTTACTTAACGAAATCGTCTGTGAAAAGATGATCTCCACTAGTGCCGCTTTTAGATATTTGTACAGCGGAATTTGCGAGATACGTTTTAACCCTTTGCGGACGAAACGGTTGGAAGTGAAACAGAAAAAGGTGTTGTACTAAAAAAAATGCAGAATGCGTAAATTTACGTCTTTCGTATATACTGATGGATACGTGAGGGCATATATTTACGGCTTTGGCAGTCAAAGAGTTAAACGCGATTTTCCTTCTTAGCAGTCCAAGATACATATCTTTCAGCTGTATCAACTGTTTTAACCAGACGGATATATGAGTTCCTCGGCCAAATTGACGGTTTAGGAGAAACGCATATATGCGGCATTAGTCCGCAAAGAGTTAAAATATTTCAACATATAACAAGGGTCAACTTGCAAATTTGGCTGTGCACTCTCCGCCGTAACTGTGCGCAACTATGGCAACATGTTTTGCACTGGAGGTTCGGACGTAGTCTTCCCACGCAGACTCAAAATGCTCCAGGGGATCTCCACTTCCCTGTGACAATTTTGTGTAACAATAACAAGCGAAATATGCTTTTGAGATACATCTTTGAGACACGTGCGCACTTTTATTTTACAAGATTTCTCTCCTATAGTTCTGTAGTTATCATTGGTGTTTAGCACAAGAACTGCATAGCCCAGCTCCCTTGCTTTTCTGACGTATGGAATTTGAGTGCCTGTCGAGAGATTGTCATTTATGATCAGACGTCTTGCCCATTGACCGGCTCTGACTACGCCGCTGCCATGAATTAAAATCAACAGTTTGTCATTCTCCGATAGGTCGGAGCTGCCAAATACGAATGATCTGGTGTCTATAGGGCTATTGCTTTCTTTTGGAAGTGGCAATTTTTTCAAGCCTTCTTGTTCCAGTAAATCATAGACGTGCTCATTAATTATCTGCAAAAGAAACAATATGCATTAGAAGTAGCGGGCCAAGTTCTTTTCCCTTTCCTGAATATCCAATTTCTACCATTCTAAATATAATATCGTACCTCGCCCAAAGCCTCGTACCGTTTTTGGTTGTATTTTGCATCCGGGCTGACGTTAAATTCAAACCCTTGATCGGATGTCACACCTGTGGAAGGATCTAGCTTCCGAAGTCTACCGTCTGTTTGAAATACAATTACTTTGGTCATACAATTGCGAAAAAATTAAGAGTCAATGCTTATAAATCATGAGTTTAAACACAAACCTTCGTCAAAGCCGTAACCAAATTCTTTCAAAGATTTTGGAAATGACTCCTCCATGGTGCTAAGTTTCTGAAAATCTTTTGGAAAATCCATAACTGTACACTTTATACACATTGATACGCCTTAACATTTTGATATCTCTTTACGACAGTTCCACCTAACCTATTTCTTACCGTGAACGAAAAGAAATACTAACGATGCGATGACAACAACACAATTAAAGATTTGCCAGTGTTGCGGCAAATTGCGCATTAAAACGTAAAAAATCGCAAATCGAAATAATACTTAAACGTACAATTTAAAAGCACTTATGTTGTTCTATATTAATGCATCTTTAGCAATCGTTAACGTTATTATCGTTACTTTTGGTTACTTTACTGTGACATCGAAAACAAAATCCCGCGCAAACGATTTCGATTTTAACGCATGCGCCAAATAACATCGGATATCGTTCGATCACGCTCAAGAATCCACTACTTTCAAATTATGAAAACCATAAAAACCAATAACATAAAACCTCCATAAGATTATCTTACGAGTTATCTATAATAGGACAGTAAGTATCGTATCATATCGTATCATACGTAGCCTTAAAGGTTTCAGCCGATGAACTTTTCTAATTAACGAGCCGTAACTCGTTAGAGACATTTATGTTTCTTTAATTTCCACAAACTGCTAAAGTTTCAAGGAGAGGTTGTCGATGTGTTCAGAACTTGACTTCTTTTCCCCTTTCTTTCTCTATTTCTGTTCTCGCTTGCGCGGAAGGTTCGATAATTGACATATGCAGATGTTGATGTTAGATAAATCAATTTTTAGTTAGGCTAATTTACAAATTCTGCCACATTTGGTTATCGCTTTTTTTATAGCATGGAACAGAAACGCCTCTATTGTGTAATCTCTTGAGTGGAAAAGACAAATGTCGCCCGCATCGGTTTCCTATGACCAATTTAAATCTAACAGGCTGTATATATCCCATGTTTTGCAGTTCTGTTTAACACTAGAACTACCAGCGTTAAACGTATTGAATTTAAATATATTAGTTAAACAGTTAAAAAACAAGGAATCAAAAGGCGGAAAAGGTGATTAATTCAGTAATTTGTGCTTTTGAGATCGACGTAGAGTATTTAATTTATGGCTGCTCTATAAACCTTGAGAATTTTTATAAAAAAAACGAGTTAGTTTACATTGATAGTTCCAGCGTTAATAAAATGTTTATCTTTGCATCGTATAAACAAACAGATATAGTAGTAACTCAATCATTTAAAACCTTGTTCATCTTTACCAACGTTCTCTATTTTATTTATCTTAACACCTTCACGCTGGTGTTGCAATTTATGTTTTTCGTCACTTGAAAGACACTGAAGCATGAGCCACCGGTGTTACACGCCACATGAAAAACACTCAAGCGTGGGCCACCGGCGGTACACACCACCTGAAAGACATTCAAGCGTGAGCCACTGGTGGTACGCACCACCTGACAGACACTCAAGCGTGGGCCACCGGTGGTACGCGCCAACGTGAATGTGTTAATAAACTTCATGTCAGTTACAAATATCTATGTATCCCCGGTCAAATCTGCGAAAAGAATGTTTTTATGGAAATTTAAACAAAAATTATTTGCATCTGTTCAAACGTATAAATTTGTTCGAAATCAAATCGAACGATATAGAGTGATGTAACATTAGTCTGTGTTTTAATCAATTAATCTGTGTACAATCGTCGCTTTAATTTTCCGTGTTTCAATGTTAGCCGTTATCGTCAATAATATTCGCCGAACGAGCGACACTTATGATGAAATCTGTTTGCTTCGAACGTTGGAATAAAAATACTGCTTTCGCCTCCCCATTTACTTTTAAAAGGATCACGTGGATAGTCGGGTCAAAGTGTAGAAGAAAATTTTTTTTATGAGCAAGATCGTTAACCGGTTTAAAACCTGATGATGCGGCTTTAGCTGTTGCTATGGAATCTCGTAGTGCATAATTAGAAAATTTAGTACAGTATACAGAGTACAGTATAGACAGTAATACAGATAGCAGACAGATAGTAATACAGATAGTAGACAGATAGTAGACAGATAGTAGAGAGATAGTACACAGATAGTAATAGAGATCAAATACAGTACAGACAGTTCCACTAAATATATGATATGTAGACCATATCCTCGGTAATTCAGAGACTATCTAAAACGTAAAAGAGTACTGTATGACAACTGAAAGATGGCTAGTGAGTGGCGAAGCCCTTCGTTTCAAAATGGCCTATTTTCGAAGTTCCGTTTTTGAAATTCCCAAACTCAGCCTCTTAAAATAAACGACTATGTAATGCCTTAGCCATTTTTCACTTGTCGATTAGTAGGTGACCTATTGCTGTCTAAGCCGACAATACAATAACAACAACAATCATCGTGTACGCGATGAATTTACCATACGTCTGTAAGTTCAACGGAAAAATTTGCGTTTGAAGCGCGTTGCGAATAATTCTGATTACATAAGTAGTCATATACTTACGCTGCAATGCTATTTATGTAAAACGATACACAATGCCAAAGTCAACTGCACGAAGGGAATTAATTTCAACATAATTGTTGATATTACAATTTTACGGAGAGTTGTGGCCGTTTTGGAGAAAAGAAAGTAATTCATTTTCAATGCATTCAGGCCCTGCCTGAGCTGCAGGGCTGAATTCAAAAGTTTTTCGGAGCCATAACATAAGCAAAAAATTGCAACAGATTAATATACTATTTTTTTAATACAAAAGCGATTGAACTTTAGAGATCTACTAATTTTAAGTTTACCTTAGAATTAATAGGGGCGAGGAAAAGGGATTTAATTTCTTCGGAAAAAATTATTTCTACCACAAGTTTCTTCCTACGAACACATAGAATTTTGAAAACGGTATAGCATTTATTAAAACAATTATTTTTCTTCGATATCCATCACAATTAACGAATTATAAGCGTTTAAATAGAGAAGGCAATTCTTTCCTACAAGTGCAATAACAACTGTGCAATCTTTCACAAAAATAGAGTTATGTCATTTATCAAATGTTCCACGCGTCCTACGTAGCCGAACGTTGGATACACGTTCAGCTGCAGTGTATCATGACCTTGATAACATCGCTCTGACCCGATTTGCTTGTGTCGAATGCTGCGACGGTATCTTCCAGCTTGTAGTTGTGAGTTATCAGCGGTTTAACGTCGACTTTTCCAGAAGCCACAAGCTCCAGCGCATCTTCGTAACTGGTAAATGTAAAAATAAGAACTCATTATCGAATATGAACATGATTTGCTCCAAACGTCGATATCCGCCGGAGATGTCCGTCTTTAATCTCTTTCCTCGAAATTACACGTAACGCTCGCGACACGTTTCACGGAACAGGAAATTTTCAAGCTTGCCAGAAAATATTAAATTAAAAATGTCACTAGGTAACTAGGTGGTGAAATCATAATCAATATTGTTTCAACACCAGATCTATGGACTTGAAATCAGTTAAACTTAAATATAATAAATAAGTATTTTAAAAAAGAGGGATTAAGCGGCAAGGAAGGTGATCAGTTAACCCCTTGCCGTGCAATGACGCGATACATGGAATAAGAAATTTTTTAATTTTTGGAGAACTATTAAATTGAAATTATCAGTGGTATACGATATAGGCTGAAATTATTATTATGCTGCGTATTCAGTCACAAAAGAAATAGTATGACAATGGGTTAAGTAATTTGGGCATTATAAGACATACATTAAACATTTTCCCTATTGCTTTTCTACAAAATTGAGAAATGCTTGCAAAAAGAGTAATAACTAGTCAATTTGAAGAGTTTCGTAGATGCAACGTTAAATGATACTTGTATCAAGAATCAGTTAGAAATTGTTATTTCTGGAATTAATCCCGAGTTATTGCTCACGTGGTCCAAAAATAAATCGTAGGGCAAGGGGTTAATAATCATTGACCGTACGTTTGGACGGTCGTTGAATCTGAGGTCGAAATTCGAAACAGCTGATGAAGATCGAGACAAAATTAATTGCAAGGTCGATGCACGATGTAGCTATAAGCAACGCGATATAACTCGCACTGCAAGCAACGGTTTTCCGCATACACACGAAGGAAGGAGAAAATGTACTCGTTCGAGATTCTAATCTCGTTTGCAAATTGAACTAGAAATAAAATCAAATTGTGCATACTCGTTCACATATCTGAAGACACCCCTGATGTCCACTTCTCTCACTAGGGCGTTAATCAGGGGAATTTTTACCTCCGGTGCACCCATTCCCACCAAAACTGCCACGCCGCCGGATTTTGTTGCCTAAAGAAAAAAAAATGAAGATAATAAAATAAAGTCCATGAAAAGGAATCCGAAAATATTAATGTAATCCTAGAACTGCCAGGGTCAACATTACTCGTTTCTTATTTTTTCTAAAATCTTTTCAAACTTATAGGAGAGCCATAGAGTACGCCCATCTTATAAAATGTAAATTACTGATTTAATCATTTTCTCCACCTTTTGATTTCTCATTTTGTAAAGTATTTATTTAATATATTGAAATATAAGAGATTTCACGCCGGTAGTTGTAGCTCTGAGCCAAATTATCAAAGTATAACCTGCGTATAAATGAAATACAACCGCAAAGAGTCGAAAACTAGTTGTAAATGCAAAGCAAAAAAGATGAAGACGTATCCATCGTGTTACAAAGGAAGACGTAGAAGGATACGGTTATCACTCACCAGAATCGCCAATCGGATCGAGGATTGAGCGCCACTGGCGTCAATCGTTTTGTCAGGCTCCTCCCCGAAAAGTTCATGTATCCTTTTGACGACCTCGGCCTCCTGCTGATCTCTCTGTACTAAGAACGTTTCATCGGCACCAAGCTTCTTGGCCATGTCCAGTCTGCTCTGCATCAGATCTACATCCGAAATGCCCTTGAGTTATTTTTCAGAACTCTTACGTATCTCCGCTTGTCTATACGCGACTATCTCAACATTGTGGGATAGTCGAATAAAAAATTGGTCAAAAGGAAAACCCACCGGTAATTACGATTTTGCTAGCACCCATGGCTTTGGCTGCCAGCAACGTCACAAGACCGATCGGACCAGCGCCTAAGATTAAAACTTTGGAGCCGATGCAAACGTTGGCGCGCTTGCAAGCATGCACTGCGACGGAGAGTGGCTCCAAGAGAGCTCCTTCCTCCAGAGAAACGTGGTCGGGCAATCTGTTTTTGATAAATAGTTCAAAATTAGCAATTGTGAATCTTCGATTTTAGTTGTTTGCAGTTGGATGATTTGTATTCGTGGAATTTTGTTTGGGAATTGCAGATTATTGTACGAGAAGTATGGAGCGTAAATGGCAAGGTTCTTCAGCGGCTACGTTGGAAAGCAGGGGTAGCGTGACCTTTAGCGATGCCGGGTTCAAAAATTTTGCGAGCCCAGAACATTGAAATCCGATACTTTGATGTAAACATTTAAGATCAACGTCTGTAACATGCCGAATATTTAATCTTCCTATATAGGGAGCCCGGAAAAATGATGAGTTTTCGTAGATCGCGATGCCTTTCAAAACGCGGGGCCTGATTTGCGCTGATCCTATTAGAAACTTGCATAGAAAAGGTAGAAAATTACTTGAAACAGAAGTCAGCGGCGTGCTTGTAGTAGCGTCTCAAGCTTCCATGGACTGGAGGCGTGGCGCAGAATACCATGTCCTTGCACAAGTTGTAACGTCCCTCTTTGCAAAATTTGCAAGTTCGGCAAGATACACCAGGTTCAATGGCCACTCGATCGCCGACCTGTGAAAAGAATTTTCAGTGTTCCCTCTTCTCCTCAAATTCAAGAGTCTGTTCGAATAACTCCTCCTCTTGCGCGGCGTTTATCGGGAAAAGAGTATCGATGGAACAACGAATTCGATATCTTCGATAGAGCTTTCGTGGCAAAGACGATTCGAATTACGCGGCAAAACCGATTTGAATTTCGCGGCAAAAGCGATTTAAATTTCGCGGCAAAGCCGATTTGAATTTCGCGGTTTATTGTTCGACAAAGTTGAAAAGTTTGAGCAACATTCTCCTCTCACCTTCAGATTCTTGACGTTCTTTCCAAGCTTGGCCACCACCCCGGCAGATTCGTGACCTATGATCATGGGCTGCTGTACCACAAAGTCTCCTATTCTTCCGTGCACGAGATAGTGCACGTCGGAACCGCAAATTCCGACGCAGGCCATTTTTATTAGTACCTCTAAAATCAAAGAAAATTTCTCACATTGGATTCACCGTCAACACATCAAACGACGATCTTTCCCAAAATTGGGTAGTGCAACGATATTTTCTCCTTCGTAAAACTGCAACGATTCAAGTCAGTACGATCAAATCGGTGCAAATATCAGCGCTCTACAGGCCCATTCAAGGATATTGGTCCTTTTTGAATTTTTTCAGCTTCAACCGACACAATCATTTTGTTTAGGACCTACTATTCCGAATTCGTTCCAAAGCACCGACGATACGAACCGTTATATTTGAAAGTGGCCAAAATCCCATTCTTGTTATGTTCAGATAATAATTAAACCCGAAACGCACAAAAACGAAACCAAATTCTACGTTCTGTTATTATGTACAGAGGGCATGCATCGATTAGATCATTAAACTTGAAGCAAAGGTTCGAGATGAGAAATCCACAGTACAGTTAGATTCTCATCTAACGCGTTTAACTACTTCACCTATAATAAAGTGTAACACCCGTGACGAGTTAAATGAAACAGAAAACTCCAAAGTTTTCTACAAGCCATTTAACTGAGAATATCAGTCTCAGGAGACTATTAAATAATTTTTCTAATATTAACGTTGCATTGAATTACTTCAAAACACACAATCAAAAGAATTCAATTACACATTCAAAACATTCAATCAAAATAGAAACTGTAATTTGTGCCATGTGTTAATGTGTGCCCTTTTTTCTCTTTTCTCTCTTCTCAATTTTTCTCTCTTTCAACGCGCACAATCTAAATTGCTTAGCTAAACTTATCTTTATTGCCCATAGCTTTGTCACGTTCCACAAAAGTCTACCGTAAAATAAAGATCGAACGATCGAGCCAAGGATCTTCCGAAGCGATCGTCCACCTATGGAAAGTCTCGTTCAGCAATTTCGGTACCGTAAAATCGTGAATAAGAAAAGGGATTGCGGTAACCCATCCACGCAACGACTCAGCCAGAGTTGCTTAACATCGATGATCACATGTCTCGGCGCGGAACTACTTCGCAAGCGTGCTCTCCCTGATGGCAATACTTTTTCACGTCATTTACTCTTAAAGTTAATTTTAGGAGTGTTCCCGACTGCACAGTACCTCTACCGACGAGTAAATTTTCGGACTCTCATTCTCTCGCGACATACCGTTAGAGGTTAATGATCACAGAGGTCGATGACTCGAAGAAAAACAACATTAAGACATAACGAGGAGAAAGCATCGTTTCGTTTTGCCCCATTTACTTTGAGACCATTTAAATAGGTCATTTGCTACGCGTGCCGGAAATTAATGAGAATCTTGCGTTATTGCGCAACCATCAAGGACGACCTGTCGGTGCATCGCAGTAAATCAGAGGTATCATTATATTCCCGTGCACTTAACAACGGAAGAGCACAGCCAAGTGCCTATTTAACACTAGAACTACCGCCGTTAAATCTATATTTCAATATATTAAATAAAACCTTTGAATCAGGAGGAATCAAAAGGCAGATGAGATGATCGACTCAGTGATTTATGTTTTTTGAAATAGATGTAGAATAATTACTCTATGGCTCGTCTATAAACTAGGAGAATATTTGAAAAATATTGTGCACTAGTCATTTTGTTTTGTTTTGGTAATTCTAGCGTTAAAGATATAAAATCGAGGCGCTCCTGCCCTTGGGGAAGCGTTCTTTTGAGTCTTACCGTCTGGATTCGGCTCCTCGATGGGTGTCTGCTCCTGAAATTGGGAATACGTCGAGTTATTTATGGCAATCATTAAATTTTTCGTATTGTTTTAGTCACTATACAATTTTTTTACTTTTGTCTAATTTAATTCTTACGGAAAAATTTAATAAGATTCGTTGGTTGCAAGGTGAATATGGCAGACGTTTGCAAAAGGTTGGCAAAAATTACGAAATTGAGAAATATACCCACATAGCACCTCATTCTGAAAGACATCTTTTACATATCTTCTTTCAGATGACGATCAGAGTTCGTCGAAATGATATTTATCAGATGAAAATTTGAAGATATCTTTTCCATCTAAAAGATCTTTAAACGACTTCTTGAAACAGATAAATAAAACTGTTCTCGAATTAGATATCTAAATGTTGTTTTTATTGTGATAAAAATTTGATAGCATTAGAACGCATGCGCATATAAAATAATTATGACATATATTTTTAACTTCGAGAAAATAGTAAATACCAGGTGTAAGTTATTGCTGTTCATTTAAAATTACTTAAAATTAATAACAAGATAAAAGTTGCAAAAATACCGAGGTAATTATATGTATAAGTATATATGCAGACATTTGTTTACTTATGAACATATATGAACAAATAGTTAATTCTATATTTTGCTGACCAGTGAATGAGTAGCATATAATAAATCAACAAATATTTCTAACAAAAAATACTAGTAAAATAGGCTATCAATACACTAATAATAATATTCTTATATTTTGTTGGAAAAATGATGAAAATCATTTTTTTTTGCACAAAAAAAAACCTAACGTCTATTAATCCTTGTGCGCTCGAGTTAATTCGAGCGCGCTAAATAAGTAATACTGTGCACACTCGAGATAATTCGAGCGGCGTTGTATTTAAAATTGAAATAAAAATTTTGATTAATTTTGTATTTTTTTTTTTGCCAAGACAACGTTCTAAAGTGATTTTTTTACATACAAAAAAATTGATTTTTTTTCAAAAAATCTGTGCGTTAAGGGGTTAATTTAAGTCATCATGAATACAATTGTATTCATTCATTTGTCAGTTAACACTAATTAAAATTAACATTAAAATTAATCAATAAAAAAAAACGTATAATCTTTTATTTTTAGAATTGTAAAATGCCTCCGAAGAAGTTATTTGAGAATTTATTTTTTTCATTTGCCTTGATTTTCGAACATTTCCGAATAATATCTATAGTAGGTATCACATAGATATCTGAGACCAGATTTCTTTTTGATATCTTTTCTTAGATATCTTATAGTGTCCCAAAAACGGCGCATAAGATATCTGTACGATATCTGATAGTCATCTTTTAGACTATCTTTTAGAATATCTATTTCGCGAACGAGATATCTTTTAGAGAACATTTTGCTGTGTGGGATAAGTAAGACCCGACACGATAAAATTATTCCCACAATATTGTTATTATATTGAATTCCACCATATATCAAGAATGACCGATCGATTTTTATTTTATCGATTTAATTGTGAATTATTGCGGAGAACAAAAGAAATCGTATGGCGAGAGATTAATACGTTCAACGACTTCATAGCTTTTCGAACTTTCGGAATTCCAGTGCTCCCAGAAAGAAGGAATGACAAAGACAGAACTCCTCAGGAGGTAAAAAATAACTTTTTCCCAATCGATTTGCGGCGCAAGCTAAATCGAACATCGAACACCGCGAAACTTCGACGAACGAATGGTAAAAACGAAAAATATCGAACGTTTCGACTTTCCTCTTACTTCCGCTGCTAGTGACGCACAGTGTTAAATTTGGCCCATCCAGCTAGACTAAACTATTTTTCGAAAGAAATTACAGTTTTCATTAATTTCACTGACTTTTCTATTAATACAAAAGACAATCTTATTCTTAGTGTTAATAACAATATTAATAGTTATTTAACATTTATGCGTAAAGTAAGAAACTCGAAACTTTAAAAATTGTTTGTACTTTCACCGCAATAGTTATTTAAACTTTTTCTGCGCAAAATGATTTTCTAAACTACCCCGAATACAACGATGCATATTATTTTAATGTTATAAAGATTTAAACATGTTTAAACAATATTGAAAGCTGAACAACGTCGAAAATGGCTCAATTTTTGTGAATACTTTCCGATTTATCCCGAAAACTAAACGTACAGAAAAAATCTAATAGCAGGAGGTGATAGAGCAAACATTTTTCTCGGGGAAAGTATAAAAAATAGTTACAACACAAATTTAGTTTTTGACTGAGAAATTTAAATAGTTCCACGAGACGTTTAGTTCGTCCGCTCAGAAGACTCAAGAACCGAAACGCCATTACCGCGCTGAAGAAAACAATAAAAAGCTGACAGATATCATCATTTTATTGCAATGGCTCTTCACATTTTCAAATGTTTCTACCTTTAAACACACAAAATTGCAAAAGCGTAACCAATAGTACTGTATGTTCAAAGTCTACATTCATTTCGGAATAGAACTGAAATTACACGTTAATTGTTAGAACGGATTAAAATACAAATAAAAGGTTGTTTAGAAAAATAAAAAATTGTAAACATGTCCCAAATAAGTTAAGATAATAATCCCTATACACAAAAACCATTTCCGTTTTCCGTTACGAAACAAATGTCGAAAATATCTAGGACATGACACGAGCGTGGAGAAACATCTACGAAAGGTACAACTTTGACGTCTATTAATTAACTATCTCAAATTACTTTTGAAAATAATGTTTACATATCTTTTTTATAGACATTCTACTATTGATATGCAATAAAATTGTATACATTTACACCATTACAAATATTGACATTTATCCAGCTAGATCGACCAAATTACACGCTGCGCGGCGCATCAGATTGCATCGCACTCTCGCTGCAGCATCGTGCATTGAATAGTTCTGACCTATTTGTCTAACCTTGCGCGATTTCGCGTCCAATCGATTCACTTTGCAACCAATCGTGCAATCCTATTTACCTCATGTGAATTTACAACAAACGCGAAAATTGTCAACGCACCACACGGTTCATACCAAATTACTAAAAACGAACGTAAACACGAAAGAACAGTGATCTCTTTGTACAATCGATCAGTTTCAAGCTCTCGAAAGATTTTCCCGCACTTCGATCAACTTACTAAGAATTCACCAGTGATTGTATACTAACCAGACGAATGTCGTTGATTCCGTAGAGAATGGCGGTAAGATTGTCCTTGGCCATGATCGTTGATAGAATCCTGTTAGTAAACGTTAAGTCGAACGATGTATCACAGCGTTTCCGGGTGATTCTAAAGCTTTTCGATATTCACTCGATGACTGCAGCTAATAGACTCACTGCTAAGACCGTGAGCCGCTATATATGTACATCTCATTAGTTGCCGCTATCGCCGCACCGCTTATCACTCACTATTGATACAGAAATCTCATAAACATTCAAAATGTAACGGAACCATGCTATTAACTACTTTCCCTCAAACTTAATATCTTAAGTACTCAACGGTATTAGGGAAATTACTAGCTAATGGAAAGTTCGAACATCATGGCATGCGCCCTAAGTATCTATCGTCACTTCATTTTTATGTTCGAAAGTAAACAAATCTTTGTTTTATTTTCATTTTGTTTACTCGATAACCAACTATGCACTTTTGAATCCTATCTTGTGATACGAGAAACTGAATCGCGCAGCTCGATAGGGACCATGATCAAATTCGCTGCAAATAACATACGCCTTCAGATGAGATACTGTCCGACAACTGAAAGATGGCTAGGTAGCAGCGGAGCCTTTCGATTTTAATCGCCTATTTCTGCCATTTCTTTTTTGAAATCTGTACAACCAGTGTTCTTAAATAAACACTCTATATGGTCGTTTACTTTAGCAGGCTAGGTTTGAGAATTCCAAAAACGAAATAATAGGAATAGGCGATTGAAAACACGAGGCTTTGCCGCTCCTTAACTATCTTGCACTTGCCGGACTATATGCTTCGTTACGTGTCAATTCTTGGAGTTAAAGAAGAAAATCAATTTTTGTTTAGATAAGGAATATGTTTTTAACCTTCGTGTAAAGTTATTAAACGCAATCTTATCTTTCGCGAAACTTTTTCCTTACCAGAATCTTGTAAAGTAGCGTACCGTTGATTGTAATCACGCCATTAGTTTCGGAATTTCGGCGCCACTATTTGGCCTATTCACGCGAAACGGGACTAATAGAAATGAAAACACTTGTACAAACAGTTAGGAAAGGTTATTCTATATTTATTTAGTACGATAACAGATCGAATTCGCTTCCCTGTATTACAAAACTGCAATCAAACTCATATGGTTTGGTGTGCAAATCTTACTCCCATCCCCATATCCCGGTCGATTGCTTGATCGTGTCCTTGTTCTCCCTTCGTATTCTTGTCACGGCACTTGCTTCTCCCTTTGCAATTATCTTCCTTGACTGTTCTCTCTTTTGGCGTTTCTGCAGAGCTTGCTTAACTCTGTTTTTTATGACTTCTGGGGCAATCGTAGCTACGGTCGAAGTACTGTACACGCTCCTGGAATCATTCGCTTCGTTACTGTAGCTGACCGTACTTTCGTCTCTCGGCTCGCTTTCGACGGGAATGCAATGCGATTCAGGTATTCGATTATCGTTATCGATTAAACAGTCTGTTTCCGTTTCCCTAGTATTTTCTAAGGGTATTTTCACGTCAAAATTTGCCATTCGTTCTGTAATTTTTTCTTCATCCTCTACTTGTTGCGGGCGAACAGGAGTATCATAATCTTTTGTCACTATGTCGTCTAGTCGAAGACGCAAGTAATTGATTTCATCTTCTTCTACTTTTGTGGGATCTTCTGAATCGACTTCTTCTTCGTCGGCTTCGTCTTCCTCGATTTCCGTTTCGTTCATGCCCATTTCGAGCAAGAGGTCTTTCTCCATCTGCTTCGTGATGCCGCTTGCCTTTATCTCCAAGTCTATGAAATCTTCTCTCCTAGAGGAAGAAAGGAAATTGTGAATGAAGTCGTTCAATTGTCGTACGCTTTGTTATTTACTGCAGCAGATTCTAGTATAAAGTTAACCATTTTGTTGGCAGAGGTGTTTGGGAAAATTTAAATGAAATGTATCGAGCAATTGCGCTTCGTTAGTTTCGTGTCGACGAACACGAGATCAGATTTCGATGTTTTTTCTACTTGCAAATGCTAAATATTGTTGCTTCGTTTATCAGTTAAAGATATTGTCTATGTTACAAATTTACGTTACAGTTAGAATATATTATTGAACTATTTTTATTGTTCTTGCAAAAAGTGTTATTCTATAGGTCGGGGCTCGGCAGCTTGCGACTTTTTCAGTCCTTAGTCTAACTACCATAATGAAATTCTACTTTAAACAATTTCGATTTAATATGGTATTTATTCGACTGTTTACGGATCTTTGTAAATTCAGGAGATAAGAGATAAGAATTGACAAGATAAAATTAAGAAAGAATGGAGCTGTAGTAAGAAATGGCAGCCGAACCGACACCAACAAGTCTATCGGTCCGACACTTTCCAGGACTGAACAAAAGCATAATTGCGCTTCTTCTTGCTAAAACGGTTAATTCTTTTAGTGCCATCCGGAAAAAAAACGTATATAAATATTTTATAAAAATCGTAATAATATTTTTCTAACATTGCTAGAAAAAACGAAGAAGTCGATTGTTTACTGTAAATAGTAGTTAACACTAGAACTACCGCCTATTAACTCAGTGTATTTAAAGATACATGATAAATAGTTCAGAAGAAGAGAATGAAATGCGCAAGAAACTGAATTGTTTTAATATCTCACGTTTTAGCAGATAGATATAGAAAATTGAGCATGGTACAACCCTAACAATTTCAGCAAGATTTTTCAAGAATTCAGAACAAGTCATTTTGACCCTCTTGGTAGTGTTAAAAATAGCAGGAATCGTAAATTGCAGCAGTTTTAATTCTCCAGCCAGGTAAGTCCTGTGCTTCATTATTTGCCGCGTTATACAGTAAATCGTGTTATGAGAAAATAGTATTTGCAATGTTTTTGCAGCATTACACGATAGTGTGCTGTACTTACGATATGTCTTCAAACGTGGGATACAATTCGCTTTCGTACGCGAAGCGTCGCTTAAAGAAATCGCGTACACAGTTTACGTCTCGTTCGAAATAAATTTTAGCGTCGACGTGCTGAGTGGAGACCATTTGCGGAAAATCGATAAGGATCGGTTTCCCATTATCCAGAATCATAATGTTAAATTCATTGAAATCTCCATGAATAACACCGTGATTTCCGAGCTTTACGATCAAGTTCATCAACTCGTCGTAAAGCCCCTCGATGTCGTCTACTTCGTACACGCCGCATCTTAAAGTATAAAAATGGTGTTTAGATAGAGTTTACATAGAGCAATGAAGAAAACAACTAGCGGATGGACTTACAGAGGTCCACCTTCAACCAGCTCCATAACAACGCAATGTCTATTGAGATCGATCGGTTTGGGTACTGGAAATCCTCTGTCGTATAGTGCTTTCATATAGGCAAACTCTCTCGTGGCAGAAATTCTTGACAAGTATAACCATGATGCAGATTTTCTATGCTGATGATAATCTCTCTTACCCTTGATATTTCTAAAACATGTTCTGCCTAGTCTATGTAACTTTAAGCAAAGAGAATTTCCTTGTGCATCACCAACAACGTATATATTGGATTCTTTCCCGACTCCTATCTGATTCCCAAAAGATGTTACGACTTCCCTCTGCGCCAATACTTTCAAAGCTAAGTAGTCGTAACCAGTGTTTGTCAAACGGTAACCATCGTCTGCAAAGAAAATATTGTATATACCATTTTAGGCTTTCTCTATTCTTCTGATGAAACTTTTACAAAGTTTTTTAAGTCAACAGGGCAATTTATCAGTTGCTAGTACCAACTAACAGTGTTTTCCACGTTCGTAGCTCAGTAACCGATGTTTGCATAGTTCCTTTAAGTGTTTATGTACACCTCCGTAACGTAAATTTGCTATTTGTGCAGCAAGAGAAGCCGGCACAAGTTCGTGATTTTTCATCCCCATCTCGATCTGTGACGCATAACATTAAAATGTAAAGCAGATCCATTTATGTTTCGCCATTTTTATCATATTTAATGTATATATTATAATTATCAATCTACAGCCAGAGACCGAGATTAGAGTCTACAGTATATCAAAGATCGACAGTGCAAGATCCAACAAGACTGTAAAATATCTCTACGTGGAGGCATCTGATTGTTTCGTACCATGACCACGTCTTGCTATGCTCTCTTCATCTATTACTGCATATACAAAGTTTTGAGTGGTAAAAGTACAACCTATCCAAAATTTCTTGGGCATAAATAGTTATTTTAATTTACGTATTTGGAGCATCGAGGAGCAATTTAATCTGGCTCGTCCACTACAGATGTGAGACGCACGAAAAATAGCTTAGTAGCAAAATGTTAAGTAGAAAAATATTTCTTTATCTGTTTCGAACAGACGAACAGTCATTAGCAGTTTGCGATACCTTCTAATCATATTAACGCTTTTATTAATATGACTATTAAGACAAACGAAGGAACATAACCTCTATCACGCATGGAACAAGTAGAAAAAAAGTATATATACAGTCTCAAAGAATCTAGCGACTGTATTATTTACGACATTAGTCAATCTGATAAGATACACAACATTATTATAACAGCAATACTTGCCGCTGTTAATACACGAAAATCCTCTCGTGTAAGATATCGTAATATCGTAACATTCAGTTTACCCATATTTATTTCGAGATAATTTACTTTCCCACAGTTAACGACTTTACGTCAATATCTCATTATAAATATGCCAGAACTTGATTTTGTTTAATTGGGTATTCACGAGTTCGAGATTCACAAGGTTCGCATGAAAACATTCATAATATTTTAGCCTGCAGATTCAAGTTTAAATCCACTTAAATCGGAGCGAATCGGAGCATCCAGAGTGAGCGAGATGGAAGTTTTATAAAATAATTCACATGGACCTTGATAGAAAGCGGTAGTGTCGATGTAAGCAGTTTCTGTAATAGGCGATAGAAAGCGGTAGTGTTACCGAGTTTAGCGCGTCCTATAAAAATTTTAAATGTGGCCTCTTTCGTATCACTTAATTTTGAGGTTTTCTGTCTAAATGCTGAACTCTGCTAAGGTTTTCGCAACTCTAATTCACGAAGCACCAAGCAAAGAAATACCCGATTGTACGTTCTTATCGCATCGCTAATATCGCGAAAAGTAAACAGAGATGAATCTGATCTCCTGGCCCTACCTACTTACTTACAATAAGACCGCATTGCGCGCGGCCACTAAATGCTGAAAGGAAATATGGTAAAAATGGAGGTTTTGGCAGGGGAGGGGAGTGAGGGACAGAAGGCCAAACAAGGAACAATTAAATTTTGATATTTGTAGTCATTTTAAATTTAAGCCTTGTATTGTCGTCGTCTGTATTATATGATTAAATATGTATTTTCACTTTGCGCTAAGAATTCTATAGTAGCTGGTGATAAAGAGAAGAAATTATACTCATTTATTCCAGGATGCTGGGAAATGTGTCGCAGCAATGTACCGGTCGTCGAGAGTGGGAGAGCTTGACCAAAATTTTTCATCCTTTACTCGTGAAAATAAGAAATTGAGGAATCAGTATTATGTACAGGCGCACAAACACTAATTACTTACTAGAATTGGAATTCGAGCACTGTTTTTAAAAATTTCATAACGAAAAATGAGTGAAACGAAGGAACACAGGTTTTCGCGATCAAACGGAGGGAAACTGTCCAAGATGGCGGACAATCTGCCGTCATAGCGCATGCGCGCGAGCATTCCGCGCAGCCGCTATGACGACTGTGGGCGAAATAGCAAATCTCTGCCATCGCAAAATTCAATTTTTCAATTGTACATTAATTCTACTTGCGTGTCGTTAGACTCAACAAAATAATTACAATGGTTCTAAACGTAGTATTAAGAAATGTCCGTACTACGTTATAATGAAAGAAATAGGACTCACATATTTCAAAATATTTGACTGCGAATTACGGCGGCGTCCCGGTGAAAGAGGTAGTAAGAGCTCGACCTGCGTATATCCACTTTTCGTCGTAAAAAACTGGTGATTCGGCAACTTTGTATTATATTTGGACGCACAACATACTAATAGTCAATTATGCGTAGATATCAGCCACAATATTTGCTAATTTGTTATGAAAAAACGAATCAAATGCAGGAGCAGTCAGCTTCGCAACCATACAAGGACGATTTTCGAAGCGCCACTACTTCGGCAGAGCGCCACAAGCCGAGCCGCTGCAACGGTGGGAAATTCAAACGATTTCAAAATACGCTGTATACAGTTATATTTGAATTTTAGCTACTTTACGTTAAATGTAATCAAGGATTTTTAACAATTCGAATTATAATGTTATAAAGACGGGGGACGGTGGAGATACGCTTGGAAATTTCCAAACTTTTAAGGATTCGCAGACAATTAGCCCAATATTGCTTTCAATGCAAGACAACAATAACATGCAATCCGAGGTTCCGTGTCATTGCAAAGAACAACCTGGGTTTCATCACGTGGAGAATGCCGCGATTGGAAATCCAAATATGGCTACCCATCGAAAGAATTTGCCAGAAATAAATAATTGTCAAATTCATCGAGAAATTTCAAAGAACAGCAAACTACGGTCACGAAGGTGCACTGCGACCTAAGGGAGCATCGGTTAAGCAGAAGAAACACCGTGTTCTTTTGTAAAGAAAGATATATCTTAATCTGTTTCGTTAATAACATTAGTTTGCTTCATAAAATGATTAAATATTCATAGTAACAAATGCAATACATACATATACGTATATTTGCATTAATTAGCAAAAAGCCCGATAGAGGAGCTACAAATTGCACGATACAGAGACCTCTATGAACCTACACAGAACTATATTTCATTCGCCTGATTAACACTTCTGTGCTAACCCTCATAAAACGTCTGTTTAGACCCCCCCTGCTGTCGAGGTCATTTTGTCCTTTCAATTGAACATAGTGCAGTTCACCGTCTACAATAATTTTCTTGCGTCGTGATTGTATTCTGGTTTTCTTGTAAAAATAAGTCAAAAATATCGAAAAAAAAGTTCCTACTTTTGCCGTGGTTATGTTCACCGTAGGTCTGGCTAAATTTAATTTATGCCCCCGAATTGCATTCAGTAAGGGATCCTCGCGAATTTTGTAAATGACTCAACGGAACGTTATTTTTGTGTGTCTACCACGTCACCGAGTCGTATTCGAAGAAGAAAGGCTTTAACGGTAAAATATGTGTTTACGTGATTTTTTACCTTTGTAATTTTCAAATAAAACATGTCAGAACGAAGAGTCGATGCTGAAATTGTACGAAACCAGTTTACAAACGATAGTAGCCTAATCGACGAAGATGAGATCATTGATGTATCTGTTATTGAGTTCGATGATAGTGATAGTTGGTGAGTAAATTTATTAAGGTTAATTGTTTCATTGTGCGAATTGACGGTCGAATGGCAGAATTTATTATAATTTCAAAATGTCCGTCTTTGTATTCTCGCTCTTAAGCTGCTATTTATGTACAACTCGATGACTGATAGTAACTCATTCGTTGATATTTGCATCATAATTTGTTATGTCTTTGATACAGTGTTTTCTTAAGACGTCTTGAAGTACATATTGTTTGTGTTGTGAATTCTATATTGTAAAATTTCGCTTTTGACAACTGCAATAAATAATGTAAAGTGTAAATCACTTTACGCATAAAGAATAGTTTTGAAAGCAATTTCTATAAAGTGTCAACTTTTAATAATTTAATTTTGTTAATTGCAAGATTTGTCCAATGACGTTATACTTTAATTCTATATATAAATCTTGTTGCGTGGCTTTTTTATCAGTATTTGTATTATATATTTTTACTTTTAATTTGTTATTAATGGCTGTCTATAACTTCCCCAGGTTGTACCTACCAAAACAGTACGAAGGAGAATGCAAAATTCATGATCTATATACATGGTTGAAGAATGAATCGGTATTATCTGTGCCAGGTAAAAGAACAAGTATATTGATAATTTTAGAATTGACTTTTCCAGTCAATTTCCAATTTTAACCCCTAGACTGCTATGAATGAGTGCTTAGAAATTTTGCATTTGTGACGCTGAACGCTTTTAGGTGCTCAACACAGTTTGACTTTTTACCACTGATTAAATTTGCAATATTTATAGTAACTCGGTTCTGCGAAATAAATAATTTTATTTTAATGTAGCGAAATTCAGTTTTTGTTTATTCGATGTTCTTGACGTACATTGTAGCTCAATTTCTGCCGTATGGTACAGCCGTTACATCTCATAGCCTGCCATAGTCAAAGGGTTAATAGTTGCTTAATTATACTTTTGTCTGATTTCTAGCATATAAGAAGAGCGTAGATACAAGAACATTTACAAGACCTAAGAAACGGTCTATCAGAACAAACTTTGAATCTGTTTTTGATTCTCCACCATCCATACCAAATGTATGGAAAGTTCAGAGCTCCAATATTACAAACATTGAAGAGGTAAGTGATCTGATACTTTTTTAAAATGTCATTATATCAAGTTATATAAATATTGTGCATGTACTCATAAAATCATTGTAAGATAATACAATAAATTAATCGCAGTATTTTTATAATTTCACAGGCAAATAGATATCAGAGCTTACCTTTCGGTAACAACGAGGCTGTGCCACATATGTTAAAAACCCCATCGTCAATACCTGCCAATATCCTAAACGAAACAGTGACAACATCGGGGCAAGAAAGCATGGAGGTTTTCTTAAATATGTCGCAGTCAAAAGGAATTGATTCGTTCATCAATTTATCTGAACCAGGAATCAGTGATGCGCTCATGAACATTTCGCAACCTTCTGTTTTCTATTCATCGATAACTTCATTACCAAGGGAGGACTCGTTGCATAATACAGATTGCGAGGACGATGAAAAACCTACGAATGTCACCCACTCCATACTGACAGACAGATCAGATGGAATAATAAATTTAAATGATATAAGTGAAACATTTCTGAAGAGCAATATTAGTTCGTGTAACAGCAGTTACTGTGTAAATCCAGCAAGTTCAACATTCGTTAACAATAACTCTGGAATATTAAAAACAACGGAATTGAATGCGACATACGACGCAGAAGCAGCCTCTAGGACGTTAAGACTATCAAGCACAGGTGTAATAAATACAACCAATTTGTCTTCCACATTTGTAAGTAAAGATGACAGCAATATTAACTGTATACAATCACAGACAAAAGAGGAAAAGGACGCGATAACATTAGATACTACGTACCTTTCGAAAAATTGTGAAAAAGATCCAACTGCCTTAGATAGTACATATTGTACTGTAGATTCCGAGAAGAAAGATAGACATAAAAGTAACGCGCATAGTAAACACGTAAATATGAATTCTACCATATCGGTGAATCCAATTGATGATCACCCACCTTCTGTAAATTCAACTTTCGTGACTGCCAGCACGCCATTGGACTCGACCTTCAAGATGCCCATTCCTCTTTGCAACCAGTCGACACCGAAAAATGCAGAGACATTGAATTCCACGTTTAAAACCATTACGAGGCATGTAGATCATCCACGATTATACAATGCAGTGTTAAATTCAAATTTCAAAGCGCCAACATCCCTCAGACGCGAACTGTTGGCAGAAATACAGAGAAGTGGTGAGCGTAAGTTGGATTCGACGTACAATCACATTAGCAACAAGTACTGTAGCGAAAAGGATAAAAATGAAACTATTGAGAAAGTCTGTGATGAGAATATCGAACACGATATACCTGTACAGAATAAGTACAACACGTATAAGAAAGAATCATCCTCCGAACTGATAAAGAATCAGGTCGATCGTATAAACGAAACAGAAGCGTGTGCTCAAAAGAATTCGCAGGATCGAAAGTATTACACTTTTACCAAGAAAAGTGTCGCGCACGAGGATGGAAAGATTGATATTGAGAATACAGAGACCCTGGAGGAGGTGGATGCAACGTTCATCAAACCCTTTCCAAAACTGCAAAATAGTAAACAATATAAGCCACGATTCTCAAAGTTACCACAGTTCCTTCAGAAATCTAATCCGAATCTTTTATCGAATTCATTGAAAACCGCCGGCGTAGGTGAACCTACGAACACTACTGGCATGAGGTACACGAAGGGTTCGCAACCGAATATCGTCAGGGATGTCGAAAAGAGCTTGACGAAGAGATTTTATTCGTTGGGAAAAATGAAGAGTGGCTCGGAGCAGCGGTTGTTAGAGCTTAATACGAATAGCGTCGACTTTCAGACGATAGGTGCTGGAGGGTCTACTGAAAGCATAGAAAGCACCCAAAGTGCACACAGTGCCCCTGATTTGGATGACAGGCTTAGTACGTGTTCAGATTGTAGTCATAATTCGTATACGACGCAGACGATGAATATCGAGCAGTTGCATCAGATTGTGCGAATGCAAGAAGAGAGTAAGTAATAGTTTCAAACATTTAAGTTCTTGAAGCGCGACTAATTCATTTTTTAAAGTTTCCATCTTCTGGAAATGTTTGGCTCCAATTTCTTCGCCAGGGTACAGTCACTGGAATATTTTAATTAGCCTTCTTCAATTTAAAAATATGAATTGTGTTTCCTAGTTTGTTAGCACGAGTGTATTCTTCAATCGGTAGGTCTGAAGCAAGATTCAACTCCCAAATTGAATAGGAGGGTCTTAGAAAACACATGGATCGACGCGAAGAAAGATTTACCGTCTCCTATACTGAAGAACGGTATAGATAGCTGTGGCAGTGATTCCTCGTCGCCGTTGAATTTCGATAGTACCGTGAAAACGAGCTCACCAATATTGAGTCCTACTGGATCTAGTCAGACAATAAATATCGACAGTAAGATTTGTATAAAATGCATAGTATATTTAAAATACATTTCACAGTTACCTTGTTTGACAGCGGGATACGTATTCTCAGATTAATATGCACGCATCAGAAAATTATAATTTAATCTCTGGAGGTTTTAACAGGCATGCTTGCTGAAATTAAGTATAATACTGTAAGCACTGGTGGATAAAATGTCCTTTCCTTGTTTTGTATATTTCGCATTCAACTTCTGTGATTAATTCACCTGGAATTTAATAATTTATCTTTTATTCTTATCCACCATTGACACTAAAAGTCGTTCAAGCTTTTAATTTTACACCCATTGTACTGTCACTTGCGAATTTATTAGTGCTTAGAGGGATACATTCGATACTTGTTACTGCAGATTTATGTCATCCTTTCTGTTTCTCAATTCTAAGCCGCAATGTATGTGCCATATTTTCGTATAGTTCAGTGAATATACGGTAAATGTGATTAATCCGGTGATTATGTATAATTGCCGGTTATTATATATAATCACCATTAAGTTTGGTAAATATATTGATAATCATCGAATTAATCACTTTCACCGTAACAGATACAAATGAATAGATGTGTTTATTCATTTCTTTTATCTTTTTAAGGTAATCCTGTAGAAACTGTATTGAAAGATGATAATGAAGTTGCTGCAATGAAGAAAAACGAGGTATGATCAGTATTTAAATGGTGAATAACAACTTTCATGGTTGAACTTGATATTAAACATCGCAATGGTTAAGCGTAGGGTTTGTTTGCAATTTTAAATTTTAATTATGGTTAGTAGGGTTAATTTAGAAATTTCCATTGTCATGCGCTACAATAGACCCTTTACAACGCACATTAATTCATTCTATATTAAATACGTAATACGTTAATTTACGGGCCAGCCGCAACTACATCAATTACTAGAATTAAGGAGACAAAGCGGATAAAGCATGGCCTCCTCAATTAATAAATTTGCTCCTACTTATTCTTTTTTTCATATAATTAAACTTTACATGCTTAACATAATCATCAGTCTTCGAATCCGCAGACTGACATCATTATTGTTATTATCTCTTAATTTTTCCAGTAGACCTACCAAGATAAATCATACAAGTCCTCATATTATAAAAATACTTTAAATTTGTAGGAGAGCCATAGATAATATTTTCTACGTCCATCTTATAAAACATAAATTACTGAATTATCTTTTCTGCCATTTGACTTCGCCTTTTTTAAAGTGCTTACTTAGCGCATTTAAATATATTAGATTTAACGCTAGCAGTTTTAGTGTTAAACTCGGGCCCAGTGATTGTGAATCTAAGGTTTTATCTTTAAATCCACCGTAGCCCCAAAATGATTTACTTTTAGCTTCTACAATTACAGTAACGTACATTAAAATTATAGGTATCGAATAAACCAGCATCAAAAATAGAAAACAGAACGAGGCTGCGGCAACCAACAAATTGGAATACCGGCAACAAAACGTCGAATACAAGTGCTATTCCCAGACCAGCATCCCGTATACCAGCTCCAAGATTCACCCGACCGAAAACTGCCCAAGGCGACGTGAAAAGAGGATAAGATGTAAAGTTTGCAAATTATCAAACAAACCAGGCAAGCGTTCTAATTATGGTTCTTGATTTAACATGTACCGATACAGTAACTTGTATAAAAAAACTGCTTTACGTTTACGGTCTTGAAGAAAGAATGATTCTTTCGCGGTTAATGAAGGTTCAGTATTACTTAGCTTCCAAAATGATAAAGGGTATGCCATTGTGGCCGGAACAATTTCATGATTGATATCGCTCTTTTTGTGTGTTTGTGTTCAGCCGTATATTTAAGTGGAACAACGAATTTTAAATTAAAATACTCTCAAGATTATGGATCTCGGTAATAAACGGGGACGAAATGTATTCGGAATATGCGTTGAAGATACGAATTCCATTTAAATTGGTTGAAATATCGAATAAAAAAACTATTATACGATCAATTTCAGTCGCTTCAGCTACTTAAACGATGAAATGGTTTGATGTTACGTTTGTGCTATTCGTATTTCTGAAATTATCAGATCGATCGTTAAGTTGTTAAGTACTAAGAAATTATAGTGTTCAAATATCTTATTTACTGTTAGTAGTACGATACTTGTCAAATGTTATCTTAAATTTTGGAATGAAAGGGTAATCCGAATATAGTTGTATTATGTACTGAGGATGTTTTCGCAATTGATCAGCCGGCTTATAAATTTGGAACAGGAATTAGAAAAAATAAATGGAAAGAATAACATTCAGATTTCTGAAGTTGCATTCAGAGAGAAGAATGTTAAAATTATAAATTTGCTGCATTACCTTATTGCACTATACTAATAGAAACTTATTCTCGAACAAGAATTTATTTTCGATGGTGCAATTTGGTCCAAGAAGTAAAGGAATAATTTGAAAATATTTTGTAATGACGACTTATTAAAGTTTCAGCTGTGAAAAATTCGTTGATGCGTCAAAATATCGTATTTTAATTAAATTTACTTCCATGTCATATATATATACTATGCAATTTTCCAAGTAATTGTTTTATCAATTTAACGACACTTTTCATCGCGAGCAGAGAATCAAAGACAACACGTATCTTCAACTGTGCATTCTGGATATAAGTCGCAATCAACGAAAAAGATTTTCTCCGTGAGATTACATGTTTTTGTTGAAATCAGCTCAGAACTGAAGACTTTTTAAATCATTGACTTTAATGAAATTACCATTACGTTTGAATTCTTCCTTTAATTATGCTTTGAGTTAAAGGAACACTGAAATTCCGTGGCCAAAATACCCTTACAATTGTTCTTCTATTGATAAGCTATTAACGATGGATTTATAGCGTTTTATATCTGCATTCTAATTGAACATATTATCCTATTTGTTGAAAGAGAATGCATCAAACGTCACTATTAGCGATTGTGAATTGATATGATGTTTTATACTTGCAACATAGGACATTCATAACGGTTGTGTAGATACGTGAGAATAACTTTTTTATAAAATGTATTGTTAAATACGAGATGATATTGTACTTCAACAAGAGAATGTATGCGTGACGCTTGTATTTCATTTGTAAGATTAATAATATGCCGTAATTATCTGTAATAACTGTACATACATTGAAATCGACAAAAATTACTTTTTACCAATTTTTACGTGAATTCGGTGAATTTCTGGAAGTCTCTCGTGTACTCCTAAAGAATATGATATGAAGTACTTGCATGAAATTTTATCAGAAAACTTGGAATTTATGAAAGTGGTCACATGGAAAAATTAGAATAGAATTCATCAGTTCCTTTGTATTGGAACTGTTTATCGATGTTGATAATTGGCTCATCACATAGAATTCACTTTCAAGTCGAAAATAAAAGTCTGAGTACCTCTCGATATGGAGAATTAATGACTTAGTCACCGGCATAGTTAATGACACATGTTATTAGATAAAGTCTAATAACATTGAATTAAAAAACCATCTTGAAGAAGCATCAAAGAATTTGTGATAATAAAATCTCATTTATGAGATATTACATTTTTATATGACAGGTTCAAAAAGTAGATTTTTATACTTAGGAGCTCTCCCTTGTTCTAATGCTTTCTCTAATTAACTTATTAATCTTTGGATTAACATTGGAAAATTTTCTTAAAACAATTTAAGAGAATGTCGTAAATTTTCATATGAATCTTGATACCGCCTTAACTTGTCCAACAATTTTATAAAAATGACTAAATTCTTGAGATCTCCTATTAAATATAATTTAATATCAAAGACTATAAAACTCTTCGAATACATAGAGGAAGCATAGAGTAGATATCTCACGTTAATTTTGTAAATCATTAATTACTGAATTGATCATCTTCTTCCATCATGTGACTCCTCTCCTTTCAAAGTACTTATTTAATAAATTTAAATATAATAGATTGAACGTTGATAGTTCTAGCGTTAAAATTCAAGGTGGCTAACGTGAAACATAACAATTAGACTAGATAATTAGAGACAAAGAATCAAAATAAAATTTATTAGTATTTTTCTATAACTCCAAGATGCAAAACTGTTTTATACACAACGTATTCGTCAACAAAATTTTTTTTTTACCCGAAGAGTATTTGATAACGAGAAAATTGTATCCGTTTTAAGAAAATTTAAAGCGTCATCGATACAATTTCAACAAGACGACAAAATGCTTGAATAACAATGGTCAGTAGATAAATGAAATGATAAGTCGACAACAATTTACGGCATATTATCAATTTTACGCAACGTGTATGTACATTTCCAACACCCGCGGGCATAATTGTCTTGCTGAGCTGCAATAAATATATTTTTAATTATGGTTTTTATACCAAATTGTACATTATTTTGGAAGTTTCACGGATAATTTTAATACACGAGAAACTAATCGGATAGCTTTATGAATAACATTTTAAACTGTAAATTATATTTGCTGCATAATATCAACAAATTCGTGTATAATTAATCGTTAATATTCGGTATGGAAATTTGTAATAATTCTCTCTTTTTCTAACAATTAACAATTTACGCTTCGTAACCCGATAGATAAGAAAAACTTGGATGATCGAGTTGTACATAGGACGAACACGTAACAAGATCATACGGGGTTTTCTGCCAAATAATACAAAGAAGTGTTATGAATAGAAGAAAAAAAGTTATAAATCTGCTGCGACGTAGGAAGTGTCATTAAGAAGACTGGAATTGTGACTAACGTGTCTCTTTCTAACAGAACGTAACATTGTCATACGAGGATATGGACAGTAAACTCTTTATTGCTAGAATTATAAGTCCGTTGCATATCATGAATTTTAAAAAAGAACGTTGTCAGTGTGCTATGTCAATTTTGAGAGGATACTCTTGAGGGTATTCTATTGATATCCGAAAAGGAGGGACGTCTTTTATGTTTTTTTAATGTTTGACGATTAGATTACTTAGTAAGATGCATTCAGTGACCTGTTTCAGAGAATGTTTCTTTTAATTAAATTCGCTTTTTTGTTTTGATTGATTTTGATTTGAATGAAACTTTTGGCAAAATAGCCTGCACTTTAATTTCAGTTATTCGTCACGTCAATCTTTTCTACAGGGAAAAAGTATTTCCTTCATTTGGCAATGTCTAATTTCACTTCACAGTATCTTCTGTACCATTAATTACAACTGTTCTCTATAATCTCACAAATTTTCACTAACCCAAGGATTTCCAGTGTACAAAGAAATTTTAAGGAAATTGCAGTGCAATTTCTTCTGGTTGTGAAGTTTCTGTGTATTTCTAGTAGGACATTTGTTATCGAAAGTTTCTAAGTCATTCCAATTTGTACCAAGTGCATATTCATCATTAACATATCATCCTTCATGTAAAGTTTCACTTTTATGAATCTCTAGGTTTCTAAAAAATCATAAATATGTGAAATGCTATTTTTAAGCTTTCGAGGCCATATTTGGAAGACAGGAAAACCTGAAGTTTTGCCTGCATTGCAGTTGTCTTTGTCAGGACTTCAAGGAAATTCTGATACCGCAAAATGCATCAGAGGGGACCCTAAATTGTACCAGTTATTACTTGTATGGGACAGCGAATAAACCAATAGTCTTCAAGTGGACAGCTGGGCAAGTAAAAACAATTGTGCTCTTCACCAATTTGCACAGCTATAAATTAGAGTCCCCTCTGATACCCTCATCAGCATCAGAGTTTCCTCGATACCCTGCGAAGTTAACTACTTTGCTCGACAATTGGAGATTTATGAGAATGAAATTTTACTTCTGCAAAAGATACTGTTGCTCAGGCGGTAATATCGAATCTGCAAAAGTTACACCATAGAAACTTTTGACAGTAAAGTATTAAATAATAAAGAGTTTACTGTAGGATGTATACGATAAGTAATATCTTTAGAATACTGTAATTTTCGACTTGCATTCTTAATCCTTTGCGGTTCAAAAGAATAGTAAGTTATGATCAATTTTCAAATTCAAAATATAATAAAACGTTAACACTAAAACTATCGAGGCGGTAAAAATGCCTGGTTTTCTATTTTTTTTAAATTCTCCAAATTTATAGGGAAGTCATGCAGTAAATATTTCACTTCTACCATGTAGAATTTGAATTGCTTAGTTGATCATCTCTTCCAACTCTTCATATATCTTCTTCAAACTACTTATTCACTATATTTAAATATAATGTGTGTAATGCCGGTAGTTTTAGTGTTAATCACATTGGAAGATTGTTGTTGAAATTGATTCAGCCTGATAGGACCGCGAAGGATTAACGTGCTTGGTGTGAAGTCCATTTCTTCTAAAAGAAAGCCCAAAAATTGCCTAATTTAATCGATATATTGATTATAATTGAAATTGAACAGATATATTACTTATCGCATGTCTCACATTTACCTTGTATTTCCGTCCTAAGGCTTTTACATATAGGATTTTCCATGTAGGCAATCTCCTTTTATTCTATTCGTTTGTAATTAATTGAACATCGTTATCACATATCACCGACATAAGAATGATTAATAAGAAAAAATATATATTGCCTATGATCTGAAGATAAATTGAAATTCGATAGTTCTATTACTATTCCGATCGCTCTAACAAAATGATCATACATTAAACGCTTAATAATGACAAATGCTTTAACAATATTGACCTATTTTTAAGACTTTATTGCCGGTTTTAAGGCAGCACGTCCATTTGTCATTGAGTTTTAAGGATAAATATTTTATGGTGAATCGTTGCAGTTGTTGCATTGCGCTTGTATTCGTAGTGGTGACAGGCTGAGTTTTGTAGTTGCATCGTCAACGGAATAACGTCTGCTTTAAATAATTGACATTTTTTTCTTCCTTTTAAATCAACGTTAAAAATGTCTATTAATGTAGGAAATAATTTCGGTAAGTTTTGTCGCTGACTTACTGAGATTCGAAATGTTGCAATTTTGAATGATTCGAAATTTAATCGACATTTTCGTTTAGAAGTATATATATATATACAATTGGAAGAAATATTATTCTCTGATATTGATATATCGTTAGTTCGTTATTTATTTTTTCCTCTATGTCATTGAAACTCAAGTATCTCTTTACGACAAATTGATAAGCTTGTATCCAAGGGTTGTATATAATAAACGTAAAAATGATTGTAGTATTACGTTCTTTATTTATGTCTTTTAAATATTAGACCTTAAGTGCCTTCATTGTATTGCGATCGACGTAAAAGGAATTTTTTAATAAGACATAATATAACATTCAAAGCCACAAAGACTAAGAAGTATCTGCTCACTGATTTACCGCATTTTACTGCCCAAATAACGGTGTAAAAATTAAATGTGATCTTTTTCTATAAATGGTATAATAATAAACGTTTTATAATATTTCCAATGGCCTTTTTAAGAATCTCCTTCCCTGCTTACGAGTAGCTATTATTATATTAATATAATATTATTATAGTTATTATTAAAAGTGATGTAAGTCCATTTTTGAGAAAAATGTGCTTAAGTTAGCTTTACCTCAAGGTAGGTGTCTTCCTTTGTGTTTCACATAGCTAAAAGGTTTAACTGTTACATGTTATAGCGTCAAAACTTCTGTAGAAACTCAAATATCTCATTGTCAGTATAAGAAGAAAAGGGCTTTTACCACTTTTAATATAACGGCACAGTTTTTTTAATTCAACTTCATCAAATGACGTACTACTATACTACAACATAATAACTCGTTTTACATAAATAAGGATCCATAATTCTGGTAAAACACTTCCAAAAACTTCTTCGAGAAATAACATAATTTTCAAAGGCTAAGTTGCGTTGTATAAAATGGGAAATATTATTCGTTAAAAATTTGAAGTTTATTGATTCATTTTATTAAATGATTATTCTCCGTAACGTAAATGATAAAATTCGTTTATGCTTTAAGGCAGTGGTGGGCAAACTTTAGTAGGAGTGGCTCAAAGAAAGGTGAGGAAATATAATTTACAAAACTGGATGACCGAGGAAAATATTGTTTAAATAATTCTGTATTACTAACATGCTGAATAAAATTCTAGTCGCATTGTAAAAGTTTCACGTAATTTGGCTACTATTACTTTCAAACCTGCAATGGGCCGGATAGAACCTGCAAGTAGGCCTCATCTGGCCCACGGACTGTTTGCCTATCACTGCATTAAGTTAATAATTAGAAAGTATAAGAAAAACTGAATGTTTTAATTATACAAAAATTATATGTTATTAGTCAATTTTAAGTACACTGATTTATTTCGGTAGTGCGCACATATTAATACTTTCCTTACTCTATCAAAAAACATTGTTCTTTCTTTAAGACAGCGATGAATATGATTCTTATAAAAAATTAGTGTAATAAACATTCAACACACTTCTCAACTCCTATTTTTACAATTAGGGAATATCCTACTCTACTTAACAGGACAGCACCCTGTCTTAAAAACGTAAAATACAAAATCCACGGAATCTTCCATGGAGAACTTACTTCTACATTTTTTCTCAAAATCTTTGTCTTCAGAAAAGTCAGCCCTCTTTTGAAAAGGAGCATCGATTATACGATTGCGTTAAATCAACTCTGAGAGGCAGTCAAAGAATTTTTCAAACTTGCATAGTGCATTTTGTGCTGTATGTGAAGAATATGCGCCAGTGATTGTGAAAGTGGTCAAAATCTCACATTGTGCCAATGTTTATTACAATACGGTGCTGTTAATTTGCTCTTTTGTACTTAAACCTTAATTGCTGTTACAAATATTGTAGTTTTAGGTGGATGCAGCACTACAGGGGCTATAAAGTATTAAATACAAATTTGCAGAAAATATTACAGACACAACTGGATTTGAATTGAAATCTACATACACAAGTGATGGTGAACCTTTGACTTGTAGGTCAGACACTGACCCACGCGTTGATTTCTGTAAACATATTTTTTATATTATAAAAAAAAGGAATAGACAACGAAAAATACTAAACAAATAAAGTACAGAGACCTAATGTCGAATTTATAAGGAATATTTCCTAGTGGACTTTGGCTCCCTGAAAACCAAAAAAAAAAAATAGTTTTTAATCATTTTCCCCACCCCCTTTCCAAGCGATGCCTGTGGCTTAGTGACCCACGAGCTAGTTCTAAAAAAATAATGAACAAAATTTTACCCACTTCCCAAAAAGATTCGCCACCACTGGTCTACAGCATAAAATTCTAAATGTTTCAGGATAAAGAGCAAGAGACTTGGACCATTGTCATAATTATTGGCGCATATAAAGATTGGCTAGAAAAAATTAAGTATGAGATATCCACACATTGCTTACGTTCATATAGGAATGCTTTTAACATGAAATTGATTAAAGAGCGAAATGAAATTACTCGTATGAGCCTATGAATAATTATTTTCCAAAAATATACCAAAGGTGACCATTTGGTAGTTTTATATCAATTCGTACATCATGGACGTTTGGGAAAGCTTCTGTAATTGATGAAATTACATTCAAAAATTAAGATGCATTTAAATGATTTTCCGTAAATGGCGATAATTATACATTTAGAATATTTCAATAATATTATACTTTTTTCTTTTCTCGAATTATTTCAGTTATTAATGATCACCTCGCGCATATTTCTTTACAGAATAATATTACGATGCACAAGACGCATTATAATAATATAATGATGCTTAGATTAACAACACACAAAGGCACGATATTAAAATATTCTCGTGTTAGATTCATTTTCTAAGCTGTTTACGAATATAGTCATATCTTTGGTATCTCTCTAATTAAGACAATTACAACAATTATAGAATTCTTCTGGCATTCGGAAAAGACGTACAATCCTGTGATTCTTATATGAACAATTTATTGTAAAAGTAGCATAAGTCAGTTTCTGTTTCAATCAAGATATTTGAGTGTTTTCATTTAAACCTGTTCGAACGATATTAGTGCCAATTTTCAAGAATATATACCTTGTATCTTTGATACTTTTTTTCAGTATAAATAATTTTATAGTCATTCAAAAATCACCATTTTTCATTACGATAAAGTGACTTATCCTACTATCAAAATAAACGGCTTATACGTTAACGATACAAATTTTATTATTTTAACGATAAGGTGCAATGAGTTATGCGTGTTTGATATGTATTTGTGATAAATTGTCTCTATCGGACAGTGAATTATGGAATGTTCACTTTAAACATTTTAATTGCGTCGTTAATTAGAAGAGTCGTCTAAATCAAAAACTTGAAAAATATCACTTATTATGTGCAGTATCAATGTATTTCAAAATAAGCTGGAATCATTTCATGGAAATAATAAAAAATTGATTTGTTTAACAGGCCTCTAAGTTGTCTGAATAAACAAAAATTAATTCGACGTTCCTAAAGCAAACGTTTGAATATCATGAAATGAGGATTAACTAACTTAGATCACAATCATAATTATCGACACAATTAGCACATAGCTTATAATTACATGAAGCAAACATGAATTCAAGCGAGAATTACTAACGGTCGTGCATTTTGACCTTGAAAAGAGATGTAAAAAATAAGAGGAATATCGTTAACTTTATTATTAATCAAGACGCAGAATAAATTCTATGCATTGTAAATTCATATTTGAAGTTTGCCTTCTTTATACTGCAAAATCTTTGAGGAATTTCATTTACAATTAGATACAGTTATTATTCATCTCACGGACGATTTATATGGAGTTTACGTTTACACGGACTAATTGTGCGTAACAAAATAAAGTTATTGCTTGCCGTTACTTTTACAGATTTCTCAAAATAAATCCTACGAAAATAAGCCAAGATAACATCAGGAATGGATCAGTTATCACGTCGCTAAACATTATCAATATTATTCTACTTGTATGTATATGAATAGAGTTGTTTTCTTCAAAGTTTGAACTAATAAGTAGAAATTCAATATTCACTTTTAATCCTTGCCTTTCAATAAGTCTCGTGGATAATTCGAAATACTATATGTAATTTCAATTATCATTTTTTAACTTCTTCCCAGGATTTAAAAGTAATGCACCAAAAATGTTTCTGTGACTTGTCGTATGCAAAATATACTAGTTTGGATTAGTAGGCAAAAAGTGTATAGCTCTTACAAATTATGACGAACAATTTTCTAGTATGTCTGCCCTGATTTTTTTAGCTTTAACCCTCTGTAGACCTTTGTCTCTTTGAAGGAGCACAAGATGGATCTGTGCTTTACCATTTTCTTCCACCTTATCAAATTAAAATTAAGTTTAAACTTAATTGATATCTATACAGAGGATTAAAATTGACTTTAACAAAGACCTACGGCCGCTATATCTGGTATATTTCAATATATTAAGTAAGTCTTTGAAAAAAATTGATAAAGCGGCAAAAAATACGGTCAATTAAGTCATTTGTATATTATAATATACGTGTGAAATATTTACTGTACTGCTTCTCTGTCGATTTGAGGAGGAATTAAAAAAAAAAGTACGAATCCATCAATTAGACGGCTGTCGTAGATCTAGTGTTAAAGCCAAAGATTGAAATCATTTTAGTACTTGGATTAATAATAAAGCTATCACGCCTTAGTTATGATATTTACTTTCGTTTCGAGCACCCTGTATAGTATTTGCAAAAATGATTGAAATCGCAACAAGGCATACAGAAAATTTGATTGCCAAGAAATTGCAATACCTATTACACAATTTCTGCGTAAAGTACAGTTCTTTTATGGCGCCATAATAGTTAAGCACAGGTATGTAACGAATTATATAAAACTTGTTAACCCCTTGCCCTATGAATTCTTTCTTCTTGTGTATTTCTTTGTCATAATTACACTTTAAATTCAGAAATATAAATTTACCAGTAGGTTTTGCTACATTCTGTACTCTGAGATGAACCTAATAGCAAAAAAATAATAATTTTACGCTGTATTTCAATGTATTTCAAAAAATTCCAATTATTTTTTAATTTCAGTATTTTTGTCACCTTTCATTGCAGGACAAATGGTTAAACTTACGCGATCAACTCTGTATAATGCAAATGCGTTATAATGTTCTAAATATTCTTCTTCTTTACATGATATATTTATCTACTTCGAGTGAAATGTGTTTGAATTTGATTTAGAAACTATTTCAAAGGACGCACATCGTTTTGTAAGATCAACCAACTTTCTTTCGCATGTACTTCATACCATTATTTAGTACAAAGAATGATTTCTCAGTTACGTAGGCAGTAAATTATACAGTATATAAAACATTCACCTTCGTCGAATAACGCTGAACAAAGCTGAAGAGTGATCTAAGTCAATAATGTTTAAAATTGTATTTATCACTTATTTTGCGTTACAATATAGCAAAACTATGACAAAAATTGAAGCCTTTAACGCGTTGAACACCATAGGGGTCACCGGTGACCGCCCCTACTGAATTTAATGGCATTCCATATAACTTTCAAATTATAACATTTACAGATTTGCAAATACATTCACTATTAAATATTTACATGTGTTCTGTTGAGTATATATCTACTTAAGTCTTTAAAGTTTCGGTTTTATCGAGATGTGATTTTAACACGTTGAACGGTATTTGGTTAGTTTCATGGTGTTTATTGAAGTGAAATTTTTTCTATTAAAATCACATCTTTGCAGAACAGAAATCTTGAAGACACATAGATATATTGCCAATAGGACTTTATTGTTTAAATGTCAATATTTAAATATTGAATGCACTAGAAAATTTGGAAATATTACAGTATCAAAGTCATAAGAAATTTCAATGATTTCAACAGCCCCGGTCACCGTGACTACCCGTGACGTTCAAGGTGTTAATGGTAAAAGTTTCACTTCGGTAAAAATGATGAAGCTATTAAAAGATCGACGGCGTTCAATGTATTAACAAAGTTAATAGTTATATCATTACACGGAACACAATTACCATTTCGAAACAAAGTTTCGAATACCTGAAAACTAAAGGTAAGTGACTCAGATCACTCTCACGATTAACAGCACATATCTGATTATATTAATCCTTTGCACTTAACATGCCTGGGTTGATTTTCAATATCTCTCTCTATTTGACTGAAACTTTTGGCTGTTTAACTCCGTTGTTTCTACAAATACTGATCACAGTAATTGTACAATTGCTGTCAACACGTTGCCTGGTGGGGGCAATTTGAAGAATCCCTTTTACGATTTGGAACGAAGAAATTGAAACAATTCTATCCCTTTAGCTGTTCAAATAAAATTGAAACAATTTTCTTCTTGCGCTCCAAATAAGACGCAATCACTGGATGCCATAGACTGATAATGAGGCCTTGTGTCAGTGTTTTAAATGTTGTACTGATATTTTAGGTGCATTATGTAAAATAATATTAGAATGGCAACAAAATTCACGACTTCTATGCTTTTCAAACGAAATTAACATTGTTAACATTATATTACCATATTTTACTAATTAGAAATCCGAACGAGTTGCCAATCTAATACTTTCATCTTATAGATAAAACATTAAATTAGAAATTACGAGATTCCATGCCACCTCAATAAAGTATAAATCTGTGAATTACCACATGCGTGTACACACTTTTCATAGCTAAAGGGTTAACATTATCTAATCACAAAAGCGTCTATAGACTAGACTCTAATGTCTGATAAATACAATCATTTCACCGATCTTTTGTCTGTTAAAAAATAGCATTCATTTTAATTTGTAACATTTAAAAATAGTATTGGGTCTCAGAGCCCGGTGTGGCAGTCAACGTGTTAATACTTTTGTTCTTAGAGTACCATGTTTCTTCACTGATAAATCAAAATAGTTCTTTCTATATGTTTCATTAATTCCTTTACGATCGACAGTTTCGTAACTGTATGTACGGAGTGCAAAGGGTTAAACTTGATTGTGTCAATCATCTTTTGCATTTCAGTAGAAGTACAACAAATATTATTTGTAGAGGTGAGATAGTATATTAAATGTTTAACAATCTAATAAGAGTAAATGTTTATCTTTTTCAAGCACCGATTGAAAAATGTGAATCCGATGAACGACCTTCTTATCATTTTTTCCACGCACTTATGATATCATAGAAAGATTTAGATTATCGCACTAACATGCTACGCACTGATGAGTTTTAAACAGTTGATTGATTTGAATGCAGCTACAGTAGATTTAACTTTGAAAATTTGATATTAGAAATTATAAATGTTGTGATATTAGAAATTTCAATGTTTTAGGTCTATTTCTACTTAGGCAGGAATCTTTGACACTCGTCCGTAATATGTTAACCCTTTGCATATGGAATATTATTTTGCACTCAGTTCACGCCAAGTTGATGTTCCTTTTCAGTCTATGGCGAACACGTAACATATGAGAAAATGGAGAAAGTAATTTAAAAAAAAAAGTGTACGATCGATACTTAGCTCGCTTAGCAAACGAGTACATAACGTTAATATCGCTGATACTAAACGTAAATTCATGTGCTGAGTATAAATATACAAGTATAAATTATATTGTCGGAGTATACGTAGATAAAGAGTAACCCAAAATACGGGGTACATTTCTATTAAAAGCGAGAAGCAGTTGATTCATCTAGATTCATCATTATTCTCTTCAATTATAATAATCAATAATAATGGAGAATTTAATTTGTGTTGTTTTAATTACATTTGAGTTTAATCTGTGTCTCAAATGTTAGTTGGAATTAAAGGATCAGACTACCAGTTAGTTCAAACCACCGTCACGTGTGGGAAAGATGTTCCAAATAGTCATTTAATTTATAACAGTCTTATCGGGTCAAAAATCAGCTAGAATTGTAGTTCCTAGGTGAAATTACCATAGTACTTAAAGTCGAAATACAGAACAGAAAAGACTAGATTCAAATTCTCAATCAGTGGGTGCCGAGCTTAAATCTCCAATGCATCTGGAAATTATTTCCTAAAGCCTGAATACGTCGTTACATATATATCTTGATATATTAATTACCTCAAACAGTTTTAAGTGACTTTTGAACCATCAAGGCTATGTTATATCAAATAAAAATGTAGGAAAAATCTACTGGATGACGGTAATTTGCACATGGAATTAATAATTAGTAATCCGATCCTTTAACACCGCCGTAGCAGACATTTGATTTATGAGTCAAATATTATATATTGGTACTCTTTTCCATTTTTGTATTTATCGTCTTAATTTCAAACCAACTTTAAATGCAAGCAGAGTATTCGTGCCTCAGCTCAACAGGAAAAAATAAAATTAACGAGTAATCAACCAATTCCCGCTTGTACTTCGAATTTTGAGTTACCCTCCATATAATTGTGACGCGTATTATAATACAGCACATCAGCATTAACAATGGTTCTATAATTGTTTATCTTAACACGTGGAAACTATCAGATTAGCTACCTTAAATTTAATGTCGAAAAATGTTTTCCACATATAAGAAAAGTGAACACACGTTTTAACAGTGATTGTTATACACCAGGTTTCGGTAGAACGACTTAAATTGCTACGAATATTTCACCAAAAGACATCGCAATCTACTGATTGTCCATTGCAGATCTCCCCAAACTGAAAACTTTTTGAAATCCTTACCAACTGTGTAAAGTGCAAGATAAACGATCTCTTTGAAGACGTACCATAAAATATTCTTACTCGCACGCTAATTTGCTGTCGAAACTACTTAAAGCAATGGCAAATGCTTGAAGCGTGCACAGCGGGAATCTGTAATCCATCGTGAAAACGTCCTCTGCTACACGTCCAAATTGCATAACGACATACTCGGCTGAAATGTATAATAAATTCTGTATATATAAAAAATTAATTATCACAATGGCAACTTGATAGTACCTTATGTTACCCTGAAAAGTGTTTTGTATTGACTAAATTAAACATTAAACGTCGATTTTTGAATTTCTACTGCTGCGATAAATTGACCCCTTGTCATATGATTCCTTTTGTGACTGTACCCGCAATAAATGAGAAATTAGTAAAATAAAAACTGATCAGCGATTCTTGACATATCTTAGAATTTAACGTAATATTAATATTATAGAAATACTTTTACTGTGTTGCATCTCACTGATACTTCATATATTTTGGTATACTTGAAAATTTCCTATCCAGTTTAGCGCATCACGAGCGTCACTCGTTATTGTACGGGGAAGAGTTAATTGACTCTGTATATTGTATATTACGAAATACAAACCATCGCTGTCGTGAACAACTTGAAAATTCTTCACAGAAGCCTGGGTCACTCGCCCGTGAAAATTAAGTACATACGATTGCGTGTCGTCATTCCACACGGGAGTCTTATTGTGTAATTCTATCAGATTATCCATGTTTTTCATCTTCCAGCGTTCTTAAAAAAAAGAAATAATATAGTTAAAAAACAACGGTCAACTAAGTTTAACACGTTAAACGCCACTGGTATTTTGCTGGTTTCATAATATTTACTAAAGTCAAACTTTTTCTACTAAAATTTCATCTTTACAAAGCAAAAACCTTAAAGACAGAAATGGATATGTAGTCAACAGGCCTTTATTTTTCAACGTTAATATTTAAATATTTTATGTGTAAAAAAATGTATAGATATTACAATTTTAAAGTCATGTGCAATTTCATTGAACTCAACAGTGCTGGTCACCAATGACCTCTATGATATTCAACGTGTTAATTGATTAAACTTCGGAATCAGTCTATATTGGTGCGTAAGATTCATGTGTAAATAACTTACCAAGTAACGTTTCAGTATCGTCCCTAGGGCAAATTTCAACTCTTTTCTGATCCGACGTCATACCAGGTATAATAACAGTCATTTTTCGTGGACCTTTAAAGCCTAAAACATTCGTGTCATATATTACCGCAGCTAATTCCTGTCTTGGATTAAAACGCTCGTCGCGCTTGTCGTCCTTCATTAACGAATATCCATTGTCGTAGACTGTAAACTGCGTTCCCAAGAGATTCGATCTTAATTTTCCGATATAAGCTTCTCCCGCTCTTGATAGATCAGTAGGATCCGTTGAGATTAAATAGTTACTCGTTGCACTCTTTTTCCTTTTCCGACCGGCAAGTAAGAAAATCTGTAAATTGATAAAGTAGCATGTCGATAATTATGCGACGTATATGACACTATAATTGAAACAGAGTACAATTGAATCTTTAATATTTTATTAAGAATTTATGCTTCATTTAGAACGACAAATACTTTTTTCCCATAATCACGTTCTAAATGTAGGAAATAAGTCGGATATAAGCCTCGGTCCATTCCCTTTCGATCGCGCGTAATTCGGCATTTATAATGCATTTTCTTATTCGCTGGTTGTAGCACAAAGTGTTCAATATTGCCTTCCACATTTCCTTCTAATTCTGGACTCTGAAATAAATAATGCAAATGTCGCTGTTCAGTGTATTTTGTACATTACGATATTTATGATGTTTTATTTAAAGAATATTCTTTTAAGCACCGAAGAACTGTTGTCTCTACTAATAAGCGCGTTAGTGCCATCCGAAGGTGCCACTCTGAGAGGCGAAGGACATGGTAAAGATTCCGAAGGGGAATGTATGTCAACAGGTGAAGACTCTTCATCTGCACAATCGACAGCTTCCATAGTTCGATAAAATCCTCCGTCTGTGCTTACATCTATAAAAGGGCATTAAGCATTTGGATATGTACAGCTCAGTTTCTTACAATGTGAAGTTAATGAGTTTATGCAAAATGTACCGCATAAATGATTAGTAATTTCAGCAATGACTATACAATCCAAGTAACTTAAAACTAGCAAAAACATTAGTGAATTAAATGTTGGGTCCTGCTTAAAGAAAAAGCATATGTTACGTTTTACAAATAATTCATTCGACTACAATTTAACTACAGCATTCAATGGCACATAAATTGTTTTATTACAACTGATTAATAAAGCAGCGATGCATTCATTTGTCACCGTTAAAACCTATCGAAGCCAAGCAAAGAAATTCTTTATGGCAAATAAATAATTGATATACCATTGATCCTAGTTTCCATATCCTTAGCTTCTGTAAATGTGTTTAAGTCAGGATTTGTTTGTGACATACTAAACTGTAGTGGGCCGTCGTATCCTGAATAAATTATAATTACTATGAAAATGAAATTCTCCCTAATATGATCCTTTAAGAATGTACGATAAACCTACCATGTAGTTCTTTATTTGGATTCATCCATTTAGTAGAATGACTCGTAAGCTGCGTACTAGATATGTTAGATGCCTGGACCATTCCACTGGCACCACTTTGCCTTTTCTGTTTCATCTTTTGTGCAATTAATTGCCTCTGTAAAAATTTTCAGGATTTATTATCTCTATGAGCAAATATCCATTTAATAGACAATTGAATTTACATGTTTGAAGCATCGAGAAGCAATTTCCTTGAATTTATTCGCTGAGGATGTGAAACACGTAAAGAATAGCCCAACAGCGAAGTGTTAACTTGGATAGACCAAAGAAAATTTTATAAAAATATGCAATGTTTACTACGTGTGACAATTTACTACACAACTAAATCAAGAATGTAAAACCCAAGTATTTCATTCGATTTACAACTGACAAGACTTGCAACTAAGTAACAAATAATTATTTCTACTGGTTAAACCACGACTAACTATATCACGAACTTGATCAACATTGAATAAAATCTCTGATTTATAAATCGTTGCGATGCGTAATAACTTTTCCTTCATGAAATTATAAACATACGAAGTGAAAGGTTATTAAAATTCTACGAATATGAAACACTCGAAACCTAAAGTTCCATAACACTTTCACAGCTAAATTGCATTCGTACCTGCTGTTCGAGTTTTTGTTGTCTCAAATCCAACGATGTCATGATGCCGATATCTATTAATGGGAACTGTCATATGCGATTGATTTTTACTGAACGATTCACCTTGTCACGGAACTAGCTTGTTTACGCTAAACATATTTCGTCGCCTGTGGCTACCTAGGCAACCGTACTCACGATGGAAAACCCTACGAGCATCTTTACGGGGCAGTCACACCGGGCACATTTTACTTCGTGCGCAGCAGTGCGCAGTTATGCGACTACTGCGATTCACACGTTCTTCAACACAGAGATTCTGTTTAAGTTGAAGGCTTCAACTTCTAATTATTTTACACAAGCCCAAAGATCCGTTGTTACTTTTTATTTTAGTAAAAACTACACTCTGATGTTTATACAAATTAAAAATTTGATAAACGAAATAAAGGAGAATTCACGTAGAAGACTCTCGCTCGCTGAATGTTAAAACGTTGCCGTATCTTGGATATTTCAGATATCTTTTTATATTATGTGCTTTTTGTGTATTTTAGCGATGTTAAATTCGGCGTGGATGCATACAAATCTGCAATCTACTTATAAATTAGTATGTCAGGGGAGATTGAAGTCGAAGTATAGAATAACGAGGAAGCTTGCTTTCTTCAATTTTCGGGGGCTTAAATTATTTTAAAAGGGAGTTAGAATGTTAGATGGATTATGAATTGCTGGAATTATAATGTATGTTTTATGCACGTACATTCTTCAATTTTTTAAGTCAGATCTTAAATTCTTGGCAGAATTCTTCTGAAAGAAGTAATGTCGAAGTGCAAAAATAAAAGTTTGAACTTAGACCCTCAATTAATAATTGGAATTATTCAGTTGTTATCCATTAATTATCCATTTTCATTGCTGCAATAGCCTCTTTTTGTTCTGTACATAAATTACGGTCGTTTAATAATTGAAACTAATAAGCTAAAACTCAGTAAATTCATTATCCAAATATCTTCAGTAAGACTCGATATAAATTGCATACACAGAGTACAATATCTACTCTGTAAAAATCATTGAATTATTACCTACAATACTTGTGTCTTATAAATAATACTTTTAACATTTAAATATTACAAATTAATTAATGTTTATTACGATATCGTACACGACAAAAAAATATTATTTCTATGTGAATGATCCTTTAAGTTCCGTTTACCCTCTAGCAGGGCCGTAGACTTGCGTGGGTCATTGAAAAATACTTTAACATGACAATAAAATTTCCCAGAACTCTAAATATACCCGTAAATATTAATAAAATACTTTAAAAAATTGTAATTAGAATAGAACTACAAATATATTTTTATTATGGCGTTTAAAACCTTGACGAACTTTATGTCGTCGCCCGCGCTTGCTTTCTACACGACTGCATAAAATTGATAGTAACGGTACCGTTAGTATGCTCCATTTAAATTAAAAAAATGCAGGATGAATGATTTCACGTATGACTTGAATTCATGAAATAAACAATTTACGAAAATGATAGATTGTTATCGATATAACATTTCCACACTTTCCCTAACCATTTAACCGATTAGCGAGGTAAAAGATTATGCACGTTTAAGAGTACTCTGGCAAAAACTCACAGCTAAACTATCAACAAAGCCGACAATGTCCTCCCGTGTCGAGGATCTGATCTCATACTTTAAGTCGCACAATAAAATCAGAGAACAACAAAGTCATTCGGCGAAAGTACACAGTGTAGGATGGAGTTGCGATGGAAAACTTTTAGCTTCGGGTTCTTTCGATAAATCCGTTTGCATTTTTTCTCTCGGGCCTGATCGTTTGGTAAATAAACATAACCTCTTACGTTATGTGCCGATATTTTTAGAGTTATATATTTTCATAAAATATTCAATTGTACATAATATGTAATTTTCTAGTAACTGTTACACGAAAAATATATATTGTCGATAAATTGGAAAATTTTATTTTAGTGGTATATTAAAAATGAAATTTAAGTTGATTATAAAATAAAAATATTTCTATTATAATATTAGGTTTAACAAGAAATTTGTTCATAATTTATATATATTTTTCTCAGAGTCAAAAGACCAACAGAATTCTGTTTTTAGTTTTGGACTATGTGGAGCCTGATTCAATGCTCCGTTGAAAAAAAATTGTGAAAGCAAATAGTAATATTTAAATGATGAGTTTCTGCGCAGTAATATCAATGAAAAATGTCTGTTACAGAAGCAAGAAACAACTTTCAGAGGTCACGGTGGAAGTGTAGATCAATTATGCTGGCACGCATTCTACCCGGAACTGTTATCAACTGCAAGTGGGGACAAGACTGTGCGGATATGGGACACGAGAAGTCAGAAATGTACAGCAAATATTGGCACAAGAGGAGAAAACATAAACATATCATGGTCACCTGATGGTAATACGATAGCAGTGGGAAATAAAGAAGACCTGGTTACATTTATCGATGCACGAGTAATGAAAATTCGAGCAGAGGAGCAATTTAATTTTGAAGTTAATGAAATTTCGTGGAACAAAGATTCCGATACTTTTTATTTAACTAATGGCCAAGGTTGCGTGCATATTCTCAGCTACCCAGATTTGGAGGTGTTACACGTTATTAAAGCCCATCCTGGAACCTGCATTTGCATAGAATTTGACCCTACAGGAAGATATTTTGCAACTGGTTCAGCAGATGCATTGGTATCGTTATGGGATGCGGATGAATTATGTTGTTTAAGGACATTCTCTAGACTAGAATGGCCAGTGAGAACTATTTCTTTTTCTTACGATGGACAATTGCTAGCTGCAGCATCAGAGGATCTAGTTATAGACATAGGTGAAGTGGAAACAGGAGAGAAAATTGCAGATATACCTGTAGAAGCTGCAACATTCACCGTTGCATGGCATCCAAAACAATATTTGTTAGCCTATGCATGCGACGATAAAGATACTTATGATAGAAAACGAGATGCAGGAAGTTTGAAAGTGTATGGATTTTCTAGTGATTGAAAGACTATTTTGTTAGACTTTTTCATCGAAATATATTGTTTTGTAAAAAAAAGATTGTTTTCTGTAGCTCTTACTGTACCCTTATTATTTTGCAGTATGCAAAATGCGGATCGTTTTTACCAACCACAGAAACATCTTGCAAAACAAAACATGAGTTTGAAAAAAATCTACGTTCATTGTAACAACTGCAATTTCATATACTTAAAACCTGCAATTAAATTCAATTATGTTATATTACTGCGAGCATTTTGTTTCCCTTGGCAGTTTTAGTTTTAAAGAAATTATTGCACATTATTACAAACGATTCAAAAGGATCCTTATATCAATACATATAAGGTACTAAACGACCGATCTCGTAATAAAACTTGAATGACAGAACTATTCATAGAAGACCTACTTTACTTTCATATTGTTGATATTTCGTTGATATGGTTACCGACGACGTATTCTCTACAATCATTTCATTTCCTTAACCTGTCAATACTCTCCGCTCAAATTTTCACGATCTTTCTAATTTTTTACTTTCTTTATATTATAACTTTTGATGTTTCTTCATCTTCACCACTACACACATGGGGGACATCGAAACTAATTGCGAGTGTCAATATACCTTGACCGTGACAGACCAAGTAGTCGAGGATAAGTTCTCTAGATTGAAGGATAATTTTAATCATGTACCTAACATACATGAAGTGGACGAGGACGATACCGACGAAGAATACACCTACCAAGAGCAACAAACTAACGCAGAAGATGTTGATCAGGACACAGAATTGCTGAAGGATGCTGTGGACAATGAGACTACTTATGCGGATGAATCCTTCTATTCGGATGATTCCTGCGGGGAGTCAGGGGCAAGTAATTGTTCTTCACCCAAAGTCACAGACCATAAGATTATGAATTCTAAAAAAATACTGGAGATTAATGTTAATGAAGAAAAACTGGAAGATGCAAATGATGGAACTGTGTACTCTTTGGGTTGTGAGAGGAATCCAACGTCCGAAGAGAGATCAGTGGTGTTGAGGCAAATAAGGACACGGAAGAACATGACATTTACAGATGAAGAGGTGCGCAAGATCGAAAGAGAAAATCAGCTTCTGTTGAGAAAAATAATGGCTCATCAGAGGCCACAAGACAGAGTACTTCGAAGCAATGCGTCTCAACCTAAAACAAGCAGCTCCGCAATTAATAGGAAGAAATTGCAGAAGAAAATAGAGTATGATAACATGGTATGTAGAGATATAAAGTTGAAGGCTAAAATCAATTAAATTTGAATACACTCTGTTTCTATTTGTACATCGCTTCCATATAAAATTTGTGCTTGTTTCATCCTTTGATTTAGAAGATTTTTAGTAGCTGCTTGAATTTTTTTTTAATAATATTCAGACTAATAATATCTATGGCAACACGATGTATAATTTTCAACAACAAAAAAGTAGCACAATCTTTAAAAATTTGTCTTCCATCTCTAAAGACATCTGTTTTTTTTCCCAGTTGCCAGTAAACTCCTAAAAAAGTACAATAATGAGGAAAATTTTAAATTACATTCGATGTTAATCTAAGTAACATTTGCAGCTACTGCTTCAAAGGATACAACGTACCAAGTCGTGCATCAAGAACACTATAACAAAACCAGGCTGCAGATTCACAGTTTTGTAATCTGTAACATAAAAACTATTTTATATACGTCATAAAAGATTGGACCAATAATTGTACAAGATGATATATAAGGTTTTATACAATTTAACGAAATTAGATTGTAAGAAGGAAGAATACATTTTTTAGTAAGAAATAAAAGATTTTTTTAATATTCAGATGTTCTTCGATCGTCCTAATTAAGTTTGACTTTATTAGCGCGAAGCTTGCTAATTCGTCATCTTTTAAAACTGTCTTAATTGCCATAAACATTACCAGACATTGCTGATTTATGTTTTTTCAAATAGTTTGATTACCTTTAAAACTAAGTATTTAATGAGAACTAAAGCCGCGCGTAATTAAAACACAGCAATTGCCAGTCTTGAAGAGTAGGTACACATTTTTATTTTGCTTTGTATACATCACAACTTTGTAAAATGTTTTTTGAAAACTTACCGAAGAAATTCCTACAAGTCAAACTATAAAAATCACAGTTCTCACTCGTTTTTCACGTATAACTTAATTATCATTTTTCGTGTAATACCAAGACCAACCAACCAATCAGTTTTTCTGAGTATTCTGAGTATTGTGATCATTTTCCTCTCTCGTTTTTCTCTTTTGCATTTACATATGTACGTGTAGAAGGTACCGACGAGAAACATAGATGACGGAATCGGGTGGCAGAGGAACCGACGAACTAGAAACGCGTTTTTACAATTACATACTCGTCTCCGCGTTCAGTCTGCACTCTGCTCATCGCGCAACATCAATCTTTATATTAGAAGTGTCTCATACTTTCAAGTGCAAGCCACATCCTTGTTTCGTTTCAAACATGAATTAATGGCATTTCTTGGCATTTACATATTCTTAAGTTCGAGTGCTATGATCAGATTGACAAAGACTTGCAATTTTAGGTGATCTCTGAACCACCGAGGGTATCTTATTCACTTCTGAATACAGCTATGATATTCACTTCTAAATAGTTAGTTCTTAAGAGTCACGGGTATAGAGTTCAAATTTCCAATTAATGGATTCCAGTTCAGGTCACTGCCGTCTACATTTGTGTTACAAGAACAGGGCACAAACTGTCCACCTTTAATTTTAGCGAGGTTCTGGAAGATGATAGCATTCAGATTCCTCATTGATGCACGTAAAACATTAGTCACAGTTATGTAGCAATTTTAAAAAACAAGCAAGTAAAATCCATACTTCTTGACATACCATAAACATAAGTTTGCTCGCAACAGCTACGATGGGGAAGCAGCTTTGAAGTAAACCCCGTAAATTGGAAATTGTAATTGTTTATACTTTTAAAATTTCTGTCTCATCATAATTAATATTTTACGTACATCGCAAGGAATCTGGATTCTATCATTTTGCGAAAGCTCACTAAAATCGTTGTTGGCTAGTTGGAATTCTTCCCTTGCTAGATAACGTTTTATCTTGTAATTTCGGTTGTTCCGGAATTCACCTAAAATTGTACAGGTCTCAAGTGAAATTACGGTAGTAGTTCAATGCAGTTGTGCAGTAGTTTAACGTAGCAATCTTTCTACTATCATCTTCAAGTTTTTGAACGAAATTAAATTCGAGTAATTTCAGTTATCTTTCGAAGAACTGATACTGCATACTTCATAGTATCAGTTTTTCCAACTGCTCATTAATTGAGAGTTTACGATTTTATTGCGCGTGGATAATATAGCTTCTGAAACAGTTTGGTATTTTTCTAGCATTTCAGTGTTCTTTGTGAGAACTGAGGCTTTCAGCATCACATCAGTCGTTGTTTGTAGTATCTCATAAAAGAGTCAAGTAAACCTGAACCAGGTTAGCGTTCATTCAGATAAACTTTGTGGGATTATAAAGTCATTCGTGATAAGGAAAACGGCGTAAATCATTTGCATTTGTATACTCTCATAGGAGTAAAATTGAAATCTTAAATTAGAAACGTCCATCTTTACTTTTTCGTGAATAATATCGAAACTATGACAAATATACAAAAGTATTTGAAACTAAAATTTAATAACACAGTGAGGACTATGAATTATTTAAGCAGAATCCCCAATTATCTTTTTCGTGGCAGAAATCATTTCACTGCAATTCTGATTTCCGTTGCAGTCCTTAACAGTGGAATCTTGTTCAAAATACTTTTCTCTATCTGTAGTAATTTCTCTCGAAACAAATAACAAATATGCATGAAAAAGTAGAAATGAATCTCTTCGTAATTAAAATTTCTGTACATTGAAGTAAGTCGAATGCTCCATCCTAGACGTCGGATGGATTTCTACTTGATTGCAAATGCTTAAAACGATGTATTCCATTTCGTTAAATACGTTAAGTAATTTAACTAATTGCAAGTAACATATTTATCCATTTCTTGCTGCTTGAATGAGATAGATCTCTCTATAAATCGTTCAATCCCAAAAAGTTTTAATATAATCAATGATTTCAGATTTCATTCTAATTACCGACATCTTTTCAAACGTTGACAAACCACGTTATAATACAGTATCAACCTTTTTGCATCAGAAGTAGATTTATCTTGCGTGCATCTTTGAGACTAGATAATTTTTAAGGAATTTTGGCATTTTTAAGAATATTTCTAGCTGCATCAAGAGAGTTTAAAAGCCTTTTGCAGTATTTGCGGCGATTAAATGAACTTATATAAAAATTTCATACATTTCTTTGTAGAAATATTTCTCGTAATGATGCAAATGGGTCAACGAAATATTATAAAGTTTAAAAAATGAAACAAGGACGCAGCGTGTAGCCGGAAGTGGTAGACGTTTCTAATACAAGTTAAATTAGAACAAAGCCTCAAATCTTTGTATGTTATAATGCTTTACAATTGTAGTCAGGTCCGTGATTTTGGTTAAATATTCTCGGTTCGAAAAGAAAAAAGTAGATATATAGATATATGTACATATATAATACCATTCTGTACCATTTCAAAAGAATTTTATAATATCTCGTAAGTAACTTTGGAATTGTAACACAAGATTAACAAACGACGACGCAAAAGTTGAACTTTCGAAATAAAAAAAAACAAAACAACGTCGACGTACGAATGGCTTCAAACTCGAACTCAATCGATAGAAATATACATACATATATATCATTATGCGAGGTATTATTCAACAACGTATCACAAAAACTTACGCGAAACACGACATATAACAAAAAAGAAGAAAAAAAAACCAGCCAGTTTAAGCGTTATAACGATCACAATCGATGTGTTTGCTAATAAATATGTTATTACTTTCCGTAATTCGACAAGGAAGTTGCTCAAACAGGTCTATGATATCACAAGACAGAATATCTGAAGGTGTTCGTTCGGAAATTATTAGTCCTCGTGCTTTTTCCATGTTTCTGTGGATGACGGTGTCCAGATTGTACTTAGTGATCGGAACGGATCGAAGCCGGATCTTTCCTGCAATATCAATTAACAGGTATGATTATTCACGTCACATTTGATCGTACCTTTTTCATTATGGGATATCATGATTCATGAGTTAATCAATGTGTTCAAGTTTAATTTACTGCCACATTTGATCTTCACGACACTCCGCAATAGCTCGTTGAAATTTCCTCAAAATCGGCAGTTGCATCGTGATAAAAAGATATAACATTAGGGGTACCGAAAAGTTATTAAAATTGGAAAAGTGAAAATGTAACTAGAAACGTTTTTCAACAAAAAATTAAAGGGCTTCTTCAAAAAGGGAATCGAACAACTACCTTCACGCTGGAAAAAAATGTTCGAAAATTATGGAAATTATTTTGTTCACTACTACTTAAGATTTCTTTAATAAATGTTTTTCGCCAGCAAAAAAATTTTGATTACTTTTCGGTACCCCTAATATTTTTCTTAAAAAGTAGATATGACCTTGAAATGTCTTCTACGTCTCCACCAATGCAAAAAACGCAAGTGCCCTACGCTGCACATCCAAGAAGATTACAGCAATAATAACGAATACTTCTATTTATACGTTTTTACTGTATTCTTACTTGAGTATCTTCGGTTTGTAATGGCGATAATTGTGAAGCTACAGGCGGTGCAGCCGCACCCCATGGGCCTGCAGCCCATACACCACCTGTATTTACTCCCCATACACAGCTCCTCTCTTCTCCTACTGCTGCTCGAGTGTATAACGGTTCCCAATTTGTTTCGACTGTTGCCCAATTGTCTATAATAACAATTTGTATGTTACTTACAATTAGATTTTTAAATTCATATCAATTTATAGACTTCTTCAGAATGTCATTAACAATATTTAGCATAAAGTTTAGTGTACCCCTTAAAGTATCCGTCAGCATGGCAGGTTTTTCTGTGGTTTTCGGCGAATCTAGTGGAAATCCAGTTGTACTATCGGATAATAAATTAATCATGGGATTATTGTCTTCCCACAGCTGACATCGCGTATCTTCTTCCGGGCTTTCCAGTTCTACCAAAGGTTCATCCGTTTCTGGAAGATCATCGTACGGCACTAATTCTCTTTCGAACTGAAACAAAGTATACAAAGATCGAGTAAATAAATGTTCTTGAAACGTGTCAAAGATGTTTTCGTTCCTTATGTTATCTCGAGTCTTCATCTCCTTACCCGCCATAGACCCTTTCCGTTTTATTTTTCTTTAACGGGATTTCAACCCGGAACGAGATTAACACTAAACGTTTCCAGCTGGTCAAAAGACCGGCGCGAAATTTGTTCTAAAAACTATTTAAATTAATAGAGTAACTATGAAATTTTGTCTTATAAAATCGAAATTATTTAATTACTAATTTTTTTTCGTCTCTTCATTTCTCTTCTTTTACAGTAGTTATTACACGTATGTAAATTTCAATAGATACAACGTCGGTAGTTTTAATGTCAACACGTTGAACGCCATAAGTGTCGTCGGTGCTGTTAAATTCAATGACGTTACGTATGACTTTTAAATTATAATATATACGACTTTTCTAATATCATCAATATTTAAATATTGACATTAATAAGTCAAAGTCCTGCTGTTTAGATATTTATTTGTATCCTTAACATTTCTGTTCTGTATACGATTTTCATAGAAAAAGTTTCACTTCAGTAAAAATGATAAAACGAAATACCAATGGCATTCAGCGTGTTAAACAAAAGTATGTCGCATCCTTTACTCACCGGCGGTTCCGTAAATGTGTTAATGAAGTAACTATTCGAGTGTTGCGAGCTTGTTTGCATTTTCAACGAATCTTGACCGAACGGTTTCTCCTTTTCAATCGGCTGAACACAGAGAGGTGGAGATTGCGATACCATTCTGTATTCCTTAGGGGTTTGTAGTATTTCCTGACTCGATTGTTGCTTAGAATAATCTATATCTTTGGTGTCGTTATTAAAGACCATCGACAAATTATGGGTACTCGATTGAGTTTTGTGTAACTTATTTAACGTAGAGAACGGCGAAATACTTTCTTGATTGCGTGCAACGACATCACTGAACCTAGCTCTGTTCTCACCCCAACACGAGGGCGGGGGTGGTAAGGGTGTTTGCATCGTTCCTAAAGTACGAACTGGATCCTCTTTTTGGCTAACATTTGCGCTTAAGGACGTTGCTGTAATTTAAAATAAGAAATCGAACGTTAATCAAAATAACTTTCTTTATATTGCGATAAATACAGTGATTTTTGGAGATACTAACGAATATTTGTGTAAGCTAGGATCAGATGAAGAGTGGACAAACTATGATATAAAATTATATAAAATATAGACACATAAACATCATAGGGTATTTTATAAGTAATTGTTTGCGAGAAAAAAAATATATTAATTTCAATGCATACTTTTTATATGTGTTTTTTCGATGCTACGGCGCTTCTGTGACGTTTTCTCTTTCCTAGGTGGATTTTTATTTTGCCTTGGTAACTTGAAAGACGATTCAACAGCACGGGACGTGTGCATGTGATGTTTAACCGTGGATCTGGCTGTACTTGTTTTCCATCTGTTCAGATTATTGTGTCTTTCTTTGTCATACTCGTCGTCGTCGCAATCCCCTTCGTAATTATCCCTATAATCTACACATGGCACAGGAGCGATTGTTTGAGGTTTAGTCTTTTTAGTCATAGGCTTTCTCTGCAGTTTCTCCGGTTTTGCGCAAGCCTGATCAAAACTCTGAAGCTGCAAAAGAATGTTAATTAATTTGATTGAATTATACTAATTGGGCATCAAAATATGGACCGTTTATTTTGAAAGTGGTGCAAGATCATTTTCTGTTGTTTTGAGGAAATTAAAAATTAATATATCTGTCAATTAAACAATATTGATAAACAATTTGCGCTCCTATCTCGAGTCTAACTCGACATTAGTTTGTATTTCAAGAACTCCTTTGTCGAGTCTCACTCGATATTTTTTCAAGTCCAAACCAATAGATGTTAACGTACGAAAGAAAACCATGATTGCTTTCTTACAATTTTCTCAATAGATATCATGCATTTGCAAATTACAAGATACTTTATTTATTTTAACTGTCCTATTTTTCAGTTAAAGTAAAATTGAAACAAAACACTTAAAAGCGTTGGGAGCTACTGGTGACAAAATTGAAATATAATTCGGAGTGTAAAGGTTTAATTATGTCAAGTATGCCAATGTTTCTACTGGTTTATCAATATGTAATTTGATTATATTAATTTATTTCAGGCGAATTTAATTAAAACGGTGTATACTCATGGACTGCGAATGGACTTACACCACTTTCAAAATAAACGCTTTATATATTCTGATGTAAATATACATTAAACGCGTTAAATTATTCTAAAACTGAGGAAACAAGAAATGATACTAGCACTAATAAATTCTTACCTTACACGGCGGTGTATCATCATGAATAGAGCTCTCCGTCGTCGTAGAAGAGGTTTCCTCCTCAGAGAGATGAACATTCCTCGGGCTGCTACTCGGTTCGAATTTCTTATACGATATATGACCACCATGACTATTATTATTCGCTGTTTGTTTTCTTTTGCTATCAGATTTATTGCTTCGTGCATTACTTAAGAACCCTGTTGTGTCCACTTGTACCTCGTGGTCGACCAACTTCGTTTCCTCCTTTACACTTCCTGTCTGATTACATTTCCCCTTTCTACCGATCACAGGACTCGACTTCATGAACGAATTCATAGTATATTTCTTCTCCTGACTCGTCTGCACATCCGGGAATATCGTTTCCGTCGAGCAACTCTCAGTCTGTACCTCTTGCGCGTTATTCTGTTTCTTATTATTCTTCTTTTTAGCACCAAGAGCGATGTTACTAATGGCATTGTTATTATCTAAAGACTGATCGTCGCATCGTTTAAACGATAACAAATCCTTTGACTCTGCGTCCAGCTTAAATCTTCGTTCCTCCTCGGCAGACCAGTCAGGTATCTTGAGTCCTTTTTGTGTATCTTTTTCCTTGTACTTTTTCACGTTCATCAACCCCCAATCCGGATATGTTTCCTCCTTCTTCAACATCTTTTGCTTCTCCTCAGCCGCCAATTTCTCCTTGGATGTGGTCGCATCCTGTGTCGAATGCACCGGCATGTGAGACAACAGTCTCAAGTCGAGAGGCGGTTGTACCGGACTCTCTCTCGAGAAACTTGCCAGTGCTCCTCGCAGAATGCGATCAGCTTCGAGGAAGGAAATGGCGAGTACGCAGATTAATAGTATCGAGGAGAGACTTATAGCTGCCCATTGCACCGCTGTCTCCCAGGACGGTCTAAGGAGCACGGCTGCACAGAGATCCAAGGACTCTGGCGGAACTGTACCGAGTAAATTTAGTATCACCATGCCATTCTTTATATCACCGTCTGTTCCTAGGCTCGTTGATATCAAGAGCCTCCTTTCTATGCGGGATAAAGTGAAGTCTGGCGTAAACGCTATATCGACTTTTCTCGTTGCGTTTGGAGTTAGCTTAAACGGCCCACAATTTAGTACTTTGAAACCGTATCCCTCACAGCGTAGACGATTGATATAAAAACCATAAATTTCTATGGTTAATTCGCCAGTGTTTCTCGCCGTGAAGGACCTCCTTACTGTTAGATTTGGGGCCACGTTTTGTTTTAACGATTCTCCGGCTATAGAGGAAAAAAAGATTATTTTAGGTGGAACGAAAAATGTGGGATCAAATACAGTGGCATTGTAGGCAATCACGATCTATTAGGCGTTCGAACTTTGAATTGTAGAGGGATTTTCAATGTTTTTATGTGCAAATAAGGAAAATAAGAAATAACTTTTATTGGGGTTACATTGCAACATTATATAAAAAACTGGGGAATTGCAGAGATGTAATGAATAAGGAAAATAAGTTTAAAGTAAAAGTTGATCTTACTCGGTCTTACACAATAGGAGGAGGGTAAAGAAACGTACATACGTTCACACTCTTGAAGCTGTTTCTCCGCAAGTTCGAATAATAGGGGCGTAACGGAGCCTGGCCTCCGATTTCCAAATTTTAATTGTGCATTTGCCCCTTGACCCATTACGCGCAGTACTTCCAAAATGGTTATGTTATTTCTGAAAATTTACGTTAGATGTGAATATTATATTATGATAATAGCGTGAATATTATCACAGCGACAGTATTTTAATTACAAATATGTCAGAACTTTCCTGGTGCAGAAAAAATATTAAAGTCAGATTGATTAACTCTTTGCACTCGGACTCATCTCTGACTTTATCTGTTGCCAATTTGGCGGCACTTCGCTATTTACTATCTTGTGCCATTTCAATAGGAAAGTTCAGGTAAACATACATTTCTTAAAATGTTGCGGTGCAATAAGTTCATTTTCTGTAATCATTTATAAATTCGAAGGTTCCCTTAGGTGAAACATCGGAGTGCAAAGAGTTAATACTATTAAGTAATAGTTACACTTGGCATTCCCCTACCACTGGAGACTCCGAGTTATATTGTTGACAACTAATTATCGAAATGACTGAATTACCTAATATATAAAAATGCAGATGATAAAGCAGCCGAGAAAGGCGTGTACGAAATGCGAACTGTTCTCGTCTCCAAGGGTTTTAAACGTAGTGGTATCGTTTGCGGTGCTACCGTTATGTCCCATTCCTTCTCGAATCTTTCTCGTTCATCTCCCTTTTCTTCTATTTTAAACTCTTCCGCGATTGTAGATCCACATTCTACGCAAACAAACTTGAACCTAAAAAATATAATGCTTTATAAGAGTGATATTTCAACAAAATACACACTTCCACAAGTTGATCATCATTTATTCAAATCAATAGGAAACAATTCATTTCTGACAGAATTATTTGCTCCACGAAAAACACTTCATTTTAACACATTGCGTACGGCACTCTGCTGTTTCAATGTCTCCACAGATTTTTAAGCGCTCTAGAGATTTGGTATATTTTACATATCCGATTATTTAGTACTCTTTTGGAAATTCGATATACATTTATTTCGCTAAGTATTTGTCATAAGAATATTCAAAGCTACGTTGCCTTAGTAAAGTGGCAAGAAATCTCGAGTAGTCGGTTTGCCAAATACGAGATATTTCGTTACCCGTACGCAATGTGTTAAGAAGTACAGAGTCCAAATTGGGCATTCGGTTGTTTAGAGTTAATAGAATGGAAATACTTTGATTATGTCGTGTTTCCATAATATTTTCAATATCTAGCTTTTAGAAAAGTTCCAAATATCAAGCTCTATTTGTTGCGGCACGCGTATCAGTCGTTATTGTAGGATAAAAGGTTATTCATATAAATATTAATGTGCTAGTGCAGGTTTTAATAATTTCCTTATGATTCTTAGTGCGCTAGTTTCAATAGTTTTGCTACAATTCTACTTTGTCTATGCAAAGAATACATACTTCACAGGCAACGAATGATACAGTCTCGTTCCTTGGGGATAACTCCAATCCATCACCAATTGAAGTATCAAAGGGCTGGCACTTGGGTTGTGCAGCTTGATTGTATTGTAAGACGTATTCCCGACTTGCGTTAAAGGAAACATAAGAGCAGTTTTAGTCTTGCCATTACCGTTATTACCGCTATTACCGTTATTAGGTAACCCTGTCAACAAAGTAGGCCAGCTGGGCTTTATGCTAAGGAAAAACTTGTGCCCGCGGACTTCCGTCGTTTCCATTCGCATTGTTATGTTATCGGCAGCACGACTGCTCGAATTAAGGAAACGCGTGTAACGTGTATTCAGTAAATTTAAATCCGAATCACGGGTATGCGACGGAAGGGTCATGGTGTTCAACCACTGCTTGCCACCTAGAACAGATATTGGAAAACTGTAATTCTTGTCCCTAGATTTGGCTTCCGGGTTGGAGCCGCATCCGAGTTTTGAATCAAATAGCTTCAATTAAGCTAGCAAACGTTGGAGAAGTTATACTCACCATTAGTTTCTAATGGTAGCCCTAAGTAACAATGCTGTTTACAAGTCATCGATGGATCAAGCTTCACCGACCCAATGATATTTTCACCTTTATATATGATGGGCATTGCAGCTTCCTCTAATGGGATATATTTTATTCTACTGTCTTTATTAACAGGTGAAATGCGAGTCACTTGCATGGGTCTTGTGAACGTCGAATGCACTTTTACTTGTTGCACACAGACCGAACCCTGGGCAGACATCGTTTCATAAAAAAATTTCTTATGAAACACGGGCGTTAAACGTTCTCTAATGACTACTCACAGGAAAACAATCGGTAAAAATAAGTTTCTTTAAGGAAAGCCTGCCGTACGAGACACGCATGTACACAGGTAAAGTAAATCTTTCGTATGTTGTCCTAACGAACACATCGCCTACAATCGTGTCTTCTTCGGTGACCGGTGTTTTCACTTTAATCTTAAAAATCGCCAGGAAACCAGGTTTTATGTATTGCTGAAACGAAGAAGTACATTTTTAATAATCATATCGTGGAAGATTTCTACTGATCAGGGCTGTCGAACGTCCTTTTTGATTGGTCGATTCTCTCCTTCCCTTTTTTAACACTAAAGCTACCAAGACGACTAAAATGAGAATTTCTGAAAAATACTCTTCTATCTTATAAATATAAACTCGCCGGTTAATTTGATAAATATTCAAGAATTTATCGCATTCACCAAATTTAATGGTGATTATATATAATAACCGGCAATTATACATAACCTCCGAGTTAATCACATTTACCGTAACATGTACAATAGGTAATTATCTACTAAATACAATGGACACAACGCCGCTAATTCTAATGTTAAAGAATCACAAGAGTTTAATTCTAAGTCAGCTGATAAAAGAGTTCATTGTATACTCCTAAATAGATTTGAAATATGAAAATTTTAATTTAATCGATGAACTTCAAAATGAACCGAGGACTTACAGTGCTAGTGTGACTGCATACAGTTATGTTACGAAGATCTTTGTCCAGCAAGTCTACTGGACCGCTTTGACAACCCATTAATTCTAATACCGCGCCGGGCATGTTGACACCCCATCCCCGTAGATCTACGTTGATCGGATTCTGATTTTCCAGGGCAAAAATAGCCTCGTTTTCAGTTCCGCTTCCAAGCGTACCAAAATTCATTGTACCCTTGTCACTTTCTCTCTCGCCGAGAATGATCTTCCTGACTTTTCCGTCGTAGCTCAGTAGCGGAACCTCGGTCACGGAAACGTTCGAATGAATTAAAATTGATGATTCCATTTTAACGTTGTCCGTCTTTCTGTCTTTGGCAAGTTGTAAAGAAAATATATTGACTTTCTGTTCCGGCTTTATCACTCTAGGAATGAAATTTTTTATCTGGAATATACGACAGTCAGTTTAATTTTCTTTAAGTTCATGGTCAATGAAATAACGGATACTATTACGGAGAAAATAAAGGAGGAAAGAATTTGTCGATTTTTTTAGGGTGAAGAGTATAAATGTGAATTTTGAATAGATAATCAATAGTCAACTGTCGGGCCACCCTGTAAACATTGGATGCTTAGTTGTACCGTTCACAGGACAAATTGATTAACTCTACTTTTTGAATATTTGAAAGCACTTTTCTGATGCTGCTATTTATAGTTTGGAGGGAATTTAAAAAAAAACTGTACTATTTCATTAATTCTCCAATTTATGAAAGAATTAATCCTGTGAATTAATAATATTTCGAGTTAAAAGAAATTTAGTTAATTAACGTACCGTAAAAAGTGATTTTACGTGCGACGACATTGTGACATTCGTAATAGCTAATGGTAATTTAAATTTATTCACGACGCTAAAATTTCGTGCTTGATTGGACTGCGGAGAACAGTAGTGCGTAATTGATGCGTTTACTTCCAGTCCACCCTGCAGGACTTGTGCTATCCATGGAATTGCTAATTTTTGACTATTGCCACCTGGCCCTATTGCTTTTATTACTAATTTTCCCTTAAAATGTTGTAAATCTAAGCCAGTCTTCCCTGGAAGATAAATTAATAATTTTTTAAGAAATGCTCAAAATTCTTTTCAAAAGTAAAGTTCAATATGAAGAAACTCATTTGATGAACTGCGTAATGCCATGAATAAGTAATTTAAATACTTACAATCATAAATCAATGCTCCTATAGCAATCGGTATATCTGTATCACCTGGAATTACCGCTTGCTCGAAATGAAGTTTTAATGCTTTTGACACAGGTGTACTAATTATATTCTGTAAAAAGAGAGAGAAAATAAAGAAGAAACGAAGAAAGTAAAATATAAAGAATTCATAAATATCTTCGAGCACAAATTTTATAATTCTGTAATATCGTAATATATTAACCCATTCGAGACGGTGCATTTTTTGGAGGCCACCCCGAGGTACCGACATTTTTTTCGCTTTATATTTACTATTTCTTACATTTCTGATAGTTCTGGCTTTGGGTCGTGCATTTTAGGGACTAAACTGAAAATTCTAAGATACTTTGTATTTTAATCCAGTCATATTTCAAACGTTGTTTTTTCCATACTGACTGATATTTGCAATTCAATATCATTGTACACATGGTGTGCAATCCATCTAGAATGGATTACTTAACTTCCAAATGTTTATTCTGGTTTATTTTGTAGGAAAATATTAGCTTAAACATACCACGATTTTGACAGGCTTTTTTGCAGAATTTTTCAAAGCAATAGGGTATTGAATAGGCGGTTGCAACGAACCGCCCATACCCAAATTAATTACTCCGGAACTTCCACCCCAATGAAGACCAGCCCAACTTTTGACTTCTATTTCGACCGTTACCACCAGAACTTCCGCAGTGTTATTTACTTTAAGTCTACAACAAACGATTAGCTCTGAGTTAATATCCCATTGTATTGAAAAGGTCGAAAAAATTGTCATCCTTACCTAATATACGCAGTATGATTCTTTTCTGTGTAAGCATTAAAATGTAGCCTTATGATAGGCTTCGTCTGATATGGTGGAATTTCCCATAATTCACGCGAACCTTCAGCTTCTCCTGATGGTAATTCCAGTTGAAACTCTGCACCGCTACTATACACCTCTACTACCTTTGGAATATGCGAAGTTTACAAGACATATGAAATTTAAGAGATTTTAATAATATTATGGTTTAGAGCAACTCGAGAAATAGTTTAACACATTCATGTCGGCGCGTATCATCGGTGGTCCACGCTTAGGTGTTCTTTGAGTGGCCGCTCATACGAAAAACACACAAGTTGCAGCACTGACGTGAACGTATTAATACTGCTTTCATCAAAAGAATTGAAATATATCTTATAAAATGATTTAGTAATGATCTATTAAAAACGTTTTAAAATTTAATTTCATACAAAAAAAAATGAATAATGTGAAAGATATTTCAAGTAATGATTACATACTTGTAAAGTTTCTGGATGTGGATTGTGCATGTATATAAGTGGAGTGAAAGATGCGTTTAAAGGTAATTTAACGCCCACTACAGGTCTGAGTCGATACGGGCTACTGACGCTTACTCCTTTCACCTATGAAAACATTGTAGAACTTTTAATAAAGAGAATTATACTAAAAAGTTAAAATAATAAGTAGCATAACTCATTTACTTGATATTTTAGTGTTCCCTCTGCAGTATGTATAAAAAGGTGCGTATCGATATCACCTTCTTCTCTACCAAGGAAAACAACATCGAACGTTGTATTCCCAAGTGGTGGAATCACCTATTTAAACCACGTTTTGATAATTCTCAACGTTTAAATTATTTTCATTCAATTTGTTCTACACTCCCCTATATTTTAATATTAAACTGGCAAAAGAGCTAAATTCATTCAACCCTTTGCACTTCGATGCTTCAACTGGGGGTACATCGTAAATCTACCATATCACTCGGATGCACTCTCTAAGAGTACCTTCGAATTTATTAGTGATTACAGAGGATGAACCTATTGCAACTCATTGCTTAAATCACGAGGTATTCTTTGGTATCACTGGCCCAGAGAAAGAAGTCACTTGATTAGTGGTTTGCTCCAATACGGCCGATGGGTAAGAGATGTCTCGTCCTCGCGAACTTTCGATTTTAATGCATGACTGACTGAAAAGCACTTAACGATAAAATAAGAGTTTTTTTCGGTTGTCATTCACCGAGGTCAGGTTTCAAGGGCAGATACCACAGTAATAAGGCGGTGCGAGGACAGTTTTCCCTTACCCCATACCTCATGCCGAGCGACTCCTTCCTAAATTCGGCCCAGTAAGAAATATATGTTTACCTGAACTTTTCTATTGAAATGGCACAAGATAGTAAAAAGTGCCGCCAAGTTGCTGACAGATAACGTCAAAGATAAGTCCAAGTGCAAAGAGTTAAAATGGATTACACATAATAATAGCTTACAATTTAAACAGAACTTACTTTGTTTCGAAAGAATGATGAATGGAAATGACGTGTATTTCCAGAAATTGATAAAAGATGGATCGTTTTATTATGATCTCTATTCAATAAGATCACAGTTTCTTGGTGGGGTATACCAAGTTGTCTATGAAGAAAAATATTCATATTGTATGTAAATTCACTCAGTGCAAGTGAATTAAGTTATTGCTTACGTACCTCTCTTTGAAGTCCAAAATGCGTGGTTTGAAATGAACATGAGATAATGAATTTTGTGTTTTATCGTCTTCTGATGTTGTATCCCTTAAAAAATAATTTCATTTATTCATCAACAGTAACAGTAATTATAGACTATATACTTCTAATAGTGGAAATTGAAAATAGGAAAGGTATAAGAAAAATTAGTTTGAAGTAATCACAGTTAGTAAAGCAGTGTTTAGAGTACTAGAGCTTTGTTTATCGGATGTAAATCTATGATGAAACAATTAAATGATTAGATAGTTTCAAAATTCACAAATATAAATGTAAGACATTCAAAATTAAAAGTAAACAATATTAGATATAAAACAATACTACGATGACCTAATGTTTAGCAATATTAGATAATAATAAAAATTAATATTTACACATACAACGATATTATTTTATATGGAATAGTAATTTTACTGTATGATACGCTAACAAATTCTAAAGGGTAATTTGACAAATTTTGAAAATTATAATATAAGTCTCATATCAAATATTTTTGTTCCCCATAAAATTTGTTTATTTTATCCCAATCTAATCGAAAACAAATATTACTCTCTCTTTCGTTTACATATAATTAATTCATCAATAAAAAGTAGTACTACTACATAGAAATATATTGTGAATACAAGGAAGGAAAATTATAACAAATACCTTTCCTACTTCCACTCACCATTATTTTAATGAGTATTATGCTTACCCAGCCCCTTGTACAGTATTAGAAAAGTCCTACAAAATAAAGAAAAACCATGATGTAATATAAAATCAATGTAAACAATTCATCTTCTTTTTAATTTGCCATTAGAGTATGATTACTGATCCTCATCTTTGAAATGTTTAATTAATCTATTATTAGTATACAGAAAAGTATAGAAACAAATTATTTTTTTTTAAATAATATATATCATTGAATTTTATGCTTTATATGTTACTTCAGACAATTCTTATTGAATTATGTTTTAACAATATATCATTCAAGATGATGCAACAAACCTTATGCATAGATATTGGTATGTTTTCCAAAAGATACTGAACATCATTGTCATCTTGAACGAAGGCTGTAAAATATAAAGATACAAATAATGAAAGTATAATTATAAAATGCATTGCAAGATTCAATATCTCTTGCATCTAGTAGAACATCTTACAATGCAGCGGGTACAGTCTGTGTTACATTTTGTTTTAACAATTATCCTTCAAATCTTCCTTAATTTTGAAATATGGATGCAAACAATCTTGTAATTTTATTTTAAATTTGAATGTTTTTGGATCACACTGTACAAAGACATAAACTAAGTCTATGGTATGTTAAAGAAGTACCTTACTATATGAAGTCGTACTGTACTTGAGCAAAAGCCAGAAACACATATTATCAATATATTATATTAACACGTTGACCACCATGGGGGTCACCGGTAACTGACGCTACTGAATCCAAGGAAATTTCATGTTACGTTCAAATTGCAATATTTATGAATTTTTGAACACATTAAATATTGGTGTTAAGAAGGTAAAGTTCTGCTAAATATCTATCTATCAGTGTTTTTAAAGTTCTTATTTTGTACAGATGTGATTTTAATAGAAAAAGTATGACTTTAGTAAAAATTACAAAACAAGCGAAATACCAGTGGCATTCGTGTTAATAGATATATTTCTTTATGTTAAAAGGTGCTACTTCTATCAAATAGATATGTATTATCTATGCTAAGTAATGTTACAAAATTAACTTCTACTAGCTAATAAAGAATTGAAGGAATAATTAAAACTAAAAAGGATCAATGGAAAGTCTAAAAATACTCTTTTACATTAATGCCATACTGCTAATACAATTTGCAGTAATAATTTTAAATCAGCTGTGGCGAAGAGATTCATAATATCCATAATATTAATAATACCCAGGTATAATTAAAATGTGCCATCGATACAACTAATAAATAGTATCATAAACAACACGACCACCTAACGTCATCAACTGAACCAAACATTTCTGTTATCCTGGTACACCAAACTCAAATTTTTCTTTAGCAGCACTCGATTCTCATAGACTTCTATTGAGAAATATCAATAAATATTCTATCTCAGCCACAAATGACAGTTCTTTCATCACTTAAAACCTACCCCCCCGAGAAATGATGCAATACTTAAAATGCCCTGTCGTCATAATCCAACTTAAATTTTTAACTTAAAAACATCAAAGGTTCGACAATCAGCAAAGGTAACATTCTGGTTACCACGAACATGTACAGTCAACGTTGTCTCGAGAATCTAAGACACCAAAAATGTATAAATCATCTTACAAAATAAAATGAAACCTGTGGTAAAATTCCTCGACGTAACATTGACTGAACAAACATTAAATAATAATATTGCGCATAACCATCATTTAGTTCGTGATATTGTCATTATAAAACAACGAACGTTAAAATAGTATAAATATACGCTCACCATTATTGTGCCCGTGCAAGGACGGTCGAATTTGTGACGTCAACTCGAAAAACGTTAACAAGAGGAAGCAATAAAATACTTTAAACTCAGTCATAATAATAGTATTCACTGTGTTGTTTGCTGTTTTGTCTTTAGCAGAAATGAAAATCCGCTTTCGGCCATACTTCTGCCACTATCGAATTCTACCTGAATATCGATTCTGCTTCCTTCCGTCTGCTTTGAAAGCGCACCGCGAGTGAATTTCGCTCGACCAATCTGACGGAGACAGATTACGCGTAGTAGTACTTGCATCTTTTATTATCGCACGCGATGCACATACGATAGACTTCGTCGACGTTTAATTTCAAATTGACTTACATTAGAAATCTTGTAAGAGGAAAATCGTAATAAAATCAGTTGTCGTTCGTGAGTGCGAAATTTAAATCGAACCTACGGGATGATCCAAATGGTGTGTCTTTTTACGCGCAGATTAATCAGATTTAATGTACTATTTTGTAAATTAACAATTGTCAGTTTGAAAATAATTATTTTGTAGGTAAACATGTAGTTGTGTTTTCTTTTATATTGTATTTATTCTGATTAACGGGATAGAAGTATAAAATTACGTTTTACGTAGTGTTTGAAGTTAATTGTACCGTTTTTATGTAGAAACTGTTTGTTATAGTTTGGTAAAATTGTTAGTTATTTAAAATAATAGATTTTTCTTGTTTATTGACTATTTAAAATTCCTAAAATTCTATTGATTTCTCGTTAAATTGTAAATTGGAATTTTGAAGTCTACGGTTTTTCGTGTATTGTCATTTTTGAATTAATGCGATCGATACTTGCTGCGATCGATTGTAACTGCTCTCCGGCATGCTACAGAATGAGTGAAATTTTTAGAAATCTGTAAATGATTGTGAATAAAGTATTTAGACAATAAACGAATACTATATATCATATTAATTTATTAATGAAGTTTGCGAATTATGTCATATTTAGTCTATAAATATCGATTTTTTTATATATTACGGGTACCGAAAAGTTACAAAATTTTATTTATCTTAAATACTAATCAACAAAATAATTTCTACAATTTTCTAACACTCTTTGCCAGCGTAAAGGTAGTTGAACGATTCCGTTTTTAAAAAAGTTCTTCGATCTTTTGTTGAAAAACGTTTCCAATTACGTTTTCAGTTCTCCAATTTTGATTAATTTTCGGTACATATCAGTATAAAATATTATACGTTTGACAATGTTCAAAAGGTATTATCAGTAAAATTTAAAAAGATTGCACTGCAAATTTTCAATCATTTTACATATTATCTTTAAATTTCATATGATTAAAAAGTAATAATAGATTTTTATAAATTCTCATTGTATACTTGACAATTTCAAAGGAATTAATTTCAGTGAGCACTGTAGAAAACAAAGCACTCCAAATACATAATTTTTTATACATATCATAATCTATATTTCCGTCAATTATAAATTTGATTACTTGATAAAAATAAGTTATGAATAAGTTAACTTTATTAACTTTCTAAACATCTGGATCTTACAATATCGCAAAATTTCAGGAATATTTTTGCAAAACACGTAAAAAGTCTTTCTATTTTTCACATTTCAATAATTGAACCTTATATTTATTTTGTGTTTTTCTACTTTCACAAAATTCAGTGCAAAATAAATAAATGACTTGATACATTGTAGCATCTCTTGCCGAAGAATATATTTCTATTTATTTACATATTATTATAGTAAAATATTATTAATCTTTATGTAAAAAATATATATAAACCTTTTTGATCCCGATGAATATTTTTAAAACCAATGGACCGCAATCACTGGCGTGCACTGAATGTGTTGCATGTGGTTGTTCGATTAAATCTAACCTCAAAAGTAAACAATCGTAACATGTGAACTACCTTCTAAATATTTTTCGAAATTATTCCATGTAATGTACTGTGATTCAGCGTACGTTCATTTTTTATTCAAGATACAGGATTAATTGTGAATTACTTATCAAATTAAAAATATTAAAGGGCAATATTAGAGGACTTAAACGTAAGAATGGGTCATACAGCTCGTGGTAAGTAATACAGTTCGATTATAATTTAAGAAATATTTATGTTACTTTAGAAATGTGTGATATATTATTTTAAAATATGTTCCTCGATATTAATTGCATAAATATATTTAACAAACATCTAATGTGATGGTAATTTGCGAAAATATTATGATTTGAAAATTTAGTGGTGCTTTGAAATTTAATTTGAATTTATTTATATGTATTTTGAAATTTGTGTGATAATTTTTCGTACGTTCATTATACTGTTAGTCCCTTGCCGTACAATAATGAGTGACACTCGTGATGCGATAAGTGGAATTGGAAATTTTGAAGTTTCCTGAAAACTATTAAATTAAATATATCTATAAATATACTATTAATATTGTGTTAAGTTATAGGCTGTATTAGAAATCAGTTTGAGAAATTGTTTCTGTGATACATCCATATTATGCGGAAAAGTATTCAGTCCCCATTGATCGCCAACACTAAGTGCATACAGTCTCTCTGGAGCGCATCAGCAGAGAATCATTTGCACGCAAAGGGTTAATAAATAATCAATTTGTTTAATAGGTGACAGAGGCGACAGAAAGAAACTTTCTTGGATCTATAGGAAAAAAGTAAAGCAGCAAAAGCTTCAACAACCTAAGCAAGATGTAACTACCGAAGCGCAAAGAAATAGTAGAATCACTATCCGTAATTTGTCTTTTAAGGTATGTATGTCTTGTCATTTTTACATGCTCATATTTTTAACACGGTAAGTATGACGTCGGTCCGCAGTGACTCATATTTAACTAATCATTTGGGTAGTATCACTAAACGAAATCTTTCTTCCTCTTATATCTTGGAAGATAAATGAGATATTTTCAAAAGCAGTATTTAAAAAAAGATTGAAAGTTAGACAGCTTTATGTATTATTTTACTGTTTCTCTCAACAGGTTGCTATGCTTGCTCATTTAATTGAAAAAATTTTTATAATAAAAAAAACAAATATGTTCAAATATTCAAATAAATATGTCTCTACGTTAATTTATATTTGTAGGCAACCGAGGATGATGTCAGACAATTGTACGAACCGTTTGGTGAAATAGAAGAAATTACACTTGTACGGAATGCAGCTAATAAGCTCCTCGGACGTGGTTTTGTACAGTTTAAGCATATGCAAGATGCTTCCAAAGCCATATTTAATACAAATAAAAAAGAATTTCTTGGTAATAATATTTACAATGTTTTTAGAATTAATATGCCTTTTATTTTTAAAAAATTCATTTTTTTTATACAAGAAATGAGTTTGAGTGCTGTTCCCCAAAGGTAGAATAACTTGAAATATTTGAAGTAACCATTGAATATTTCAGGTAGAGTAATAACCAGCACTTGGGCTATACCAAAATCAGAATTTCGTGAAAAACAAAAAAATGAAACTACAGAGACCGAACAGAATGTCAACAGAGAAGACAAGCCCGCAGCAGGGGAAGATACGAGCAAGCGATACATAGACCCATCTGAACAGTTAAAGCTGCAATTAAGGAAGCAGAACGAACGAAAATTACAGAAAGAGAGAAGTCGGAAAAAGAGAGCAAGAGTTGTAATACGAAATTTATCGTTTCAGGTAACAACTTCTTTCTTTTTGTTTGAATTATATTCCTTTCTCTTTGTTAGTAATCTCTTTCAATATTTTTCTTTTTAAATTTACAGACTACGGAAGAAGATCTGAAAGAACATTTTTCTCAGTATGGTACAATAGAGGAAGTGAAAATCTTAAAGAGAAGCGATGGTAAAAGTGTTGGTTGTGCATTTTTACAATTTGAGCAAGTTCAAAGCGCTGCAAAAGCTATACATTATGCCAATCTGAAACCTCTACACGACCGGCCAATAGTTGTCGATTGGGCCATGTCTAAAGACAAATTTTCTAAAAATAATTCCGAAGCGGTGGTAACTGATGCAGACAAGATAAAAGAAGAGAATGACCTGGATGAAACAAAAGATAATATAGTTGAAATAAAAGTCGAAAACGACAGCGACATTGAAGATGACAATGAGACTGAAGAGCGAGGTAGGTGAGTAAACATTATAATAAATCATAATTATTATTATAATTATCATTTCAAAGAGTGTATAACATTTTCTAACTACATTTAACATTGTGTGTGTTCACAGAACGTACGAAATAATCGAAAATTGAAAAAAATTAATCATGCGCATATTTTATTCTGTTGTAGCAAAAAAAGAGATAAGACCATAGATAACGAAGATTCTGAAGAATCTGACAATGATTCAGTGACGGAGTTGCAAAATGTAAGTGAAGTAAAGAGCGAAGAAGATGAAACTGAAGCAAGCGAAGATGAAGAAGAGAAGTTGGACAATGAAGATGATGACGAGGATATGGAAGAAGAGAAGCGACCACGACGCCAGTCTCACGATGTTTCCGAAGGGAAAACTGTATTCTTTAAAAATGTTCCGTTTTCAGTAAAAAATGAACAATTGAAGAGATACATGGAAAACTTCGGCCCTGTTCATTACGCCCTCATATGCATGGATCCTCTCACAGAGTTTTCAAAGGGCACTGCATTTGTTAAATTTAAGGTAACATTTCTTATTTCAGAATCCCTTTATTTCCTCCATTAAATATTTTTTTGCAAATACCAGACTGTTTCGATCATCAGTCAATATATGACGAGAATAAGTAGGAGCTACCGGTCAATTTTTGAACTTAAAAGTTGGAGTGCTAAGGGTTTATATGTTTGTTTATTTTGTATAGTTTTACAATATCTTTAATAAAGTTAGTCATTGTTATTTTCATACGTTTAGTTTGGTGTTTAGGCTACGATACTATTAGTTGAATACATACAATAATTTAGAAGAAAGTATATAGGAACTAGTAGCTATGTACTATGTTAGGAGATTCTACAATAATTATGTATCTTACTGTATAAAATTAATAGCACGTTAATGTTGCGTTATAGAACCTCGAAGATGCTGAAAAATGTCTGTCAGCCGGAACTGAATTACAAATCGATGACCAAATACTCGAAGCGCACAGAGCATTGGAGAGAAATGAAATTGAGAATCAGGCAAAAGCGAAAAAACATAAAGAGAAGGATACAAGGAATTTATATCTTGTAAAGGAAGGAGGTAGAGTGCACAATATAAAATTAACATTGGAATGTTTAGACAGAATTTCAGAAATGCTATGAAATTGGAAACTTTTTAGTTATCATGGCTGGAAGTCCTGCTGCCGTTGGAGTATCGGCGGCGGATATGGCGAAACGGTTGCAGATAGAACAATGGAAGTCGCAGATATTACGAAATTTAAACATGTTCGTATCAAAAGTGCGGCTTGTAGTTTACAATTTACCTCCTACATTGGATGACGCGAAACTTCGCACGATTTTTGAACGTCATAGCAATCCAAATGCAATTGTCAGAGAGGTACAATTTGTAATGTTTGACATAAATATTCATTTAACCAATTATAAATCTTTAAATTAGCAGATATTGGTTATTTCTATATTGTTCTATGTTATTTTCATTCTATCTTGTGTTCAAGGCACGCGTCATGCGAGACCTGAAAAATGTTGACGGAAACGGCGTAGGAAGATCGAAGGAATATGGATTTGTTTCGTTTACGAACCACGACGATGCTTTAAAGGCCTTGAGGAACATAAACAATAATCCAAACATATTCCCGAAAAATAGGGTAATTTTTTAATCAAACCGTTTACTTTGAAAGGGATACTTTTATTCGGAATAGCAAATTGGTTTCGATATTTTGAACCACGGTAAAATGCAAACCTTTAAATGTCTTGATTACAAAAAAGGCACTAATGTCACTTTCAAAATAAACGGTTCCACTTTCTTAATTAATGATGCTTAAGATGTTTCAGAAATCTTGCAATCTTCCTTTAATTCTTCTTAATATAATAAAATGAAGGGCTCCCAAATACAATCGATTAATATCAAAAAATTGAACCTTCTGCTTTCAACAAATTGAATTCGATGAAATTCCATGTAACTTTTAAATGAACAATATTTATAAATTTTCGGATATACTGAGTATCTAAATATTGGCGTTAAAAATATAAAGATCTGCTGAATATCTTTAAGGTTTCTGCTTTATAAAGATGAGAATTTAATAGAAAAAGTTTCACATCAGTAATAATAATGGAACTAGCGAAATAACGGTGGCGTTTAATGTGTTAATGTTAATTTTTTTATTCTTCCACAGAGACCAATAATTTCGTTTTCGATAGAGAATCGGATAATGGTTAATGCGAAGCAGAAGAGAATAGAAAGGAGTCGTGAACACAATCCTCTTTGGCGAGGAAACGCTGAAAAGAGAAAAGCTGATGAGACGAAAGAGAAAATGGACAATGCGAAAAAAGCCAAAGTGGAGAATGCAGAGGAGAACGATGCAAAACCGTATACCGGCGTTATCAGCAAACCCGGTAAAAGTAAAATGAGAACGAAATTCAATTTGAAGACGCAAGCACTTTTACATCAACAGACGTTGAAGAAAGAGAAGAAAAAGAACAAAGTTGCGAAAAAGCAGCGAGCGTTGAAGAAAGAGAAGGAGCAAGCTAAGATGGAAGTTCAAGTGAGTAAACGGTGGCATTTTATCAATACTTTTTTGTGCAGATTTAACTTCTCCGTTGATTGATTTTTCGTTAATTCTAATGAATATTGTAAAAGCTGCTGAGAGTAATTGTTAATTGTCTTATTTCATTATGAATAGTATACTTATTGTTTATAAATTTAATTATTTTCAGGTGAAACCAGGAAAAAAAGTGAATCCGGACGACGTCAATCTTGATAAGCTCGTGAATAATTATAGAAATAAGTTAAAGTCAATACAATTGACAAAGTCAAAGTGGTACGAGACATAGTACTAATTCAAATACTGTACATTGAAATTAGAAAATTATTTAAACACTGATTTTTGTTATATTGTAATATATAACTATGAAAGTTAAATGGCATGTTAAATATTTTTTTTATTCTCGCACCTAATCTTCTCTCTTTACATTTAGCAGAAAGATAGAATATACGTATGATGAAATCAATTCTTGTATTAAAATAGAGGAAAGTGAATGTCAGAATCTATAAAAATAGCATGCATCGACGTATGAATATAAATTATTGCAAATAAATGAAAAGTAAAGAACAGTTAAAGTTATCGAAGCCATTACTAATGACGGTTGTTTTTAATTTAATAAACGTTACTCAAATGTTGTCACAAAGACAGAATTTGACTACGGTTTCTGATTTATTTATTTTTACGGTATCATTGATTTTTGGGACTGAATACTTTGAGCTCTGCGTTTTCCGCCTCCTGAATTTTCGCCATCGCCATTCTCAACGATGACTGAATGAAATCCAAGTTATCATCGTATTAATCAAAGAAATTTGCAATACAATGTAAAGATAAAGAACATAAATCGAATAGTATATTAATTTTATTCCAGGATTGTCATAAATATGTATTCCCTTCTTTAAAGTATTTTTTAGTATCAGATAAGACTTAAAGAAATACCGTTCTTCACGTGTCTGGTGGGACGTTTTGAGTTCGATTTATTATGAATTGTTAACACTAAAAAGTGGTCAAAAAGGCATGTTACGATTTTTTTGTAAATGTTCCTGAATTTTTTTCAATTTTACTACGTCGATCTTGAAGATTGTAAACAATTGAATCGATCAAGTTTCTGTCCCTTTCATTTATTTCAATCGGACAGATTTATTCGAAAATTTTAAATATGTTAAATTAATTGTCAATCTAGCGTTAAAACTTGATCAATTTATCTCAGCCGACAAACTACCATATGCAATTAAAAAGAATGAATATTACGTCCTTTATTTTGTAAATAAATGTTTTCGCTTTGTAAAAAAAACAAAATTTCTTTCTCCTTATCTAATACTAATAGTTTTACCTAAATTACCATTTAATATACATTACAGCCTTTATTTTGAACCCATTTAAAGCTACATCCCTTAAATATTAACTGCCATGAAGTCGCCGGTGACCGGTGCTACTGAATTCAATGAAATTTCGTGCAACTTTTAAATTGCAATATTTCTGAATTTTCGGACATATTGAATATTTAAATATTGCCGTTTAGAAGATAAATGTCTGCTGATTATCTATTTATCTGTATCGTTAAAGTTTCTGCGTTATAAAGATGTGAATTTAATAGAAAAAATGTCACTCTAGTAGAAATGATGAAACTAGCGCAATACTCATAATTAATTGGACATCCACTTAAAGTTCAGAGTTTCTTGCAATAGAATTCTAGCAATCGATACAAAGCTAAAGATACAAAAAAACCAAGATATCACTTTGCCCACCATGCACCCATTATTGTTACGGCCCTGATGGTTGTAGCATCGTTCTCCAATCAGCGTCGTGATGTTCAGTGGAAGAGGAAATTTAAAGATCGTACACATTTTTCAGATCGAATAATTTAATTGCTCTTAAATAACTTCGAGTTTGTACAATATCGACGATAGAAAAAATAATTTAAAAGTTGATATGTCAACAACAATGATTATATTTGAAATAATGATAACATCTTATCTTAATTCAAGTAAAATGATTGTACCCCTTCTTTACTGTATTCTCCCACTCTCAAAATGCCTCTACTTTAAAGTGGTAAGCACGATTTAATTTTTTACTCGTTGGCGCGAACTCTAAGGATTTCTCCGGTCTGCTTTACAGCTTTTAGCCGACTTTTACTTTCGTTTTACTTTGAAATATCTTTTCCCGGCTTGTTAATTAATCTTTCCACGATGAGAAGGTGTTTAGAGTGTTGATAATAATGTGATTAGCAAAGTGGATGTTGAATTTTAAAAGATTCAAATAAGGAAATTCGACTGTAGCGTGGAGTTCACTTACTCATTATGTAAACGAGCTTTCGGCGTTATTTAAATCGATGTTCGTGAGATGTACTGTGATAAATAATTCGTCTTTTTGTGCGAACGATACTCGATGTGCATTTAGTGTAAATAAATAATTAACAGTTACAGTATTTCGATAAGTTTCAGTGATAAATACTTCGAAAAGATATTCTTTCTAACGAGGTGAGTGTTTGTATTTTGTTTCTTAGATATTAAAATTAGTACAATTTTTTGTATTAATTCAGTTTTATAAATGCGCCCTGAGTGATCAAAAAATATTTCAGATACATCTAAACGGTTTGAATTCAAATATTTAAACTAAGAGTTGATTTTGCAGCGTAGTTTTTATAAATATTTTATTAAATAGCACTCGAGATTTGTTTAAAAAGTTGTAGATATATCAGCGAGTTTTATGGCATCCAGAATAATTTGAAACACGATTTATTTAAAAAATTACATCACTTATTTTGATGCGTGAACTTAAATTATTTAATTTATCTACAATCTTAAATAAGTGATTTTACGCTATATAAATTACAAATAAAAGAAGTAACTTGAAAAATTAGATTTAGTTTATGCAAAAGAGAATTAGTGAAGCTTTTGAGAAAGTAAGTAAGCTACAAATATGATTTAATATCTATATAAAATGATTAAATATTTTAATATTTTCAATATCGACTGAATTATGGAAAGTGAGAACTCTGTATCCGAACACCGACGAATTTTTTCCTGTTCCACGTGCGATCTCATTTCGTTTCAAATCGAACTTACAGCTGGGAAAGTTAGCATTAGAAAGTCCGATTCTGATTTTGATCAGTTTTTTGAATAGAAGGAGCTGTAACTGTCATATTCATCATTCACGTAGTGCAATAAAGATAGATAACTGAACGAAATGAATTAAATGTACAAAAAGTACTTTTTATTTGTGTAATATTTTAGGGAATGCTTTTGTCTTTTCGTTGAAGAAATATTAATTAGACGTCAGTACTAGAGTTTTCGATTTAAGCAATAAATTAGTACTTAATGGAAGCTTGCAAATGCTTTTTTATTTTTTTCTAATGCAATTTTTAACGATTTTGTGTGTGTAGTTAATATGTTCGCTAATTGATTTTGAACAAATTTTAATCGAAGAATTATTGAAGTAAAAACTGTTCGACGTTTCAACTTGCAATACAATGAAACTTTGTGTTATATAATACTTTAAAAATGATTACATGATATAACTAATGTATATATAACTTTCTAGAAGCTGACAATTATTAAAATCAATGTTAATATTTTATCGCAACTTCATTGATTTTTCTAATGCGGCATTTTTCAATATAAAAGTGAATTTTCAATTAAAGAGTCAACAGAAAAAGTCAAAATAACTGAGTGAAAAAATTATTTACACAATTTCAATCGAAAGTGCAGTGATAAAAATGAAATACAGTAATTTCATTCACAAGAGTAAAGCGGTTGTGGTCAGGTTAACAATCTCTGTGTCGCGAAGAAAATTACACCGCGAATTGCTACTACGTAGGTCGTATAATTTGTTGCAATGATATTGTCAACTCAACTTGTGTTCTTCCGTATACTAAATTTCAATTATCATTAGTATTTAATTGCAACTTGACAACAACAAATGAACACGACTTAACTTTCTTCAAATATTTTGAACATCTAAAATTGTAACTTTGTTGCAGTAATATTGTCAACTCAACTTGTGTTCTTCCGGGTACTAAATTTCAATTATCATTAGTATTTAATTGCAACTTGACAACAACAAATGAACACGACTTAACTTTCTTCAAATATTTTTAACATTCGAAATTGTAACTTTGTTGCAGTAATATTGTCAACTCAACTTGTGCTCTTCCGGGTATTAAACTTCAATTATCATTAGCATTTAATTGCAACTTGACAATTCCAAACGAACACGACTTAACTTTCTTCAAATATGTTTAACATTCAAAATTGTAACTTTGTTGCAATGTTTACTGTTCAAACGCTTTATTTGAACCACGCAGTAGTGCCTCATGCACCGAATAAAAGATAGAAGATAGATAATGTGATATGTTTTTCAACTTTGTGATTAATTGCGAAAATATTCATTTTGTACAAAGTACATAGATGTCCTAAGTGATTCTGTTACAGTTTCTACCAGCAATGTCGATAATTAGAATAGTGCTATAACCGATTTGCACCACAAGTGCATATTTGCTCACACTTTTTTACTCGCCATATTGGTTGCTTTTTGAAATACTGTTATAGAATTATAGTCTTACAATTAGATTTATAAAAAAGTTTGAAAGTAAAGATATATTTTTGATTTTGTCACATGATGCAAATGGGATTACAAGGAAATTACTTACTCGTCGTATAGTAGCATTTGATTTCATTTCTTATCCTTCCTGCAAAGTAGTTTCACGATATTCTAATGTACATTACTACAGTAAAAATTAATTAATTAGTTTACTTTGCATAATTATTGACTCGGAGTACGTTAAGATAGCATTTAAATACTTGTATTTGAATTACGTATAGAAATAAAGACACATATGTGACAGAAACATTTCGTAAATACATTTTTACCAAAAACAATCCAAACAACAGTTCTTTCAGCAATCAGATTGTAAAATAAATAAACTTTAACACTGTATTATGTGAACGCTCTGTACTTCTACCTCTAATTATAATTTCTTTGCCTTAATGAAGATCATACAAATTTGTATTAAAATATTGCGGTTTTAAAATGTCTGTACTGCAGACTTTTATGCAGAATTTTAGAGACCACGAGGCAAAATTTTAAATATTTTTGCTTATACTACCAAAGATTAAAGTTTCAGTTATTAAATCACACTTAAATAAACATTTCCCTTTGGTTTTACAATCGTAATGACAATGTAAATTAATTTATTAATATTTAGTAATAAAGAATGAATTCCTGGTGTTTTGTAAGAATTAACTCCACTTTCTAAAGTGCACGCAACACGTTATCATCACTTACCGGTCTTTCGTTAATCTCATTTAAGCGAAACACTTCTTTCCCTACAGCTACTTTATATGTGCCCAAAAAATTGTCAAGATGTTAAAATTGCTTGACAAATATGTTTTCGCAGCTTTTCACAGTTAAATAAAAAGTGTATTCTTTCGAAAAACATTACCATAATTTCAAATTTAAATGTTCGATTGCAGTTGTTTGCAAAATCCTGATAAAGTACGGTGAATGTCCTGTGTGTGATGCGGGTTACAATAATTTACCGATGCACCGAAACAATCGTTAATTTTAATCATAGTATAACCTGATTTCATGTATGAAAAAATTTGCATTGCGAATTAAGAAAAATTAAATGCGTTTATAACATTTACTTATTAATTTGAAATTTATTTTTGAGGATAAGTAAATATGAAATATTTAATTTACTTTGAACATTAATGTTCATAGTTCTACGTTAAATTTCAGAATAAAATGGATTTAAAAATTATTCGGGAGACCGGAAACTAATGTCATTTTCTTGCATTAAATTCAAACAAATAAATTTGTCCTAAGTTGTTATTTTTAATCAATGACATAATTATCCTCGTTACCAACAACCTTCTTTTCTATTTCTAATGTGCAAATTTTCAATGCCGGAACGATAGAAGTCAATTGGTTTTTTATTAAAATATGTAAAGAAACGACATTACTTTCCTTTCCCCTAATATATTTGAAAGTGGAAAAGTTCGTTTCTCCTTATATTTGATTACTATAACATGCAAAGGTTAAAATTTTTTGGACGAAATCACGAGAATATTTCAGTATTCTTACTTTGAGGTCTGAACGGCGAAAAAAGACTCGTGAGCCTAGCTAAAACTAACTGAAACCCATATTTCTCAAAAACGAACTTATACAACTTTCAAAAATAACGGCTCAACTTTAGAAAGTCCATGGTTTAAGTTTAGATTAGATTTGACAATGATTTAGATTGACCGTAAATTTTTCAAGATTTCTCAAAACGAATTTTTATGTTTTAGGATGAAGATGAGTCTTTTAGGTCGTACTTTCACCAAGTTAGTAAATTATGACACTAAAGAGTTGCGTAATATTATTAGAACGTTAGACACGTTAGCAACAGAAGTAGGGGAACAGGATTGGTCGCAACATCGGCCGTATTGCGAAATTCCGGGACCAAAACCTATTCCCTTTCTTGGGAATACATGGCGATTCATACCGTTTATAGGTTAGTGTCCACTACAAGTTATTTTCTACCCCTTGGTAGATCTTGTGTTAACCGTAGAAATCAATCTTGCCCGCCAATTTTTAAATATCCCGCACTTTTTTAAAAGTCATATCTTCAAAATTAAAATAGATTTTGTTATAACACTGTTATCACTAGAAGTGTCGGTGTTAAAACTGTTATATTTAAATATTTTAAATAAACACCTTGGAAGAAATTAAATCAAGAGGTGAAAAAAGTTGATTGATTTCATTTATACTATATAAGACAGAATGCAAATATTTTTTCGCCGTGATACGGTAAATTTGAAAGGAAATTCTCAAGTTTTGCAAAACTATTGAATTGAGAGTATCAGTGAGACGCGGCACGTTAAAATTACTTCCATAATATTAATGTTGCTCTAAATTATACGATGAGTCAAGAATCACTGATCATTTTTTATTTTACTAATTCAATTCTGAATTATAGTGGAGTCAGACACAAAAGAAATGGTACGGCAAGGAGTTAATATGATACTCTTTTAATTTATAAATGACATAATGCAAAACAATAAGAAATAAAATGTTTCTTTTTTTCATTTAAAAACCGTGCAACCTGAAGGACTAGTATATTTTTTACAATTAAGTGGTATATTATTTTATGAAATTCCATTATAGAAATAATTTCCAGGTGACTTTAAAATCCAAGAAATCGACCGTGTTTCGAAGAGATTGTACGAAGAGTACGGAAGTATTGTAAAAATGGAAGGATTACTCGGTCGACCAGATATGGTGTTTATTTATGACGCAAACGAAATCGAGCGTATATTCAGACAAGAGGAGAAAATGCCCCATCGTCCATCGATGCCTTCACTTAATTATTACAAACATGTACTACGAAAGGACTTCTTTCGCGAGAATGCCGGAGTCATCGCTGTGTGAGTTTCGAGGAAATAATCAGTGAAATTATCTACTACCGCGTTCCGCTGTTAACCTACATCTGCTTTTATGGTGCTTCTGTTTTTCCATTGAGCTTAAAATGCCGTGTTTCCATGAAAGGTAAGTAAATTATGGACCAGTGATTAGTGCAAATACTCGTTCCGTGGACACTAACCATTTGAGTTGGACAAACATGTAATGCGAATTTAAAATTCTGCAATATCGATTATCGAATATTCGAGGTGTAAGTTTGGACCGCACTATTTAACTTCAGTTCGCCCTTCGAAGCTTTTTTGGCCGAAATCGACATTTATTTTGGTCCAAATTGAGAAAAATTATAAATAGTGAATATATATCGTTCTTAATGAAGTTATTACAAAGAAAGAGTAAAAAAAGTTTGTAATTTTATATGAAATAGACTACGGGTCGGAAAAGACCCCAGAGATTTTAATCATTTTTGAAGGGCGGATGAAGATAAAAATGTTGTCACGGGGCCTGTAGTGTATTTGGAGTTGATAGATTTGGTTCGCAATCATAGGGACCCAAATTAAGGCGCCTGATGGTGGCTAAGGTTTGTAAAAAGGTAAAGTGCCAGTAGATTCGGCCATGACGCCAAAAGTCTGCTGCGAATCAGTAAAATTTCGGTTAGGTGTATGAATGAAGTAGGCGGTGTTTCTCCAAGGACGGCTCTGGCGTGCAAAATTTTTGCACCCCTGATTCATACGTTTTTTTTCTTTCCTTGAATACATTAGAAGTGAAATATAAAACAATAGGACTTTTACGTTCACAATTCAATTGTTGCAGGGCTTCTTAGATAACTTTTGACTCTTTTATTACATTGCACGTCGACGGTCTTCGGTGTTCGAACCAACGTTTTTCAATGCCACCTTGGGATTGTCTTACATCTATTAATTATTATTTTACTAATTCTTATATGTATTAATTATAATATACTCCTATACGCTGGTTGCTTGATATAGATGGCACCCGTACACATAGGTCGTCGCATGGATACCGGATATACCCAGCACCCGTAACGAAAGAGTTGACCAAATTTTTAAAAGAGTGCATTCATTAATGTGATGCTCTTTTCACTTATAAATGGCATAATTTTATAAAACAATCAAAATATAGTAAAAAAAAAAACATTTTTCTTTCCATTTAAAAACCGTGCAAATTGGGGGACGGTTGTATACATTTTTTTCTACTATTACGTAAAGATTCTTTTGTACGTCGTTTCCTATGTTTCCTATATTGGCAGTCTCTTGTATTTCTTTCAGAAATGCATTTTTTAAACGGTCAGAAGATGTGCTATGGCGCGAATAAATATTCAAAATGTGTCGGTACCTGGTCGGTACTAGTGTTAAGAAATATCAATAAAGGCTTGAATATACGCGAACACTTAAGCCTTAATTTATGCGACATGCAGATATTAATATACACTTAGACGAACGTTACAAAATTACAGGAAGGAGATTAAGAATTTCACGAAATTTAATCGAATCGTGATTTAATACCCATATTCCTAATACATATTCGTTTGTAAGGTTAATTTGAAAATTTGTCTTGTGTAACATAATATCAACTTATCATTTGATCATTTTCTGCACGATATTCGATACCTTATTACGTGAATACAAGTCACTTTCACTGTGGTCGTTTAACCGTAGTACCGTTAAACTTATCGGGCTCGTGACATGCACAACTGCAGTCAATGCACTTTTGATTGCAGCTGCGGATGAAATGATGAAAGTGGTTTATGTAAAGAATCAGAGAGGCTTGAAATATCAATTAAGTCAGGTTTTATAAAACAGAAGAGAATTAATTTCTTCCGCGGCTTCTTTATTAATTTGGGGAATTTTTTGAAAAAATTGAGAACTAGTAACTTTGTCTGCTTTGGTGGTTTTTACATAACAGCGCATCTCAGAACAGAAATGTAATTGTTTACTATAATTGACATACATAGCTAATGGTAATTATAAAGTGCGAATATTCGTAATTTACATTAACAATAGGAAAATTGAATAGAATAATATTAGGGATACCGAAAAGTAATCGAAATTTTTTTTGCTGGCAGAAAATATTTATTTATTAAAGAAATCCTAAATACTAATCGACAAAATAATTTTCATAATTTTCTAACACTTTTTGCCAGTGTAAAGGTAGTTGTTCGAGTCCCATTTTAAAAAAGTCCTTCAATTTTTTGTAGAAAGACGTTTCCAATTACATTTTCACTTCTCCAATTTTGATTACTTTTCGTATTTTCAATGCTATTACAATAAATATAATATTGTCAAAAAACTGACAATAAAATTCGATATTATCTTTCGTTGTCGCAACGAAGAATACTTCGAGTCTAAAAAAATGTCATTCTATATTTCGTTTTATGTCACTTATTTCCGTGTACATAAAAGTTTTAATTCCACTGCCAAAAGAAGTCATAAATATTCAATTCCTGCTCGTTTAAATGACACAGCCTATTTTTAGTATCGATGTATCATAGAATCGATTCAAGGACAAGTATACGTCGAAAAGGAAAACCGGTGTGATTACTTTTACATTTAGCTCTCATGTTAATGACATCGACTTATATTCAACACTTCATTGACTACCTTGCATTATAATTGATTTTCAAGTTCCTCTACCTTGAAACTAGTCTCAACAGATCTAATCTAGATTCTTAATAATTGCAAAGCAATTCGACCGTAAAATACGTCTATGTATAAAATAAAAATCTACATATTTTTTGGGACATTCTTTTTTTGCGCCGACTACTACAATGCGATGGACGGAATTATGTCAGCCATCGCGACTTGTTCTTAACACATTCGAAAACTTTACATAGACTTATAAAAATGGCCCTTCCAAAAAAAAACCTTCCAGTACAATAACGAGTACTACTCGTGACGCGATAAATGCAACAGTCAATTTTGAAGTATTCCTAAAATTACAAAATTAATGACATCGGTGAGTCTTAATAAAATAAAATTAGTTTTATACTATTCAATATTACGTTAAGTCATATACTACGTCCGAAATTAGGGGCTAGATTGTTATTTTAGTAATTAATTCAGAGTTATTGCACATTCAGACATAAAAGAAGTGGCACGGAAAGGGGTTAATGGTATTAATCACTTAGATTTGAAAAGCGAAGTATATATTCGAATTTGGAGAATCAACAGTTTCCAATTTATATTATTTTTTTGCAATAATAAAATTACTCTAATTCTTTCAACAAGTTTCTCGCTTTAGTCTTAATGAGGAGGTACAAAACACCCGCATGCAATGTGTTAAAAGATAGCTGTCTTCAATGGGACATATCTGCTACAATTTTGTATATTTTTACTTAAAAAAAATATATAGTATGTAGTTAACATATGAATTAAATATATGCCGAAAATATAAGTGCAATTCAGTATTCTGATTTTATAAAATAAATTACAGAAGAAGGGCTAAAAAGTAGAATGAAAAAAAGAGAATACCCTGTTAACCCTTTCAATACTGCGGGGATATATAAGTCCCAGAGAATGTTCAAAAATTACTGGTGCGAGAATACTAAACAGATCACAGAATACTAAACAGTATTCTGTGATCAGTACTTCACAACACGTGCTTCGTTTAGCATAACCTAACTAATTCATACTTGGTATACGTTCATAAGGACATATGAGTCCAAAAGCATTTTTTCAAAAACCATATTTTCTAAAAATCTGAAATTATGTAAACATGTTCCTTTACTTATTTACAGCACATTTAGTTCAATTATACAGAAATATCTTCATTGGCCAAAAGTCGTATTGAAAGGGTTAAGGAACTGCTTGAACCTGTGCTCAATAATTAGCTGGTTAAATGTTTCTATTTAATTGATCCATCCTGAATATTACAATAGGTTTTATTTGCCCAAATATCTTTAAGAGATCTCCCCGACAACTTACTCTCACGCAAACTAAACGGCACGTTAAAAGTGTTTGTTTAACTCGTGTTTACCATCGCTTAAACGTACACAGATATATAGCCGAAGATAAATACTGTCTTCGAATACCTGTTAAAAGTTTTCGTCAGATTTCGGTAAAATATAGATGCCTTCTTCGTCCTATAATTGCACTCGATGATATTATAATTAATTTTGTAAAGATAATCAAACTCATTAATATTATATTGCGATTGAATTGCTATAGAGTCCAGCTTTGAAGGAAGATTGAATCCAGGCCCACTGATTGCAAATCTGACAATGAGCATGTTTACATTAACATATCGCCAGTTTTCAAGAACAACGACAAATTTGATTTTATATCGTTAACGAGTTAATTACACAGGAAGAATCTACGTAAGCTTTATTCCATTGTGAATAAAACTCATATTCGTAAAACTAATATGGGTGGGGTGGGGGGGGGGGGGGGGGCGGCTACCGCACGCGTGTCATTATGTGATTGGCCGAAATATGCCGCCATATTGGCGTCGTTTTCGACTAAAAAGGGCCTACTGTCAAACTGACATTTTCGAAATGTGTCGTTATTCTAGAAAATCGGCGATATGTTCTTTTCACATTCATCTTAAACTGTTTCAGCATAAGAAAAAAGGGGCTGGTTGCACTTTTAAATATAACAGCTACTATATTAAGTAATGTCTAAAACAACGTTGTACATAGATAATTCTCCTTTTTAAAGTACTCACATAATCTGGGTAATTCTAATATCAAATACTTTCTCCCTATCAATAAGTTACATAGTGTTTTCCGATCGATACTAGATATCTTAATCTGATCATAATATTTTGTTACAACTTTTTGCAATTATTTTTCGAATTTCACTAATTGTAAGTTAGCGGTTTCACTTAGAAATAGAAAGGGTTTTTTAGTTTTCAGCTAGTCAATGTCGACTTTGATATATTTTATTATAAATTCGACGTTAGATTTGTATATTCCATTATTTAAATATCTCTCATTGTCTATTCTCCCTTTTACCATATAAAAGAGAAGTTTATGAAAAATAAGGTCATTTAAAGAGCCTGCATGGGTCAGTGTATGACCCGCGGCTCATAAGTTAGCCATCTCTATTCTAATCTGCAAGCGATTAAATCGATCAAAATTTTTCCCCCCATTATTTCCTATTTTCCAAAGTTATCGACTGGCTGCTTGACATTTCTGAACATATTGAATTAACCGTCAATAGATTTTTTGTTAACCAGGAACTCTTTGACGAGAAGCGAAATAAACCTTTCAATTTTATTGTGCATTACAGGCACGGCGAAAGCTGGTACAATTTCCGCAGCAAGGTGCAGCAAGTTATGTTGCAACCGAGAACCGCGAAAATGTACATCGGCGCAATCGAAGAGTCGAGTTTGGCATTCCTTCAAAGGTTTCAATAACAACTTGTTTCTTTTTCCAACTATTCCACTCGTTCCCTTCAGATGTTTAGATATTTTTTACACCTTTCATTCCTTCCTTGCTTTTTCGCAATTTTCCTAATTCCAATTTTATTATCGCGATGAAATCGATCGTTGGTATTTATTTCAGGATTGACAAGATTCGAGACGAGAACGACGAAGTGCCGAAAGACTTTTTGAACGAGATTCACAAGTGGTCTCTTGAATGTAAGTGTCGACTAGTTGTAACTACTTTTTCGAATTTAAAAAAAGGGTCTAGCTGGGTAAAAGTGGTTGCAAGTGGTAAAAAAATGCACGTTTGGAAAAAACATCATTTTCTATTTTTTTGGCATGATATACTTTTGCAAAAAATCTGAAAAAATTACAGTTCCATATTTATAGCAAGCTTGAGAAACTACAAAAATAGTAACGTGGTCACATCAGTAATTTAGCTAATAATATAAACAATGGTTGATTTTTAATTTTTTTAACTGTGTTCCAAGACTTTTAAAAATCTAAAAAAAAATACACATTAAAATTTATGGTACGCTGCAAGTACTATGAAAATGTAGAAATAGTTATTTCACATTTTCAATAAAAAATTCATGTTTATAAATTTCTCCAATTTTTTAATAAGCGATGTGCCAATTAAGAAATCTGAAAAAATTGGAAAGTATGCACATCATTGAGTATAATATCTGTGATTTTTTTTAGAATTTTCTATCGAACCAAATAGGAGATATCGGGTAAAAATAGTAAAGTACGTTTCACCCTCTTACTACCCCTACGATAGGGGTAACAGATTCATACCTTGCAGAAATAATTTTTCCTACGAGCCCTATTGTATGGTATGTCTAAAGATTAATTATCTTTGGGGACACTTTTACCATGATTATCCGGCTAGATCTTTTGGATTTAATCGAACGAAATGTAACTTTCATGAATTTCGGTAGAACTTATATTAATGATATATTTTACAGCATAAGATTTGGATTTTATTTTATTTATAGTGGGGCAAATGGAATATTAATATGCGGCAAAATTCATTAACCGGAAGTGTACTGCAACATTACTGCCATTTGTTGACAAACTGGAAATACTAATTTCCTTTCATTTTCAAACATTATTCTTTAATTAGTTTCTTTATTGAAATTTCATATGTCTAAGATAACGGTTCGATATCGATTTCTCAGTGATTTGATATTAAAAAGATTCAAACCAACTTATGTAACAAATAATTCAACTTTCACCAAAACGTAAGTCAAGAAAGCTCCTTTAAATTATTAATAAATTAAATATCGTCTATTGCATAGTCAAATCGGAGTATAAAGTCAATAACTCATTGATTTTTAAACATTCTGAGAAAAAAAATGATTTACTATGATAAGTTATCAAATAAAAGTGAAATTGCACAAAAATTACCTCAACGTTAGATTTCAAATATAAAGAAAAAGATTTAGCAGGAAATAAAACTGTCTGTCGAACATGGAAATATCACGAATATTTAAGTATTACTTCATCAATTCACCTATGTCGAAAACATTTAATTATTAAATCGATAGTCACATCCCAGACAGTTAAATTGGCTGTTATGCAAGTGGAAGGTGTCCCAGATTCGCGCCGTTGAATTTCCGATTGGAAAAAATCTTTTTCTCACTCCTTCTTCAATTACCAACTTCCTCCATTGTTCGCATGCAGATAATATCCCTATTTATGTAAATTAAAATCACCATCATATAAAGTAATTAATTGTAGAATAACTGGATAATCAACTATCTTCAAACGTTTGAATGACTCACGATGTAACTATGCTTGACACGAAGAATGGTACTTTATTACCGTATACGTTTCAATCATATCTTTCATTTTTCCACGTACTTACTTTCACAATCACTCAATGATTCTCAGATGCATAAATTCTTTAATGACAGTAATTACACTGATGGCGAGTTGGAGTTTTTACCTCCTAATCCACCGTCATAAAAAAAAATAAAGTAAAGTGTTAATATATTATATTGTCAGTGGTATGGAATCTAAATTAGTAGCTTTTAATCGACGTGAGCATAGCAGTTAAATTTTAAAAAATACGAAACAGAAAGAAAGTCCATATCACTAAATTAGAGCCTGTGTCAGTCGCTGAGACAGTCTTTATAAAACCGGTAGCTATTCTACGTTATATTACAGAGATTTGGTATAATTGTATACCAATTTCTCAGCTAACATGGTACTTGAATGAAGTGGCTACTTGTGTCCAAATGTGTAGAATCAAATGAAAACACAGGGTGCTTATAAACGTCTCATATGCGTCTCAATTAACACGTAGAATGTTATGTACTCTTTCCTAATCGGAGAAGTAAAGTGACAGGTTTACTTCCTCTTTTTTGCGTGCAGATGTTAAATTGTACATACACGCATGGCAAGCTTTTCAGGACTCAGATGGAAGGGGGAATTTCACTTTCGGTTTCTGGATAAACCTCGTCCGCTAAAATTTGTATTGGCAATCTCCTGTATTCTTTGTTGGTTTTTCTCTTTTACGAATAGAGTATATTGAAACGTACAAAAATCAATTGTATATTTCTTTTTACAATGCTTATACCAGGCTATAATTGACACTGATAGTGATTAAACAATGTTTTAAGTAAATACATTATAGTACAATGTTTATATTTCCATCTTATGCGTTTAATTAGAAATAATTCTCTTTTTTAAAGAAAATATTGGGTCAGCAAGAAAGTAATTTCGGTTTTTGATGAGAGCCAGCGTTACGTTTGTTCTCAATGATTTCTGACAATGTTTTAATTTTTTTCTTCTAACAATCGAAAGTTGTGAAACTTTTGACTTGGCTTAGAAAAAAATTGCGCTTTATTTTGTTTGTAATTGTTTGTGTAGGAGAATTTTAACATAGAGTGAAAAACGGACATTTCTGTTATGTTTTACTTTTTTATTTTTTGCAAAATTCAAACTTGGTTGAGAAGTGATGTCACAGCCTCCATGTAGCCCTGATCTGACACCATTAAATTACCATTTATTTTTCAGCTTGCAAAACTTTTTGAATGGTAAAATTTTTAATGGCGATGATAGCCTAAAATTGCATTGGGTTCAGTTTTTTCTTGATATGGGCCAGTATTTCTATAAAAACGAAATCACGAATTTGTCAAAACGATGGCAAAAGGTCATCGAAAAAATTCTTTGTTAAAAAAAATTAAGTTCCATTTCACACTACAAAACCGAAATCACTTTCTTGCCAACCCAATATTATCCACACGCTCTTGTGGTACAAAATGTAGCTAACAATTCCCGTTTCATCCAAAGAATTGGGATGGTATCCAACAAATGATACATCGATTATTCAATTGAATACCTTTTCAGCAATAGCACGAGTAGCATTGGACGTGCGACTGGGATGTCTGGATGACGATGCAAATGCAGAAACTCAACGCTTAATAGACGCAGTGACGACGTTCTTCGCTAATGTCGGTGTATTAGAACTGAAGATTCCGTTCTGGAAATTCTTCAACACGCCTACTTGGCAGAAATATGTCAACGCCCTGGATGTTATCTTAAGGTGAAGAGAGAATGATCAAGTAGATATAAGTTTCCTTTGTTTTTGTGGGAGTAAATGTCACCCCTTAATATGTTACTTAAATTTTTACCATTTTAACGTAATTAAGTAATTGTTGAGCGTTGGAAAAGTTGCTTACTGGAATTCAAATAATAAATTATATTATGTATCAATGACTAATTAACCCTTTGCGGTCAGTGTCCCCGTAGTGGGGACATTCTGAAATCGTCGTAGAAGTCGATGTCAACGTACCGGCGACATTCGAAGTCGCCGCGGAAGTCAGCTTGCTAATTCGCTTGCTATTGAACTTCTGAAATTAAAGCTCCATTTAATTGGTACAGCAATGCCAAATTGATTTTTACGTATTAATTTTTAACGTATTATAAGTAGTATTAAACGAAAAGTAACTGCGAAATGCTAGATATGCTCCGACCTGCTGGTACTCCTAAAGGCGAAATCTGCCGACCGCAAAGGGTTAAATTAGGCAAAAGTTTTCCAAGTCCCTATTATCATGAAAGTTGTAAATCTAATAACAGAGAAATGCACTGATCACAAATAAAAAATTTGCATTGTTATCAGTACAACGTCAAAGTACACGGCAGCCGCCTTTTCGAGGACGAAAGACGGTCTAAATTCTGCGAAGGAGCTCTCTCTTCTGGAAAGAGTGTTAGCTGCAGAAGGTGACGCCAAATTAGCTACGATACTGGCTCTCGATTTATTTTTAGTTGGAATCGATACCGTAAGTGTGTTTGTTCAAGTTAACAAGTTACATAAGTAATTCCTTGCCCCGTATCCTGCCGCTCCCGTATTGGAACATTTAAATGGCCCGGAGTATATGCTATTTAAAAGATAACATAACATGTAAACCACACCGTCATTATCGAGCCCTGCCGCTTACAAAAGATTAGAAGGCTCAATTTGTAATTGAAACATCCATGTCATACTCACTGCGCTACTATTGACGGAAACATAAAACGCTGCGATAAACAAAAATCATTTTTTCTTTCTTTCTCATCGGTCTCGTTAAATTTCATTAACCCATTTGCATCATGCGCCTACTTGAGGTGCCTTGTCCAGGCATCTGCGACGTTCAACTGACGACTGGCCCATATCACCGCGCGTGGTCGGTCGTATGTGCAGACAGTCGCGTGCTCGCGGAATATTCCGCGCTTGGTGATAGCAGTCAGTCGCGGATCGCGGAATATTCCGCGTTCGGTGATAGCAGTCAGTCGCGGATCGCGGATTATTCCGCGCTATGATGCAAATGGGTTAATACGTCCTGATTACCTTAAACTTATGGAAACGTTTTCAAAGGATGTTAAGAAAATTGAAATTATTTTCCAAAGACTTCAAGCACAGTGGCGTCCGTGCTGTACCAACTGTCGTTGCATCCGGAAAAGCAAGCTCGAGCACACAAAGAAATCAGCAGCGTGCTTCCGGATAGGGATGCACATCTCGAAGGGAAACACTTGGAAAATCTGAAATATTTGAAGGCATGCGTGAAAGAAACGTTGAGGTGAGTCTTACTTCTTAAGTGACATATGGACTGTACACATAATACGGATTTAAATTTGAAGTACAAATGTAGTTGGACTAAAAGAATTGGAGGAAAATTTGCTTTGTCGACCTTTGGATCAATTTTTCGAATAACTTATAATAAGAGAGCTATCAATTTTGACTAATTCTGAAATGTGTATTATATTTAAAAATATGACGTTAGATTGAGCAAGTCGTTCTTGTTACATCACTGTCTGATTAACCACGAAGAGTCTTTCTTGTCACAATCTAAACATGTGTATTGTTTGGATACAAGCAAATGGAATTACAATACCCATTATATTTTTGTTTTAATTAGAATGTACCCAGTCGTCATCGGCAACGGACGAAGCATGACTAATGACACCGTAATCAGTGGATACCACGTCCCAAAGGGGGTAAGTTAAGCCTCTTTTCACCCTACAATTAACGCTAGAATTGTCTGTTTCAATTTCATTATATTCAAATAGTACTTATAATAAGTACTTTCGAAACAGAGGATTCGAGAGGTGAAAAAGAAAGTTAATTAAGTAATTTAAGGGTCATTAGGTAGAAGCGAAGTATTTTCTCCATGACTCCCTTATTTGGGAAATTAAAAAAAAAAGAAATCGGTCATTCTGACCTTGTGCAAATTTTAGTGTCAAATAACAGTAACAATTGCATCCGAAAAGAATCAAAATTAGAAAAAGGAAAGAACTAAAACGAATGTCTTTCACAGTCACTCAAAGCAGTATAAGAAGTTGAGATCCGGTTACTTCTCCCTGACATTTGACATATATGGTATGATAATCATGCAACCAACTTAGAGAGTACAATAGTAAAAGTCGATGCATCTCAAGATACATCGTAAACGAGCAGTTATTGGCGAATGAGATCTTACTATCACGTCAAATCTGGCACACAATTTATTCCTCATCCTCACTTATTATAGTACCCTCCAGTCCTATTTCAAGATCTAACAATAAGTAAATGTCTCGCGAAAGGCCGCGCGGAATAAAACAATAAGTAAGTAACAGATTTCATCATTTTTCTGAAACGAGTCCTTGCATTTTCAATTGTTTATGCCTTTAGCTTTAAACACTCAAAATTGCAAAAGTGTAATAAACAGTACACTTTGTTAAAATTTAAATAGCTTTCAAAAGAGGAACCGAAATTTAGTTTGCGCGTAATAAAACAATAAAAAAGTAACAGATTTCATCATTTGTCTGCAACGGGTCTTTGCATTTTCAATTGTTTAAGCCTTTAGCTTTAAATACACAAAATTGCAAAAGCATAATAAATAGTAATGTGTGTTAAAAGTCTACATACATTTCGGAACGGAACTTAAATTACATGTTAATTGTTAAAGCGGATTAAAATGGTAGTAAAAGGTCATTTAGAAAAATAAAAAATTGTAAACATATCCAAAGTAAGTGGAAATAACAATATATATACACAAAGTCCAGTCTACCCTTTCGTTACAAAACAATTGTCGAAAATGTCTAGGCCATGACACGAGCAAGTAAAAGCATTCTGCGGAAAGTACAACTTTGAGGCCTGTTAATTAATTATTACAGATCATTTTTTCAAATACTTTTTACATTTTCTGTTTCTATGGACATTCTACTATCGATTTCCAATACAATTTTATTCATCTGGACTGGAAAATTGACTTTTGTCCAGCTAGAAGGGCGAAATTAGTGCGGCGGGAGTAGGCGATTGAAAACGTGAAGTTTCGCTGTTCTCTAGCCATCTTTTAATTATCGGACTCTAGAAAGATCGAATCAGCCACTCTCTAAGTTCGAATCTGGCCCCTGGCAGAGGAGACACGTAGTCAACCGTGCTATTATTAAATTGAGAAATGAACTGGCTCTCTGATCAAGAAATGTCGGTGACAACTCACTGACAGATCTTTCAGCATTATATACAAATAGCTTTTTCCACAACGTGGATATTCAATGTCGTAAGAGCTGAAAAATGAGAGGCAACGAGAAATAAGAGAAAGGTGAGGGCACAGTAATGACGCGTAAAGAGCGAAGCGGATTCTCCCTCTGCACGCATCACGGAGAAGAATTCTGAATAAACCATTTATTCTTAACGTTTAGAACATGTGAAAAATGCGACAGTAATTCTGTAGTTTCATGCGCAATTTTTCTCTCGCTGTACTTTCAAGGTTGCCTTCGAGAGGGGTACTCGTTATTTCAATTGTAGCCATCGAGGTAATTTAGCTTTTGCAGTTCATCCGGCTTTCAAATATTTTTAATACTAATGAGACTATTTTGTAGCCTTTTTTATCATATAGGTAGAATTGTATATGACTGTTTTTGTGAATATTTTGAAAGTAGAGCAAAGTTTTTGCTCGTCGCCTCTGACAGACTTTCTTTTACTTTTTCAGCTTGCACCTGCTATGGTCATTTCGTTTAGTGGCTACGAATCTAGATACGGTCTGAACTACGGAATAAGAGATATTTTATATTGTTATTTAATATATCACAATATCGATATTTCTCTAACTCGTCTACTAGATTCTAGTATAGTAATTCCAGTCTCTAGATAAAATGATCATAGCAGTGAAAGTAGGACTAAGGTGCAAAGATGAGTTTGGAGGTAAAGACCCACACTCCATTAGTCAGATTGAGATCACATGCTTGTTATAGTCCGACAACTTAAAGATGGCTGGGCAAAATAATGCGGGTCTAATTCACGCAGGGGATATCCATGTCGCATTTACTGAGCTAAATAAGTAGAAACACGAGAATGCTGCGATTACGTTTAGTGTTTATTTTAGCAGATTGGGTTTAAGGATTTCAATAACGAAATGATGGAAATAGGTGATTGAAAATGAGAGGTTCCGCCGCTCCCTAGCCATCATTCAGTTGTCGGACTGTACCTCTAGAAAATATTTCCCAAATTATCTAATATTAGGGGTACCGAAAAGTAATCAAAATTGGAGAAGTGAAAACGTAATTGGACACGTTTTTCAACAAAAAATCAAAGGACTTTTTTAAAAAGGGAATCGAACAACTACCTTTACGGTGGCAAAAAGTGTTAGAAAATTGTAGAAATTATTTTATTGATTAGTATTTAAGATTTCTTTGATAAATAAATGTTTTTAGCCAGCAAAAAAAATTTTGATTACATTTCGATTCCCCCATAATATATCATAGCATATAGAGCTCTTTAATCCATCTGATAGGACTTAAAAAAAGTATTATATTATAACAATTGAATATGGTATTCAGAACTAAAAACACTATTTAATGTTAGAACTGTCGGCGTTAAATCTATTATATGAGATTTAAATGCGTTAAATAAGTGTTTTAGCAAGAAAGGAATCAAAATGTGGAGAGGATGATTAATTGTCTAGTTTTTGTTCTTTAAGATGAAAAATAACTATAAGTAGATAAGATATCTTCTCTATGGATCTATTTAAACTTTGAGAACTTTTATGAATAAGGTGAAATCAGTCATTTTGACTGGCTTGGTAGTTTTAGTGTTAAATGTGAGATTGTCCGAATGTTTCTGTGGTTTAAAGGTAATTATTACCTTTCATTCTAATGACAACATTCTTTTTTGCCTTGTCAGGTACACGTAGTCTTTCAACATTACGTAATAAGCAATCTGGATAAGTATTTTCCACGAAGCAACGAGTTTCTTCCGGAGCGTTGGATGCAAGAGGATGGCGTGCAGCACAGTTTCGCGTCCCTTCCTTTCGGTTATGGAAGGAGAATGTGCCTTGGTCGACGTTTCGCCGAATTGGAGATACTCATCGTACTCAGTAAGGTAAGAAAAATGCTTGGAATTCAGACATTTTCGATTCTAAATATACTTCGGAATCAGAGATCTTCGATTCCACGTATATTTGAGAATTCGAAATTCTCGGTTACGAATATAATTTAAAATCTGAAATCTTTGATTCCGAATATGTTCAGAGTTCACACATCTTCGATTCTGAATGTGCTTGGAGATCAGAGATCTTTGGTTCTTCGCATTTTTGAAAATTAGAAATTGTCGATTTCAAATACATTTAAGAATCAGAAACTTAAGATTAAATATGCACGGAAATCAGAAATCCTCGATTCTGAATACGCTTGAGAATCGGGATCTTGGATTCCTCACATTTTTGAAAATTAGAAATTTTCGATTTCAAATACATTTGAGAATCAGAAAACTTCGATTGAGAAACTTAAGATTAAATATGCTTGGAAATCAGACATCTTCGACTCTGAATATGCTTGGGTATCAGAGATCTTGGATTCCTCGTATTTTTGAAAATTAGTAATTCTCGATTTCAAATACATTTAAGAATCAGAAACTGATGATTAAATATGCTTGGAAATTAGAAATCTTCGATTCTGAATATGGTTGCGGAGGGTCTTCGAAAATCGGTGGAGTTCCGAGATCTCCGGCTGCTAATATGCTTCAGGCTTATTCATCTCCGATTTTAAATATATTTGAAAGTCAGAAATCTTCGATTCCAAATATGTTTGAACTTCAGAGATCTTAAATTTTAATCTTAAAAGAAACTTTGAACTCGGATTGCATTTGCAGGTCGAGGATTACAGTATCTTCTACCTGTAGATCCGACATCTTTCTGCAATAGCAAGTAATACTGACCATGGTTGACATTTATGATAAAAGTAATTAATATTACAACGTCGCTTCAAGGTTATTACTTTTCACAAGTTTATTTTTAAAGACAGACCTAGCACACGTGTTACTATTCATATCCTCATTATTATTCAGAATAATTAAATGAGCGTAGACAGAGGAACGACATTCTCAGACACTTTCGTTTCGGTTATTGAAATTCTCTGCAAATCAGTAAAGAATTCCCCATTGGCACTGAAGATTCGAACTTGAATCTATTATCATTAAAAAAACCATACCTCCATTGTCGTAATTATCTATGTATATTATACTTTACTCACAAGGAAATGTTACTTTAGAAATAGAAATACAAATAAATATAGAAGAATTTAAATAATCCTTAAAATAACAGCATTAAGACAACAGAATATTAAATTAATGTTAACACTTTGCACTCCTATTTCGAGTCAGACTCGACACAGCTTTCCGTGGCACTTAACGTTTCATTTATTTACTAATTACCTTCTTCTTTAATGGATTTGGCTTTGGGTTGGAACTGAGTTTCAGTTTTGAGATAAATCAACGTTTCGCCAGCATTGCAGTTAGCTACACCAGAGCTTCGAGGAAACTCTGATACTAAATTAGTATCAGTCTCAGTATGATCTCATTGTCAGTACCAGTATCAGTAAGATCAGTATGATTACAGTGTCAGTATTAGTATTGTCACAGTGTCAGTATCAGTATGACCTAGGTATCAGTATCAGTACGACTTCAGTGTTAGTATCAGTATCAGTATGATTTCAGTGTCAGTATCAGTATCATTTCAGTGTCCGTATCAGTATGGTCCCATTGTCAGTATCAGTATGATCTCAGTATCATTATCATTATCAGTATCAGTATGATTTCAGTATCAGTATCAGTATGCTCTCAGTATCAGTAAATCTTTCTGGCTGCGAAAGCCTCAAAACTATTAATTATCGACTTTTTGAAATCAACAATAATTTTGTATTTTAAGATAAATATGCCGCAGTATCTACAATTGTTCCTACTATTAAATAAAAATGAATAATCAACAATAGACAATTTTTCGAGACTATATTTTCTTATCTGATGAAAAGTTAGTAAAATAAATTGGAGCGCAAAGGGTTAATGTGATGAATTGATGATACCTGGACAAAGTAAGAATTCTTTTTGACCAGCCTGAATGGAATCATCATTGTCTGTGTGCAACCAGCGTGACCACTGAAAGGCTAATGGTGAAGGTAATTGCGACGAGTACAAAGTATATAGCAATAAACCTTGAAGAGACATTTAACCAGTTTCTCTTTGATGATTCTCTACTGTTCATCGTTATCTGGATTATAACAGGTTCTTAGATTTCTCATCAATCCCAACGACAAAATGTTGACAGCTTTTTTCCATCAACTTTCTTATAAATTGATAAAAAAAAATTAGAAATTTGTTTCATCCATTTTATCTTCAATCTGTGAACATCATTTTCAATACATTTTCTTATAAATTGATACGAAAATACTAAAGTTTATAACTTTTCGACTTCAACAAAATTGCAGTTAGTTATCAAATGCACCCAATTTCCAAAGTTTCATCAAACATAATCGTTGTTTTATTTTAATTAAAATTACCAAGCTAGTTGACCTGGCTGGGCCTCAATTCCTTAAAAAAGGAAAAAAGCAACCTAAGTCCGCAAATTGTCTTCTCCTTTTATTATTTAATTTTAAATAATTTGTGTCATACATCACTCGATATACTGAATAAATTATCAATAACTTTAGTATCATTAAAGAAACGTTAATATTGTCATTATTTCCAATGTTAATTACTGTAAGTTCCCTAATGACATAAGGTCCTCTGTGAAACATTATTTCAAAAGTCGTGAAGACATTGAAATAAATCCAGTCTCACAATTAAGAAGAGAAAGGTGCGGTAACAGTCCCTACAGGTGAAAAGAATTTTTCTTCCGTAAACTTTCTACCTTTTTCTACCTGAAATTTCACGTCAACGTAACTTCATAACGTTAACAAGAGTTGTTGAGTTTTTAAGGTCACAGCGTGCAAGTACGCGTGCAATGCAAACAAAGAAAGGAAACGCGATATCAAAGTACCGAGACTAATTTAACGTTTTATTTCCATTGACGATTACAGAAAGCTAAATCTCAATTATCTTAGCTACATAGAAAGGTCTGATTTTTTTGTTACGTTTTGGTATGGTTCAAAATGTATTTGACTGTGTAGATTCGTTATTTGGGAATTAATTGTGAAATTTGTTTTATCAGCTACTTAGTATTAGAGTCTGCAAGTTCTAAGGGGTGCTATTTGAGCTGCTTTCTTAAAAAATGGGGAGAAATTTGTAAGACGGCTTGATTTTGTACGAATACAGTTTTAATGGGTATACAATTTTGGCTAAGACTTAAAATTAATATTTTATAGCTTGTCTTCCAGTTTTGAAATTTGTATTTTTAGCTTGGCAAAAATATTGAGGACGGCTCCGTTTTGCATAAAAGGTATATTTATGGACAGAATTTTTAGTGATGGGAAGTCCAAAATTTTGCACAATGTTGCACAATTTTTACTATTCGGCTAGATTATTTTAATTGTTCAACATTCTACTGCATCCTAACTATGCCATAAAGTGGGTAGAACATTCATTCGCTGCTTTTATCTGCGTTTTTTTACGTTCTGTTGATTAATTTTCTCCTCGAAGTGAATTAATTAGGTTGCTTACTTCTTCATTACCGGTACAATTAATTGTTTCTATTATAATATCCATTTTCTAATATTCGCCTGTTTTATTAAACTAAGTATGTCATAGAAAGAAGATAGTGAAACGATCATTTTAGAAAGTTTCATTTTACTATACATAATGTTAGAAATTAACAATATAGTGTATTTTGTATTTGTGTATTGTGAACACAAATCTATTTTAACAATGCAAAAAAGTGTAATGACAGTGCAAACACATCTTATCAACTGGATTGGATTTATCAATTTTGCATAAACGTTTTACCCTATGTTGAAAAGTAAGGTATAATTGCTTTTTCTGTATTAGAATTAATTGGAAATTGTGGGTGAAGGAAATTGAGGAAAGTGAAGTAGAAAATTTCGTTTTCATTGTTTTTCTTTTTTTCAGATTATACAGCGCTTCAAGGTGGAATATCATTACGAGAAATTAGATTATTATATTAACCCGATGTACACACCCAAAGGACCTCTTAGTTTTAAGTTTATCGACAGATAATTCCACGATAAATTGCTGTACAGAAATCAACGATTATTCCTTTTTATACATTTATAAAAACTCTATTAAAATTCATTTACTTTGAACAGTTAATGAATACTTTATTTTATAACCTGTTTATAATAATTAGAATTAGTAATTAATAAATATATCTTTGCAAGTTTAAATTCGATTTCTCTAATTTTTAATCATTTTTTTTAAACAAATATAATGTATAGATTAGTAAAATTTTCTAGATTTTTTTAAACTGAAGAGAATCAGTTCTGTTTTCTACAAAAAATTACAAAAATTCAAAATTTGCGGGAGCTGTTAATTTGAAAAAATTGTGACTCTGTCAATGTGATGTAAAATAAAGAAGTATAGCGTAATGAATAAGCTATTGTGTCATTTTTAATTTGAACGAGATTAAAAACGAGCGCTGAATTAGCACCAAGTACTGAAACCAAAATTGGAAAACTGTTATTCAATTTTGTATTTTTGCGGTATCAGTAAATACTGGTATCATAATATTGCGGCTTCACAGACGAGACAATTGCTATCTCGGAATCATTTTGAATTTGAGTTCCCCATCTGGAGCGTACATAAACGTAATTTTGTATTCCAGAGGTTTATGGTGGTACTCCAATTTGTAACGTCGTAACAGCTGTAAAAAAATTACTATTGTTATTGAATTATACCATTAAAATAACTAACAATATTTGACTCCAAATATAAAAAGAGACATCACTATTATTGACTAACAATACATGATAAAAAATGTTTTAAAATTTACGCTTATAGATTCCAAATGTATCTTAAATTATGTATATTTTTAATTTGTATGTAACACGGGTTGATACCTTTTTGAATATTGTCTACGAGTAATAATTTTTTATATATTACTTAAGGAAAAATTTTCTTTGCATTTTAGCACAGAACGTTTTCACATTTTTACCGATAATAATTGCAACTCCTCACCTTGGCAAGTAAAACTTGCATTTCAAGATCTGCAAATCTTCTACCTAAACACATACGTGCCCCATAACCATAAGGTAACGAAGCGAAGGGATGAAGTTTCTCGTTGGCAGACTCTTTCAGCCACCTCATTGGCTTGAATGTCTTTGCATCTGTCACGTATTCCTCCATGTTACCTGTTACAACTGTAGGAAACACAACTTGCACCTAGAATAAAATGTGAGCGGTATAAGTATCACCAAAACACAAGAGAATTAGGGGTGTGCAGAGTGATTCTTAAAAAATGGCTCGTTCGATTTGAATTTTCAGAGCAAAGAGATGCTGTAGGCATAGAGTTAAATGTTTGGAGCCTCAATTTTCAAAATGTTTTAAATTGGTCTCAATTTTTCAAAGTTTAAATTTTTAATAGATTTTGTAAAAATTGTTATTTAATACACTGTTGTCTCAGTGGTTTGAGCCACCTAAAAATTTATGTTCTACACAAAATGGCTACAGCTCTTCAAGCAAAAAGCAGAAATATTGCCCACTGAAAAAAAATTCTTTTGCTTAATATTAGAAATTGTTATGCTGGTCTTCTTCTAACAATAAGAAACACTCTGTAAATATGTAATTGTAGCGTAAAGCATATACAATTGAAATAGAACTGATTGGTATAATTTTATCAATGAAAATTATATTTCAGACTTTGTAAAGTAATTGTATGTTACAAAAATGTAATGTGTAAATTTGATTTTGTACGAAAATATTGTACACTTTCTGATCTTGATTATATGAGTTAAGTATTAAAATGCTTTCAAAAAAATATGGTTTGTTTTCTTTCATTTTCCAACAAATTACTTACTCCTTTTGGTATTTTGTAGCCACATATCACTGTATCGTTTTGCAATGTTCTACCATTTCCAATAACCGTGGAGTATACTCTAAAACAATGGATATATTGCTTAGAAGAAATTCTCTTTTTAAATTGTAAAGAACATGGAATCTTAAATTGATCTTTGTCAATTCAAATACCTAAAGACTTCACGAATGAAAGCTTTCATGTAAACCGCTTGATCGAGATGACTCGTTGTAAGAGGAACGGAAGGATCAGGAAGAATTTTAACAAGTTCTTCATAAATCTTTTCCTGTTCTTCCGGTCTGATTGCTAGTTGATACAATATCGAACATACCGCCATCGAAATCTGAAATAAAAGTGTACGTTAAACATTTTTGAATTTCCACAATATTTCCCAAATTCTCACTTTTATCGCTAGCGGTATATTTAACCCTTTGCACTCGGATGTCTCCTCTGAGGGAACCTTAAAATTTATTAGTGACTACAGAGGATGAACTTATTGCATCGCAACATTTTACGAAATGTATATTTCTTCACGCTTTTCTATTGAAGTGACGCAAGTGAACAAATCGTACATTGCCGCCTAATTAGGTACTTACAACGTCAAAGGTGTCTCCGCGTGCAAAGGGTTAACAAAGTACAGGGCGAATTTGGAAAGAAGTCACTTGATAAGTGGTTTACTCTGATTCGCCCGACAAACAGAGACCTCTTTTGTATTAATGTATTTTTGATTGTAACGCGTGACGGAAAAAAAAGCTCTTAAAGACGAGATAAGTGTTTAATTTTTAGTTGTCATTCACCGAGGTCAGGTTTCAAGGGCCGATTTGATGGTAATAAGGCGGTGAGAGGGCAGTCTCTCCTTACCTCGTACCTCATATCAGGTCACTTCTTTCTAAATTCCCTCAGTACTGACAGATAAAGTCAGTGGTAATTCCGAGTACACATGGTTAACAAATTAGAAAGTATATTTAAAAAAAAACAGCTCAATATGTTAACTTGTTCGTACCGTATCTATTCCAACTAAAATTAAATCTAGAGCGAGGATATAAGACATTTTCGGATCGGTCTCCTTGGCCAGGATCCTCTCCACCAGAGACAAGTCACTCTCATGAATAACTGTTTTACTTTTCAGCCTCTCCATAGCTGCGTCAATATGCTTCATGCATATCCTAAAATAATGAAAATATATGTAAAATCAAAGTTTATTTACATAAATATTGTGGAACATAATAAACTTAGCGCTCTGCCCATCAGATATTAACTTTTTGAGCTAATAATCGATTAATTCAAAGAGTTAATTGATTTGGTCTACAAGCGCCCTATTTATTCTGAACCTACTCGATAAAGTAATCCATATTGCGAACGTATTTCGTCCAAAGTGGCGTAGGCACGTATCTCCAGTAAGGTGCTTTTAATTCTAACACTGCAACGTTTCTTAGGGCATATTTTGCAGCATTGATAATTTTCTGGGCCTCTGAATCGGGAGACAAAGTGCCTTCCAAACATCCTAATCTTACGTCGAGAGCTACACGGCCTATACCTGCAAAATGAAAAGAAAATGTACTACTTATTTGCTAATAACATCGATGCTATATTTTAATTTCATATTCATTATAGTCGAATGTGTCAACGTACGATCTCTTGCTTTACAATTTGTTTCGCGACTATCTTCGCTATAATTTAAAATTTCATTGCTAAAATAAAAATTGATCAGTGATTCTTGATATGCCGTAGAATTTAACGTAACATTAATGTTATTGAAATAATATTATCGCCTCTCGTCTCATTAATATTTTCTGTTTAATAGGTTTTGGAAAGCTTGAAAATCATCACGAGTTTCACTCGTTATTGTAGGGCAAGGGGTTAATTGTTTAGCATTTTTCCTTCCCCCGTTTCTTATTTTGGAAGATACTTATTTAAATAATTAAATTAGAATATATTATTTGGTATCGTCGATAGTACAAGTTTTAATGTAGCTGCCAGTTTTGATTTGTAATAATCTGTTAACGGTTTATCGTTGACGAAAGTTGACAATATAGAGAAATATTAATATCTTGAAATATTTACTGATATAGGTCTTATTTGCTCGAAGCTTCTTTTGTCCAACGTGAAATAGTAGTTACTCAATGATCTCAACTGAATCTTAAAATAAATATACAAAGAAGCTAATATTTATATTTTAGTTGATACTAACACTCTAAAGCCCACTTGTGTATCTCATTATCGAAATCTGCAGGCAGTTCTCCATCGTCCCTCTTTATCTCTTCCATTCTAAAAAAAGAAGAATTGCAAATTAATCCATGAGCCTTGTCTCCATTTATTATATTTACGATATAGCAATGCGGAAGAGTTTTGCAACTATGAAAAGTTACAAGGTCAAGTCTGATCACCTTTTTATAAAATCCGTTGTAACAACTTCGATCGGAGTTATGTACTTTCTCACCGTCTGAGGTTGGAGAACCGGTTTTTGTACCCTTGTTCGAAATTCGCGCCAAGGTTCGCCGTGGCTGTAAATTCGAACTCATTTTAGTACGCTGTTTGTAATTCTGCCATTTCCCGCCTCTTTTCTGGCGCGTTCTTGGTCAATTTAAAGATAAAGAATTTTAGGATTTTAAAATTGGCTGTCATACAAATTGCGAAGTTACTAAACTGTAATTTTCAAGCGATAAAAAAGTTTTCTTTCAGTAGTTTTTCTCTGTCTTAGAAATCTGAATTTTATTTATATTAATTTGTATATACTATAAATTTTCTCGCATTGTGCTGCTTAATCGTTAGCTTGTACTTTCTCCTCTGGCCTCTAAAAATTTAAAGGTAGCGCAAGGTCATGAATGTGATGAGTTAATGCCATTGACAATCCGACGTACAGCTTGACGCAATCCGTTGAAAGTGATCGCGATGATGAAACATGATCTTGGATTTTGGTCATTTTTCTTCGCGCTGTAACTTTTTTCTTACATTTCTTATTTCAATCCTTGTAATACTTTCTTCAAAAACCAGTTTTAAGGATCCCAAATTCGCGATCTACATATTATACAAGAAAAATATCCCAAAGGCAACTTGAATTTTTAGTCATTAATTCAAAGATCGCGCCTTAATGCCCTTCGAAATAGAACACGATATCCTATATTGACGCATGCGCAATTCTAACCACAACTACTCTACTCGCTGTTAATCTTTATCCTATTTGAAATAGAACTCTACCGCCTGCAAGAGCGCATGCGTCAATCTACTGTTGGCGCGTCAAATGAAGTTGCTCGATCGGTTTGCTCCGATTCGGTCCACAGACAGAGACATCTCTAATCCTCACGTATATTCGATTCTGACGCGTGATTGGCCGAAAAAACGATTAACGACGAAATAAGCGTCCAGTTTTGAGTTGTCATTCACACAACTCATGTTTCTAGGGCCGATACAATGGGAATAGGCGGTGCGAGGACTGTCTCCCTGTACCCCGGATTTTAACACTTATGTTAGCCTCATTAACGTTACGCTACTACCGGCGAGTTTCTTGTAGGTTCTAAAAAGTCACGCATACGTGACTCCGACCGATAACAGTTGAAGAAAAGATATCACGCATACGTGACAGCAGCCGGCAAAGTATTAAGCCAAATGATTTCATGCCGTTGGTAACTTATACCACACAGTACATAATGTGCAGTACACGCAAAACGTAAGTGGGGAAAACCTCCCCATTTGCTAGCATTTAGGGTGTCACGTTCAATATCTTTTACTGTACATTGTCATATTAAAGTTTTCACTGAATCTTAAAGCTACTTACACCCCAACAACACCAGGTAGTTGACCGAAGAAGTCCTTGCGCACAATACTTTTATAATGCACCAAGCAAGGCATCGACGGCCTGAAAGGTGTTGGACCTTCTTGCCGATATACCTTTTCGATTTCGTCCGCGTCATAAACGAACAAAAGATCCGGACGACCTATTAGACCCGTCAGACGAACGATTTTACCATACTCGTCGTAGAATATCTGCGAGACTTTGGCCATATCGGATATCTGATATTGGCCGATCACTGGAAAGAGGCGCCATGTGTTGCCTAAGATGGGGATGGGTTTTGGGCCTGGTACTTCATTGTATGGTCTCGCTGATGTTGTCGATATGTCAGGGTTCGATAAATAATCTTTCGTGGGGGCTATCGCTCCTGGAAAACAAGAAAAAAAAAATTTTCAGGATGGAGACTTGAAGTTGTCCGAAACATTCTTGTTAGTAATGTTTTGTATGTGTATTTATAATTGTATATACGTAGTTAGGTGTTGTTTTACTGATTGATGAGAGTAAAAGTTGTGACATGCCAGAAACTTGTAATTACAATGTGTTTAATTAATTTTTCCTGTTTAGTAAAACTTCCTGTATTTAATTAATTAATTATGTTTTGAATGCTTATTAGTCTCTGTTCCAAGATTTGCAAAGCCTGTGATTACACTGCATTTAATTAATTTTTCCTGTTTAGTACAATTTCCTTTATGTAATTAATTATGTTCTGATTGTTTATTAATTTCTGTTCCAAGATTTCCAAAGTGGAGTAGGAATATTGACCTCTCTCTTTCTTCAACGTTAAATATTAAATTTGAAAATATCTTTATAGTGTAAATTTATTCTATTAAAATGATATTTAAGTAGTGTAAAAGGAGCTTCTGAATTTCCTGATACATTGATTTGTTGTTCCACTAAATTTCTGAACAGAGAAAAACTATAAATATATTGCACCAGAATAAAAAATCCTGCTATATAGAGCAATATCACTTTTAATTAGATTAGAATATTTTGTACTATCTTATGAATTATTACCTGTGCACATGAAGCGTTGAAGTACATCCTGAATTTGTCGCAACTGTCGCCTCGGGAAAACTTGCAAATGCTGCTTCATTCTGCGCAAAGTTTAATAAAACATGATTTTATCTATCTAAATAGAGTACTATTCGAAATAAGCGTTGACACTTTACAATCCGAATTATAATTTAATTTTGTTACCACCAGTTTTTAACCTTTTGTACTCCTATGTCGAGTGGAACACGGCAAAGGAGCTCCTGAGATAAAAACTGATGTCGAGTTATACTTAACATAGGAATGGGTTAACATATAGCAGTATTTTCATATATCATACTAGAACTTTTTGTCTAATTAACACATTGAACGCCACGATTTATCATTTCACCTGACGTGAAACTTCTCTTATTAACACTAAAACTACCGACGTTATATCTACTAAAATTTAAATTTATTGAACAAGTACTTTGGAAGAAGATAAATCAAGGAGCGAAAGGATTAGTTAATTAACTAATTTAGGCTTTATATGGTAGAAGTAGAATTTTTACTTCACGGCACTCCTATAAATTTAGGTAGTTTTTTGAAAAAATTGAGAACCGGTCATTATGACCGCCTTGGTAGGTTTAGTGTTAACATCACATATTTATAAATAGGAAAATTGAAAGACACTGATAGATAAATATTCCGCACACCTTTGTCTTCTCAACACCAATATTTAAATATTCGATATGTTAGAGGATTCATAAATATTGCAATTTAAAAGTTACACGATTTTTCATCGAATTCAATTGCGTCGGTCGCCGGTGACCCCCATGACAGTTTACTTCTTAATTCTTTCGATCATTGTTTCAATTAAAACGGAGACATATAAAAGTAGTAGTACAAAATCGTTCGTTAAAATAAGTTACACTGTATACATATATATTTTAATTGTAATTTTGAAAAGTGGGTTAACGTTGATAAATGTGTTGATGGATTTCATGGTAGATAATTGCTTTTCCCTCCCGAAACTTCACGCAGGTGTGCACACGTGACATATTTTAAAGATCGCGAATGCTCGTTTAGACTTGTGAAAGTACTTGCTCGAATCTTGCACTGTGTTCGCATTAAGGACGTGGCATAAACATTTATCAAAGAAACTAGAACTAGTATCGTCAATCTGACTTAACTGGAGCATGCTAATATTTATCAATAAGTAGTATATTGAGAAAACAATTAACTAGAACTACCAAGCAAATTAAAATGACTGGTTTCCAATTTTTTCCAAAAATTTCTCACGCTTATACAAGAACTGTTGAGTAAACGTTCTACATTGATCTCATAAAACACAGATTAGCGAAACTATCGCTCGATTTCTCTTTTCCCAAAGTAGTTATTTAACACTAGATTTAAGGAGCCAATTTGGCTCCTTTAAAATTTGATTACTACATATATAATATATTGGTTGGTTAATTTTTTAATGATAAATCTTTCATTTAAATTGATTTGGAACTTTTCTCTTTGCAAAAAATTTCAATTTTCTTGTATGATTCAAATTGGCTCACTTCAGAAGAATAGGTATATCAACATCCGTAAATCTAGTGTTAAATTCTCCAAAAATAACCATTATTAATGTAACACAATTTCTTTATTTCGAAATTGAACTCAAGTTGTAATTCTTATTGTTAGAGGAAGTTGTAATTCGTAGCGGTTAATTAAAAAAATTTCAAAGAAAATGATGAGAATTCAATTTTAATTCTCACATTTACAATTTATCAAATATCATTTAATAAAGACTGTAGCATTTTTATTTTAATAAGTAGTCGGGAAAGTGTCATAAATTACTAATTACAATATTTATTAAACTGAAGAAGATAATGCAGTGTGTTAAAATATGGAATTACGATTATTGAATTAAATAGCGAATAAATCAAAGTAAAAATCTCCGTTAATTTTGGAAGTATTCTCCAAAAATAATCATTATTAATGTAACACAATATCTGTGTTTCGAAATTGGAGTCACGTTGTAATTCTTGGGGGAAATACCGTAGCGGTTAATTAAAAAAATTTCAAATAAAATGATGAGAATTCAATTTAAGTCTGAAATGGCATTCGTGCACTATGTGTTGAGTACCACTGTGGCATTAATATGGAAGACTCGCACGCAACTCTTGAAATGCCGTGTGCATTTATCGTGAAAAATCATGTTGAAATCAATGCTTTCTCATCGGATTATCAACAAATGAGATTAACAAGCGGAACGCTAAAGAATTTTAGCACGAAAATTTGAAAACAAGTTTCTTTTATTTTTAAGTTTCTTTGAAACTAAAACTACAACTTAAAAAATTATCTAAATGTAGAATTTCCTATGAAATAAAATTCTGCACAGTTTTTACGAAATAGAATTGGTAATAATTGTTTTGTCAGGCATATAGATGCAATTTTTTTAACTAACTGCAGCTCCAATGCAACGAAATTAGTCTTCTGTGGTAAAGGATCGGCCTCGACCTGTTTGAATTCACTTGAATTTGCGGTGAAAAATCGTAATTGTCCGCAACTTTTACAATGTGAACGTGTAATTCTAAGAGAAAGTTTACTTTCAAAGTACTATCTAGTCCTCCTGCGACTTCTAACTTCACAATTTCTACTATAGCGTAGATTTCTAACAATAAGTAAAAAGTAGACTTCTTGGATTCGTTTTACGTCCAATTTTTTTTCACGAGTGTAAAGACAGTTGCACTTTACTGGAAATTAAACTCTGAATGAATTAAAGTATGGTAAGTTCAATTGCAAATTAATTAAAATAAAACTTAATAAAACTAGATAACTTAATAAAATTGTTGAATATTAAATTGTGATTCAAAGAAATTATTCAAAATACAATTATGAAACCCGAAATTGTGATTAAATTGCATCTTACTGCAAATTAAACTCTGATTTAGTCAAAGTACCGTAAATTCAATAACGATTTCTTAAAATCGTTAAATATTAAATTGTCATTCCATTAAATTACTGGAAATTAAATTATTATCCACAAAACTGTGATTAAACTAAATTATGGTAATTTAAATTGCATTATTTCATCGAATAGGCATTTTGATTTTTTCGATAATTCAAGAATGACCAATTTATACATATATCTCTGAATATATTATGATATAATAGCTTAAATACCGTTATTTTCGAATACTATACTCATAAAAACAACAAAATTACGACTTTTGAATAACTTCCGCTAAAATTCAAGCGTGATTAATCCAGACAGAAAATAATTTCAATTCAAATTTATTAACCTTTACTTACAAAAAGAATTTCCAGTCTCTCAAAATTGGCAAAATTTTCAAGAATTGCCATTTTCGAACAATTATTGTTTTTATTTAAATGGCATCGTCTCGTTTATTGAAGACAAAAGATTTTTGAAAAATAAGGACTTTCTATTATCTAATATTAACATCAATGTGATGCAAGTACCATCAAGGCTCGTATAGTTTGTCAATTCTACAAAGTTAAATACCGCTTTTTCAAACTCGTGGCAAAAGCAAGCGCAAATACACATCTCGAGGGAGTCAATATCCTAACGCACACAGAATATTCTAACTACACTAATCGCGCGTGCATGCACGTTTACCTCTTTTTATCACGTTGCTTTTCGAGGCTGCGTCTCTCAATGCAAATACAAACTGTTGAAATAAACGCCGTATTTATGTGTCTGTTTCTAAAACTCTACAACTTGTTTATATTTTGTTGCTATTTATGTGAATTGTGCCAAAGACAATGAGTATGAAGGTTCGAAGATACGAGCTAGAAGAATCGAAATTATTTACCCCTTGCCGTACTGTTTATTTTGCGATTGGCTTCGCAATTATTCAGAATTAAATTAGTAAAATAAAAATTAACACCATATTAATATTATAGAAATAATTTTATAATTTTATCGCGTCTGATAGTTATTTTTAGAGAAAACTTGAAAATTTTCGATTCTATTTGCCGCATCACGAGTGTCACTGTTATAGCACGGCAAGGGGTTAATCTGTCTCTAAAATAAATCAAGATTATTCAAATCATTCAAATACAAACCCTTAAATGTCTCCATATAATATAAAATAAACGTTCGCCCCTTTCAAAGAAAACGGCTCACTTAACGAAATGTCATCTGTGCTGCTTGATTCTAGCGTTTTCAAAATCCTTATTCGATATATTGGATTGTAACAGATTTTACGCGCGTAAATCTAGTGACAAGTGATAGTTGTTCAGTGTTTCAATTGCACAAAAATCTAACGCAGAAATAAATTACTTAAACCACTGTTCTAATTATCAGTAAACATATCATCTATGTAAGTACAAAGGCATATACATATTTGTACTTTCTCTGAAAACATAGTCAAACATGGGATCGCCTACATGCCAGAAAAATGATTTTGAAATAAAGAAGGGAACAGAGTGCAATCATGGCCGTTCGACTACACGAAGCCATGGTACCCATCGTAAATCTTCAAATACCGTAAAGGTATTAGGTCCGGGTTATGTGTCGTTGTAACGGTTCACCATGATCCTCCAGGTACTACAAATAATCTGACAGGAAGATATCTTCAAATCGTTCGTAACCCTTTGCGGACGGAGACATTTTTGAGTATTGAGAGATCATCATTTATGTGGCGATTCAAACTTGCCGTTCGAATAAAAAGTTAGAATATTAATTATAAATTACTATTTGTGTAATCATATTCCAATGACTATATTTCAACTTTTAAACTTCAATCGCGCATACATGCGACAATAGATTCTAATTAACACTAGATTTACCAGCGTGAGAACTATTATATTTAAATATGTACCTTAAAGCAAGGAAAATTAAGACGTGGAAAATATGATAGAAGAGTATTTATTCCACGGCTCTCTCATAAACCCGTAGAATTTTTGGAAAAAATTGTGTATCAGTCATTTTTACTGGCTTGGTAAATCTAGTGTTACATTTTTTCTTAGGCCACAAAGGGTTAATAATTTAATAAGAAATCTCTCATATTTTTGCATTGCTTCGTCCAACTTATGTATATGTAAAATATAAAATATATTTGCATTAATTTAATAAATACACGTATTTTAGCGCCTTGGGCAGATAATATTTATTTGCATCAGATGTTAAATAAGACTTATGGTTTTGCAACCGCGAGTTTGTTTAACATTGTTTACCATTTTTATTTACTTTAGACAGACTCTATTAAAATTTTTTCTGCGGACAAATATCTAATATTACGTTGGGTTGATAAGAAAGTAATTTCTGTTGCCTCTGAGGGCTAGCGTTACATTTGTTCCAAACGATTTCAAACAATCTGATGACATTTTTCTCCTCACAATTGAAAATTATTTCTTTTCGCTAGGCTTAGAAAAAAATTGTGCTTTATTTTTTTGTAATTGTTTGTTTAGGCGGTCCGACATATTTTGCTTCTTTATTTTTCGTAAAGCAAACCTTGATTGATAAGTGATGTTCCAACCCCCATATGATCTTGACCTGGCACCATAAGATTACCATTTAATGTAATGTTTGAAAAACTTTTCAAATGGTAAAATTTGACTAAATATACCAGCCTAAAATCGCACTTCATTCAGTTTTTTCCCAATAAGGGCCAGAATTTCTATAAAATCGGAATCACGAATAAGCCAAAAAGATGGCAAAAGGTCATCGAACAAAGGTCACAGAAAAAAGTTCACTGTTAATAAAAATTCAATTTCCTTTCACCCTACAATACCGAAATTACTTTCTTTTAGTTTAGGAAACGCTGCTATAACAAAATCCTACAATACGGTTCACATGAACCGTGTTATACGATAGTCTACCGTACTATAAACCATTGTCACCCAGAAAATTCCCCGCTTTAACACGAACACCCCGTATATCCACTCAGGTACGCGACAGGCACGACCACCTTCCCCTTTTCAATCATCCGTACATCCTAAACAATTCTACCTGCAACTCGCGCGCATCCATAATTTAAACTACACCTTACCTGGTAACCAACAAAGACTTCTATCCGTGCCCTTTTTCACCTTGCTGATATTCCGTTATCCGAATAAGATCGTCTCACCGTAGGTACAACTTATACCATGAACTTAACTCAGGTATCATTCTAACATATGTATAAAATTCATTACAACGATTAACATACACCTGTTTCACTATGATACGAAGAGTAAGAGAGAGAGAGAGGGAGACAGGTTAAATTGGAGTGGAAGCGAGAAGCAGGTAATCGTAGGTGCAATTTCACGAATGCACCGAGAGGATGAAAAGACGCGTGAAGAGTGAGAAGCCGATGGCTAACGGAGAACATCCCCACTCTTCTGATATATTCTTACTCCTACCACGTCTTAAGACCCGAAGGCTATGGTAGCGTGGTGAAAAGAAATGGGTAATCTATCTGAAAAAAAATCATGTCAAGGAATGAATTTCAAATTATTTTATCCTCATATGGAATGTTTGATGATACAAGTGATAAGGATAATAATTGATTTTGTAATCATTTAAGGGCGAAAGTCAGTGCTTATTCGGTTTTGTGCCATGCGACGCGATCGCGCTGTTCACGTGTGGTAGAAGCTGCTACGGTGTCTAACAAGTTGACTGCCGTAGGGGTCACAGTTGACCGAAGCTATTGAATTTAATTTCGTGTAACTTTTAAATTGCAATATTTAGGAATTTTCTGGTGTAATGAGTAGTTAAATATTGGCATTAAAAAATAGTACAGTGGAACGAAATGGATAATCTAGGAGCTGGATTCTAGGTGGAAAGATCAAGCCAGAGAATTGATTTTTAATAATATTCGAACATTCTCTCCACGATGTTATGACACTTTTGTATGTAACTTTTTTTTCTAAAATGAACGGTTCTCAAGTTAGTAATTTTTTCCACTTAGATTGTCGATTCGTTCCACTGTGCTGTGCTATTGGATTAAAAAAAATTACAGAAAAAAACTTAAGTCCCACATTGAGATTAGATACCGCGACAAAAAAATGTCCAGCGATTCCACAGGCAGACACCCTAGCCACTGCGCTATTAGTCCTTTTGAAAAAACGATTAAAATTCTAGCCTATATTGATCATACAATCAGGAGTTTATTTAATTATCCCGATCCTGTTCTTTAACACCTACATGTTTCTGTGCAGAAACATTGAAGGTCACAAAATGAACATATTGTCTTAAAATCATGCAAGAATGGCAAATATTGTGCGTGTTTCAGCCCAAAACGTGTCGCAGAAATCGGTTTTTGATTTTTCCGACTGTGATACACCGTACTCAAAAAATTTGAAAAAATTAGGGTATAACAATGATAACGTTAGACAACTACTGTAAAAAGGAAAAAGTTGTGCTAGGCAGATTTGAATACGAAATCGATGTTAAAAAAATTTTTTTTGGTTTTTCATTTTTCGTGAGTGGAACTTGCAAAGGAAAAATCTGAAAAAAAATCTCTAACGTGTACATTCATGTTTAGAATGTGTCAGAATTTTTTCGGAATTTGTGCACCGCATTAAGTCGGGAAAATGAGGCAAAAACTGATTTTTTGATTTTACCCTATAACTACCCTCCCGGTGAAGATATCGGATTAACATTGTCTGTTCAATGGTTTTTCATGATCACCTATCGAATGACCCGTCATCGAATAAAATCGGCTCAAGGTCACTTTTAACCCCCTTATCCTGCTAGATCCTTTCATGTAACTTTGAAATTGCAATATTTATGAATTTTCTAGCATAGTGAATGTTTAAATATTGGCATTAAAAATATAAAAGTCTGCGGGATATTTATCCATCGGTGTCGGTAAAGTTTTAATTTAAAAAAAAGAAGTGATTTTAATAGAAAAAGTTTCACTTTAATAAAAATGACGAAACTAGCGAAATACCGGTGGCATTCAACGTGTTAACAGAAACTATCAGCCGAAGATGAAATGCATATATTGCTCGACATATGTCAGACAAAGAAACAATAGAACGAAATTCCACCGTTAGCATTAACCGCAATAAATTCAAATGGATAAAACAAAATTCTAGAAGTTTCAAAGTAAATGTCAAATGATTAGAGGCAATTTCAAAATTATAGACATATTATTTGAAAAAATGATTTAGAGATTGTGATCACTTATAATTAGTTACCGCAGTATCTGATAATATCGATGCAATCGGCGATCAAAAATTCCTCACGGCCAGAAACTTTCAAGGTCAGGTAATTTTATACCTTCCCATTATAGCTAAGACACGTGAAGGAAAGTTGACAAGGAAATCCAAACTAGGAAGCCTAGTTTATCGGATTCTACTAATTTACCATAATACACGCAAAGGTTACGAATTTGCATAATTTGGGAATCGATGTCAAAAAAATCTGCGTATAACTTCTGAAGCTTTAGCCTAAGCGAACGATTACATATGAAATTGCTGCAATCAATTTAATGGTCACGAATTATAGTATTTCTTTTGTATACTTAAATTAAAATAGTGTTCAAATTAACAAAATTTTAATTGCCGTATTTTTCGATAGATAACGCGCCCCTATTGTATTGCGTGCACTTCTATCTTTTCGGCATTCTCTTTTTTATTAGTTAAAATCCCACCATAGTTTTATTATTGAATTTGACATCCTTCATGTCGCTTTTTAATGTATAACGCGCAGGTTCTTATTTTATCAAATTTTAACTTTTTTGTGTACATAACGCGCGCGTTAACTACCGAAAAATTACAGTAACAGTTTTTTCAACATTTTAATACTCTATAGTCCAAATTTGTTGTGGTATTCGAAGATCAGTTTCACCATAACAGAATTATAAAATAATAAAAGTATTATTTTAAATATTGAATTGCAAAGAATTTCATGATTCTCACGAACTAATTAAATTAGAATATTTGGCGAAGTTAAAAATTTTACTTTGAAGAATAGAACCTTAGATGTTCTTTGAACCTTGCGTTACCTCAAAGTCACAGGAGTCCATAGAAGGTTAATCACAGTACTATTGTATTAGTACATAAGAATCATTATTAAATGTAACATAACCTCCACTCATCCTTGCGGTCTTGTTGACCCAATTCCAAACAAATTGTACACAGTGAATACATATTATCCTCAGTGAAGTTATTATAAAGAAAAAGTGAGAAAAATTTTGTTTCTTTAACTAGAAAATAAACTTTAACTCAGAAAAGATCTCAAAGACTTCAATAACTCTGTAATTCAGCGGTTAACTAAAATAAAACGGTTGAAATTGTGAACAAAAGCTACTAAACGAGATAAATAAACCAGAAATAACATCGGTCACTTCATTTCTTCGTGCCGAAACGATAAATGCTCAAGCTTCCCCATACTAAGTACCGAATGGCTGGTGGGGATAAGAAACAGGGAAACACCAGCGATGAAACCATCATTAAAAATTACTCGACGATTCACATGGCGCGAAATGAATTTAATCAAGTTGGAGGTAGATGAAGTTTGGACGTGTGCAGAAAGGAAAATTGAATGCGACTCTCTGAGTACCAGCAGAAGGGAAAATTTCAGACATAAATTAGACAGTGATTTTTGTGTAACAAACAAGCTATTTATTTTGAAAGTGGCATCGCTTGCTTTCTTTATAAATCGAGATATTTGAAATTTACATTTTCTACAGAAATAAAATTAAATAACATAAAAGCGGAACCGAATTTCGAGAAAGTTTACTTGCAATTGTAATCTTGAAAACTTACATTTTTGTTAGTATAAATAATTTCATATGATGATTTAAAACTCACCATTTTTTATTATGCTAAAGTGATTTCTGCTACTTTAACACTTTGACTGCCATGGGGCTCACTGGTGACCGGCGCTATTGAATTCAATGAAATTTCGTGTAACTTTGAAATTGGAATATTTATGAATTTTCGGATATACTGAACATTTAAATGTCGACGTTAAAAAGAGAAAGGTCTGCCGAGTATTTCTCTATCTGCAGCTTTAACGTTTCTGCTTTGCAAAGATGAAAAATTTTATAGAAAAAGTTTCACTTCACTAGAAATGATAAAAGTAGCGACTGGTGGCGTTCAACGTGTTAAAAAAAAAAACAAAAAAAAAACGATTGAATTAATTGTTGAGTTATAGCCCTGTAATCCGAAATATTCAAGCATTAACACGTTCCGTGCCACGTGGAGCGTATACAAAACAGGCGATATTTATAACAAAATTTTGTCAAGTAAAATAAACTTTATCGCTTTTCTGGTTAAAACATATTAAAATACACACTTTTTTTTAAATTCATGGTTTTGCATTATTGAAATATTGTATAGTGTACTTCAAAAATGTATTGATTTAAACCACAAAAAATACGTGGGTCGTATACGCCCCACACGGCTTAAACGGAAAGTGTTTAAAAAATGGTCTGGCAGAGAATGTGTTAATATTGTGTATTGTTTTTTCTTATAACTACAGAAATATTATAACGTGGCAGAAGTCATTTATTATATTAAATTCTATTATATTTAATTAATAAATTGTGTTTATTCCAAGTTTATATCGAGTTTGACTTTCAACATTAATACTTCGAATAGGGAACGTTATGAACCTAAAGTTTTAGAAGAATAAAGTACTATATACTCATTAGACAGAAATTTACATATTCTTCAATAAGAGATTTGGAAATATCTAGAGTGAATGTTCTGTGAAAGAAAAATAATAAAAGTGTTTCACAGACCTGAAGAGGCACGGTTAACCATGGTTTTCCCAGAATCGATGGTATTTCGTGTCTTCTTACCATTTAATACGAACTTTACTGCGGCGACCCTGATTATCCTCAGGGGTGGTCCCGCGGATCTGACAGTACCGTAATTACGGTCAATATAGCCAGGACTAATCCGGAATAGGTCTTCCATTGTCCTTCGTGCAGTTATCCGGACTTCTTCGAATTTTATCGATGGACGTTGTAATTCCTTGGTCAGCTGATTTAGGTGCACTTAAATATTTCATACGATGAAAAATAAATTTATCAGGAGCGACGTAGTAATTAAACTACATCTACATTTTCAAATTTCGAATCTGTATCTAATGTTTTTAACTACTGCTAGATATGTAGCTATACTTATTTTCAGATATAGTTTGAAAAGATAGGAGGATTGAAAGTAATTATTTATTTTATTTAATTACTACATAAAAATAAGTATTTGTTATTTGAATTTCCTAATCGGAAAAACCTTTTCATTGTATATTGTAAAAACCGTGGATGAGAGATTACAAATTGAAGTTGTTTCTAAAAAAAAAGATTAATGGTCTGGCTTTTGGTTTATATTGTTGATAAATATTTATATAATATATTTGAAAATATGTTTATAGGATAATAACATAGTTACAGTTATGGTCAAATTGAAAGATAGGTCTTACATATTTTTTGTATTATTTTATTGCAAGGAATAATTAATTTGAATTATTTAAGCCTTTGCAAGCAATTTTGAGTATAAGTGTAACTATGAATTCAATTGGTAATATTAATTATATTAATAAAATCATTATATTGATCATAAATTGATTCGATTAGATCTATTTTTTGTATAACATATAAGTACGCATAATTAATAATCATTTCCAAATACAGAAAATTCCTTAACTACATATTTATAAATATATAAGGATTTTGTAGACTGTAAATAAGGTGCAGGAAAAATTGGCTAAAAATGATCAAAAGTCGCGGTTCACTGACTATTACTAATATTTCTGAAAAATACAACACGTAACCCGTAATATACTTCCGCAAGCAAATTGTATTCGTGCCTAATTTTCGTAAACATTTTTGAAAAATCCAGAAATCAGAATTCTCTTAAATTCCCAAAATCAGTAGACGCTGTATTTGTAAGCAATATATGATTATATCATCAATCCATAAGAAGTTGTCTTGTTTAAAGTAGCTATCACATCGTGTACCACTTGTGGTACACGTTGCGCTGCGATCAGCTCAATTGTAAAAGGCAATCAGTTCAAACTTTTCGATTAGTAAATGCTGCTTTTTCTAGAAAACGATTAGCTAATTATTTATGTTACTGTGAGGATAAAAACAACAACTCGTCTTCTGAAATTGCGAGAAACTCTAGAAAACGACATGAAATTAAAAAGAAAGAGGGCAAAGCGAGGACAGCTAGACAACCTTGTATTTCCTGCTATAAACAAAATGTAAAAAAATTCGGTACTGAAGTAGCAAGGCAAAAAACCATAAGAGTAATGACGTTTTGCAGCTATTGCCCGAAGAAGCCTTTTTTTATGCATCCCTTGCTTTAACAAAATCAACCATTAAATATAATTATTAATTATTATATATATATATAACAATTAAACAAACTTATGAGCTTTGTTCTATACTGCATTTTGCATAATGCCTCATTTTTTTGGTAGAAATATATTTTACAGAATTACTTGTGTACAGTGTTAACTTCTAATTGTTGTTAATTTGCAATTCCAATTCAAGCACATATTAAATTTACATCAGCATTTCGGGCAAATCAAACAGTTAAAATTCTCGTTAACTCCCAAAATTAATCGACCGTGCGTTCATAGAAACAATAAAACCCCCATCCACTCACCGAGCTCTGCGATTGGTCGAGGAAGCGGCTCTACACCCTTAGCTTCCCTATATTAGCGCGCGGTTAGAACAGAGACTTATTTGTCGATAAGTTTCAGTCGAACAATATGCTCGTAAGTCGTGTAACTTTGTCACTTGTGTTTCATGTATTTCACGCACAACAGTATGAAAAGGCGATAGTGTGATCAGTCTGTTTGCAAACACGCAACGTTCGCGTAGAGACACTCGGTTGATCCGTTAGAAAGTATAATCGGTTTTTGGTTCTTCGTTTTTGCAATTCGTTACATATTTTTCAAGAAAAATGGCTACGTCGACGATGTGGATTAGAAATAATATGCTGTGCTACTCGGATCAATATGTAAGTATTCAATTTCAGTATAATTTGTATGCTAAAATTATCAAATTAGACAGTCATTCTCGGTTAGAAATTTGAGACTTTGATCGGTGATTGGAAGAATATTCCTGTGAATTATTGATAAAATCATTAATTGGTGCGCTGTAAATAGTCAATCGGCAATATCATCGATAATATCAGTTGTTTTATTTGAATCTTGTTTGACTTCTACGATTCAAATTTTTTTCACGTCGCACAGTGTGTAATCTGACCGATCTTGTTGGACAAAAGTCAATATTTATAATCCAGATGTATAAAATTGTATGGTAAATCAATAGTAGAATATCTATATAAAAAATGTAAAAATTATTTTAAAAAGTAATATGCAATAGTTAATAGTTAATATAAATTTTTAAAGTTTAGAGTTTCTTACTTTACGAATGAATATTCAATGATTATGAAAATATATGTTATTATTAACACTAAGAACAAAATTATGTTTTGTATTAGTAGAGAAATCAGGAGAATTAATGAAAACCGTAATTTCTATCAGAAAATAGTTCTGTCCAGCTAGATAGGCTAAATTATACACAGTGCATAGCTAACGAATTTTCTCGATACTTGTCATCAATAGAAATTCTTTTAATAATTTTGCTATTAAATATTAACAAGTGTTAAATATTGTGTTATATATTAACAAGTTAAATATTAACAAGTAATTATGTAATATTCCAATTGTATGTTAAAGTTTCGAATTAGAGAATTGTAAAATAATAATTTGTATAGAAAAGATACGAAATATTTGCCAGTAGTTCAGGAGCCACTTAAAGTCTGAAAGGATAGGAGAAATAACCATAGAAAAGTACAATAAAAACGATTATTTAGGAAATTTAATAACGTTATTATTTTGTCGAACAGCAACGGCAACTAACGGAGGCAGAGCTGAAGGTAGAGCGATCCATTCAGAAGCTGTCCATTCCAGATTGGTATTTGAATAAACGTTCAAATCCACCGAAGATATTGAGCAACGTAACCCCAATTGAATGCCGCCCGCCACCATGGAAGAATGCAACATACGACAGGAAGTCCGCCGTGAACGCGCTAAATTCTAATTCTCAAGGTATTGAATAAATCCATACTTTTTTGAAGTTAAAGAAATGTCTTGAACACGTTGAATGCCATGGGGATCTCTGGCGACTTGGAATAAATTCAGTGAAATTTCATATGTCTTTTCAATTCTAATATTTACGAATTTTCTTACACATTCAGTATTTAAATAAGTAAAACCGATTAAGTCCACGACTATTCCATCTTAGAAATTTTTTATTTTAAATGGAACTTAAATTTAATTGTACATTCTGTAATATTTGTTCGTAATTGTATTTTGGAGGGAATTTTAAAAAAGTGTGTACTATTTCTTAGTATTTCTACACTTCAGGTTTTATAACTGACAGAGTTTTTAACACGTTGAATGCCACCGATGTTTCCCTTATTTCGTCATTTTTACTGAAGTGGAACTTTTTTTATGAAAATCACATATTCATAAAACAGAAATTTTAAGGACACAGATTGATCGGTGTTTAGCAGATCTTCATCTTCTTAACGCCAAAATTTAAATATTCAATATGTTAGAAAATTCATAAATATTGCAATTTAAACGTAACATAAAATTTCATTCAATTCAATAACGCCGGTCACCGGTGACCCCCATGGCACTCAACCTGTTAATACGTTGACTGTCATGGGGGTCACCGGCGTTATTGAATTCAATCAAATTTCAAGTAACTTTTGAATTGCAACAATTATGAGTTTCCGGGCACACTTAATATTTAAATATTGGCGCTAAAAAGATAAAGGTATATCGAATGTTTATCGATCTGTACCTTTAAAGTTTCTGCTTTACAAAGATGTGAATTTAATAAAAAGTGTTTGACTTCTTGAATGATAAAATTAGTAAAATACCGGTGACGTTCAACGTGTTAAGATTACTTTTCTCAGTAACCTTGCTCAAAGTCGATGGAAAAGAAAACAATTTTTAAATTTTCTGTTTAAATAGATTTGTTATCTTGCTGAAAATTTGTAACTTTAACACTAGATTTACGGATGTTGATTATATACCTATTTTTCTGAAGTTAGCCAATTTGACTGATATAAGAAATTGAAGCTTTATGTAAAAAAAACAGTTCCAAATCTATTTAAATGAAAGATTTATTATTAAAAAATGAACAAACCAATATATTATACATATGGCAATCAAATTTTGGATGAGTCAAATTGGCCCCGTAAATCTAGTGTTAATATGCTTTGAGTAACTAATTGAAAACATACACATCGTGTGGTTTGACAATGAAGATTAAATTGAGTTGACCTTAAATGCAATATGCAAACGTATTTTGCAATTCTTGCTAATTTCTACGGGGAACGCAAACACCGGGTTTTGTAATTCTCGCTAATTTCAACAGGTCACGTTAGTATCGCGTTTCAACTGCCTTGTTGTATATATAGATCGATGGTTCTCAAACTTTTATCCGATTTCTTGCGTGACAGTCTCTTCACAATTTTTTAAATTGCTTGCAAACCTTTTAAAATTGACTACAATTAACGTAGAGGCCATTGGTACCGGAACATTGTTGGCCACACAATTATTTATTTAGCAAATAGTACATATTAGTCGCCCAATGTATAATCAATGGGTTTACTTTTCATGGGCTAGTCTGAAATTTCAACTAATAAGGAAGAAACACTCATTATTCAGTTATGATTTTAAAGTGCTGTTGCAAATTGATAGCACAGGTCTTTAACACGTTGACTGCCGTGGGGGTCACCGGTGACCGGCGCGATTGAATTCAATGAAATTTTATGTCACTTTGAAAGCGCAATATTTATGAATTTTTAGACATACTGTAAATTTAAATATTGGTGTTTAAAAGATAAAGGTGTGCCGAATACCTACCTAAATATATTTTTAAAGTTTCTATTTTTTAAAAATGTGAATTTAATAGAAAAAATGTCGCTTCAGTAGAAACAGTGAAAGTAGCGAAATACGATTGGCATTCAACGTGTTAATGATTTTATGTAAAATGTTAGTCATTGTTACGCGGTAGTTTTAACACTAGAACTACCAAATAAGTGAGAGTAATTGGTAGATACCTCATTTTTTGTAGTAGTTACAAATTGTCTACTGTCTATGCTTTCCATTCGGAACATATTTCACATTATTTCTATATCTTTTTCTAGATACATACACGAAACCAAGAGCCGAAAAATCCAGAAACCCCAAAGCCACCGTCGACTGCGGAACATACCGGGTGTCTCGAGAGTCAAAGTCATCGGACCCGCGAAAGAACTCGCCTTCAAAGTCTTCGAAGAATGACCTCTTCGATACAAACATCCCCGAGGTGAAGCTGTCAAAGAACATCAGTCGAACGTTTCCAAAAGTTTCGCCATCTAGGAAGATTCAAAACATCAACATCGTGTTCCCACCCGGTCCAAAGATAAAGATCTCCAACGCCTTACTGGAAAGCGACACCGTTCGACCGGATGGAACAAGATACAGGACATTCGTAGTAAAAAAACAATCCACCGAAGACGAGCAAACAGACTCCAAAGATGACAACGTTACTACCAAAACACCGACGAAATCTCGAAAAAACGAATCAATAGAAGTAGCAAATATCTCATTGAGAACTCCAAATTTCAAAGGCAATTTCAAAGTTCGCGCCTTTTCCACTCCGAAGTACACCGCGGTTAACCTTTTCTCATCGACGGTCATCGAAGACTCTCCGAAAAGTCATGCTCAAAGTCTTCTCGAGGAAACCGAAGACCTTCACGATACATCAAATCAAAAACTTTCTCATACATTCCAGGAAACCCCAAAGACTAAGAGAAGCTGCTGTTTGAACCTGTTTCTCCAGCGGAATGTACGTTCCATAGAACCTATTTTATTTGAAAAAGACGACGGACCTTCGGCTTCTCCGAAGCCCTCTTTGGTCAGAGACATCGTGAAGAAGATCGACTCGATAAATCAACCTGTTCAAGAGAGAAAAGCAAACTTAAAGACCTTAAAAGATCGTCATATTAAACCAAACGTCGACTCAAATCAAGAAAATTGTGAGAAGAGATCCACTCTTGAAGGACGATCGCCATCAACGAGGTTCCTCTATGCTAAGAAGAAGTCCACGGAACTTGAGAACATAGTTAAGAGCAAGAAACAACCACGAGGTAAAAGTGTAGTGCAAGAGATCATCGAAGAGCTTAATGAGAAGTGCAAATTCTCTACCTTCGTTAAGCCAAAGAACAACGTGACCATTGGTAAACAGAATTTCGTGAAACAGATTGTAAATGCGTTGGAGAAGGGCGACACTTCCGAGGTAGACATTTTGATGAACAGAAAGCTCGTGGACGAAGAGGAAGAAAGTAGCAGCGAATCAGAAGTGAAATCTGGCGTCTCATCGACAACGATATCAGTGAAGGACACCGATACCGATTGCAGTAGCAGCGATTACGATCAAAAATCTCCATCTCTGAAAAGCAACGAAGAAACTCACTTCCAATATGGAATCATGGCAGCAGAGGACTTAAAGAACAAGAAGAATAAAAGTAACGTCGACGAGGACGATTCTGTTTACTGGATACCAGTATCCAGATGCAAACTTCCCCGTACTAGTTCAGTTTTGAGCATGAAATCGGTCCCGGTTGGACAGTCGCCCTGCATGAGTCCCATCAGAAACGATAGCGTGATGGAAACTAGCCGCAAAGACACCTGGGGAACGACGTTCAAGAAGACGAACGTTTTAACCAGGAAATTCAGTCGCATCGATGAAACTGGAGTCATTGATTCAGGATATTCCGATCGTTCGGACAGATCTGGCGTTCATTCTGATTCTTCGACGATAGATGTCGCCTAAGGTGGTTTCCATGTTAACAGCGCTGAGAGTTTTACGCTTTTTTCTTCGCGAGTCACCTTGATTTATAGATAATCATCGTGTCGAAGGATATTTCATTTCTGGTGTTTTGCAGATATTTACATGTTTTTTAGGATCGACTTATTAGATATAGATAAGGTTCTTTCGGTGGTTCGGAATCCACCAAATGCCGTAGTTGGAGACAAAATGTAAGAAATCAGAGGACTAAAGAAACGAACTGTAATTTCTGCAAAACTTCGGCAATTTGACTCGGTGATTAGTTGAACTATGGAGATGTTTTGTTATGGTGTTTTTGGAGTATTTAGACGACGGGGGTAAAGACTTGGATACCCGAATGAATGATCTAATGGCAAATTAGATAAATCTAATCATTGTTAGCTTTGTAAACTGCTTTAGAATTGAACCGTTTGAGAGAACAGAGCGACTACTTTTCTTTGTTTTGTCTCGCTATCTTGTGCATTTACTTGCAATTAGTATTTGAAGATAGTTCTTATAAAATGTTTTCATAGATTTATAAGATATCCATTTGTTTCATGGATTTTTGTATTACATTTTATAAAAATGAGACGAGATAGAGTGCAATCGAAAAATTAAGCGCATTTGAGCCTATTGTGGCGTTCGTTGATGTTTTTCGATGCAAAAGAAATGCTATCGCGATGTTTACTCAAACGGTTGAATTACTTATACCGCGAAAATTGAATGATGCGGAATTTTGTACATAATTTTCAGTCAAATTTTGCGCTACATACACGCCTTTATGTAGCTAGATGCGTATGGACAATAATGAGACTTTTAAATCATTATTTCGAATTTTTGTCGTTCTAATGTTAGATTACATTTGCTCGATAATAGATATAGCACGAATAGCTTTTCCATGTTTGTATTTAAGCTTTTAAATTTTCGCCTTAGAGAAACCATAGGTAGCACTATGGCTTTTTTTGTACATAAACGTATATTTTTTTACTAAAATCAAAAAGTGTGTAAGAGTCGTTTCAAATATTATTATAACTTTATCATTTAATAATTTGATATTACTACGGAATTCTCAAATCTTCCACTTTCTTTGGAACAATACATCTTTGAATTTACAGAAATCTTTGGATGTAGAAATAAAATAGTATTAAACTTCCAATTTGTAGTTTCGACTTAAAATTCCAATTAATTCTAGGAGTTTCTCTTCTAAATTTTCATTAAAAATTTCACAGCCTTCGTGGTTTTAGAAGCCACCTAATACTAAGGTAACATTGCTAGTCTAAACCTAGAACCTAGGCGAAATTATCATAGTACTTAAATGCGAAAATTGTAAAACGACAAAGGTCGAAATATCTCAACGTAGAATAAGTTATTTAAGTTACTACCATAAGTAATTACCTTTATATTTGAAAACACGTCGATCTGTATTGACACACGTAAACTCGACCTCTAACGATGTTTACATTTCAACGGAATAAGAAATACCGAATCGACTGTCTGTCAGTATAACAACAAGTGCCGAAGAAAGCATGTAAATTCATTTAAAATCAAATACAAATCGAGAAATATCGTATTTTAATATTGACTTAATTATTCCTGTGTTACAACAATAATTCTGTCGTAATTCATTCTTCACTTCTAAGAGGGACCTCTAGCAAGTAAGAAATTAATACATACACTCCTTAATAGTCTAATGTTAAACTACTAAAGTGATCAAAATGATTTATTCTGAATTTTTTTAAGTCAACACTTTACTTAGCGGTATTTTTTTTAACATTCTACCGACCTCTGACCGGTCACTTGATCGCGAATACTTCTCTGGTACCGATATCTCTTTGAAAATGACAAATTCTCGTCTTGGAGTCCTTGGCACAGTAAACAGCAATGATAAATAACAATTTATTTATTGACGTGGCAATCGATTAACATTAGATTTACCACGCCAGTCTAAATGACTGTTGCGCAATTTTTTCCAAAAATTCTACGGGTTTATGAGAGAGCCGTAGAATAAATATTCTTCGTCCATCGTATAAAACATAAATTAGCAAATCTATCATCTTTTCCACGTCTTTTTCCTTGCTTTAAGGTACATATTTAACATATTTAAATATAATTGATTTCGCGCTGGTAAATCTAGTGTTAATAAGTTAAAAGTTCGAGAGCATTGGGCCCGAAAAGTCTATTAACCCCTCGCCGTGCCATTTCTTTTGTGATCAAATGTGCAATAATTCTGAAGTAATTACTAAAATAAAAATCTAGCCTGTAATTTCGGATATAGTAAATGACTTAACGTAATATTGAATAGCATAGAATTAAGTTTATTTTATCACTGATGTGTTTGATAAAATAATTTTTGGAGCACTTCAAAATTGACTATTCCATTTATCGCATCACGAGTAGCACTCATTGTCAGATAAGTTAAGTTAGCGCCGGACTAGAAGCAATCTTAATGAATTATATCTCAAGAAATTGCTCTCAATTTGCTCATCAAGAATATAAAATTGCTCACTCGGCGCCGATTATTAAAAAAAAGTTATTAAACAATTTTGTAACAAACACTAATTTGACGATTTCTAAGTTATCCGAGTGCAAACGGGATCCTTTCTGGGCTCAAAAGATTGCGATCAATTTGCTCATCACTGCCCCACCTTTTTATTCGCGTTTTATTTACGTTTTTTTAATTAAAATTTCGAAATTCGGAACTGTTATTTCCGATTTGGATTGAGGACCGCTTTTACTGGTGTTAGTTTCATATTTCAAAACTAGTGGCGCTACTGTCGTTTTCCCAAGCCTTAAAACATCGAAAATTTAATTATTATTTTTAACTCAAAAAACGCAAATAAAAAGGTGGGGCAGTGATGAGCAAATTAATCGCAATCTTTTGAGCCCAGAATCCTTTCTGGGCCCGTTCGTACTCGAATAATTTAGAAATCGTCAAATCAGTGTTTGTTACGAAATTGTTTAATATCTTTTTTTTAATAATTGGCGCAGAGTGAGCAATTTTTTGAGATATAATTCATTAAGATTGCTTCTAGACCGACGCTAACTTAATTTCACTGTAACACTCGTTATTGTACTGCAAGAGGTTGATAGATTAACCGTCGGTAAAGTGTTAACATACAAGGGACTTTTGTCTATTTTTGACTAATATGTCAAAAATATATAACAATGTTCTTATACAAATATAGTATTCTTAATAAATACAATTTTTCGTGCAGATTTTCTATCAGTTAAAACATAAAAATGGAATGGAGACTGAAGACCAACCACTCCAAATCGACGTCAGATATTTTAGATCAGAGTTTGGAAGAAGAGAAATTCTCGTTGAACCATTCCTTCAATCGATACAGAACTTACACCGTGAAGGATTTCAATAATTATAAACAATGCCTAACGGATGAAATGATTCACAAATTCGAAGAAACTAAAGTATCCTCGCCATCCAAAACGCAAAGTTTTGTTAAGAAATTAATCTCAGCGCTAGAGAACAAAAATGAAGTTTGCAAGGCAGACGATGAATTTCTGACGACGTATTATGGAAAGAACGACCAAACAAATAGAAATCATATTCAGATAATTGAAAACGAGCGATACGAGAAATCCTGGGATAAAGAAGTAGCTAAGAATTTAAAAAGCGAAGAATTTTCAAGGAGATTCCACGATGTTTCTGGCATCGGGCGTAAAGACATGAAAATGCGTCACAGTTGCAATGCCTTGAAGTTGTCGCCGGTGCGAGATATCGAAAAGAATCGAAGTGATGTTGAATTCGATCAGATTTCGATAGAATCGAATAAAGTTCAAAATGGGACCACGAGATCGCTTAAACTTGAACGAAACTGTAAAGCGAAAGTAACTCGAAGGAGATCGTTCAAAGATTTTCTCAGTTCAATCGTAAAATGGAAGAAATCGGAGGTACAAGAAATACCTCATTCAGTGTCTTGCGATAATTTGGCCGAGGATACGAGACAAGAAAGAAAACATGTAAAAAAACTGTCGAGAACTGCGTCCTTACAGGCTGCCACGTTAGAGGAATTCAAAGGAGAACATTTTCAGGTATAATTACTTAAAACATGGTACAAAAGTCGAACTTTTCGTCAGATAATATGAATACTTTTATTTTTAAAACATTTTCAGAGAAGAAACAATAGTGCTACAATTCATCCTCCCTATGTTGGAAAGAGAAATGACAATCCTTCGATTATTCTGAGAGAAAAACAGATAACTGCTGTAAACAATAATCGCATTTCGAACAGCGAAAATCTCGTAAAACCGTCAGCGATCAAAGATTTGGCAAAACGTTTTTCTCAGCGTCCTAAGGAATTGGAAACAATATACCTTTCTGCCACAGAAGAATAAGGCTACACATTATGAAATAATAACAATACAATTCCAAAAAGTTTCACACTTTTGAAAGTTTGAGCTTTCCTTGACTAATAGTACTTAGTTGGTAGAATGCTGTGTGATAATTGCTTTTGCATACTTTATTAAGAATACAGATTATGACATAAGATAATTGACTATAGTAAACTTATAAACTATTTTATTACAAATAAATTATAAAGAGCAGCGATTACATAGTGTATATAAGCGTATATTTTGTGCAACACAATTATCATACTTTGTATATAAATATACGGTAATGATATTAAAGCAAAATTTGTAATCTTTTTTAATAAAAGTCAAGTTCTTCGTTAACAAAAGTAAAACATGAAGGTACAGAGTAAGTATTAATATTTTACATCGGAAGTGTTGCGCAAATTTGACGTGGGTTCGTTGGATGCTCTTAATTGCGTCGTAGTTATTTCTCAATTGTTACAATATTTGTTAATAATTATGTAAAATTTTATTGATACGGAGTAGTGGGTACAATAATACGTAGTAGATAAACGAGAGCACTATTGTTTTACAATCGGTAAACGAGGAGAATGTAAATAAATGTTACTTACAGTGAATACGTCTTGACAGCTGCGAGGACGAAGAGAGAAAGAGGCAGGCGCCCCCTCTGGTAGGAGTGGGGATAGTTCCCGGCGATACGGCGTAGCTTGTTGGGTGAACGGTGGGCCAATCGAAATGCAGCTGCGTGTCACGTGTTACACTACCTATCCTCAAGTGCACGAAAACCTGAGATTTTGATAGGAAAAATGAATTAATAACGCAATAGAATTTTTTACAAAATATTTGTGCAATATTTTAACGGTTAATTAACATTTTCATGTCGGAGTAAGCGCTGGCGATCGTGTAACTGATGTTAATTAATTTATCACAATTATTTAAAGACATTTGATGAAAAGTGACACTTCTGCAAAACGTGTTTAATCGTTAATATTATTTAACATCAGTTCTAATTTATTGTTTAAATAGTAAAATCTTGAATTTTTCTTATTCCATTTAAATTTTGAGCAAATCTGCACATATTGGATGAATTTCATTTTAATATTCACTTTTGTTTAAAGTTGCAAAAAACAGAAATAGTGAAAGCTTATTTATGTGCAATATAATACAAATTATATTAAATTCTTTCTTGGGAAAGCATTGGGCAAAAAAATATATCTTCGTAATAGTTACAGACTATTATCTTAACCGTTTGAGCCCCAGGGGGTATTGAAAAAACACTGTTGAAGAATCCCAAACAGCGCCACCGCGCTTTCTCTAAATGAGTACGAGGAAACCCAAGCAGCGTGTTAGCGCTTCTTTTATTTTATGCCGAAAAATACCAATCGTCGCGTTGTATAATGTATTAACCCATTTTGTAATGTATTATGGCACTATTATAGTAATATTCTACCCATTGTAAAATGTATTATTTATATTAAAAGAAGGAGCTGTGTGATTTACTTGCGTCAATAAATCTGAGCGCGCGACTTCGATAGTCGGTGACGCACCGTCAGTTGTCCACACGCTCGAAATGTGCTGAGTTTTCTCGACATAAAATCTGAACAGTGCAATCACGCTGCTTAGGACTTAAACGTTTAAATCATATTAATAGCAATGACTCTATCTTAAACATTAAAATAATAGAAAATTGAAACAGTCACATTGTTTGAAAGTTTTTATTCTTCGGTCGTTGCTCGTTTTTATTTATAAAATTACATTGTCGTGTTACCTAATTTATGTACAACAGTTTATAAAAAAATATACAAATATACATCGTTAATAAGTACAGTAGGAGCCTAAAATATATAACATTCAATTGTCACATGCACACTCACATATATACAAATTCTATATCGACTTGAAGAATTTAAAGTTCAACGATTCCTTAGCCAACAATGATCGACTGAATTTTATCCCTGAGCTTGAATTTATCTCGTGTAAATTCATTTCACGGTATTTTAGTCAGAAGCTATTCTCGTGTTGCTTCCAATACTCGATATTATAAATAAATAACAACTTATGTTTGTACGTATGAAAACATTAACAAAATTATAATACATCGATCGTTTTTAACATTAACGAACAAAAATAATGTTCTTACTTCGTGAGTCGTTTAAAGTATAAATAAACGGCAATGAACGCAATAATATGCCAAACGATCAAAGCTGTATGGCAAGTGCCGTTTCAACAGGAATTTACGTAATAAATAATCTCAAATTCGTTCTACTTTCACTCGATGGGTAGTGACCATGGGTGATCCGGTATAACGCCATACTGTATGTCCGTTAAATGCTTTCGGAACATTTTGTAAACGGGTTCCGAATGTTCCAAAGTCGGTATGTGCAATGGTTGTCCAACGAAATCGATGTAGGAGATGGGACTAACTATACAGGCAGTTCCCGCGCCAAACAATTCCAGTAACTGCAACAAAAATGTCAAGTATATAGTATATAGTATATACTAATCATAAGTTGTAGTAATACCTTGAAAAATTCTCTCAATACTACTTGAAACAAATAGTAAGTAAGTAGTAAGTAGCAAGTACAGTGAACTCTCGTCCAACGCAATTTTATTGTATTTTTTTATCAACTCTGCATATTTCTTCAAGTTCTAACACTAGAACTTCCAACATTTCCGGCTAGTTTATTTTTTTTAATTTTCCAAATTTATAGAGGTGTCATGTCATAGATATTCTACATCTATTTCATAAAACATAAATTACTAAATCGATCGTATTTTCTGATTCTTTCGCCAAAGAGCTAATTTAGTACATGTAAATAAAATAGATTTATCTCCGGTAATTCCAGCATTAACTAATGATAATGTATAGTATACTGTGAACTTACCCTATTTTCCGAAAGTAACTGCAACATCTCGTTCATATGAAATTTCCTCTCAGTGACCTTAAACTGATTCCATTCTCTGGAAAGTGTCAGGATAGAATTCCTCGTAATTCCAGGGAGTATTAAGCCGTTTAATGGCGGTGTTACCAGTTCTTTCTCTGAAAGCATAAAAAAAACCTCAATTGAGCATCGTTTATTATCAGATAAAGTTCGTTACTCAGAGATTTTTGGAGATCCAAAGAAAATCTACCTCCATCATCATTTATGTAGAACATAAAGATGTTCATGGTTCCAACTTCTGTTACTTCATTGTCCTCTCCGAAGAGCCACAACACTTGCTGCAATCCTTTTTCTAACGCTTCCCTTTGTACCTGAATAGTGGGAGCATAATTGCTGCCCACTTTACGGTCACCACAACCTCCTGGCCATGCTCGAGTATATCTTGGATCTGCTAGTAAAGATATACCATCTTCTGCGCTTGAGGTTTTAAAGTACGAGCCCACGGGTGACATAATGATGTAGAGTAAAGCTGACTCTGACGTTGCCACTCCAAGTGTAGGCTATAAAGGAGAAGAAATGCAAATTGTTACTCCATATGGCTGTGATAGAACTGTTTTTATGTATTGCAATAGCTTTGGTTTCCCAGAGTACTATAATTTTGATCATTTGAGTACGAGATGATCAGACTTCTTGAACTTTTCAGGGGTAATGATAATACAAATTTCAAGATATTCAAAGTTCTAAGGTGAATCGCTGTTGTTTAGGAAAACGACATAAATGAAACTGGAGTTCGAGGAGAAATTAACTATTTGAATCTGTTACAACGGAGCTTGAAGTCCAAAGTTTGGACGTTTGAACGCTGAGACAATAATTCAATAATATTTAAACATGATAGAATCTTATGTCATTGCTGCTTTATGTTGAGACTACAAAGTTTTACGTCATAACAGCAAAGTTATCGATAAAGGCAAATTCTTGGACACTTTTTTCTAAAATTACACAAACGTTTCCTATCTTTGGCCGACTATTTCATAACTCTCTATAAATACATGGTCAAAACTGTATGAAATATGCTGAGCGCATTATCAGAAAAAAGTAAATTCGTTACATAATTGTAAATAAATAATTTGTTATCGTAGAAATAATTTGGATAAGTAAAAAAATTACTATTTTGGTTGGTCATGTTTATAAACACAAACTTTGGAATTTAATAATTAATGAACGTACTTCGGTTATCTGAATAACTTAATTACGATTACATGGCTGTAGTTCTACGATAATAAAGTTGCTTAATAACGGTGTTGCATCATTGGCACCTAAAGTGTCAACAGAACATGAGGTGACCTGATGAAAATCATACGATGTCGATATACTTAATATAATAATGAATTTGTCTCTAAATTGTAACAGTTGTAACGCAAAAATTACTTTAAAACTATCTGACAATAATTTTCCTCCGCACAAATTTGAAAAAAGATCAATAATTTTGTAACTCTCACTGAAAAAAAATAAACGGAAGTTAACACTTATCGAATAATTTATTTTTTCTATCAATACGTGTATCAGAAAGTGATACAAACAAAGATTGTTTATAAATAGTAGATATTACATACCAATCATATTTCTTTTAATGAGCTATTGATAACTTTCACATGAACCATGATATGAAGGGAAACGTAACAGATAATATTCTAGCACTTTCGATGCTAATATTCAAGTAAATGCAACATGTTTTTTTGCGCTAGCATATCAGATCGATATTTTCCTACTTTCAGGAAATATTCCAGTTCATTGCCATGTAAGGGAACAGTGTACATGAATCATAACACAGCTCCACATTTAAATGCATATATCACAAGGCCCTGCCCCAACAAAAGAGTATCGTGCCCCTGTTTATCTTGTGTTATCGTTAGCTATTGAGAAATATTCTGTTTGTTCTCGTACATAGCCGCATTAATGACGTCGGTGACATAAGTGACATGATTATTATCCAAGCAAATGAATATTAGATTATAAGTCAAAAAACAAATGATCATACAATGTTATCATGTGAGAAATCTTTTTTTCTCAACTCTAACGAGCATCTACGATTTGTCTTCCACCACGCCCCCGACAATAACGAGATTACTGTCAACTATGTGATGTAGCGGAAACCGCAGAAGCACTTTTAAATTTTTATTCCAGCAATTGAACCCCTTGAAATACAAATAAAACGAAATTTGGCGCGTTCGAAAAATACTATTTAATTTGGTCCAACGGGACAGTTATGTGCAAGCTTGGAAACAGAATATTCACTTTTTTAAAAATTTTCATTGTTTTATAACGTGTAATTAAGTTGTACGGACTTAAGAAACATTATAAAATGATAAATTAGTAGTTCTGTTGATGCACGAAAGAAATAATTGAATAATCTAATAATATAATGTATGGCTGTAATATACTGTCCACTGGAGCCAGTTCCTGACGGCCCAGGATGTCAAAGTCTACAACGGCACATAAAATGAATTAAATCTCCGAGGCAGAACTATGACATACAGATCCACAAAAGAAATCATTCAGCAAGGTGTTAAATTTACTGTAAAGCATACTCACGTCAATGCCAATGAGCGTGGGGCGTAAGTAGAGACTAGAAGCCGTAGAATGTGGTACCCATTCTTGATCTATACTAATTAATCTAGCAAGGCACTTGATCAGTTCATCTCCACTGAAAGTAGGCAAACCAGACCTTATCGCTGAACTGTTCATACGTTCCATATTTAGTTCTGGTCGAAATATCCTTATTTTTCCATCTACGCCTCTGTACGCTTTCATACCTTCAAACAACTGAAACGACGAAAAGTATAAATAAAATTTTTGCAATCTTTACACAGATAGATATGTAAATTTGGAATCACGTTTAAAAATGAAGTCGAACATACCTCCACAGCATAGTGCAGCACCTTTGCCGCTGGATGAAGGACTAGATTTTCAAACGGTGTAATTTCTGGCATCTGCCATCCTCCTAGCTTCTCGTGATAAAATATCTTTAACATATGATCCGTGAAATATTTCCCAAACACAAGGGCACTGACGTCAGGTTTCATTTGCAGCTGTTGCGGCCCCGCCAGGCGGATCGACAAGTCCGAGTACTGCAAATGCAAAAATCAATTTAAGTACACTTTCCAAAAAAATTTGATAAATATCATTTGGCATTGAGAACATACCTTGAAAGAGCGCTCCGGCTGTATCACCTTCTTGTCCCTGATTTTTAAAGAGGAACTCCATCTTACGTTGGATTGTAGTTGATTCAACAAGCTTCCAAAAGAGAGAATCTACGCATAGAAAATTGTTTATTTTTTTAGGAGTTACATGCACATGTATTACAATACACATTGAACACCATATGTATCTTGCTTCTTTCATTATTTTTATTAAAGTGAAATTTTTCTATTAAAATCACACCTTCATGGGTCAAAAACGTTATAACTAAAACAGATGTATAATGAACAGTGCTTTACACTTGTAACATCAAAACTAAAATATTGAATACAGCAGTAAATTCATAAATATTATCATTGAAAAATCACAAAAAATTTTATTGAATCGAACAGCACCGATCACCGGTGACCCCAATGGCATTCAACGTGTTAACATACAAATATATATTTGATAAAGAAAGGTGCATTATCGCAAAGGGTGAATTCAAATAGGTGTGTACGGTTGTGACATAATTTACGATTTAAAAAAGGTTGTATTTTTACTTCTGATTATCTCTCATAAGATCGAACCGTAAAAAGAAAAATACTGATAACTCTACTGAGTATTTACATTTTCGCATAATCTCAAGTACACGTGCCACGAAAGTAATATATATATTTAGCGAGCCTGCCGGTTATTGAGCACGGACTATCTCTTTCATCGATTGCAGTTCTTTTTTTTTATATGCCTACGTAAACGTAAGTATCTACGCATTTGAGAGCAGCTGCTAAAACAAACGAGGAGAAAAAGAGATCGCATGAGGCACGTGGAAATCTGATTGTCATGAAATCACGCTTATCCATATCGGGCAGTTACGAAAGCTTACGACATATCTGATTACATTTGGGAATTTACATGATAAAAAAAATGAAAAAAGGAGGAAGAAGAAAGCAGGGCATGACAAGCACGTATCAGAATTCGCGAATGATCCGACACACGCGCCACTTATTGGACGAGTATATCGAATCGTAATCGTGATAGGTTTATCTCGAATCTCCTTATCATGATAAATATTTTATAAGGCTGAAGGTAATAGTAAGGTTAGGTCAATGAAACGTGTGCAGGCGTGGCTTATTACGCTCGATGTTATTTGTGGAAAGAAACGAACGAATTCAACGTACACGAGGAAAGTCAAGTTTTGTCAAATTGTACATTACTGTTTAAAGATATCTGACATTTTCTCTTCACTTTTTTTCCATTTTAACACAAAATCATTGGAATAGGTTAGTGGTGCGTGGGTACACGTGGTTGCTTTCAGAATGTAATAAACATTTTGCATGCAGAGACGAAGTATTTTTTTTTTATATTCTCTAAGAGTATACATTAGATTAAATTTGAAATAAATATTGTAAAATTTTAGGAAATTCCACGGTAAATAATAAATTTTTTCCTTTTTTAATTTCATGTAAAATTTGAATTGTGCACGGTGGTGTACAAGTTTTTAGATAATATTTGATTGTTCGTTAGAAATCTGTGCAAACAATGGTTTTAAATTACATAATATTTACAAAAACGAAGGTCTTCCTATTTGCAGATTGTCTTTTATCTAGTTTCTTTTAAAAGATGTTAAAAAGAACTCGGCAAAAGGACACAAATAAGATTTCTATTCACGTAATATTTGTAACAATACCAGAAAGTGATATAAAAGCAAATAATCGTGTATTTTTATTTTATACTTGTCTTTGTGACAAAAAAAAATGTAATAAAATGTATTAAAATTTATAAAGTAAATCGTTTTTGTGGATAAGACAAGATTCAATTTTGACAAGAACTGATCGAATTATGATGCAAACCGAAACTGACGGCAATTTTCAAGCTTAAATTAACAATCATTTCCTCCTTGTGTAACTAACTTAATCTTTACGAGGGTATTTCGAAAAAGTAATATTATGTTTCCGTAGGTCAAGGATCACATTGAAATGTACATAGCTTCGCTGCAACCGGCGATATCGAAATATACAAATGAAATCACAAGTCAGGCGTTTTTTTTTTCAACGAATACACAATCATCGTGTAAAAACATAAAAAAAGACGAGAATAATTATTAATTCTAAAAACAAACAGCGTATTAGAATTTTTCCCTGCGTAAAAAGGAACTCGATTGCAGAAGGAAGAAGTGTATCAATGATTTATTGAACATATGTCGATGAACTTTTATAGAAAGATATTTTATTATTTCAATTGTTATGTAGATTTAATGTAATTGTATTAAAAACATAATTAAGATTGAGTGCGACCGGAATAGAATAGACAGAATAGTTTTTAAAATATCTAAGTAGGTATATGTTGATATTTATTAGCTTTATGAAGTTGTTCTCAAACTTTTTGAGGTTTTGTTTCGTGATGGCCCTTGGAGTGAATTAAACCCTTTAAAATTAATTGCAATTAACCCATTGCCAAATTTTTCTTAGTTTCTTTCTGCAAGAAGTATTGTCACAGTGTAAAAGTGAAAATAATTCATGAAAATTACTACATAAGAGTACAACCTAAATAGACTGTTTTAAACAAATGTCTAAATTGAATGCTAAAAAAGTTAGAAAATGAATAAATTCCGAAATGGGAATCACGGAAAGTAATGGGTTAACATATAGGCTACAATTTCTAAATCATTTCTTCACAAACAATTATTTATTAAGAAAATCGCAAGTCTTTGTCATGAAAAGTAAATTCAATGGGGTGGGTGCGTCTGCTTTGCTTGGACTGTCGAAAAATTTCAACTAATAAGGGAAGGAGCCCTTCTGTACGCTTTCAATTTTAATGAGGCGTTGCAAGATGTTAGCATGCAGATTCCTCACGATGTTTATAAAAAATTAGCCATTGTTATGACGTAATTTTGAAGAATTAAGTAATTAAAATTTAGACTTCGTGACATTCTATAAATGTAAGTTTAATTCTTAGCATAAGGCTCGAAGACTATTTTAATTAGTTATAATATAGTAGTTTAATTAGTTAATTAATGAAGCGGCTGTCAGCTGTTTCTGCTTTATGGTTCGAAATTTGTCACGATACAAAGTCAATTTGAAAATGAAAAATCGAAATAGTCGAATTGTAAATGTGAATATTACAAATTTGTAAATGATTAACAGTGGTAATGAGTATCACGCGGTGATTGTAATTCAATAATTATCTGAAGTAATTTATATAAAAAAGAATTTAAATGATTTGATTTCTCGAAGAATCTAATCTCCCAAAAAACTGCCAGTAATTTAGATGTAACATTCCCACTGTTGCAATAATTAGCAGTAAAAAAAACTCGAAATGACTTTCCTCGTTCTTTATCTTTCGTTCACGCTTCCGTTACGTGTGTCAAAATGAAAAAGTGCAAAAAAAGAGCACAATTTTATCTGGCGTTCTTGAAAAAGAAATAGATAAAACAGTTTATCGGGGGATTTTTAAAAAAAAGAAATCATCCGAAGTATCCACTTCTTCCTATTCGCCGACCGCAGCATCACAGTAAGCAGGAATTTTCTATCATCATGAAGTACTGATAAAAAGGAGTAATATATTTGTTAAATTGTGAAATTTTCACAGAAATCTTCGATATTTTGTGTTAAGGTTGTTCTAGGCACATATCATTTTTCGATAGATTTCCTTAACACTAGAACTACCGGCGTAAAATCCAACATATTTTAATAAATTAAATAAGTAATTTGAAAAAGTGGGAATCAAACGGCGGAAAATTTGATCGATTGGGTGACTTTGTTTATTGATATAGACGTAGAATATTTATTCTATGACTCTTACATAAACTTGGAGAATTTTTTGAAAAAATTGTGTACCAGTCATTTTGACTGGTTTGGTAGTCTAGTGTTAAAATTTTGAAAATATATTCTTCATGATATTTTATAATTATAACCGGAATCTCAACGAGTTCGTCCACACGGTTTATGAATAAATCGTGTTTAAAAATAACATATTTAATATGGGCCTTTATGGAAAAAAATTTTTGCTGAGTCCGTAAAATCTTTTTTTATATTTCTAATGGAAAAACGAGTCGATGGATTCTAATAAAAAATTAGCAATGTATTATTTTATGCTTTTGGAATATTATTGAATTTTTTCATAATTTTTTACTTCATAGTTATAGAGAAAGATGTTTTTTAATGTCTAAAAAGTGAATGAAATGACCTCTGTGAAGTTAGCCCCTGCATTAATTCTTACGCAATTTTGTTCATTTCTAATGAAAAAAGAAACTTTTAGTTCTGAATCCAGCTAGAACTACCTTAACTCGATATTTTCGTGCATTTAAAATTAAATAATTGATTATTATTTGTAACAAAAGGTCAAATAACAATTGAAAGAGTAGAAGAAAATTCACTTTACACTGTTGTTCTGCAGATGATTTTTCGATCAGAATCTTAACAGTAGAACTGTTAAGGTAGTCAAAATAACTGGCTCTTAATTTTTTATAAAAACTTTCTAAATTTATAGCAAAAACTATATAGTAAATATTCCAAGCATATGATACAAAATATAAATTAGTGAATTTAGAATATTTTTTACCTCTTGATTTCTCTCTTTCCAAGTTATTTAATATATTTAACTATAATAAATTTAACGCCGGTGTAGCGTTGAATGGAACTTCAAATTACTTTTAATTTTAATATTTACGAAATCTCGTTCAAAGATAAAATCCTACTGGATATATATCTACTTATGTCTCTAACCAGTTAACTGTGGCGAAGATTCTTTTGAATTTTGGATCACGAAAATCAAAAGATGAGCATAAATCTATTTCACATTATTTATACTTTTTAGTTAATCGTTTTATTTCGGCATGGCCTCAAAATATTCCAAACATCTTGAAGTTTACGAATATATTTCAGTTTTCGTCAGAATTACAATTTATATAAGCAGTGGTAGCTTTTACGCATGACAAGTATACTCGTCAAACACAGCTAACTGGTTAAAGTTTCTGCTTCACAAAGATGGAATTGTAATTAAAATAGTATCACTTCAGTAGAAATAACAAAACGAGCGAAACATCTCTGACGTTCAAAAGATAAAATCCTGTTAACTATATATCTACTTGTATCTTTAACCCTTTGCCGTTCTATGTCGAACAGTACTCGACATAGCTTTAACACTAGATTTACCAGCGTGAAATCTATTATATTTAAATATGCATCTTAAAGCAAGGAAAATTAAGACGTGGAAAAGATAATAGATTTCGTAAGTTATGTTTTATACGATGGAAGAAGAATATTTATTCTACGGGTCTCTCATAAACCCATAGAATTTTTGGAAAAAATTGTGTACCAGTCATTTTGACTGGCTTGGTAAATCTAGTGTTAAACTTGATTTTAATTTCTAACAATATAATATCGACTTTCCAATTTCATAAAGACTTTGTAATTTCACCTAAATATCCATCGATACAGTTATTGATATCGTTAAAAAAAATGGACAACGAATGATAGAAAATATTGTCAAATTGATTTTTTTTAGCACACCTCAAAATTAACAAAATAAGTCGCACCGCAAAGGGTTAATGTTTCTGCTTCGCAAAGATGTAATTTTAATAGGAAAAGTATCGCTTCGGTAGAAATGGTAAAAGAAGCCAAATATCGTAGACGGTTCAAAGAAAAATCCTGCTGAATAAATATTTACTCAAATTTCATTTTTTTTCGCAACAAAAAAAAATTTTTTAATATTTGAGAAGTATCACTTCAGTAGGAATAATAAAACGAGCGAATTATCACTGGTGTTCAAAGTCTTAATAATGACAATTTATTAGTTTTTAGTGATCGACAATACCGAATAATTTTTTGAATTTTCAAAACGATGTTTATTACTTCTTTTTTTTTTTAATCTATAGGACGAAGTTCATAATCAATCAGTTTTTAATATTTCTTCAATAGCTTGATTATCACGGTTCCAACGAAAATAGAAGAAAAGTCTGTCGTTTCAGTTAGTGACTGGCGAGAAGAGCTGTCTGTTAAAATATTGAAACTTGCGCTTTTGTCATATTCTGCAATATTTTAAGACAAAATCAAGTGATAATCTGCATCGAGCACCTGTGCAACGATCAGCAATGTACAGAATTGATAATTATTCTGACTCATGAAAAAAATGCATATCCAACGTTCTAACAATACACGAGTAGGGTATAGCGGTTGCAAGTAGCAAAACAGGAAACACTAACAATAAGTGATTCTTCCAGTTTGAAATATGAATACTATTGTACGATTCGAAAAGCAATGTTCAGGGCTTTATTAACACTTATTGAAGTTTAATTGATTTAACAGATTGCATACACGTGTTTTTGTACTGGCTCATTAAAATGGAAGAGCGAGACTTGGAAAATTATTACAAACATTATTTTTACAAAAAATTAGTATAAATTAGAAACTACTTACTTTCTAAATTTGAAAATATACTTAAATTTTCAAATCTAAATAATTAATGGTACTAATCGCCTTTTTTAAACGGTTTATGCAGAATTTTCGAAAAATTGTACATTTACGTGGTTCGCATGCAATGTGTTAAATTTTTACTTTGGTCGTTTTTTGTCAATTTGTGTTGCAACAAAATATGATTGTGATTTAAATTTTCATAAAATATAAAGCGGCACTTCATTAACCCATTCCCTCCCAAATTTTTTTTGGTTTCATGGTTTCTGGAAGAAGTATTGTCACAGTGTAAAAAAAACTACTTAATTCATAAAAATTATTGCATAAGAGTACAACTAACCCAGACTTTTAAACACATTTAATTCAAAAGCGTGTCAAAAATCTAAATCGAATGCTAAAAGTCTTAGAAAATTAATAAATTCCCAAATGAAGATTATTCGCAATCAAAGGGCTAGAACTTAAAAATCGAGAATTCGGTGAGCGCGAAATTCAAATTGTCGAAGGATTATGTTCCATTACCGATCATACTTTCCTAATGCGGTCAAAACTTAAAGTAATTTGATGCGAATTAAAAAAAATCGAAAATCTCGTCATAATTTTCGTATAACAGATAAATTCATTAAAAACACCAATCCAAACGGTGATCTACGAGTAAAAAAAGGAAGTCAAACTTACTTGACGCCGTAGATGAACCATCTTCGAATGTAAAACCGAAGCGAAGATCAGCAAATACTAAATCCTTTCGAGAATTCACTCGCAGGATCCACAAAGCTCATTATCCGCACCTATGAACCGTTCAATCCACCACTCGTCGAAGAGTCGTGGAAGATAGATCCACTTCTCTCTCGATCGTTAAAACAAGCCTCTCGTCGACGATCGTTCAAATATTCAAAATAATTGACAAAGAACCAGCGAACAATTCCCGCTTCACAGAGTCCTCCGTAAAAATGGAGGGAAATTTGAATGTATTCCCGCTTCACAGGATTCCAAGTCACGTTAAGGATGTCTACTTAAAGTCTCACAGTTGTCGTTCCAGTCGCGTGTCAGAAAATTCGCGAACGTAAAGTAATTCGACGAGTACGAATAAATGACAAAATCGTCGAAAAATCGTTAAATCGCCAATAATTGTAGTACACGGTTTTAATGCTGTTCACAGGTGACACCAAGGGACATTCACTGTGAAGAGACGTGAGTTCTTTAAGTCCGTTTGGTTATTGATGAGACGGAACAACTTGGCTCCGTTTCCCTCGCGCGTTCTCGAATAGTGTCTTTGAATTAACCATCGGTTAATATTTTATTTATTAGCGAGCAGGGGGCGCGAGGAGTGCAGAATGAGAGGGGAAGGGGAGAAAAAGACTGAATCCCCTCCTCGTTGCTCTTATTCGAGCCGAAGGAAATCGATGGAGGGGGAAGTCAGCGATTTAACGTTACGTATTTACGTTCGTTTACGTAAAGGGTGTCCGAGAAGTTGACAGTTAATCGGCCTTTTTCAGCACGAGAGACTGTGTTATCGTTTATCTTACAGATAAACCATACCGTGCTCCGATTGTTGACCTTCATTTGCCTGCTTAACGCTACAACTATCGACGATTAATTCAGTATATCTTGCTCGCACGAGATAGGTATCTTTGAAGGAAAGAAATGAAGGGGAAGGTGAATTTGATCGGATTATTAGTTTACTTGTTGCAACATACGGTGACTGACGATAGTATTTGCTAAGCTGTCACTCGAGGGACTGAATTTTCTCGTAGAAATATGCTATTTGGGGAGGGAAGGATATTTCGCTAATTTGATCATTTTACCGAAGTTAAACTTTTTTTTATTAAAATCGAATTCTTATAAAGTAGAAACTGTAAAGACAGAAATAGATGTTATAGTCGGCATGGTTTTATCTTTTCAATGTCAATATTGAAATGTTGAATGTAGTAGGAAATTCGTGAATACTATAACTTTAAAGTGACATGAAATTTTATTGAATTCAATAACGCCGGTCACTGATGACCCCTGTGGCGTTTAATGCGGTAAGGAAGTTCTGTCTGTGACAACTTTAATTATCCTTCCTCAATGTAGAAAGCTATTTGACTACTTTTCACCACTGAACTGCAGATTTTCACGGCAAACTACTATGCTTGAAGGAATTATCACATTTTTGTTAACAAATTTTTGGTCTACGATGATTTCAGTTATTCTGAAAATTTTCCAGAATTTTTTTTTTCGTTGGAGTCACCAAAAAAAAGGAGAAGCATCTGACAGAATTAATTAACACTAGGTGTACGACAGCCGTTAAATTGGCGAACTTCTACTTTTTCATAATATTTCTCTTTATAGAGAATCATTTCACGCGTCTCTTATAATACACAAATGACTTTTTTCCCGCTAGATTCATCTTTTTGGAAAGTGCTTGTTTAAAATATTAGGGATACCGAAAAGTAATCAAAATTGGAGAAGTGAAAACATAATTGGAAACGTTTTTCAACAAAAAATCGAAGAACTATTTTAAAAGGGGAATCGAACAACTATCTTTACGCTGGCAAAAGGTGTTAGAAAATTATAGCAATTATTTTGTTGATTAGTATTTACGATTTCTTTAATAAATAAATGCTTTTCGTCAGCAAAAAAAGATATTGATTATATTTTGGTACCCCGAATATTTAAATAGAACAGATTGAGCAGTAAGTCTAGTGTTAATCATGAGCAACAAAAGATGAACGATACTACGAAATAAGTTGCATCACATTGGATGATGATACTACGAAAAAAAAACAGTATCACTCGATACTATAAAATAAATAATGTTACGTATTTATGCGCCGTTTTTAACTCGATGTCACGACGCTCTTTTATCATTCTTCACGAATTTCGTGCACAGTATCAGCTGTAATTCGCAATTTCTTCAGTAATTATATTTTTTACTGATTGTGAATATAAAAATTATTGTATTATAGGGATCAGATTTCAGAATTTGATTTTAGGTATACAGGTGATAGAGAAATGTGATAGAAGATGTATCTTAAGACACTTTTAAAATAGGCAAAGACTTTTTTACTCCAAACATTTTAGTTAGAAAAGATAACACGATCTACAGATAACGTTTGCCTAAACTTCGATGGGCTCGATAGGTATAGTCTGGACTGCAAGGGGTCAATGACCTCTGTAATTTGCAAGAAGCAGAGATTTTGTGTCAATATTTCCGAAAAGCCTCGCAATTTTCATTTTTGATAACTTAATTTTTTTTGTAAACGTAGAAAACGGACACGAGAAGAATATTAATACTCAATAGACGCACAGTTGTCGATTTCGCTAAAAATTCTGGCCAAAAACCTCAAGGAGTATTTCAATTTAGCTGAAAATTGATATTTAGTATTATTTGGGTCCCTGATTAAGAATCCTAGTTGAAAATTATTAAAAACAAAATGGCGGATTCAATATAGCGGGCGCATATATAGAAAGGTTGCCGATTCGGCAAAAAAATTATTATTTTTACGTATTTTCGGTCGCTGATTAAGAATTCGAACTCAAAATTTCCAAAAACAAAATGACTCCGTTAATATGGCGCGCGCGTGTATCGAAAATTTGTCGATTCGTTACAAAAATTAGTATTCTTATATATTTCCGGTCGATGATTAAAAATTTTAACTCAGAATCTCTAAAAATAAAATAGTGGGCACATGTATCGAAAAGTTGTCGGTTCTGGATCAAAATTAGAGTCCTTATGTTTTTCTTTCCTGCCTTTCTCGATTTCCGTGCAGTTTTTAGGAGAATTAAATAAATATATATACTTGATTTATAGCGTTGTAGTTTTATTAAATCAACAACTATTTTTTATAATATTTTCTAAAGTTATTAAGTAACATGTTTGGTACTTTTTATGAGAGTGATATTTGGTAAAACACTCACCCTTATGAAGTGAAATCTAACAGAAGTGACATACGTATGTATGTGTCTTGTTTCGCTTCTTTTTTTTCGAGCTGCAGACTTTTTTCCTGAGAGCAACAATTTCACTCTCATTCCTAGTAACATCGTTTTCTTCATTATAGTTCTTTAATTGTGCCCATAATTATGAAAGTGATCTAAGTCATATATTTCTTGTTTCGAGATATTGAATGAGTTGCATTTGATTGAATTAAAAAATATTTGTATACTATGCAACATCTTAATTTAGAATTTTATTAGTCTTGATTAATGTAAATTTATTATGAATATGAAATTTTGTGTGAGTTTCATACGGACATGTTATTTTTAAAGTTTGAATTGACTTAGACCATTTTCAAAATTAACCAAATGTCCTGTAAATGACTTAAAGTAATAAAAAACTACGAGTTTTATTAGAAACAATAATTTTAATGAAACAATTCATGAACATTTATTAATTATTTTTAAAAAGTAATCTGTTTTTATAATTTTAGGATTTTATTATTATGAGTTTTTAAGATTCTTAAAATGTTCTTGAAAAACTGGAGGGATGTATGGTATTATAGTAAACACATAATATCTTTATGTTTTCCTTCCGTTACTGATCTAGTGGTGTATAATGGAAGTAATTTAATATTTCCGTATATTTTTGGTTTCCCTCTTTTAGGTGGAAGATCCAAAACGTGGAATTTAGAATCATCTAAAGAAGTTTTATAGAACATCTTATATAACGTTTATTTTGCAAGAATCTCATCCATTGAATTTGCAGCGAAGAGACAGATTCGCCCACGGTATTTTTTACTCTTCTTGTCGTTGACTTTTCCAGTGGTTTAGTTGAAATAAAATCCAGCTACGTCATTCGTTTTACCGAAAATGTATTTCTTCTTCTACACTTTTCTATCAATTCATAATAATGCCCAGGGTTGTATAAGTAATTTACTTTCCTTATTTTCATTTCTATCAACCCCAAATCACGATCATTCGGTAGAAAGGAAAGACCAGAAACCAAAAATTTAAGGGTATGTTTATATAACTTTTAAAAATTTTTGACTTAGACCACTTTCATAATTAACACTAAATGAATTCCATATAATGTTGAAACTACAACACTATCTAATAGTTTATTTTCCATAATATCATAAAAATTACATTGAATTAATTTACTTTATAATAATGCGGTGTGAAATAACTAATAAACTAATGTTTTTTAAATTTTGACTTAGACCACTCTCATAATTATGGGCACAATTCATTATCACTTCCTATATCGGATAAATTATTTGCATAACTTTCCTTATGTTTTACCGAAAACTCTTTCGCGCCTGTTACTTAGGTAGATCTAGTGTTAAAGGTTGAAGTTGACAAATGATAATAGTCAAAGAAGTTACTTTATCACGCGCTTTGTGAAAGCATAAAATGTTGCGTCGCCTAAACGTGACACATCGATAATAATCTTTATGTAGGGTCACTAGCATATTTAAACGATGATCAGTTTTAACCGTGCATTTTCAAATAATAAAGTGTTATTTAGTTTTCTGCGTTGTTGAGGTTAGCATAAGTCAAAGTCTTGGACGTATGTCTACATTGAAATAGTAGGAGGGACAATTTATTTTTGAAAAGAATATATTTTATTTTCCTATTGTTAGAAAATTTTACATAAGAATGAGCCATATGTTTGAACATTTGCAATGGATATTTTTTTACCATTTAAAGGCTCTCATTAACATTTTAACACAGCGCGCTGTGATCGATTTCGCTGAAATCCTGGCCAACACCCCAAGGAGTTTTTCAATTTAGTTGAAAATTGGTATATTATTATTATTATTATTATTGCGGTGGCTGATTCAGAATCCGAACTCAAAATATTAGTTGCTGCAGCGGTCCCCAACCCCCAGGCCGTGGAGCGGTACACTGTAAACGATTTCACTTTAGTTCTAAAATTAATTATTTATTATTCAATGACCACGCAAAGTTATTTAATGCTGTTAATCATCGTTATGAGGGTTTATTATAAACATACAGACTTAGAACACAGTCAACTCCTCCGACACTAAAATTTTCAAAAATTGTGAAAGTCTAGTTTGTTAATTAGGTGTGTGTACTTATTGTAAGATGTACACCGCCTAGATGTAAGAGATAATACATAAGATGTATTTCGCCTAGAATTTGCGCTTTTAAGGGACTCTCCATTTTTGAGTTTCTAAATACCGAACCTATGATGAATTGAGCAACAATTTGGAATCATATACTAGAGATAACGAGTTGTTGAAGTAGGGACCACTAATTGCGGCTACGATGCGTTTAACGTCCGTCTTACAATCAGCCCTCTTTTCCTATACTTTGAGTTTTAAGTGCTATGGCAGTTTCGCTTAGGAGCTACACTTTTAGGTGACTCCCATTTTTGAGTTTCTAAACACCGAACCTGTGATTAATTCAGCAACCGTTTAGAATATTGGAATATTGGAATTTTGGAATTTTGGAATTTTGGAATTTTGGAATATTAGAATATTTTACTGCTAGAATATTGGTATACTAGAATGTTGGAATATTAGAATATTGGAATATTGGAATTTTAAATTATTGTAATACTGGAATTTTGGAATATTGAAATATTAGAATAGTAGAATATTGAAATATTAGGATATTGGAATATTAGAATATTGGTATACTAGAATGTTGGAATATTAGAATATTGGAATATTAGTATATTGGAATACTTGGAATATTAGATTTCACTAGATATAATGGGTAGCTGATGTAGGGCCCACTAATTGCGGCTCAGATTTTCGCAGAAACGCAGATTTATGTAGAAAATAAGAATGAACAAGCACAAGTGCAAAGTAAATTTTTTAAGGAGTACTTTCGCTTTCATGGTTAAAAATCGATCTTCTTTTGTTACTAAATATTGTAAATTAACTTTATACGAATTTCTTTAGAAAATTTTAACTTAAAATTTATAAAATTTCCAAATTTTCAAAGTTGCAAATTTCCAAATTTAATACTTTGAATGCCACCGCCACTTTAAATAAATTACTATAATAGTTTCTTGTATAAAGAAAATAATAAAATATCAGCATTTCTGGTCAAGAAAAACGTTAAGTCCATACCCACGTTAATCCCATAGTCTTAAACTCACTCCAAACTTTTTAGAAGAACTAACTCAGACTTCTTACAAAATAGTTTCACCATCGAACACATTTTTCGCTTTCCCAATATATTCGAGACAGGCAGAAGAATGGAAATGTATCGATTGAATGTACTTTTCAATTTGGTAAGTTAAACGAGTCATTCTTGCTGGTATGTTTAGCATTTTAATCACCGTGGGCAGAACGATTGACGACGGTTAAACAGCAAAAATTGGATGTTCATTGACGTAACACGATGCTTTTACATACGAAATAATTCATCATCGTAGATGAGCTTACATTTCCCTATCTACAGGGTGTAAAAAAATTAATGCTCATGGCTTCCAGGGATTGTTCTATACCTCTGGATCGATGGAGATTAGCAAAAAAACCGGTCGCAAAATTCGAGAAAGGGTTATGAATATGATTAATTCTTATTAATATGAATGAATGTGGTAATAGATAAAAAACAGAATGTGTGTAGATGAAGTATGTATTGTTACGAATTATCCTACCGAAATTGCCTCCCCTATATTTGATATCGATTATGAGAATGCGATCGCTTTTCCGTTGACTACCGTTAACTCCTTGTCGTCACATTTCTTTTGTGATTAAATGTACAATGACTCTGAATTAATTACTAAAATAACAATCTAACCCCTAATTTCGGATATAGTAAATGACTTAAAGTAATATTGAATAGCGTAGAATTAATTTTATTTTATCAGGGCCCACTGATATTTGTAATCAAATAATTTTTGGAGCACTTCATAATTGACTTTTCGATTTATCGCGGCACGAGTAACACTCGTTATTGTACGACAAGGGGTTAAGACTAAAGGTCTTCAAACGATATTTTGAAGAGAAAGCGATGACGGAATTGGAGACAAGTGAAAGTTCTTGTGTGAATCCTGAATCACGTTCAGTAATTTTTGGCTGCGTTATGTTAAAGAATTGAGTCGGTATTCAACAATCTTTCTACAGTTGGCAAATGGAATTGATGTTTTTTCGTGGAATTGCCGTAGTGTTCAACGCACTTGAATATTTTTTTAGAAAGAAGATTGGCACAATGTTGAATTGTTTTCTGCGGTCAATAGTTAAAATTGGTCTAAATAATCCTTTATTTTTGTGTAATAAACGATAGGAAGCAATTGACGCAATACTGTAACACTATAAAAAATTAAAAATGCTCATTCGCAGGAGTGGAGTTTTCTATAAAGCACGAATTGAAAGGGATTTGCGTAATTCTTATCGCGAACAAAAGTTGACATCAGTTGACGTAATCCTCGATGTTTCTATCTATATATAAACAATTATTGACACAATGGTTCGTTATTAAATAACAAACAGTTGACCATCGTCGATGCAATCGAAGATCTATGCGTAAACATTGACAATAGCTGGGTTACTATCGACATTTTGCTTACGGAAGCAGAATTGCGACAACAGCTTTCAACTTTTGCTCACAAATAGGCTTCATAATATGACGATGTTAAGAAAAATCAGCGGTCTTATCGGCTTCGTCGACTGCTCTTGACACAATTACTGACATTTTCATTGAGAACAATCGGGACACTGACACGATGATTGATTTATTTAACGATTGTACCTCCAGAAACTCGGTACTTGTTTGCCGAAAGAAAGAAAGCTTTCAGGTTTAAGTGTTGAAGAATTTTCATAAACATTCTATAGAAAAAGAAAATGATGTTTACTTACAATCAGAAAAGGGACTTCTTTGCAGAGGTCAACTTAACTTATGGAATGTCACGGTAATTTTCACGGGAACTGAATGCCACGGGAAATGACACGAGAAATTTCACGCAATTTAGAAGGCGACGAATGTCAAAGGTAGGGTGAATGTTTAGTCTGTGGATTAAGAGACAATGACTGAGTGCAATAGGGAACGCATGCTGCGAGAAAGACAAAGAATGCATTCTGTGGGAAGGAGTACCTATCTAGCGGGAACTTTTGAGAGAGTCAGTTAACCCGTGGATAGAATTGAGCCATGGACAGACTTGAGCCGTGGACAGAGCTGAGCCATGGACAGAGTTGAGACATACACAGATTTGAGCCATAGACAAAGTTGAGCCACGGACAGAGTTGAGCCATAGAGAGTTGAACTACCAACAGAGTTGAGCCATGGACAGAGTTGAGACATAGACAGATTTGAGCCATAGACAGAGTTGAGCCATGGACAGAGCTGAGGAGTGAACAGGGTTGAGACATAGACAGATTTGAGCCATAGACAAAGTTGAGCCACGGACAGAGTTGAGCCATAGAGAGTTGAACTACCAACAGAGTTGAGCCATGAACAGAGTTGAGACATAGACAGATTTGAGCCATAGACAGAGTTGAGGCATAGACAGATTTGAGCCATACACAAAGTTGAGCCATGGACAGAGTTAAGCCATAACCAGTGGAGAGTATAATCTTGAGAGTAGAGTTCGAGAATTTGTGGGAGTGGGAGTTAGAGTATTAAGTTTTTATTGATTAATATGTTTATTGTTTAGGGTTCGATACCATTAGCTTACTATAATACATACAATAATTTGAGAGAAATCATATATGAAAGAAATATATAAATCGAGAGAGATCCTACACCCTTGTTGTTCTACATGAAGCTATTTTAGAATACATTGCCAACACAATTGTTGTTCAATGTATCGAAGAAAATAGAAGTTTGACGAAGAGATTGGAGTAAAAATGAATAACAGCGTTTTGTTTTCCTTTGACGCACGCATGAAATGGTGCACACATTGTTACTTTCTTGATAAATGCAACAAAACTGAGTTCGCTTGTTAAAACTGGAGTGACTGAAGCGACCAAAGATCTGCAAATGCTGATGCAAAAGCACTCAATCTCGGAGTCAGTATAAAACGAAGTATCTCTACATTGCTTGTAATTGTTGAATCACCCTCGGACAAGTCGAAACCAAAGCGAGAGCTATATATTCATATATTCTATCTTGTACATATGTAGTGACAGTTACGATAATCGTCTAATTCATTTATTCTTTCTCTTGAAATATCTAGAATTTTATTTTCAGATGCAAGCTGCCTTCTAACATTTAGTAACGAGACAACTGCCGTATCTGTCAAACGATTCAACTTTTTATTTACTTCACTCTATTGCTCCTTCAAAGTACTTCCGCCATAGTTTAATGTAAATTGACGATAGATGCGATTCTTCAATTGTTGGTTAAAGCACTTTCTTAACCACCGTCCATTATCTATTATTGTCAATAGATTGTCAGGGAATTTTCCTCATAATTCCAGCGGACTTTATCTTTACGTATATTCTATTATTCTCTACGTTTACGTATTTCCTTCCCTATTCTCCATACTTCATTATTTACTTCCTCTCAGCTACGTAAGGAAAATGGCTGTGTTTTTTCCAACTTGCCCAGGCTCTGGTCACACACAGTTTCGCTTGGTGCCTAGTGTGTGACCCGTCCATTTCTCTGAACTTCGCTATTTGCGCTTGCCGATTTTTTTCTCTTCTCAAATCGCCTTCCAGCCACGTAAGGATCGTTGCGGTAGCTGTTCCTCCTATCCCGGCTGAGCCCCCAATTTGTAGGATCGTGAAAAAGAAACGAGAGGCGCGCGGCAACCCATCCAAGGCAGCAACTCGGCCAGAGTAGCTTAACGTCGACGATCGCCTAGGTCGGCGCGGAACTACTGCGCCAGCGACCTCTATCCAGGCCCTGATCTACATTGCAAGTTGCCTTCGCAGCAATATCTCAAAAGTAAGAATTTCTCTTCTCTCTTCTGTACTTTTTCACCTTCGGCTGCTATTTTCAAGTTATTAGTCAACGATAATTTCAGTCAACAGTTAAATCATATGCATACAAAGTACAATAATATGGTGAGAAAAAAGTCTCAGAGATGTCGGAGATTCGAGGCCAGCCCCCGTGTCCTACTGCTCCGGTTTTTCCGGCTCGGACCTGCTATTTTTGGTAGATTCTGAATTACCAAAACTACCAGGCAAATATCACATTAAAAAATTATAAACTAATGACACAGGAAGGTTTAAAGTTCAGGTCCACTGATCATAAGTCCGAGCCTTTACCTAGAAATCCACCATATTCCCACCATCCAGTTTAAACTCAACAACACAAATAAAAGCTTAAAAGCTCCGTGTTTGTTTATTCTCTATTTTTCGGCTCCAGTTGTTGCAGCTAGAACCTACTATTTTTGGTAGATTGCGAACTATCGAGGCTATCATGTAAAAGAAATTACTCAGAGGTGACTGGAAGCTTCTTCTGACTATTCATAATTCCAGCCTCTTCTTTCTGACTTACTATGAAACATTCTTGCAAAACGTCCCTTGTAAAACGTTTTTTCAACTTCCATACATTCGAGACACCCGTTGTACATGTAACTCAGCTCCCGAATGCTCGTACGATTAGGAAAGGGGAGGAAAAATTGTGATGGATCAGAGCTCGCTGAGAGAGGAACGGGGATATTCGAAAACATGTTGATAATGCGACTTCATCGGGGTGATAAGAGCGAAGCAGCACGCGCGCTTGTTATTAAGACCCTCGAGCGTCCCTCGTTTCTTCACTTTCAAACGTGTTCGAATCTCATAAATATTTATTAATGCACGTACGAACAAGGAGGAACTCCGTGGTTCGATAGTATGCGCGAGTCTTCGGACAACTCGCTTGCGTCTTTCACAGAGAGCAAAAATATTTTCGACTCGGTTTTCCCTTACGCGCTAGTAGATACAGACGCGCGAGTCTACGATGCTGAAAGAAGTGTAGAAAAATAATAGATTAACGTACGTGTAGCGCAAATTCAATGGCTGATAGATCGATGGAAATGGAAACTATTAATTTCGATGGTGACCTGACACGCTGCTGGATAATGACTGCACGGTAACGATGATGATGATTCTCAGGAAATCTGGGCTTGTTTGTTGTCAAACAGACGGATTTTTCTTTTTATATAATAATATATTAGGGAGGTATATAAACGTGCGTTGATACATTCAGTATACACAATTATTATTGTTTTTTTAAGGCTTTAAATAAAAGCACTTTGTTTAAATTATATTAATTTATTATTTATTCTTGTAAAATGTGGTTGGTTGGGACTGGAACCCGCGACAAAAAGTGTGCAGCGATTCCACAGGCAAACACCATAGCCACTGCGCCATTAATACTTTCGAAAGAACGGTTAAAATTCTAGGTTATAAGGACCATATAATCAGCAATTTATTTAATTATCCCGATCCTGTTCTTTAACTTCTACATATTTCTGTGCAGAAACATTGAAGGTCACAATATGAACATGATGTATTAAAATCATGCAAGAATGGCAAATAATGTACGAGTTTCAGCCCAAAATGTCTCCCAGAAATCGGTTTTTGATTTTTTCGACTGTGACGCACCGTACTCAAAAAATCTGAAAAAATTAGGGTATAACAATGATAACATTATGCAATTACTGTAAAAAGGAAAAAGTTGTGCTCGGAAGATTTCAATACGAAATCGATGTTTGAAAAATTTTTTTTTTGATTTTTCATTTTTCGTGAGTGGAACTTGCAAAGGAAAAATCTGAAAAAAATCTCTAACGTGTACATTCATGTTTAGAATGTGTCTGAATTTTTGGGGAATTTTTACACCACATTCTCTCCCGGATACGTTCACTCCCGGTGAAGGTATCGGATTAAAAATTTGTGTACAATGGTTTTTCATGATCACGTATCGGATGACCCATCGTCGAATAAAATCGGCTCAAGGTCACTTTTGACCCTTTGCAAAACACGACCACATGCGGCAAGGGTGACTCAAGAAAAAAATTCTTTAGCTTGGATGGTCTGTTTTACCACACCCACTTTACTCCCCGGACCTTGCCCCAACAGATTATCACCTTTTCTGTTCGTTACAAAATTTTTTGAATGGAAAAACATTCAATTCCGAAGGACAAGTCAGACAGGCTGTCGAAACTTCTTCCAGTCCAAACCAACCACATTTTACAAGGAAGGGATTAATAAACTGCCAGGAAGATGGGAGAAGGTTATACGTAATAACGGAGAATACATAATAAATTAATATAATTTTGTTACTTAATGAGAGCCAAATAAATGTGCTCATAAAAAAACGGAAGTTACTTATGACTCGACCTAATATATGGGGAGGGTACGTCTTTGCAGTAAGAGTGAAAGTCACAGAGAGTAAGGTTTTTAGACAATTTAGCCAGGTCTAAGGATTCTTGTCAGCTTGAGTGTAAACAGACTGCATAGCTCCACAGCTGCAACCCCTTAAGCATTCCAGGAAGAAATATACAATTGATTTTTGTACGTTCCAATATACATACTCTTTTCGTAAAAAAGAAAAACCAACAATTATCTCGTTCTAAGCCAATGATACGATTACTAACCCTTTGCGCTCGAGCCAAAGATTATGAAGAGTTTGAACTCGAACCCTTTCAGTGCTGAGGTATACGACGTTAAGAGTCTGCTGTGAGCTGTTTACTTTTAACGGCGAAGAGGAAGCTGGGCCGACAGAAATTTCATTGCAAAATATATTGATTGTAACTGAAATAATTTGAACACTGACTGTCAAAATTTTAGAAAGACCATTTCTTTTTTCATTAAGCAATAATAAAATAAACAATATTAAGAATAGTAAACGAGATCTTTAATTAGTTTTTATTTTTTTTTTGCGTTTATAACTCATATATCCGTATATTTCCACTGTCCGTCCCACAGGAAAGGTGACTGATTTTATATTCGCGTAAATACTAATGCCGTCTGTGAACGGAAGCATGAATTCACTAGCGTGGTATTTCGACTACCTTTTGTTTTAAATTTAACTGCATTGGCATAACAGGCTATTTGTAATATCCGAAACTCTAACAGTATGTTTTGAACTATGGTCGTGAAAGAAGCAAAGATTGTATGCGATTTCTTTGTACAAAAATGTATCGTGATGCTTCAACATCCTCTTTATTCCGCTGATTAGTCTCCTTGCGGCTCCTAATTATTTCCAAAATGAATAGAAAGGAAAAATAATGAAAGGAAAGTATTTTGACACGATCTTAAACATCCATAAAGCTACTAATGGTACTGAAGGAAATTTTAAAGGTTTAGTGTCAGAATTGTTTCAAACAATTTTCCCAAAGATTCCAATTGTGTATAGACTCACAAGGAGCCTATTGTTAAGAAAGGTCACAGAAACTAAAAGCAAACAGCGTCTTATATTTTATTTCACATCAATCACCTTTCCTGTGGGACGGTCCGTGTATGCATTCATAGCCGATGGTGAACAACTTTGCTGAACGAATATATACGTTCATATCGCGAAAAGACTTAAGTTAGTGAAAATGACTCCCGTTTGAACGAAATCTCTCGATGCAATTTTTCAGAGACTAGGAAGATGTCAATGATGTGCATTCGATGTCAGATTCGCTCAAGGCCCCTAGAGAGAAGAACATAAAAACTAGCACTTTTCTTCTGGTTCGGAGGCCCAGTCCTCCATTTTCTAATTTCGAGTGTTTCTTTTCGAAAGGTCGGAGACCTGCAGGGCTGACTTATGGAGAGAAAGTTTAGTGATGGAGGCTCAATTAAAAGTTAATTTGCTAGAGAATGGTTCGTTTGTGACCCATGATTTCTTTCACAAGGGTCCTTTCACTAAGGTGTAAATCACCAATTTTTATGAAATTTTAGTATGATATAGATCTCGTTGAAATATTTGACACGTACTTTCTTTATCGGCAACCGTACACATTAACCCCTTGCGCTCCGAATTATTTTATTAACTTTTTGTCAGATAAAAAAATATAATCTCGGCAAATTGTCTACTGTTGATTATTCGTTTTTATTTAATACTAGGAACAATTGTAGATACTGCGGTGTATTCCTATTAAAATGCAAAATTATTGTTGATTTCGAAAAGACGATAATTAGTATATGAAACATTAAGTGTCACAGAAAGCTGTGTCGAGTGTAGCTCGACATAGGAGTGCAAAGGGTTAAAGGGGTGAAAACCACCCTTAAAATTGAGGTCCCGAAAATTATTTATCGAATATCTCGAAAACTATTAGAGATACAAAAATTTTGTACAGAGTGAAAATTAACGCATTTCGACCACGAATCCAATGATATAAACATTTTTTTAACAAATCCATTTGTTTAAACAATATGATAAAAAATACTTTTTTTTTCAACTTTGAGGGTGGTTTTCGCTCCGTTAACGTGGACGGTTGCCAAGAAAAAAAAATTTCATTAAAATCGGTGACATAATAAAACGGCCTACGTAGTAAAACTAATACGATGGACCAATAAAAAAATTGCTAAATGTTGAATGTGGTAGAAAATTCGTAAATATAATAATTGAAAAGTCAAGTGAAATTTCATTGAATTCAATTGCTCCAGTCACCGGTAACTCTCATGACAGTCAACGTATTAACCCTCTATAGTCCGAATTTTTCGTGATATTCGAAGATCAGTTTTACAATAGCGTAATTAGAAAATAATACGAGTACAATTTTAAATAATATATATCAAATCTGATTCTTAAACATTGAATTGTAAAGAATTTCATGATACTCACAAGATAACTTATAATATTTGATAAAGTTTAGACGTGTCTTGTGTTACCTCAAGGTCACAAGGTCATAGATGGTTAAATTACACCTCGAAAGTATATATAAAGGGTTAAAACAATTTTACGACAATATTTGTAACTTTTATAACAAAACTCAGAAATCAATTTTGTCGTAATAAAATAATATTGGTCTCGATTCAATTATGAACGACTGAATAATTGTTAATAAATGTCAATCGCCCAAGATTCTTCATTATTTGTCAGCAAGAACGACTCATTGACGATATTGATGATATTGATGACAAATATCGATCGTACGAGCTCCTCTTCACCGAGTGTAATATCATTTTTTGCTACAGTTCGTAGAAAGCTCTTTTGCAATGTCGCGTATAAATATCACAAGCGCGTAAACGTCATTCGTTCTTTATATTATTTACCTTCATTAACGGCACATTTGCGCACGATATCAAGCGTAATCTCTCGTGATTTTTGCAAAATAAAACGAAACGCTTCTACATGTGTTAGTGTGTTTTTGTAAATACAGATTTGAAGCGACGCTAAAATTATTCGATCGAGCAATTATCGTCTTGACGAACATTTTAAAGGAGTGCGTTCGAATTTAAACTTTATCTCGTTGCAGATTTCTACTTATTTAATATATTGGAATATAACAGATTTAATGCCAGTGGTTCTAGTGTTAATTGGTCACTCATAATTCAATTAAGGTACATAGACAAAAAATAGTTCAATCCACTTTTAATCAAGTTCGCTTTGCAGCCATTGAATCACTAGATTTTGCTAGATTTCTCTTTGATAACTTCATCTTTCATGATATAATTTAACCGATTGAGTGCCAGAGCTCTTTGCGAAAATCTGGTCGAAAAGTGCCAAGCAGCGAAATCGCGCTTCTTTCGTTTTGTATCGAGTAATGCAACAAAGTAAAATTTCAATGTTTTTCTGCTAACAAATGGTAAATATTCTTGTTCTACTTGTTAGTTAAAAATATTGTCTATGTTGTAGCTGTACTGTCCTAATCAGTATATACTACTGAACTATATTTATTATTTATGCTAAAATCATTCATTCTATCGGTCGATAACCATGGCACTTTTAAGTACTGAACGGAAGAAGCGCGATTGCGCTGCTTGGCACTCAAACGGTTAATGATATAAGAAATAACTTTTATTTCAACCATTTTTTTATATCTTTTGTTGCTTATACTTATTTGTACGCACGTATATAAAAAGGGTGGTTCGTGCGAAGGGGTCGATATCTCCCTCAGAGTTGAAGACGAACGAAATACAGCTGTCCTCTCAAGCTGTCTAATAAATATTTTTGCAAAGTTTCACGAAAATCGGAGTGTTCCAACTTCTGTAGGACACTCATTGACAATGATGCCAGGACGTGGGATTTTTCCCACGCATGCGCACTATCTAATCCTCAGTCACGTATATACTTCACTCAAATATGGGGTATCGTTAGACCCATGTGTCAATTGAAATACGGTAGAAATTACATGAAGAGGACATTTTACTAGATACGTCCATGGAAACAACCGCCGTCGAGCTGTGACGTCAGCATGCACATGCGCACGAAGGATCCCACGTGGGAGAAAATCCCACGTCCTGGCATCACTGAGGACACTACTGGTACACTACTGGCACACTACTGGTGTATTTCTGTGCACCAATTCAGTAGGCGGGAAATTTGAAACTTGTCTTGTGCGTATGGCACCTACCAGATCGATTAACTTACAATTAGTAAAACTTGCAGTGGAGAAACGTGAGGAAACAACATGCACTCTTTTTTAAAATTCCCTCCAAAATGTAACTACAAATAAACTTTGCACAATGTATAACTGCATGTAGCTTTCATGTAATGTAATAAAAAATAAATAAGTTGAAATAGCCTTATTTGTAAAGTTAATTATTTATTATTCAATGACCACAAGCGTTATTTAATGCTGTTAATCGTCGTTATTAAGGGTTTATTATAAACATACAGACTTAGGATACAATCAATTCCTCCGACAGTAAAATTTGTAGAAATTGTGAAAGTATAGTTTGTTAATTAAACCTGTGTACTTCGATGTACACCATAGGTTCGATGCACTGTGAAGGATTTCACAAATGTAGCTGGACAAAAATCAAAATTCCGAGTTCCTTAAATGTCACTATAATGAGTATTTGCATTTTACACGTATCGTACACGCTTGATATCAAAAAGTGACAAATTAAAAAATGTGATAAACAAACAGTCGACCATCGGAAAAAAGTGAATTCAAGATGAATTTTACCGAAGAAGAAGAAAACATCGAGGACTACGAGGATTGGAAGGAATAAAGGAATATGTGCAATTTGTAACGGTAAATATGTCATTAACATTCACTTTTTCCAACATTACGACCATTGGTAAAATTATTTTCGTCCAGCTAGATTCGCAAAATCGATGACAGTGCGATGCGTCGAAATGCACCTAAAACTGCATATCCTAAGCAACATAACAACACCTATCAAAAAAAGAAATAATACCGGCTACGTACACCTCTTCCCCCCACCACCCCCAATTATATTTCGCTTCGTCAACATCCTCTCCGCCGATTTCTCTGAATCTCGTCCGACTAATCGGACTATTCTTGCGTCAACGAACGAGCCTTTTTATTCGTGAATTTTTCGTCGGCCGATCGATATACACGCAACCTATACCGTCGCAGAAACTCCACCGATAAACGCGAGAACGATGACGAAATTCGTGACCGTTGGCATTCTCTCTATAATCGACTGTACACCCTTTCTTCTGCCTCATCTCCGTGCGATTCTTCATCGCGTTTGCCTCCTTATTCAGTTATCGCGCGATATCGGCCGTTATGCATGAAATATTACAGATATCCCGAATAATGTATTTACAAGAAAGAAAAAAGAGGGGGATAAGATAAGTCCGAGAAGGCGGGGCGCTTCGCCATAGGAGGAAGAATTCGTGGTGTGGGAAACACTGGGATCTACGTCAGCGTGCTTCAACGTAAGCGATTTGGTTTTGTATTACAAATATCGGCAAATTCGTCGTTAATTATATCGATCGCAATTCGGCGATGCGTAACGAGAAGATAACGAATCGATAACGACCTGGCAGATGAGAAAGGGCATGGGAGGGAGGAGGGATTCTTTATCGTTGCGATTTACAGTGGCTTACAAAAGTTTTCCATTCTTTCGATCTTTTGCGCTCCAGTTTGCGAGGGGGATATTCTTTTTTATGATGTTAACATTAACAATCATGCGTGGTCGAATAATCGGTTCAATAAAATGAAGATATAGAATGTTGTACTGTCAAGTGAAGACTGTTTTGTACATTGTTTCCTATATTGAGTTGACTGTCTCCGGAATTTCATTTCAGAAAGATATTATTTTGTAATCGGTCACAAGATGTGTTATGGTGTGGATAAGTATCCCCAAAGTGTGGGTACGGATGGTGTTGAACGCAACAGTCAGATATGAAGCAGGCTATTCATACTGGAACATTATTTGAAGTTCGAGATTGTTCTTCGATGAATTCGATTGAAAATCAGCGGTTATAATCTCTTGAAACTTTTCTTGGATTGGACATTTCTTGGAATTCATTCTCTTGGACATTTCTATTGAAGTGAAAGTTTTTCTATTAAATTCACATCCTTATAAAGCAGAAACATTAAAGATACAGATAGATAAATATTCGGCAGACCTTTGTTTCTTTAACGTCAGTATTTAAATATTCAGTATGCCGGAAAATTCAGGAATATTACGATTTTACAGTTGGATGAAATTTGATTGAATTCTATAGTGCTGGTCACCGGTGACAACTATGGCAGTCAACGTGTTAATTTGCCACGTCTTTCGTCATTGTGGAATATCCAAAAAGTGTGGGTCCATTTAGTGTTGAACACAAAGGTCAGATACGAAGCTTATATTAACCCTTTCATTACGGGTGCCGCCTATAGGCGGTGGCCGTGCGACGATCTATGTGTACGGCTGTTGACTATAATCGACGTAATTTATATATAATAGATATAATTTATAATTTAATATAATAATTTAATGTCTAAGTACCCCAAATTGTATTTTTACTTATAATAATATAATAGCAAAATTTGTAAATATGTAAATAACTGACTACCGCGGCGCGGTGACCCGTTCAGTGGCGTCACTCCAGCGGAGCGGACTGCCGTAAGGAAAGGGTTAATATTGGAATATTATTTGAAGTTCGAGACTGTTCTTCGATGAATTCGGTGGACAGTGATCAATTATAACCTCGTGAAACTTCTCTTGGTTGAAAATAATGTGACGATTAATTTGCCATGTCTTTCGTCATGTAGAATATTCACAAAGTGTGTGTGCGGTTAGTGTTGAACACGAAAATCAGATACGAAGCTTCTATTAACACTATGCCGTCAGGCGACACCACGTTGGTGTCGTGCACAAAATATAAATAAACAAATATATGAAACAATAGAATTTTATATTTATTAACATACATATATCCTTGAACTTTTATGAAAGTAGAAGAAAATTAAAAACTCATGAGAACTGACGATGAGATGGGTAAAACTTTTATTTATGATCTCCCGAAAACCTCGAAAAATCGTCGTCGACAAGAGAATTGATCTGAAGCGGTCTACCGGCACCAAGTGAAAAAATTTTGATGAGACGAGCGGACGGCAAAGTGTTAATACTGCAATATTATTTGAATTTCGAAATTGTTCTTCGATGAAATCGGTTATGAACTCTTGAAACTTCCGTCTGCAGAGAAGCGCAGCAACACTCTTGGATGAAGATGATATGACGAATAATTTGCTATGTCTTTCGTCATTGTGGAGTTGTAAAGGGGTCGAAGAGTGCGAGTGCGATATTGGTGCAATAAAATGACATAAAAAGCAATAAATTAATCGTTCTTCGTGTAAGCGCCTCGATTTTTATATTTATCGAGTACACTTTAAAGCCGGTAGAGGGGAAAGATATTTGTTCAGAATATTCTTGAATTAACCTGACTACAAGGTCATGAAATACACACCGTCATGTTTAACCCGAGAATCTCAAATACCTGTTATTTTTGAAAATAGGTGTATAAGTTACGTGTTACGAGCCGGGCGAGTGGCAGAAAAAACGCGACCGTGATGCGTAATTAAATATTTTACCCGTGAATCCAAGAATTGCAACAATACAATTAAGGCTGTTCCGAGAAACGGACTAACTTATAGCAGAACTATAAGGTTGCCGTTTACCCGTTAATAACGAAAAACCTTTCGGTATTTCGCGTTAGTATAGCGGATAGGCTTGTATCAAACAATACAAGGTTACCGCCACTAACTGGTAAAACTCCGGGAACCAGACTAATCTATAGGAATACTATAGAGTTGCTGATCGCCCGTTAATAACGAAAGGAACCTTGCAGTTCTTTCGCGTTAGTATAGCAGATAGGCATGTATCAAACAATACAAGGTTACTGCCACTAACTAAGTATAAAACTCCGGAAACCAGACTAATCTATAGGAATACTATAGAGTTGCTGGTAGTCCGTTAATAACGAAAAACCTTTCGGTAATTCGCGTTAGTATAGCGGATAGGCTTGTATCAAACAATACAAGGTTACCGCCACTAACTATTATAAGATTGTTGCAGACCCTAGAATTCTGGTTCTAGAATTACCCGTAACTTTCAATAATTTTATTCACTCCGAGCGGCTTGAGTGAATAAAGGGGAACGTTGCTCAGTTACAAGAAGATGAAAGGAAGTTAATAGAAAATAACTTTATCCTTGAATTTTGTATATTAAGTTATTTACTAAGAATTAAATTCAGAATGCAATTACAATTTTATGATTTAATTCTATATGTTGTAATGTATTTTAACCGAATGTCACGCGTCGGAACGCGGGGGTTTCCAAGTCCCGTAGACTTTGGAAATTCACCTGTCTGACTGACAGCGTGACGTTCTATGAAAGAAATGACCCCCAGAGGCAGAAAAGTGTCTCGCTTATATAGGGCTCCGTTTCGGGAAGGATTTGGAAAAATGAGTGGAGGTGGTAGGACTCTGGCAGGGATGTAAGGGTACCAAGGACATATGGAATGCATCTGGCCATAGTGTAAAGTACCATGGTTTGTATAAGTTTAGATAAGTGGGAAGGAGCCCTGTAGAGCGAGGAACTTGTGTTTAAACCTTTCGTTTTCAAGAGCGGCTGACTGGCATCGAATGAAGAATTTTTAAAATTCTCAGGGTCGGCTGTAACAACGCTATGAACTTTCTCGTTGATTTTAAAATTATTTTTTTTTTATACATTTTTTACAAGATATGAAGGTTATCGGGGTCATTTTTTCAAATGGAATTACATTGTCTTATTAAAACGACGTTAAAAAGCGTCGTCGAAACGAATTCAGTGCTCTTTGGCTATATGACCTTCAATCGACCATGAGTGTAAAAAAATCTTTGAGTGTGTATCCAGCTTTCAATTATCGTCATACAATTTATTTTCTTCTCTCGAATGCAACGAAGAGTATAGTGAAATTTGCAAATCTCGTTATTCAATGTAATACATTTTTATTATGTTTCATCGCACGTTAACTGATCGTCGTACATCAGAAAGTTTTATAGTGTCGATATAAATAATAATTATGTTTAATTTCACGGCATTTAGGAAATTTCCATTCACTGCTCGGCAAATATTTAACCTCGTTCTTTCATCGATTCCTGTTAATACCGGATTCCCCATGTGACACCGTATATGTAACGTTTTTTTGTTCTCTCTTATTTAATAGATTTTTTAGTGTCGTCAGAATTAGCGATTTCTTCATTACTTTGAGAAATTTCAGTTAACAACGAAGGTACAGCACAGTTAACAATTAAATCGAGAAGTTTCGACTGTCCGTTGTTGATATTAAAACACTATTATGTATCATGGAGCTAAAACAGAGTTATAGTGCAACACCATAGTACAGAGTAATATAAATTTAAAATAATTTGTTTAGCAGAAAGTCATTCAAACCGTAATAGAGCTTCCAGAAAACTCTAAACAGCCATTATTCTCTGTATACTATAACAAGCAATATTACACTAAATCTAAAATAATTTTGTAAGCAGAAAGTCAAACTGCAATGGAACTTAGAGAAAACTCTAAACAGCTGTTATACACTATATACTGCAATAAGCAACAATACACTGAATTTAGAATACTTTTTTAAGCAGAAAGTCAATCAAACTACAATGGAGCTTAGAGAAAACTCTAAACAGCTGTTATACACTACATACTATAATAAACAACAATATACTGAATCCAGAATAATGTTTTAAGCAGAAATTCAATCAGATTACAAAGGAGTTTAGAGAAAGCTCTAAGCAGCTAAGACTCTGTATACAATAAAATACTATTTTATCAATTACCTTGTAAAGAAATGTTTCGCAAAGAGAAGTTAATAATATCTCCCAATATTATTAGAAGAAAAAGGCTGTCATAGAACAGTACTAAAATACACTTTGCAAGTTCCACCGAGAAATCTCTCCCGAGAACGTTAACTTCACGAATTTCAAGGTCACTCGTCTCTTCGCCCGCTGAAGTATCGCCTGTATCTTCCTTCCTTTATTTACCGAGTCTTTGCAGAAGACAAGTTCAACGATCTCAATGCATCTCTCTTTTGCAGTGCAAACGCAAGAAATTTCATCAGCCGTACAACTTTTGAGAGCAACTGTATCGTGTCCACTTACAATTAGCGAATTCGGACGATACGATAATCCAAGTGGCATCACTTCCGCTGAGAAAACCCACGCTTGGTTTCTCTTTATCGGAGATCAATCATCATCTCGTTATCGATGATGACCAATGTCACCGTGTGAAATTGATCGCGAATTATACTCTTCTCCGCGGGGAGTCCCATGTTGTCGAATCTCTTGTTTTCTTCTTGTCGTCCGATTTGAGATAGTCAGGCAAAAAAATTATGATTATTTTAATCGCGTGCAATTTGGATGAAGATCTAGCTGGTTTCTTTGCATTGAATTTTTAATTCTTCATTATGTAATAACTTGGAACACTCGTGACGCGATAAATGTAATAGGAAATTGTGAAATTTTCAAAAAACCTTTTAACCTCTATTAACACCTTGCCGTACTATAACGAGTGACTCTCGTACTACGGTAAATTCGATAGAAAATTGTCAAGTTTTGCAAAGTTTATAAAATTGGAAATATCAGTGAGACGAGGCACGATAAAACTATTTCTATAATATTAATAGTACGTTAAAGTTACTAATTTGTTTTTTTTTATTTTAGTAACTTATTATTTTACTAATTTAATTCTGAATTATTGCGAATGCACTCACAAAGTAAATGGTACGGCAAGGGGTTAAATTAAAACTATCATAACGTCAGGAGACGATCAAATTATTTGTGCACTTATTGTGTAAAGTTTTTCTTGGTTTTATTGTTTTTGGAAGAAGTATTTTCACAGTGTAAAAATTAAAATAATTCATGAATATTACTGCATAAAAGTACAACTCAAACAGACTGTTTTAACCCCTTAAGGATGATGGACGCATATATGCGGTCTGAGAAAAAACTTGATTATAATTTGTCGATACATGTATACATGATTAGAGTTGAAAAACTGATATATAACCATTGAAATATTATTACACAAATAGTAATTTTCAGCTCCTACACATTAAAAATCTGACTTTTCGATAAAAAAGTGGTTTTTCAAATGCAAATAAATGATTCTTTCTCAATATTCAAATAAGTCTCCGTCCGCAAAGGGTTAAACCTGCTTTAAATTAACTGCTAAAAGACTTAGAAAAATTAATAAATCCCCAGATAAGAATCATGGATGATTAATATTGCGTTAAATAATACGAAATATTATAAGTCAGGGAGAAATTTGGATTTCAGGAATTGATTCGGAGCTATTGCGTGCACAGCTGAAGTAAAAATCGTACGATTAGGAGTTATAGGCGTTAAGGGGGCCATCCTATCTAACAGCTATTTTTTTCCTCGTTTTTCGGAATTTTTTTTGACGAACCATTAAAATGTACAATCTTGGAAATTTTACCACACATTTATTGATACTTTTGCAGTCTATTGAAATTTTTGCGAGCAAAAATAACGAATGTAACTCACTTTACAGGGTTAGGAAGACACCCATGTATAAAAAAAATTATGCAGATTTTATTTGATTTGTTTAATTGGAAATTTGTAAAAACTTGATAACCATATAACAGTTGCGTTCGATTGGAAATGTGAAGGATTTTCCATGGAACTATGACGAATTGAATGAATCAAATGTACGGTGAATAAATGAATTGAAAAACATTTATAAATGCATGGAATATCGTTCGAGATAGATATTATCGTACAATTCTGCCTCGTAACCTGTTCTTATCGGTAACCCGTATCTCTCGTATCTTGAGTGCCAACGAAATTTCACAAAGTTGCGATCGAGATGAATTAAAATTAGATTTCTCGTTTGGAAAACGTGTTCCGTTAACATCAATTAGTTGAAAACGAATTTGCTATGAAATACAATTCTACAGAAACTTATTTCTCTTACATATTTATCGGAAATTACCAGCTGGAATTTCGTGCAGGACATTTATATACCTCGTATTGAACTTACGTTACCATCTTATCAGAGATAAGGAAGGTAACTAATGTAGAACGCCATCGGAATTTACTGGCTTTAATGAATGTGTCATAGTACATACATCGTGAAATTCTTCTGAATTTCTTTAGCCCTGTCACATATCTACGTAGGTTTTTATTAATGCACAATATACTTCGTTCTAATATTTATCTGTACTTTTTCGTGAATTTTCTTTTAAACCGCACAGCACTGGCGGAGTTATTTTCAATGTCCGAAATGTACAGTTAGGTCGAATAATGGACATGGAATTCTCAATTAGTCATTCACTAACCCTTCGAGTACTGTTAACGCACATATACGCTCAAATTAACAATTTTGTCATATCTTATCGTATATATGCGCAATTAAAGTCGAAATATTAAAATATAATTATTGAAATTTAATGGAAAATATAGTTATTTATCATTATTATCAAAAGATGTCGTATTGAATGAGTTCCTCCTATCTTGCCCTGATGTTAGAAAGTTCTTGCCCTTCATTTCGGCTTCAACTGCTATGATCACTTTAGCAACTTACTTTTAGGTTAAGCATCTACTTGTGTATCATTAGTAGCAACTTATTATATTATATAGTAGTATATACTATGTAGTTAACCCTGGTGGAAATATATCTACAACTTTTTATGCGACTCGACAACAAATTACAATTTTCTACAACATTTTGCGCGGTTGTAGAAAATTGTAGCTCGTTACTACAATATTCTACGACATTCAACGTCTCACTAAAACTTATTCGATTCTCTTATGTAATAAATTGTAATGAGTTGTATAGCACTACAAATTTTTACAGCAAATTACAACTTGCTACTCTAAGACAAATGGAACTTGAAAGAATGATCTCTATTAAAACACGGCACGCGTACTTTGTTGTAGTATTTTATAGAATACTACAAAATTCTATAACTTTTAATGTCCTATCTAAAAATGTAGAAAATAGCCTTCAAAAGTCTAGCGCGTAGTTTGGTGTAGTATTTTATAGAATACTACAAAATCCTATCACATTCTACAAGTTTTTATGTCTTATCTACAAATTTTTGGAAATATCTTTCAAGAGCTAGCCCAGCGCGTTGTTTGTTGTAGTATCTTATAGAATACTACAATATTCTACAACTTTTAATGTCATATCTAAAAATTTAGAAAATAGCCTTCAAGGGTTTAGCGCGTAGTATTTTTTAATACAATGTATTTCGAACCCGTATAGTATTTACAACTTTTTACAACTATTCACGAAATTCTAAAATACTGTCCCAATCCGCGTACTTGGTTGTAGTAATTTGTTGAAATTAAACACAGTGAAGATAGGGTCAAGTTGTAGCAAATTGTTCAATGTTGTAGCAATATATTGTAGAGAATTGTAGTTCGTTGCAGATATATTTTCACCAGGGAATGCATTGAACGCCACCAGTAGATCGTTGGTTTCATCGTTTTCACTAAAGTGAAACTTTTTCTATTAACCCTTTGCATACTAGCGACGCATATATGTGGCCTGAGAAAAAATTCAATTAGAATCTATTGTCGCATGTACGCCCGATTGAATTTTAAAAATTGAAATACAGCCGTTGGAATATGATTACCCAAATAGTAATTTATAATTTCTGCACATTAACATTCTAACTTTTTAATTGATCAGCGATTTTGAATCGCCAAATAAATGATTATCTCTCAATACTTAAAAATCTCTCTATAATCTCTATATAATCAACAGGGCTTTATCTTTTTAATGCAAATATTGAAATGTCGAATATTATACAAAGTTCGTAACAATTGTAATTTAAAAGTTTCGTGAAATTTCATTGAATCTAATGGCGCCAGTTACCGGTGACCCCACGGCGATCAACGTGTTAACACTTTACCGGTAGCCGATTAATCGGCTTTTCGGGCCCAACACTTTTGGACTTTTAACTCATTAATTAGTCGCTACGATAATTAATAAATTATTATTTTTCATTGCGATTAACTGTGCCAAGGACTCAGTGAAGAAAGTTTGCAATTTTCGAAGAGATATCAGTATCAGGGAAATATTTGCGTACAACTAACCGATCAGAACTGGGTAGGATGTTAAAAAATACCGGTCGGTAAGTGTTAATAAAAAAGGTACTATTACGGTGATCATTGTAAATGCATGAAAGTGAATCGTTGAGATAGCAAACGATCTGAGTGAAGTCATTGTGGATCACCTTGGCCCACGTGCTATGAATCGTGTCGAGTTACAAGTAGTTCTACAATTTGAGAAAGATTTATTTCACTCCACCTTATCAGACACCTGAAACGAGTACGGTACTAATAATAAGAATGATGAGCGTGAATTTTGAACGTTCCTAGAATTCTGACATTGCAATCGATATTCATATCTGTGAATGAATATCTGTGAAACAAGATAATTAGAAGTAATTGACAATTCTGCTTTTTAGTTCCCGTTTGACAATTACAATTATTTAATTGGTGAAAAGGAAGAATATCGTCCATTAAGAACAGGAATTTGCGGAAGATGTAGCTGTAAAGGAAAAATATCAATTAAAGTAATAAAGTATTGATAATATGTATTGCATGTAAAGTACTTCCATATATGGGCATTCGAATGGTACATGTAATTGTTTCTATAAATTTTTTTGTCTCGATCACTGTTGTCATTTCGTTATGCACCTGCTGTTTTAGAAAGGACCCGACCCATTGTAAATGTTTTGTACTTTGATAGCTCTATTAAACAGCATACTTTGCAAATATGAGCCGTTCAGAGGTTAGATTTTTCAAAATTTAAGAGTCAAAGTAGTAATAATTCCCATTAACGTTATGAAATGACGATGTTTCTTCGGCTATCGAACGATAAATAACAAATTACAGAAGTAAATCCGATCAAATCCATAACTCTTTCACCTTATTTATTTCTTATTTCGTGACATTCTGCAATATTTATTCGTAGTTATATTTTGGAGGGAATTTCAGAAGAGAGTGTATACTATTTCTTCGAAATTTCTCCACTTTGTGTCTTATAACAGTTATAATATAACTCATGGAATTATTAACACGTTGACTGCCATGGGGGTCCGGTGATATAGAATTCAATGAAATTTCACGAATCTTTTAAAACGCAATATTTATGAATTTTCGGGCATACTGAATATTTAAATATTGGTGTAAAAAAGATAAAAGTCTACCGAATATTTATCTATCTTAAAAGTTTTTGCTTTATAAAAATGTGAATTTAATAGAAAAGATTTCATTTCGGTAGAAATGATAAGATTAACGAAATACCGGTGGCGTCCAACGTGTTAAATCTTCCATTCGTAAATGGATTCAATGAAGAGAGGTGTAGGTATGAAATTTGTTTGTACACTGAAATCAATCCTGCCCTTAGCGACCGTCCGGATGAATCACCCGCGTCGAATCAAATTATTCGTTGAAGTGTCGCCATCTACGGCGTAAACGTTAACTTCCTGAGAACACTCCTCGTTGCTCTGGTGTGGTCTGGCGCTCCGACGTCTCATCGCGTAAGAACGACGGGCCAAGTTATGATTATAATGAGAGTCAAGGTATAGTAATATAGTGTTCCTTTTTCGGGTTTTGTTTTTCTTCACGTGAAAAAGACAGTTACGACATACAATAAAACGGATCGCCGCAAGAGCGCGAGGCTTCGCGCGAAAATGAGTCTCAGTATCACGAAGTTATTCTCGAGAAAGAAAAGCGGCACGATCGACACCGTAGCTGAGATCGGTTTTCCTACTAATGTATCTCACAAATTTCACGTTAGCAAGAATGCCGTGACTGGACAATTAGAAGGTCTACCAGACTCCTGGATTCGTTTGTTGAACACGCAAATATCAAAGTCCGAACAGGATGAACATCCTGCCGCGGCTTTGCAAGCTATCAAATTTTATAATTATTCGATCAAACGGAAACCTGAGGAAGTATTTAAGCCCTTCGTTACGGAAGATTTGATCGAAGAGGAGTCTCAGGAGATCGATAAAATCCTGACGAAGAAATATCAATCTGGTGGATCTGACGGCTCGGCATCGGCGAGTTCGACTGACAGTCAAGTGCAGAGGTTACCGGAGTTACCACCGAAAATTAGCAAAATACCAAAACCCACGCCTCGTAATTATCCTGATAGATTGGAGAAAACTGTTACCGAGATTCTTGAGGAATTGGAAACTTATCGGATCGACGATGACCAGCCACTCGAGGATGAAGACACGCAAACAAAAATTGAGGAGAGCCCTGTGCTGCGAAGAAAGACGGAGCCTACCCCAGGGAAACTCAGCGACGAAGAAGTGTTCGAGGAGCTGCGAGCCATTTGTCACTGTGGAGATCCAAACCTACGTTTTGAAAGGAGCAAAGAGGTCGGTGCTGGAGCTTCGGGCACTGTGTTTATAGCTACAGATTTGCAGACCGAACAGAGAGTCGCGATAAAGGATATAGATTTGCTGAAACAGCCAAAGAAAGAGCTTATATTGACGGAGATCAAGGTTCTTAAAGAATTTCAACATCCAAATTTGGTGAACTTCTTGGATGCTTACCTTGTGAACGAGCACCTTTGGGTTATTATGGAATTATTAGAAGGCGGGCCATTGACGGACGTTGTCACAGAAACAGTAATGAAAGAGGCACAAATCGCAGCTGTTTGTAGAGAAGTTTTAAAAGCAATTAGTTTTCTACACAAAAGAGGCATTATTCACAGAGACATTAAATCCGATAACGTGCTTCTTGGAATGAACGGCGCTGTAAAAGTAACAGACTTTGGCTTTTGTGCCAATATTGACGGCGACGAGAAGCGTCAGACCATGGTGGGTACTCCATACTGGATGGCACCAGAGGTAGTAACTAGAAAACGATACGGCAAGAAAGTAGACATTTGGTCTTTGGGCATTATGGCAATTGAAATGATAGAGGGTGAACCGCCGTATATGAAGGAAACTGCCCTGCGAGCTTTGTATCTAATCGCCGCCATCGGTAAACCTTCCATTCCCACGTGGGAAAAGCTGAGTCCGTCTTTCCAGAACTTTTTGGAGCGCTGCTTAGCAGTGGAAGTGGACGAGCGTGCAACCGCGGACGAATTACTGTCACATCCATTCTTAGATAATTGTGCAGAGTTAACTACGCTTACTCCATTAATCAGAGTGGCTCAAAGAATTCTGCACAAAGTATACTATTGAATAATCCATTTTGGCCTATGCAGGAAGAGTAAAATGTTTCTATTCGTGTCATTGCAGCCGATGGACTTTTAACGTGGACGATGCTGCATCTGTGCAATTCATCTAACAAAATGGGTATAATGACATCCTTTCTGTTAGAATTATGCATTAACGACTTTTGAGTGCGTTCACGGTCCAGTGATTTTAAAGTTTTCGCGACCGCCTATTATGTTCACATTACATTTCAGAACTTATAGTAGGTATGGCATAAACTGTAGTATAAGAATTACTACAATTTTTTAACGAATAACATTTCAGCTACGGGAATTAATGATTTATTATTAACACTGTAAACGCGATAGACGACATTTTTTCGTATAAATCGGTAAACGATTGTCCCTAAGATATAAATTATTACCTATCGTGTGCAATTTCTATCGCGTTAAGTCAGTGTTATTCCCTTGGTGCATTGTCGCTCAATTTTCTACAGTAAGAGGTGCAATTCGCAGATTAATCGAAGTATTTTTAATAGTTTATTATTAGAGCAAGGGGAATTAAGTGCACGAAGAAATACCAATTATAACCGATGTCCTAAACGCATTCATTAGGCGTCACCGTGCAAAACTGGCGCGTGTATTTGGAGTATTTTGCATTTAGTACTATGGGCATAATAAGATATAAACGTCAAGACATATTTGACATAACACACTTTCGCAAATGTTGTACTTATATTTTTATTCGATAACTCAACATATCAATAATGGTATGGGCGCATGTCAATCAAAAAATTTATTAAGTAGATATATCTTAAATTCGGCAATTACGAGAGGAAAGCTACAGAAAAGTAGACGATTCCGATTGAACTGTAGTACAAAATCGTAATTATAATTTTTTTACAACAACGTTCAATGAGCTAGTAACGAAGTGTCCTTCCCATCGCTGCAACATAGCTTCCGTATTTTTCTAAATGTTTTTCATTCCTCTACAAGCTAGGATCTCATAGTAAAGTCTGTTGTATCAAATTACCGAGCCATACCTCTCCAATCAAGGACGACGTTTCGTCCACCTAAAAAGAACAATGGATATTTTTAACGTGTGCAGTATAAAGTACACTCTGCGTGCTTATTATCGTTTTCGAAGAAAACCAGGATTTGTTATCGTATAAAAAGTCTTGGTACTCGAAGGAGTCATTTTGATCGACAGAGTCATTGTAGTGATAAGTCGAACCGCACGGTTCAATGTCATGAGTGCACGTATTAGTAAAATGAGTATTACGTTCGACGTGACATAACGTAGACGTCGAATGATATGCATTTTTTGAGAGTTTTACGCTAAGTGGCTAGTTTTGTAAGATTTTACCAAATTTTATAAACGTACATACTTTTGAGAACCCTTTTTTTTTATTTCTATGAGAGCGTAATACTGCTCGAACCGAATGCCAAATTTGTGTGAGTACTAATGCAAGTATCTGTATATATCTATATATATATATGTGTAACTTTATATTTACGACGAATTACGAGAGAAATACCTGAATTTATTGTACGATCATGTATAATCGTGAATAATTATTTAGTTTAAGGCCCGAGCAGTAATATCAAGGAAAATCACAAACTGTGATAAAGTTAAGTCCTATTACGTATGTATTATCGTCCGATTTATCTGCTCCATTGTCGCACAGTTAGCGCAAATTGTATTTTATATAACGGACAATTAAAGAGAATCGTGAATGGATTTTTTTTGTCTAATATTGGTCATAGGCAGAAATTGAAGCATCGTGTTCCGTGAATACCGTTCGTTCTGTGCAATTAATACCCTGGATTATCGTTTAGTCCATTGTCAGTCTAATGTTAACACGTTGAACGACCATGGGGGTCACCGGTGGCCGGCGTCATTGAGTTTGATAACATTTAATATTCACGAACTTTCGAAAATATTTGACACTGACATATTAACGTTAAATTAATAAATTATCGTTGATTCTAGAACTATTTTTATTTTTAACATTTTTGTTCAGTAAATAGGTGATTTTAATAGGAAAAGCTTTCCTTCGGTAGAAATGATGAAACTAGCGGAATACCTGTGACATTCAACGTGTTAAATTTGTATATTTAATATTTTCGATCAACGTTTACTTTCGGATTGAAATGAAACTTAAGTATTATGGTGTTTTTGAAGTTGAAACAGTTTAACTGGCTCCTTAACGATATCATCCAGTGCTACAACATTTGTGCCTTATCAAATCGATACATATGGTTCTAACTGCTTCAAAAATACATTTTATCAGTACGTGATATCGAAACATGAGAATAAAAGTATATACAACGAAGATCCAGTAGTTTAATAGGCAAAATCAACGAAGCATTATCGAGAAACACTTTCAAGGGTTGTTAAGTCGGCCTTGTGTTAGGTGTAAGCATTCAATATCATATAAAATATTAACTTACGATTTTATGTATCATCCTCCGAATATACAATTGAAAAAGACATCACACGTCATTTTAAACAATAAATATTTTATTTACAAGATTCAAATTTACAATCATATACCTTGTACTACCCTCGAATCATTTTTAACCACTCGGAAATCTCGATCGTCTGTGTCAATATTTATACGATTTTAGATAAACCTGTTTACTCGTTTTCTTGCAACAAAAAATGTAATATATTGCTAAGCAACAGACGACAGAGTCTCAGAGTGGAAAATACTTTGTTAAAATAAATATATAAAGAAATTTTTCCTTCGTTTACGAATTTCTTTCTTATTTACAGAAATTATACTAAACACACGTTGTGTTCATCGATTCGATTAATTTGCTAAATCAAAAATTCTTCCTACGTACAATTTGGTAGTACTTTATCTAAATTTATTTAAAATAATTACTAATGTAGTTTCTGTTTTCCATTTTCTGCACTTTCGGTACAGGTATTTCTTTAGCGCCTATTCAATGGACACGAATACGTCCAGCAAAAAATGCTATCGAACAAATTCTTGGAAATGTAAGTTATGTTAAAATTACGTATTAAAATTAATACAATAGTTCATATAGTTTTCAGCAAGTGCCGAAAAAGTATCACATTTTCAACGTTACATTTTACAGCCCTCTAATAACCATGAAATGATCCTTTCGAGATTTTAACATGTTTTACATTTCCACTTGAGGTTTATGTACAAACATCGAAATAAAAATGTTACAATATGATCCATTGTTATTTCAAACTGTTCTCTTGGCAGTACATCGATGCAATATGTATATATTTCTTTGGCTGGGATCTAAATTTCTCTCTGGCGTGTTAAATAAATTCTGCCACACTTACGTATCATAATTCGACAGAAGTTTTACAAAAGTCACTGATAAATACAACGCTACCTACAACAGCGATACGAATGACCTGTTTATTCAGAAAACGGCTCAGAAAATTTCATTTTTATCTCGTAAATCGACAAATTACGCCTATCGTATTACCCGAAGGATAGAGTCTAAAAAAAAAATTCCAAAAAAATATTGGAGATCCAAAATTTCTCCGTACTGATACGTACGTATGGCGAACCGTTTTTTCAATAAACATTAACGGGCTGTGATTTAAGGCCGCCGTCAGATTTGCCTGTACCTAAGCGCCTGCAATCTTCCGGCAACGAGGAAGGTTGGATCCTCTAACAGAGCTTTCAAGACTGTTAAGAATTCAGCAGCTTGATCTTCGTCGATCGCTCGTCTGTCGAAGGACAATGTCACTGCCATGTTTGTTACCGTTTGGAGAGAAGCGTCTACAAAATATCGATATATACAATGAATTATTAATGTTTTTTTTTGGAGAAATTATAAGATTTTAGATCAATTTTTAACTTATTATCTTCCATGATCCCCATTTGGGGATTTATACATTTTCAATTTAGATATTTGGCATGCTTTTAAAATTAAATGTGTTTAAAACTGTTTGTTTTGAGTTGTACTCTTATACAGTCATTTTCATGAATTACTTTTACTTTTACACTGTGACAATACTTCTTCTAGAAACAATCAAACCGAGAAAAGTTTGGTAGGTAATGGGTTAACTGTATGTGTTACGGTAAATGTGATAAATCCGGTGATTATACATAATCAACCGATTAATCACTTTTACCGTAATATATATGTACAGGCGGCCCTCAAGTTTCGCACATAATTGAAAGTAGAGGGATACAGAAAAAATATTAAAAACTCTATGTTAATGTGGTTTCTTTATGAACTTGAGATTCTCTAACATCTAATAAGCAGTGCGTGAATGAGTGCGATCTACAGCACTCCTCGACACGAAGCAAATATTTTTTGAAGTAGCGACGAAAATCTTTAACATATCGAATTTTTAGAAACGTGCGAAAGTCGAGGGCCGTCTGTATATCTATTTTAGATGATTTACCTAATTCTTCTCGGCCCGAGCCGATAGCGAGAATCGCTGTTTGTGGGGGATTTATAATGGCAGAAAATTGCTTAGTTCCAAACATTCCGAGATTGGAGATCCTATAAAAATGACGTTCTTGAATTAGTACAAGGGAGTATAAGGGATTATTAAAATTTTAATGTATTCACATATTTGGATGATTGTGCTCTTACGTGAATGTGCCTCCTTGAAACTCATGTGGTTTGAGCTTGTTGTTTCTTGCTTTGTCAGCTAATTCCCTGATATTCTTCGAAATATCTACAACGCTCTTAGTCGCAGCGTCGAACACAATTGGCGTAATTAGACCAGATGGTGTGGCAACAGCCATAGAAATATCGACTTTCGGTACGTGTATTATCTGATAAAAAAATGCCATTTTTTTAGTTATTATCTGTTCTGTTCCAGTCATTAATAAATATATAGATATTCTTCTACACACCTGTCCATTTTGGTACAAAGTATTGATAAATGGACATTCTATGAGCGCATGGGCAACCGCTTTCGTAATAAAATCGTTGAGAGAGACGTTAATATTTTCCGCCTTGAGATCGCTGCGTATATCTTTCAATTTATCGATCTTGATATCGATGGTGGAATAAGAATGTGGAATAGTGCCCTGAAAAGATTTTCAACGATTGTGTATCTATCATTGTTTGTGATTTCATATTAATGCGTACTTTCGATTCTCCGAGTCTCTTTGCCACAACTGCACGCATATTTGAAACTGGGATGTCTACGTAAGCCGATGGAGTACCAGGTTTAGATGGTCTCGCGGGACCCGCAGCAGGTGCTTTCGCAGATTTTCCAATCGCTGGTGCTGGCGCTGCAAAATTGTTAAATGCAACAACTTTACTTATACAATTTACTAGTAATACATTTCGATACCCTTAATATATCCTTCTCTATAACGTGCAAGATTTGTATATGACATTTTTTCATATTACTTCAAATAATGGCAACATTAAAGGTGGACATAGGTCTTACTGTATATCATGTAAAAAATATTTTTATAAATACTTTACATACCCGCTTTCAGATCGACTCTTTGTACATTATTTGCTTGAATATAAGCCAGCACGTCGCTCTTTAATAATCGATTAGGCCGCCCGGTTCCTTTAATCGATCCTGAACTAAGACCGTATTCTTCGAGAAGTCGTTTCACTGCCAAACCATATACCCTTTTGGAGAAATTTTATTTGTAGTTAACAAGAAACGAAGGATGGAAAGTACTTGTTAGTAATTTCAATCAATTTTCATGTTCAAGGTGTAATTACGTACTGTCCACTTGGCGGGGGCTTAGCAGCAGGTGGAGCTCCTGCTGCTGGAGCTGCTACTGTTGGAGCAGCACCAGCTCCTGGTGTAGGTGCAGCAGTGGCTGCTGCTGGTTTTGTAGTTGTTGGAATGACAACGTTCTTCCAATCCATTCCCTTTTCAACAGTAATAGCAATCAATTGTCCCACCTCGACTTGGCTTCCATCGGGAACCTACACACAAATTAATGAATAGTTAGAAGTTTGGGTTTTCTTTTAACGATGCTTAAATATTACGAAGGTTACATACCAGAACCTTTGCGAGCACTGCCTCTTCGTCAAATTCGAAAGTCATGACAGCTTTGTCAGTTTGAATATCCGCCACGGCATCACCTGGATTTATTTCCTCTCCTTCTTTCTTGAGCCATTTAACTATCGTGCCTGTGGTCATAGTTGGCGAAAGTGCAGGCATGGCGATGTTATTTCTGCATATACGTTATATTTTAGAAGATTCGTGATAAAAGTTGTCGCACAGTTATATTGTTCCATCAACTACATACTGCCCAGGAGGTGGTTCCGCAGATGCATCAGCCGGAGCAGAAGCTGGAGGAGCTCCAGATGGAACAGGTGGTGCAGCGGCAGGTGCTGAAGCACTGTCTGGCATTTCCACAGATTTCCAATCTTCGCCTTCCTCAACAGCAAGGGCTATTAAGGTTCCAACTTTGATGTCTTTCGTTCCTTCTGGAACCTACGGCAATTATATCGAAATAATTTGTATTCAGCCGTTAAAATTTAGAATAAATACAGATTTATTTAGAGAAGTTATACGTAGATTGCACAAACACAGCCAAGTAAGGTTAATTTTTAGTTATGCTAAAGGAACATTTTTTCAAATCTCACAATTATCTTTGCAAGGATGCCTTCGTCATCAAACTCCATAGTAACCACAGCTTTGTCAGTTTGGATATCTGCGATTGCATCGCCAGATTCTAGCTTGTCACCTTCCTTTTTGAGCCACTTGACGATGGTGCCAGTTTCCATAGTAGGCGACAAGGAGGGCATCAACACTTCCCTTCCCTTCACTGTACACAAAATAACATAAAAGTTATTGTATGTTATAAAATAAATAAGATTACTGAAATCCATGTCTCTCAGATAATATTCAATTTAAAAATTCGGTTGCATAATCATCTATATGAATGGTATAAAAACATAGGTAGGAATTTTAGTTGACATACAAAAAAACTAATCGCCTTTTTTGGCAATATTCTCATCGGGACACGCGATAACAGTGACGTTATTTTAATAAAATTCAATCGAAAGATCTATTGGGAGATTAACCTCTAATCAACAAAAGGAGATGTATTAAAATAGAATTTCTGAGAAAACTGCATACCATCGAGAACCCAGCTGGTATGAAAGCATGTTCGTTGATATTTTAAAGGCACGAAAAACCGTGGCACCAAGCGATTACTTTGTTTAATAGATGAAAGGGCGATCCTCGATATCGTCATTTGCGCCATGTTCGATGTGAAGTAATCAGAAGTAATTAAGCTATATAGAGAGAGAGTTGTATATGCGTTGATTCTCCTTATATTACATGCAAATGCATTGCACGCGTAATGAAGCGTGGCGCTTATGACCTTTCGTGTCCTCTATTTCAATGTCATGCTTATGTGTGAAAAAATTAAAAATGCAAAATTATTTTTGTAAATAAAATTCTCAAGAGTAACTCATCTTTAAAACGATAGAGAATTTATCAATTAAATTATATTGAAAAGTTTATGAAGATTTGCAGGTTTATTAAATTTTTCGTAATTTTTGTCTTCAGTGAATCTGTTCACTGTGATTGCAATCTTTGGTCTTTAAAAATATATATATTCTATATGATTTAATTGCATTACTATTTGTAATTTTAAAAATCAGTAGAAAATAAGAAAAGTGATGAGAGAATAATATAATTATACAGTATAACTGTAGTTATTCGGTATTTGACAGTAGCAAAAAAAATGTTACGTTCAGTTACGTTTCACGTTCATTTGAATTTCCCGCCGCTATTGCGTGCTGGCTCGTGGCGCTCTTCCAAAGTTCTGGCGTCACAGTCGTCTTCGAAATTTTTCCTTGTTTGATGTGACACCGGGTGCTCCTGCATTTGAATCATTTTTCGGTAAGAAGTTTTCAAAACTTGTACTGGAATTTTCCTGACAGTGACGTATTAGCATGTTGTTCGTCCGTATATAACACTGAGTCATTGATTTCTTCTCTTTTTAAGAGAGAAGGACGCAAAATGTTGGTTGAGCTTTCTGCTCTCGCCGATCAGGAGTCTGCTGCGATTGAAAGTCATATATTTTGGAATATGTGAGTTCTATCTTCTTTATTATGACGTAGTACGAGGAATTCTTATCATTACGATTTGAACTATCACAACTATTTTATCGAGTTCAACATTGTAGAAGTAGCATGACTGTGTAATTCAAAAATTGCATTTTACGACGATTTACCTTCGGTAATTCATAGTTGCTATTTTACCCGTTGACGCAATGGCGTCTGCGCAGAAGGCGTGTGCGCATGCTCCATGATGACGTCAGAAACAAATCGTCCGCCATCTTGGACAGTTTTCTTCCGTTCGACCGCGAAAACTTGTGCTCTTTCGTTTCACTCATTTATCGTTAAGAAATTTATAAAAACAGTGCTCGAATTCCACTCCTAGTAAATCATTAGAGTTTGTGCGCCCGTATATAATACTGATTCCCCAATTCCCTCTTTTTTCCCGACGAAAGGATGAAAAGCTCTTTCACTCTCACAACCGAGCTGCTGCTGCTATACATTGCGTGGTATTATAAAATATTTTATTATAAATTATGTTTTATTATATTTTATTATATTTTATTATAAATATTTTATTATAAATTATAAAATATGTGAGTGTTATTTTTTATGGAAACGCTTGATTTTGAGAGGATTATAAATATGAAAATTTAGTTGCTCCTTTTCTTGGCCTTTTGCCACACACGTACGCACATACGTAAACAGACACACACACACAACACTAAACCCATCTTCTTCATTTTTATTTTCAGGAATTAGTGGTCGCATACAATGCATAACGGTGTTGGAGTCGCTGAACTTTGAAACAAGGTTTCTAGATTTTCAAATGGCATGTGTACTACCACAGGAAACACAAACTTTACTTGGTAAGCTGAATTTTGTCAGATATATGACCTCTGCAATATTCCTTTCCAGCGATTACGTTGAGTTTATCGTATTTAACGCAAAATTTTGTCCTTTTCAATAGATTACTTCGTCGAGAAGATCATCCAGAAGATCAGTTGGCTCGGAAAGGCACCTCGTCAATTATTCTCACCAACTGGTGAGTCGCATGTGCTTAAATTCTTCCGGGAACCCAATTCATGCTGTAGGACGATTGGTCCGAATCGGCACGGGCGACTGGTTGTACTATTTCTTTGTGCGCGCACAGTGACCATGGGTTCGATAAATAGTATCCCACTCATGAACAATTGTAAATTTAGGGTGTTTTTTAGCTCAGGCTAGGTCTTCTTGTGCTTCGCGATTGCGCGGAAATGAGTTCACGAAAAAGTTATGCTCGACTCGCGAATGAATTCCGCGAAATTAACTTTGCGTGAGTAGATGCTGAAGACGGATCATCCATCCGACTTCGTATATTTTATCATATTTGCTCGAATCCTCGTGCAATGAGAATTGTAGCGTATTATTTGTGAGCTGTTTTCCGACTTTTTTTCGTTTACGTCGATCTCGAACGCCGTAAAAATTTGGCACATAAAAAGTGCAAGAAGACACATCGCGGCGGGCAGACTCTGGAATCGAAGTAACAACTTGTAAAGACTTTCAATGCCCTTCGAACGATTTACTTCGATGACGGTATCTCCCGAAGATATTGCATGCCTTCAATTTATTAATTCAATCTAAACATCTTCAATATAAAGTTCAGTACAATATTCAATATAAAGTTCAGCATGATATTTCATATGACATGAATTATTCAATTTGCTTCAGTTAACAATAAACCTTCAATATTGATCAGTATATAATTTTGAACAACAAATTGTTTGAGAATGAACAAAAGAGAACTAGATCGTTAGATATCACTGATTAATCACTTTTCGAGCTCAGGATTTTCAGCAGAAACGGTGAGTGCACATTTGCTCCTTTTTGCTTTTTAGCTCTGACATATCGGTATGCCTAGGTGCTGCACCGATGAGTCCGGGCGGCGAGCAGGGCTTTAGTTGATAAGACTAATCATTTTTAGCGACTGACAATGTCAAAGCGTGTCGTGCACGACGTGATTTCCATGTTTGTGTGTTTGTGGCTAGTCCATGGATCTTGCGTCGTATTTCCAACTTTTAAAACCGGACAATAACTTATTCAAATTCAATCTCCCGAGGGTGCCTTCCACGATTGCAACTGATAGTCAGTTTTCCCGCATGGTCAATGAATTGCTGCATATGGTATTTCATATTAAATTCACATAGTATCGGATTGTAGGTACATGTATGAAGAATATATGCCATATGCGTTGCCGTTTTACTTAAAAATATGTTCAATCGTCTTCCAAGACCTACTAGCGGTTCGTGATGTCGTAACGATTCGCAATGTCCGCTTTGCTTGTCAGTCGATTTCAGGAAATGGTACGTACCCTTAGAGCGTGAATGTTGAGTACGGAGCTCGGGTGTCGGAGTCACCCCGGGGTGGCTCTCTAGTGTAGGCCCTTGCGCCCGGGCTCTTGAATGATGATCGATGAGTGGATGTTTTGTGATGGTTGAGTCGTGATTTGCCATTTTAAATATAGCTGATAGGTAGGTAGGTAGCATACCATCTCGACTGAGTGTTTGTGTTTCACTAAGTTAAGTAGGTAGGGCCAGGAGGTCAGGCTATCACAATTGCGAGCGAGTAGGGTGAGACGTCTGCCCCTGGGTTCAATCGTAGTCGAACGGATCCGGATTTCGTTCGGACGCGATTCTTAGTTTTATTCTTTCAGCTTGCTCGAATATCATGCCCAAATTGGAAGCAACGCGAGCAATGATGCAAGCACGGGGGACAATTTCTGAAATTGCTCCTCGTCTTTGCATCGTTCGTGTCGTTTCTTCGGAAAGCTCCTCGGGGTAGCTGAGAATTGTACGTGTCCTGGCGAGATATTCGAGCAACGTTCCTGGGGCAGGAGCCCGAAAAGAGAAGAAGCATCCACCGAAGAGGCCCGACAAACTGTCGCAAGAAGGGTCGCAACGAATGGTTGACCACTTTCGAATCCTCGGATTCTGGAATGGGGCGCTATTACCATTTTTTTAAATATTTTGTCACTGTGCGCGCTTAGTGCATGTAGTAGTAGTTAGTAGTTGGTAGTTCGTAGTTAGTTATTTGGTGAGTCAATGTTTCCTCACCCAACGAAGGAGTAGGTGCTGCAATCGCGATTTTCTCCCTGTTTGTCGCGAGATTTGCGGTGCGAAGAGAAATTATCGCATTGAATTTGTTAATTATAATCGGCACTACGTGTATGCGATGTGCTCCGGATTTTTCTCGGCTCAGGTTTTTGCTTCATGTAGGGTGAAGTATTTACCAACCCCTGAGAAATTGCAACCCGGGATTCTTCTCGTGCATTCGTCAGAGTTGCGATTGAGCAGTAGACAAAAGTGCTGCACGGGACTTTGCTCGTCACGAAACGTCAACCAAATTCAGTAGAGTCGCAAAATAGTAGATATTCGCGAAAGCTTTTTTTCTTTCTTGCTAAACGAATTTTTGTTATTGAAAGCAATAGTGGTCGAATTGGCTGTGAATCATTAAAAATCAGTAAAATTCTAAACGTCTTTCGGCCAATTTAAAAATTGAAAATTTTATTTTAAACATTCAAAATTTAGAATTAAGAATTTTACGATCATTTTCTTTTTTACGTAGTAAAATTCATTTTCGCAACCGCAGGCTGCTGGCACGGAGAACTTGACACTTTCGTGACCGTACTCTGCGGTACTTTGAAATCTCTCGACGTACCACTAATATTTTGTTTCTTCCTTCATATTTAATTTTTTTAATACTTTGGTGGAATGAGTTGCATGTTTTGAGTTACAGGTTGAATTCTCTGCAATCAGACGATTGTCAGCACCGTTAAATAGTTCAATTTCTTATCATTAATGAAATATAGTTTCGCCATATTCCAAAGAACATTCGCGAAACTCACAATAATCGGTAGGTTTTAATTTTTGAAATGTTCAACTCAGATTAATTTTATCAATCACTGACAAAGTTGATATGAGAAGAATCTCAATAATTAAATCAATTAGATCACTAAATTTAAATCAATCATCGAGGCTGAGGCACGTAATTCGGGAAGGACAATTTAATTAGAAAAAGGGGATTACAAGTTTTAATGACATTCGATGTTTATTGAGTATCGATGATAAAGATATTTTATACAACATGGCAGGATAAATGAACAAATGAAATTTCATGAGATTTTTCAATGTTCAACAAATTATAAAAATATACATCACAATCACATAATTTTCTCATCATGCCAAAACAATGAATCGTTTCAGTCACAATAATTAGCATCACTTTGATCAAAACGATCATACAATTCAATTTTATCGATCGTTACGAGTCGATAATTGAGAAAGAGATTCATTAGCCGGATCTGCATTCTTCTCTGTCAGCGTTCTGGGGCCAGTCGCAAATCGAGCGCACAACGTTGAAAACTAGACCACCCTGGCATTGGAACTTCACTGGCTTTCCATGGTTGCATTGGTAGTACTGCACAAAAAATAGAAATAGCAGTGAATAAAGAGTTAAGCAAACTCTTGATCTGCAGGATTCTAGTTCTTAAACCTTTGTGGTTTTATTTATTCTGAACTTGAAGTCACCACGGTTGAAATTATTTTTGGTAGCGTTACATAACTAATTTGCTAATAGTTAGATATTCTAAAAAACAACATCTAATTATCTTTAACCCTTTCGCTACTATTGGAACCTGAAGACCCTTAACATTAAAACTATTGACGCTATATCTTCTATTTAGATATACTTAAGGTAGTTCTAGCTGGATTCAGAACTAAAAGTTTCTTTTTTCATTAGAAGTGAAACAAATTGCGTAAGAATTAATAAAGGGGCTAACTTCACAGAGGTCATTTCATTCACTTTTTAGACGTTAAAAAACATCTTTCTCTATAACTATGAAGTAAAAAATTATGAAAAAATTCAATAATATTCGAAAAGCATAAAATAATACATTGCTAATTTTTTATTAGAATCCATCGACTCGTTCTTCCATTAGAAAAATAAAAAAAGATATTACGGACTCAGCAAAAATTTTGTTCCATAAGGCCCATGTTAAATATGTTATTTTTAAACACCATTTATTCATAAACCATGTGGACGAACTCGTTGAGATTCCGGTTATAATTATAAAATATCACGAAGAATATATTTTCAAAATTTTGAGGAAATCTATCGAAAAATGATAAGTGCCTAGAACTACCTTAACAACTACTGTAGAAAAAAAGAAATTAACAGGTGAAAAAGATGATTAACTTCTTGCCCTACAATAACGAATGACACTCGTGATGAGGTAACATGGGACAGGAAATTTTCAAGTTTTCTAAAACCTATCAAATTGAAAATATTAGTGACATGCGACATGATATTGTTATTTCTATAACATTAAAATTACGTTAAATTTTACGCCATCTCAAGAATCACTGATCAATTTTTATTTTAGTAATGAAATTCTGAATTATGGCGAAGGCAGTCACGAAATAAATCGTAGGACAAGGGGTTAATTAACTAATTTAGATTTTATAACATAGAAGGGTAATAATTATTTCTTGTCTACCCTAGTAATGTAAATAATTTTTGAAAAAACTTGAACCCGGTCTTTTAACCGGTTTTGTTGTTTTGTAGGTTTAGTGTTAAATGATTTTTTGTCGATGCATTATTATCGTCTTACCACACGGCAGTCTTTCGAGGGGATGAATTCAGAGCCTTTGCAGGTGATCTTGTCTGCTTCCTCGTCATCGATCGGGGGCCGGGTGGCTTCCGGATACTTTGGAGTAGAACTTTCCGGTGTTTTCGTTGGTTCATTGTCCGGCCTGGTGGAGCTGCTACCATCCGAAGATGGAGTGCTTGGGGGTCGGGACCACTCGGGCTAAAAAGAGCAAAAATAAATAATTTTATTATAAATATGCATTATTTGCGCTGGCTATTAACCCTTTGACTATGGTAGACTTTGACACACACCGGCCGTACCGTACGGTAGGAATTTAGTCGCGACGTACACCGAGAACAGCGAAGTTTTTCGTTAGGCATGCATTTTTGACGAAGCATATTAAAATATTCAAAATACTGATTTCTATTATATTAAACCAATATTATGTATTTATTAATATTCTGCTTTAAATCGTTAGGGCAGATACTAAAAAGTGAACATTAATTTGAAGCTTTTTTCACAATATTTAATAATCAAATTTAATAATATAATAACGTTTGCTGTATTTCAAAATATGGATGAATACATAATCCTACATTATATTTTTTGCATTCGTAATGTGTATCCTTTCTTTTATCATTTTTTGCACACACTGCACATTTACGACTTTCACTTTTCCAAATTGCTATATTGGTTTCATATGGAGACGGAAAATGCCTTTCCGTCAAACGAAAGTGCTCATTGTTAGTACTTTACCTTTAGATTTACATAAGAGAAATTATAAAATTTTAAAACGGCAATTATTCGCGAAACAAGCGAGATTTGATCCGGACGCCTATTGGCGCCAACAGTACCAGCGGAGCAAAGTAAGTCAAGCGCCCATTGGCGCCTACAGTACCAAGAAGCCAACATGTTTCAGACGCCAATAGGCGCCAACAGTAGTCAAAGGGTTAAACAGCTGGTTTAGTTCTCTGCAATGAAGCAAAACATCAGCTCGACCAAATTAGTCGTTATTTTTGAAAAATAAATTCAGTTGCATCAGTGCACTATGTATAAAATCATTGAAATTTCTATCTTTTTAAATTCTTTCATTTAAACTATCTTCCGAGTGATATAATTCATAATTTGTTTTACTCAATGACAAAACCTTAGTATTCGATTTTTTAAAAAATTGTAATAATCAATAATGGAGTTCTTATTGGTGCTGAAATAAATGTTTGAATTCGTGGTCAGTAGAAATATCATAGCTACTTCTACGCCGATGCAAAAGCTAACAATTGTACATTCAAGGTGGAATGTGAATAGAAGTTGGAGCCAAAAAAATAGAAATTAAAGAAAAAAAGGAATTATAAGCTGTACACAACAATACTCGCAAATACGGTCGACTAAAAATGGTAAGATGCAAATTATTACTCTGGGTGTGGTCTCGAAGTCTTTATCAGGTACAATGTATCCCTTGAGGCCGTCCTTGATGGCCTTCATGAGAGGGTTGCGTTCGCCGCAGAGTCCATTGAAGTCGTCCATGTCGATGGCCCAAACCATGGCACCACCATATTTCGATTTCTTAATAAAGTCAGTCTTGATCTTCACGCTGTGGACGTTCTCGTAGCCGACCCATTGGGTTCCTATATTTACATCAATGTTGAACGATTATACACGTCCATGAATTGTTTACTGTGATTGAATGTCGGGGGAAGAATTAAAAGTTACCCTTGTAGGCATATGGAACTTCGCCAATGCTGTCGTACTTCTCGGTCCATTCGCTGTCCGGTGCTTGAAGTCTGCTGCAGATCTGTAAGCAATTATTAGGTGTAGGAAAGAGTTCTTTTCGGTGAAATTTAGCCGGTTAATACAAAGATGTGCTACGAAATGTAATTTCAATCTTTTATCAATTTGAACTGTTGACTTTAAGGACATGGATTTTTTATGATAATTGGAAAAGAAAAAGATCCTATGTAAATCCTGGCCGACCTGCGATATTCACTGCGAAATCAAATATACACATTAACCAGTTAACTGCGTTCGACGTGTATACACGTCAATCAAAAGGCTATTGCAGTAGCTTGTTTAGTATTGAATTGTCAATTTCTCATGGATTAAAAATGTAATTTTTTTACACTTTGCTTTCTTCTTTTCGTAAAATTTATAATAGAAACAGTTGCCATGCGTTTGACGGATCTACACGTCATTGCTCGATTTTAATTCCGTATACTGCGAGGGGTTCATAAAACTAAATTCCGCAGTTAACTGGTTAAGGAAGTATGCTTATGCATTTAGTGAGTTAAGAAAGAAGTTTTACATTAGGAGTTGATAAATTCGCAATAATTTACAAAATTAAGTAACGAAATCGAGAGAAAAAGATGATCGTCTTGTTGAGGAAGTCGTAAGATTAATTGCCTTCTTAACAACACTCATCCGAATGCAAGGACGACAAAGGATTTCGTCTTCACATTGGGCTACGAAATATTATTCTTATTCTGGCTTGTTCGCTATATAAGAAAAGCGATGAAAATGCAGTAATAATAACGGCGAATACTTTGATAATTGCCATGTAATGCCGTTTAAATAGAACTTTCTTTCTATGAAAAAATCGGAAAGAAATCGTTTCTGCACTCAATATTTCCATTAACAAAGTTATTACCGAGAAAAAATAAAAACAATCTTCGTCCACTCGAGCAATATTAAAAATTAACTCCAGAAACCAAAATTTCTCTATTCTTTTCGATATTTTGACCAACTGTAGGCAATATCAATACTATAGACATAGTTTAACCTTTTGCGGTCCGAATTCTTTACTCAATTTTGTAGTGAGCTAAATAAAATTTATTTTCTAATGTTTTGTATCGTTGGTTACTCATTTTTTAAATGATAGCAATAACTGTGGGTACTGACAGATACTTATATAATATTATACAATCATTATGATATTGGAAAATCGATATTAAATTGTTAGCAAATAAAATGAAGTAAAAATCCATGTCGGGTATAGCTTGATGTAGGATTTCAAAGAGTTAATTGAATTTGAACTTCAAAATTTCCACTCCATTTACTGCGTCAGGAGTTCTGGTACGCTAAGGAGTTAATTGTGTTCTCAAACATTCGACTCTTTAGATAAAGACGATCTTCCAGTTTTTGTTGGAATGAACAATTGTGAACAATAGGTAGCAATGTAAAAGGGATCTTACTTCGTAGTAAGAGAGGAAACCTTTGGCTTGAGTATATTCTCCGGCGTCACCGCCACCGGCTTCCTTGTTGATGTAGGTGCCGGGGTCGTAATTCTTGTTACCCTGACTGAGGGTGAAGGTACGTCCGTACAGCGGAATTCCAACGATCAGTTTGTGAGCGGGGCAACCCTTCTCTTCCCAGAGCAGAAGACCGTCGTGCTGTAAAAATTGAATGTTATTTAATAAAAGTGATAAAAAATCTCTTGAAAACTATTTCGGGGAAATTTAACAAAAATTATTTGCCTCGAGAGAGTAGATGGAGTTGTGGGGAAGATGCTCAGATCGACTTCGTATTTTTCAGCTAGACAGTTTTGAATTTGCATTAATCCAAACTAAATCGCATAGAATATAAATTTAGTTGGAAAATTGGATCGCATAGAATTTCAATTTGGTTGGAAAAGAGGATTGCATAGGATATCAATATCGTTGAAAAACTGAATTGCATAGGATATCAATTTTTCAATTCGATAATTTTGAATTTGCATTAATCTAAACTAAATCACATAGAAAATCAATTTAGTTGGAAAATTGGATCGCATAGAATTTCAATTTGGTTGGAAAACTGGATTGCATAGGATATCAATTTTTCAATTCGATAATTTTTAATTTACATTAATCTAAACTAAATCAGACAGAGTATCAATTCGGTTGAAAAACCTTCAATGCATAGAATACTAATTTGGCTGAAAAACTAAATACCATAGAATATCCATTTCCAATTCGATAATTTTGAATTTGCATTTATCCAAACTAAATCGCATCGAATATCAATTTAATTGGAAAATTGGATCGCATAGAATATCAATTCGGTTGGAAAATTGGATCGCATAGAATATCAACTTGGTTGGAAAACTGGATTGCATAGGATATCAATTTTTCAATTCGATAATTTTGAATTCGCATTAATCTAAACTAAATCACATAGAATATGAATTCGGTTGGAATACTGGATTGCATAGAATACCAATTTGGTTGATATATTAAATCACAAAGAGTACTACTTTAGTTGAAAAATTGGATCACATAGAACTTCAAATTGCTGAAGAATGGATAACATAAAAACTACCGATCGATTAAAAAAATGGAATGAAACATAGGTACTCACAACATTGAGCTTCTCGTAGGCCCACTGATCGTGGGGTCTGCGGCGGAGGGGGCTGTGCACATCAGCAAATCCGGCCCAGTTCCCTCGAAGATCGTAAGACATCACGTGTATGGCATCCATGTATCTGGAAAAATATTTCTCTTTAATTCGAGTCCTTCAATCATCTTACCAAACTTGCGCAATTGGATCAACCTGATGTTACTAGTAACAGCTACGTCTTAGGTTCTACTTACTCGCAGAGTTCCGGAACGTGGTACCCTTCGTCGAGACGGAACTTGGCCATCGGCACTGCCATTGTGAGTTCCCATCCCTTGTTTTCTTTGTCAAATGCGCGTCTCAGCTCTTCGCAGAAGTAGAAAAAGTTGTCTTTGTCGGAGAACGAGCCACTTCTGTCGGCTGCTCCGGGGTACTCCCAGTCGAGATCGAACCCGTCGAATTTGTATTTGTGCATGAATTCTAATAACATGGGATTTTGTTTAATACTTCGTTTAGGATATACTCACAATTGGTGCAAATTAATACGGGATTTTTTAAAATTACTAAGTTGAATTTAGACAATGTTGACAGACGGCTTGTGTCAAATTTCAGCTATTTTGCAGAAATAGCGAGTAGATATTAAGAGAGTAAATTTTCTTCAGTTGTAAAGAATAGTCTGACCGGATGACTAATTTCACTCGCAGTCGACAGTAACCACTGTTACCTTAACTTAGGAAATGCTAGTTTTGAAAATATGGGATGTTTAAAATTTAATGCCAGTTTGGCGCGATCTAAGGCGCAAATTAAATACTAACTTTAGAAATTTAAGGTGTTATGAAATTTCGTAGTATTGTAACTCGATTTAACACGTTCACGGCGGGCTGAACCACCGGTGGTACAATTCATATTCATAGAAAAACACAACCGCCCCATGAAGGGAACACTAAATTCAGGCCCCGTCGTGAACGTGTTAAGGTGCAAACTACGGTGTACTTAGGCGGTTGCAATTTTGGTTGCATTTTTTATTAAATGCTCAGTCAAAAACAGAAAGTTTTCACGAGGAAATCTATCCCACTGAAATTACAATTTACTTGTAAATTCTTGAGGGAACTCCTAAAAAAATTAGAGGGTTTCTTTGATTCTCTTTCACTTTACAGACTTCTTCACTGAATAAATTTCTTTGCTACTCATCCTAAGTTTGTCTGTGATTGCTAAAATCACATTAAACTGAGATTCTACTCACCAACCATGCTCCTGATGAAACTATCACGTCTCTGTTTAACGCTGACGAGTTGGCTGTACTTTTTGCCACCCTCACCCCACCCACCGACAGCAACGGAAGTCTTCAAATGAGGATACTTGCTCCTGAGGTTGTTGAAGGCTTCGAAGTTGTTCTTGTCGATGTCCAATTCGGGGTTGAGAATTAGCACTTCCCACGTGGCATTGCTCACGCCGATGAAAGAGTAAATGATGTGGGTGCAAAGGTCACCGGGGATGTCGTCGACGGCGTAGCTGCCGACACCCGGACGGAATACTGCCCAGTTACTGAAGTAACATACTACTCTACCGGGCTCATTTTCTGCAAATTAATTAGACATCTATTGTATTATGTTTTAACGATAAATTAGAATTTTATAGGACCATAGACAACTTTGTGAACGCTTTGGCTACGATGCGAGCTTTAAAATACACGCGTCCCTCATTTTTCACGCTTTCGCTTTTACACTATATTTAAACGCAAAAAATTTTTATTTTGACCGTTTTGCGTTACACCATTTACAAATTAAAAGGGTATCATATTAATAGATAAAAATAACAAATAATAAATACACGCGTCCCACAATTTTCACGCTTTCGCTTTTACACTATATTTAAACGCAAAAAAAAATTATTTTGACCGTTTTGCGTTACACCATTTATAAATTAAAAGGGTACCATATTAATAAATAAAAATAACAAATAATAAATACACGCGTCCCACAATTTTCACGCTTTCGCGTTTACACGATTTTTAAATGCTAAATGAAAAATTTTATCTTGATCGTTTTGCGTTACAGCGTTTATAAATAAAAGAGTATCATTTTAATAAATGTACTCCTTTAAAAATTCGATGTAAATGGGGGGATAAGTGTATTTGCTTTTCCCTTAAATCGTCGTTATTTTAGCAATATGTATTATATCTTTTAAGCTTGACATTGAAATCAGATTCTTTTTTCGAGAAAGAGAAAAGATTGGTAATGTTATCAATCTCGATGAAAATTCTTCGAGAGTTTTCAGCGTTATCAGCGTTTTATCAGAGTGCACTTACTTGTCGCGTAAGCGAAAGCTGCAAACAGCAGAGGGAGGGAAAATAGGATAGTTCGAACAGTCCACGTCATTTTCCGGAGCTGAAACAAAATGAGTTAATTAATTAGACCCTTTCCAGGAATTATTTGCTTAAAACGCGCTTAACAAATTAACTATGAATCTATAACTAAATCTGAATCAATATGCCGGCAGAAAATGTAAACACAGAAGGCTAAATATCAAATCATCTCTTTAAAATGATCCACGAAAAAATAAAGAAAAACACTGTAATTCCTACTTGGACATCTTGGCTTTCAATGACGAGTGATATTCTTGGTATAGAAATTGGATCAACATTGTAAAATCGAGTACATTTGAATATATTAAACAAGTACTTCAAAGAAAGATTGATAAACTGGCAAAATTACAAGATGGGCGTGAAATGTCTACTGCACTACTCTATAGTACTACTCTATAGACTTGAAAACTTTTTTTTAAAAATGTAGTAATCCGTCAACTTCACGGTTGCCATAAAATTAGTGTTAAGAAAGAGCGAAATTTTCGTCACTATTTTATCTTTTCAGTGCAATCACTTAAATTAAACTAAACTCTTCGAGGGTATGTATCCTGTTATACACAATTCATCCCGGGCCCCTGACACCAAAGAGTCTGGCTTAAGTTAGGTATCTCTGCCAAAAAGGATAAATTAATGTTGGCTAGGTATAATTTTAAGTAAGGGCCCGATTGAGCAATGGAATTATATTTTTTTATCACATCCATCATTAGGAATTGAGAATTATATAAATTCGCTGGTTAATTTGACAAATATTCAGGAATTCATCACATTTACCAAACTTACAATTAGTGATGATTACACATAATAACCTGATTAATCACTTTTACCGTAACATTGCTACTATTTTTATCAAATTAATATTGAAACACATTTGTCATTAACACTTTGACCGCCATGGGTGTCACCGGTGACCGACACTATTGAATTCAAGAAAATTTCATGTAACTTTAAATTGCAATATTTTGGAAATTTTCTAACATATTGAATATTGAAAATATTGGCTTTAGAAAGATAAAGACCAGTCGAATATCTATCTATCTATATCTTTAAAGTTTCTGCTTTATAAAGATAGGATTTTAATAGGAAAAGTGTCAATTCGGTAGAAACAATGAAACTAGCAAAATACCGGTGGCGTTCAACGTGTTAATGTAGTCAATTTTTCCGATCGACACTAAAAGAGTGAACCACGGTATACGCAGTCAGAAAACAAATGATAAAACAAGGATTTTTGAATACATACTCTTTTATCAATTTAAGATCCTGGATCGACTTTCTTCTCTAATACCTCTAGCTAAAAATGTCAACCACCTTTCTCGATAAAAGTCAAAACAGCCGTATATTCTGATCACCAATAATCTTCCAAAAATTAATTAGAAATGTAACATACTATAAAGTTGCGAATGGAAGCTCGTCGGAGGAACGACGCGATTGCAACGAAGATCAGCGAGTATCTGAATGTGCAAAGGTCCAACTGCGGCGATTGAAGCTTCGCCGTGGAGGGCAAACTGATGATCGGTTGACCATCGTCACTTCAGGGGGAATGATCGACAGTGAGCGACCGGTTTTCAGTAAAGCAAACGTTTAAGCCTGATCATTTTTTACGCGAAAGATTACGCGAGTGGCGTGTTAATGCCCGTGTACCGGGAAACGACGAGGTCGTTTCGACGATGTTGATCGTGATCTTGAAAGATTCAGTTACATTGAGTAATCACGACTAGTCGAGGAGGTGTGCTCGAGTACCGTTGGCTTCTAGTTGTATTGGTATCAGGGACTATCACTTTTGTGATGAATTTTGAAATATTATGGATATGTTGAAAGATAGGTCAGGACTAATTTTTTCTGGAATTATCTGTTATGAAATGGTCCTGATGTTCTGGGATTTATAATTCAGTCGGCCCGAATGGGAATTCGAGATATTACCACTAGATTCGCAGCTACTAAATTTAACATATTTATGTGGGACTTGAATGAGAAAAACTAGAATTTATTAACAAATAAATAACAACCAAATACAACAAAATGATAATATAATCAAATTCAACTCTCGCACGACTCTTCTTCTCGCAATTCTCACACTTTCCTCACAATTTTACTCTGTATATCTCTGTTGCCTAGTTTCAACCACTCTCTTTTTAAAATCAGCGATCGCATGCTCTATAGCTCATAGCTCCCTGCTTGATCGCATTCTTTTTCCGTCTTTCGCGCGCTCGGTCCTACATTTTTATATATTAACACTTTGAACGCCACCAATATTTCGCCAGTTTCGTCATTTCCACTGAAGCAAAACTTCTTCCATTAAAATCACGTCTTTACAAAGTAAAAACTTTAAAGACGCTGGAAGATAGATATACAACAGACCTTTATCTATCTAACACGAATATTTAAATATGTAATATGTCTGAAAATTTATAAATATTGTAATTTAAACGTTACTTGAAATTTCACGAAATTCAATAGTTCTGGTCACCGGTGACCCCCATGGCAGTCAACGGGTTAAATAAGCACTTTCAAGAAAGATGAATCAGGCGGCAAAAAATACGATTGATTAAGTAATATGTATATTACAAGATAAGTGTGAAATATCTACTGTATTGCTACTATATAAATTTAAAAAATATTTTTATAAATGCAGGAATCCGTCAATTTGATTGTTGCAAATCTGTGTTAATTACATGTAAATCTAATTGATCTAATAAATCATTTAATTGTAAATCTAGCATTAATTGCTGTAGTCTCTTAACACTGCACGATGACCCACAGTGGAACGAAGTGAGTAATCTAGGTGGAAAAAAATCAAGTCAGGGAAGTAAGTTTTTTATAATAATAATTTTATCATAATCTAGAATGTTTGCTAATACCCGTGATGCACTTCTGACCTGTGAACTTCTTTGTTACAATTGCCAAAAGTTAGGGAGACAGTCTGGCTGTCGATTGTCAATGGCAAACGTGGTTCACTTCATTGAATAACTCAAAAGAGCCGAAAGGTACTCGGTTGAAATTTCTCAGATGTACGCTTTAGACTACATACAAGTAATTATCGCAAAGATTTGTGCAAATCGAGTTCTTTCGGTAAGGCAGAAATTTAAATATGTAATTACAGATTTAGTCGATCAACATATCTCATATTTTCTCCCTTGAGGAAAACGGTAAAAAAAAAAGGAGTATTATATTGTTTGAATTGTGGATTACTGAGTGAATTTAAATTCCATATTCACTTACTGCGATAATGTTGTCAAGTATAACAAATTATGGTTAATATTCAGCCAACTTGTAATGAAATTTGCTAATCTGATCCTATTTCTGATCTGCCTCCCGATTCTACTTGCAGAATTCTATTATTTAAATTTTTTACTATCCATTGCTTTTAAACTTTAGTCTCAGGAGGTGATTTCGAAAGAATTTTTCGCTGGACGCCACAAAATCTCACAAGAACTCGAATTTAAAGTGCAATGATCCCAAAGGACAAGAACCAAAGATGTTTCCTGGCAAACTGCAAGTCGATAAACTCAGCCGAGATTGGTTTTCTCGTCATTTTATTCCCTTTTTTGCATTTTTGCCGATAAGTTGGCCGAAAAAGAGACACGGAAATGCAGTCGTAAATGCAGCACAACTTTTATGCAGCCATAGGGTCCACCGTTCGAGGGCTTGCCCAATAAAAGTCGACGATCGTTTGGTCGCAACAGGAATTTCGTTCATTTTCAGGTTCCTTTGGCATAAAAGTTCTAAAAATATTCCTTATGTACGTTCTCTGGATTCTTTGGCTTTTTCAAGTGACAAGATTTTATTCATCCATTTAAGTCGGCACTAAACAAAAATTAATGAGATCTGATTGTTTTTTTTTTTAATTAAAGTGCTCTGAGTTTAACCAGTTAACTGCGTTCGACGTGTATACACGTCAACCCAAAGTTCTATTGTGGTAGCCTTTTTAATACTGAATTGTCCATTTCTTATGGATTAAAAATGTAATTTTTCCATATATTGCTTTCCCCTTCTCATTAAATTTATAACACAAATATTTGCCCTGTGTTCGACGAATATACACGTCATGCCTCGATTTTAATTCCGTATCCTGCAAGGGATTAATAAAACTAAATTCCGCAGTTAACTGGTTAAGTAGTCCGTTTGTTAAATTTCAATCGATGCTCTTATACAGCGGTCGTCAATATAAAATTGTTGTACAGCCTTTTCCTCAGATTTGTGAATTTTGCAATGAACTTGAATGAATCTTGACAATTTTCTGCATTATACAATTTTGTTCAAAACTTGAAGCTTTTTAAATGAAATAAAATCGCAAAGAAATGAAAATACAGCTGGATTAAAAAATTCTAAGGGCTAGCAATATGATAATTTGTTTGTAATCCTTTACACTCAAACTTGGCCCTAATTTTCTTTAGATTTTTATAAAAGACTTAGACATTATAAAACCTAAAGGTTTAAGCTGTAGAAGGTGCAAACTATAAACGTCGAAGAATAGGTACGGAAAGACAAAAGAGATCTTCGAAGGAGATCAAAGACCGTCCTTGAAATTCGATGAGTTTCGCGTTGTAATAAAATGAACGAGTAATGGTCTCCTCCTCGACTTCCACCTCCTTCTACTTGTCTCGGGTGAAAATAAATAAAGATTCTAAAGTGGAACCCCGGGCTTTTCGTTGCGCGAATTAAAATGCAAGGTGCATCGGCTCCTTCGACTGGCATTCCTATGCCTGCACTCCGAATACAAACTCCGAGAAGGATGAATTTTCCACTCTTATCGAGATGATAGCTCGTATTTTGAACGTTTTGTCGTTTCAAACTCTGAGGCGTTCCTTTAACCCTTTACGACCTATACTCTCCATATTTTTCCACACTAACTGTGGCGAAAATTCTTTTGAATTTTGTGTCACGAAAATGAGCGTAAATCTATTTCAAATTATTTACACCCTTTAGTTATACGTTTTATTTCGGCATGGTCCCAAAATATTTTGAACATCTTGAAATTTACGAATATAATTTAGTTTTCGTCAAAATTACAATTTAAATAACCAGTGGTGGTTTTTACGCATGACGAGTATACTTGTAAAACACAGCTAACTGGTTAATACTTTGTCGATTGCTGGTATCGATTGAATTTCAACTTTGTAAGTTAACAATTTTGTTTCCTTAACTAAAGAAATTTCAAAATTTATAGTCATTGTAATTACCGAGCCGAAGAATCCAAAGAAATGTTTCATTAATTTCTTGTCCATTAACCCCTTGCATGGTAAGGGGTTAATATCATCGATTGACTTGCTATTAACTGAATTTCGACTTTGTATTTATTGATTGTTATCTCCTTTAATAACAATTACCCGAATTTTTAGCAATGCTTTTTTTCTTTCTACTGACTGATTTATTGGAAGAATTAATATTGCCTTTTTTTCATTCTTCCTTTCTTTCCGTCAATATATTTATCAGTGTTATGTCATCTACGTTATCTGTGTTATCTTTAATATCTGTGTTATATCTGTAAATAAATGTGCGCAATTACCGATAGTAGAAGTGTTAACTTTCTAAGTTGAATGTTCTCTAAAGTTTGCGATGTTGTATGACATTGCAGAATTTTAATCCTCCAATGAAGATACGTTAACAGATTGTCACAATACGAAACGAATCTTGGAAATTAAAATATTTGATACAATTCGGAGCAAAATTCCAATGATTAATTGAAAAGAAATAATCGGAAATAAGGAACGTTGCAGATCAATATATGCATAGTAGAAGAAAAATACAACAATCTGAAATAGATGTAAATGAAAATAGAAATGGTGAGGAACAAAAATTAACACGATTTGGACCCGTTAGTCACTGACACTAAAACTGTTAAGGCTGTCAAAATTTGATAAGAGAGTCATACAGTAAATATTCGAGGTCTGTCTTAAGAAACAAAAATTAATTAACTCATCATCTTTTTCACCTCTTGATCCCTTTTTTCTACAAGTACTTATTTACGATATTTAAAAATAATAGATATCAGGTGGATAGTTATATTGTTAGAGAAAATCAAAATAACGAGACAAGGGACAGAAATGGTCCGAAAACCGGAAGTTTCAAAGACAATGTATAATCTCTGATCACTCTTTTTATTTGAAATAAATTTTTTCTTACAACTTTCGAGTCTATCGTTCAAGATTTGTACATCACTTATGCGAGCAATGGCACGATAGATATTGTGGTCGAGAAAAAAATATTAATTTTTCTTGCACAACGCTCCTGTGATTTGCAACATTCATTAGCGATAGATATGCAGAACAGTTTGGATTTGTTTCCTGCTTGTGCAATATTCAGCTGGTGTATTAGTCAAGAAGGTTCTTCCTCCTCAAAGTCGTCAATGAAATCGATCGATATGCAATTGTGACGATTTTATTGCTCGTGCACTTGGAGGCTAGTTCGACAACGTTAAAAGATTATCAATTTATTTTTAATTAACATGGCAAATGACTTTTGATTACCCGATTTCTTTGACGTCTCCTTGATTTTCAATGTCACAGTAGTGCAATTATACTTCGTTTTTTGAGAGAAGATTTATACTTAACTTGCAATTTATTCTATTTTATTTGTTTATGTTTAGAATTTTGAAAAAGGTAGCGCATTTGAGGATAAAATTGTACGTTGCTTCTCGAGTGAGTGTAAGATATAAGCTTTGGTGAATGGAGACCTTGTTTAATATTGAGAAATAATTGTTTACTTGGCGATCAAAAAACACCTTTTTATCAAAAAGTCAGAGTATTAATATACAGAAGTTATAAATTGCTATTTCCATAATCGTATTTGAACGGGTACATTTAAATTTTTCTCCTCTAATCGCGTGTAAGTGTGTCGATAAATTATAACCAGATTTTTTCTCTGGTCACATATGTGATCATAATTATGAAAGCAAGGGAACTGAGGTGTAAATCACCGATTTTGATGAAATTTTAGTATGATATAGTCCTCGCGAAAATATTTGACCCGTATTTTTTTATATCGGCAACCGTCCACGTTAAAGGGGTGAAAACTACCCTCAAAGTTGGTGTCCTGAAACTTCTTTATCGAATATCTCGAAAACTATTAGTGATACGAAAATTTCGTAGAGAGGGAAACTCGAATGCCTTCGAATTTTGAATCCAATGGTATAACCATTTAAAAAAAAATCCATTTGTTTAAATAATATGCTAAAAAATTCCACTTTTTTAATCATTCTGTCAGTTAAATTTCAATCAATTTTTTTGAATATTTGTTTGTGAATAATATATATCGAAACACAAAATACGGATAAATTGAAAATTTGATATTTGTATTACAAAAAAAGTTATTGCATTTTCAATTTTTCCGCTTGCGTACTTATCAAGTTGTGCTTTCGTATATACATGTATGACTGCTCTGAAAGGTCAGATTTTATTGTCACTCACCCATATTGCTTTTATATAAATTTAAAAAATGCGATTGATTAATAAATAATTTTTAATAATTATTGCAATAGTGGTATTCGTTGTTATTGGCATAACAAATATTTTCTACCACCACGAGCATTCTAAAGCAGCCATATATCAGTTAAAGCAGTTTATGTTTGAAAATTGTAAATATATCAAGCACACCTCCCCAGAATTGTCCAATTTTTCAGGTCTGTCACGTCTGTAGAGTCACATCGATACCATATATGACTATCCCCAACTGTAAATCACCAATTCTTATGAAACTATAATAAAAGGTGGATTTTGTGTAAATATTTGACACCTAATTTGTTTTATCGGCAACCGCCCACGTTAAAGGGGTGAAAACCGCCCCCAAAGTTGGGGTAACGAAAACTATTTTATCGAATATCTCCGAAACTATTAGAGATACGAAAAATTACGAAAAAAGATACGAAAATTAACATATTTCGACCACGAATCCAATGGTATAAACATTTTTTTAAAAAACCCATTTGTTTAAACAATATGATAAAAAATACTTTTTTTTCAACTTTGAGGGTGGTTTTCACCCCTTTAACGTGGACGGTTGCCGATAAAAAAAATGCGGGTCAAATATTTTCGCGAGGACTATGTCATACCAAAATTTCATCAAAATCGGTGATTTACACCTCGTGATGTTCCCTTGTAAGTCATATATTTCTTGTTTCGAGATATTTAATGAATTGTATTTGAATGAATTAAAAAATATTTTTATATTATGCAACATTTTAATTTAGAATTTTATCAGTCTTGATTAGTGGAAATTCATTTGGTCACATATATATTTAAGTCTTTCGTCCTCAAAGATTTAAGTAGAATAAGCCGGAGCAGAATTGTCACAGGAAGTGTGCAAGTACCGCGAAGTTTAAATTCGAAGAATATTCGAGGGAATCTGTGTTATTTAATAAATGACCTCGATCGACAATATTTACGGCGATATCACGAGCAATTGCAACTAAACAATACAATTTTTCATAAAGTGCTTTTCAGTTTGTAGCAAATGAAGATTCGAGGTATCAGATATCCACGAAACGGGTCGTTTTCTTCGTTGCAGTTTGATTAATCGGATCGCAGTTTCTGCGGAAATATTTATAATTTTACCTAAAAAATTGTATTATCGATTCTTCTTATTATTGCGTTAAGAAAGTTTTGTTTTTGCTGAGACACGTTAGCTATCGAATAAAAGTTTCTGAGTGACGCGAAAGATTACGCTTGCGGAAGAAGAATGACGATATCTTCCTATCTTTACAGTCTAAGGAAACGCGATAAGCTGAGATTTCTTTGACTTTTCAAAAATTAACGTTGGAAGAAAAGCATCCAGATTGTTCCGAGAGACGTCAAGAAATTTTCAAAAGTATTTTTCAGACTTGTCACCAAAGGAAATATATAATTAATTCACAAACAATCAAAATATACAAATATAATCCAACGATGACCTTAAGTGACATAGAAGATACAATATATTTCTAGTGAGAATTTTTATTCTCCTTCAATATTCTTCTATATAGACTTTCTAAATTAGTTTTGAAAAGTAATTAATTTAATTTTTCACTCTGATTAAATTTCTTCAACGTGATAGAAATTTTCACAATTATAATTTTCACGTTTATACATCAAACTATACCTAATTAACAAGAATAAAAAAACAACAATATGCCACCTACATTTAAAAAGTTAACCACAGAAGAAACAGCGTACACGAAATAAAATTCATTTCTATCGATCAACAGAAGAATCTGTTTTTCGCACTAATAAAATTCCATCAAACTGATAAAGATTTTCGCAAGGTCGATGTCACGGAATTAATAGCTCGTTACCTCGCCGCGGTAACGGTGAATCGTAACGGTGAAAATCAAGGATTATCTTTATGTTAATGAGATCAACGAAAATCATTTGACATACGGGGCCTCTCGGCTCTTGAGTGACCTTCGTTTTGGCGATGGGAGGAGGAAGGGGAAAAAGGAAGACGCTGAGTGGAAACTAAGGGGATGGGACTGTCGCCCACGTTGCGTGTCACCGAACGAGACGAGATTCTTTTGACTCGATAGAAATACTGTCAGTCCCACGATTAAGCTCGGTTCACACGATGCAACGAGACAAGGTGCAATATTAAGGTAGTTCTAGCTGGATTCAGAACTAAAAGTTTTTTTTTTTCATTAGAAATGAAAAAAATTGCGTAAGAATTAATGCAAGGGCTAACTTCACAGAGGTCATTTCATTCACTTTTTAGACATTAAGGTAGTTCCAGCGGGAATCACTTTTTCGACAGATTTTAATCATTTTTTTTTACAGGCTCATAATAATGTTTACTATCAAATCCCGAAATATCAGAATTTTTAGTCGTTTAAAACGCGAGATAATTGATAACAAATTTTTGCAATTTTCAGGATCACTTTTCATTCAAAGCATGTAAAGCTTCCTGGCCGTAAAATTATTTTCTATTATATCAAAAAAGTCTCTCGACAGAATTAAAAAAAAAGTAGGACAGTAAAAGAAAAAGTTTTTTTAATAAATATATAAAAGAAAAGTAACGCTTCACCGTTTTATTGCTGAGATATATTAACCATCAAAAGAACGTGTTGAGATTGAGGAAAAAATAATATTTTAAATTATTATATCTCAGCAATAAAACGATGAAGCGTTACTTTTCTTTTATATATTTATTAAAAAAACTTGTTCCTTTACTGTCCTACTTTTTTTTCAATTCTGTCGAGAGACTTTTTTGATATAATAGAAAATAATTTTACGGCCAGGAAGCTTTACATGCTTTGAATGAAAAGTGATCCTGAAAATTGCAAACTTTGTTATCAATTATCTCGCGTTTTAAACGACTAAAAATTCTGATATTTCGGGATTTGATAGTAAACATTATTATGAGCCTGTAAAACAAAAATGATTAAAATCTGTCGAAAAAGTGATTCCCGCTGGAACTACCTTAAAAAACATCTTTCTCTATAACTATGAAGTAAAAAATTATGAAAAAATGCAATAATATTCCAAAAGCATACAATAATATATTGCTAATTTTTTATTAGAATCCATCGACTCGTTTTTCCATTAAAAAAATAAAGAAAGATTTTACGGACTCAGCAAAAATTTGTTTCCATAAGGCCCGTGTTAAATATGTTATTTTTAAACACGATTTATTTGTAAACCGTGTGGACGAACTCGTTGAGATTCCGGTTATAATTATAAAATATCGTGAAGAATATATTTTCAAAATTTTAAGGAAATCTATCGAAAAATGATAAGTGCCTAGAACTACCTTAACAGTCAAAATATTCTAATAAAAAGATGGTTTTGGACTGCCAAATAAATGATTATCTATTAATATTCATAAACATCCCCGTCCGCAAAGGATTAAGACAGGGTCGCCATCAGGCCGAACGACTAAACATTGAAATTATATTTATACCTAGATATATTTATATATATTTATATGTAGATATTTAGAAATTTGTATTTAGATTGATATTTTTATATATTTAGATTTATTTATATATCAGATATATTTTTATATTTGTATTCATATCTAGATATCTAGATATAGATATTATATATATATCGATGTGGATTACTATGTTTTTTGTTTGAATTTGTAAGCAAGTTTTTAGGACTGATACAATATATGGGGATAAATGTAGTCATACATTTGAATATTCATTAAATTTATGTTTTATGATAATACAGACTAATATCTTGTTGATACAAGGTAAATAAGTAATTAATGGATCTTTATAGCTCTTTCTTTTCAAATTATCAGTATTCTCGTTACGATGTTCGCGTGACTTAATTATTGACAGACCCGATGAGGTAATGTAAATATATGCTTATCGATATTATGACAGTCTCAACACAGACCTCATTTAAAATACACTTCTATCGCGCAAAGTGAATCATCCTTTACACTATACTAGAGCAGAATTATGACCTGGTTCAAATTTGGCGCGCATTTCACTTACCAAAACCAAAAAGAACTACCAAACCAGTCAAAATGACTGGTACACAATTTTTTCAAAAAATTCTCCAAGTTTATATAAGAGTCATAGAATAAATTTTCTACGTCTATATAAAAAAACATAAATCACCCAATCGATCAAATTTTCCGCCGCTTGATTTCCCCATTTTCAAAGTACTTATTTAATCTATTAAAATATGTTGGATATGTCGTCGGTAGTTCCAGTGTTAAGATACATTTGGATTACTGTTTTCGTCTTATCGTTATATGCTAATTTAGAATTCCTAATTATTCAATACACAATGTCAGAATGCAAAAACATATAAAGCCACTCGATACTTGAAAATTCTGTGGGAATGTTTTGGCAGTAGAAGATTGCAATAAATTCCCTGAAAATTTATTCCACAAGAGATGTTTTTCGAAGACGAGGTTGGAAATCGGAAATGGTTACGTTACGTTAAATGAATACAAAATCATTTTTAATTTGTTTACGTTACTTTGAATTCTCCCTCTAAAGTTTCTTTAACGTATTCCTTCGAAGTGATCACTGATATTTTAATTTTCTTGTTTTATTTGTTAGAATTTTATAAAAAAACTATCCTCAAAAATACAATTACAGGAGAAACATCAAATTATTTCTTTTCTTTTACATCACATTTATTATTTATAAATGCGGTTTTCCTATCATTAACGAAATTAAGGATTAGTTAACGATTTGGTTTCAGCAAAGGAGCTCTCGCGAAATTATTAAAATTATGTTTAAAATATAGTCTTAAACGCACTCGGTACTATTACTAACTAACGGTGTTCGTTCGAGTAATTAAAACTACGTTCACGTACACGCATCTTCGCAAAGAGTTTCTTTTAATTATAATAAGAAACAGTCGCTACAGCGTAGATGCATAGTGAGCTACCATGGAAAATTGAAATAAGAGCGTTTAAACCACGAAAAAAGAAAGAATGGAGACACTTTTCTTCGTCATTACAATAAAAAACAAATTACAGAAAGACATTACTAAAATTTATAACTTAAACAATCTTATGCAAATTAGTGCAAATTCAGAGTTGCCTTAAATTATTGCAAACAACAACACTTTCAGATTGTGACTATCAATAATCTAATATGCAGCTACTGTCAATGTTCAAAAAATACATGTTTCCCAAACTGTAAGACACCCTTATTCATCTTAATATCTCTACACAAAACTGATCTTCCTATCGAAAAACTTCTTCTACCATTAAAAAATATACCATTCACACTAATTGTCACAACACACCGATCCGTCAGAATCACAATGAAAACATCCCATCCACTTAAAAAACTCTTTCTTACAAGTTTTCCGTACGATTTTAACTCACTTCCCAAAAAAACTCTCCAAAAAGAATACACTTCGATCGTCCCTGTTCAAAAACCCAGTTTTCCGAAAATCCAGCAAGTCGTGTACATTCAAGCGGAACAATTTCGCCGATAAGAAGAAAAAGAGAAAAAGAAAGAAGGCAAATATAGAAAGAGAGAGAGAGACAGAGAGACTCACCTTCACGGTGACCGGATACCTCAGAAAAATCGCGGCTGAAGCGGAGGTTAAGCTCATATATACCCAGGTGGGCCTCATTAGAATTCAGGTGCAGAGGGCCCCGCACGATTGGCTGGTTCGTCGACCCTCTGCCGCCTCCCGGCGTCGTCGACGACGAGCGACGACGAACAGCGACAACCGACGACGACGAAGGGGACGATTCTACCTCTGCGACTATACGTCATCTCAAGATCGTCCCGAGGGACAGACTTCTTTCTAGATCTTCATCTTGGATTCTGCATTGATTTCGAGCCCCCTTTCAGACGGCGCACAGTGTGCGATTTCGCCGATCTAGCTGGACAAAAGTCAATTTTCGTGATGGTCCAGCCGAATAAAATTTTATTGGAAATCGATAGTAGAATGACAATAGAAACAGAAAATGTAATAATTATTTGAAAATAATAATCTGTAATAATTAGACTGCGGATGTTTATGCAAATTTCGAGTTCCACAAATGCAGGTGCGATAGGAAAACCTATCTAGGGATTTATTGCACTCAATAAATATTACAACAAATACCATACTTTGCATATTTTAGATATGTTTTTATATTATGTCCTTTTTGTATATTTTAGCCGTATTGAATTTGTTATAAATGCATAAAAATCCGCAGTCTGGTAATAATTAATTATCTTGCCTCAAAGTTTTACTTTCCGTAGAATGCTTTTACACGCTCGCGTCATGCCCTAGACATTTTCGACAATTGTTTTGTAACGAAAGGGTAGAATGGACTTTGTGTATATGTATTGTTATCTTCACTTATTTGGGATATGTTTACAATTTTTTATTTATCTAAATAACCTTTTAGTACCATTTTAATCCTCTTTAACAATTAACATATAATTTAAGTTCCGTTCCGAAATGTATGCAGACTTTTAACATACATTACTACTTATTACACTTTTGCAATTTTGGGTGATTAAAGCTAAAGGTATAAACAATTGAAAATGCAAAGACTCGTTTCAGATAAATCTGTTACTTTTTTATTGTTTTATTACGCGCGGACTTTGAATTCCGGTTCCTCTTCGGAAAGTTATTTAAATTTTGACAAAGTGTACTGTTTATTACACTTTTGCAATTTTCGGTGTTTAAAGCTAAAGGTATAAACAATTGAAAATGCGCAGAGTTGTTGCAGACAAATGATGACATCTGTCACTTTTTTGTTGTTTTATTCCACGCGGGCACGGCATTTCGATTTTCTTTCGGAAAGTTACTTAACCCCTTGCCGTGCCATTTCTTGTGGGACTGAATGTACAATAACTCTGAATTAATTGTTAAATCAACAACCTATTCCTAATTGCGGATACAGTATGACTTAAGGTAGTTCTAGCTGGATTCAGAACTAAAAGTTTTTTTTCTCATTAGAAATCAAAAAAATTGCGTAAGAATTAATGCAGGGGCTAACTTCACAGAGGTCATTTCATTCACTTTTTAGACATTAAAAAACATCTTTCTCTATAACTATGAAGTAAAAAATTATGAAAAAATTCAATAATATTCCAAAAGCATAAAATAATACATTGCTCATTTTTTATTAGAATCCATCGACTCGTTTTTCCATTAGAAAAATAAAGAAAGATTTTACGAACTCAGCAAAAATTTTTTTCCATAAGGCCTGCGTTAAATATGTTATTTTTAAACACGATTTATTCATAAACCGTGTGGACGAACTCGTTGAGATTCCGGTTATAATCATAAATTATCACGAAGAATATATTTTCAAAATTTTAAGGAAATCTATCGAAAAATGAAAAGTGTCTAGCACTACCTAAACGCAACATACAATACGATAGAATTAATTTTATTTCATCCTGACCCACTGCAATTTTTAATTTAATAATATTTAAAACACTTCAAAATTTACTATTCCATTTGTCACGTCACGAGTGTCACTCGTTATTGCATGGTAAGGAGTTAAGTTTTGACAACGTGTACTGTTAATCACGCTGCTTTGATATTATAAAACTGAAGTGCACTTCGTAGATCTTCAAAATGAAGAGAAAGCTATTTTTTTTAAAATTTTGGCTAAGATTTCGACCAATTTAGCTATTGCTCGACGTTTTGTTGGTTGTGATTGAACATGCCGTGAAATTTGTGTTTAATGTGAGTTGTTTGAGAGAGCAAGAAAATTATTAGATTATTTTTGTTAAAATAGGTATAGCAACTTTTTCATGTTTGATTATGAAATAATCGTAGAGTTGACTTGGGATTAATCTTTATTTGGCTAAATTTATTTTAATTTGGCTTGTTGATTTAATTTTTAATAGCAATTAAGTTTATTGTTTTGAATTGATTATATTTAATCTTACAAGAGAATTCAATGGAGACTGTTAACCATAATTTTTTGAGGAGTCCTTTTGTTTTATAATTAGAGATATTATTTTATTGTCGAATAGAATCATTGGCCCCGTTGGAGTTTCTTTTCGTCGAGACCCTATAGAATCGTCGAGTCAATTAACTTTAGTTTCATTCAGCTTCGAAGCTCCTCGTAGAATCGTTTGGCGATCCTCCGGTTTGTCAGGTTGTTTTATTTTTTCGTCCAAGCATCGGCCGTTCTTCTATTTTCTTTCATTCACTCCCTGTTTCGGCCAGCAAACCTCGATCTCCGTGCCATTAAGTTGGTTTAAATGAATCTCGAAGACTCAGTCAATGTTGTCTACTCTCAGTTCGCAAGATTCGTACTTCAATTTCTACTTGCTGTAATCGAGACTTCTCTCCAAAATCGTCTTCTTTAACTTCTGTATTTGAAAGAAAATGAAGCGTAATTTTTTTGTTAGAAATTATGTATTATAATACTATATATGAAATATATATATATATTATAATACTCCAATAGTTATTTTAAAATTCGTTTAACCCTTTGCGAACGGAGGTATTTTTGAATATTGAGAGATTAACTGTTAATTGGAGATTCAAAGTCAACTTTTTATCAGAAAGTCAAAGTATTAATGTATAGAAATTATAAATTGCTATTTGCATAATCATATTTCAATTGTTCAACTCTAATCGTGTGTACATGTAACGATAAACAATAATTAAATTTTTTCTCAGACCACATAGATGCGTTTGTAGTCCTCAAAGTGTTAAAAATTACCTAAACAACCCTTGCTAAAATTTAATTGCAAACGTGAAAATCATACGTTTTGTGTTTCATTTCTAATATATTCAGGGAAAGAAAGAAAATGTCCAATTCAGGGGTGTAGAAATTTTGCACGCCACAGCCGTTCTTGGAGAAACGCCGCCTACATCCACTCAGCCGAAGTGTAACTGATTCACAATTAAAGGACGGTGATAATGAACATGTCCTCAACTTTCCTTCATTCTTTCTAGAGCAATTTGCACGATTTACAGATTAATTGAACATATCCTTCTATTAGGCCAGTCCAAAAGTTCGTGCGCATTTTTGGTAAATTTTTAAATAGTCTAAATAAAACACAATTTGACATTTTAATCAATGTGAGGATTTTATAAATCCCGATAGAATTGGAAGGGAATCTTCCAAATTCCCGATGGAACTTGTGACTAGAGACTAGAAACACAATTCTTCTTGTACTTTGCATTGCCAACTTTTTTGCTCATATTCTTCGTTCATAGTGAAATTTAGTGTTAATAAACTAAACACATATTCTAAGGAAGTGGAAGTGGAAGTGAAATAATCATTTTCGTTTTCCTCCCTTCCAACCCTGTACATCGAAAATATATGTCAGCTCGCTTTGCTGCGAAATGACACTAGAATAGATTTGTTAACATAGTTGTATCATAACAGCGCATCATAGGTGCATGTCAAAACACAATTCTTCATTTTCAATTTCGGTTTCCGTCGAATTTCCATGGCATCATAAATTTCTCTGTTCAATTCATTGTCTTGTCTTCGTGAGTCAACCAACAGAAGCATTTGGAGATTCGGGACCCCCATTTTATTCAGGTTACTTTATTTTCTCGTGAAATCGTTTGGCGTTCTTTGATCCTCGTTTCATTGAGCCCCCGTCTCGTTTGGCAACTTTTGATCTTCCTCTCATCGTTTTGCTTTATTTCACCGTAGAATCCACGGACGCTACGCCTTTTTTTAATTATCGTCAGCTTTTTCTCCAACATCTTCGTTAGGTTCATTGAGTTTACTTTCGTTGGACTATGATCTTTTCGTCAAATTATTTGTCGATTTCCAGGGAGATTCTTTAACATAGACTTTTATATAATTTTGAGAACATTTTTCATGAAAAATATCCACCTAAAATTAACAAATTTGAAAAACATTTCGATAAGAGTTAGAAATTAGTCAATTTTTGTTGTATCATATTAAAAAATTAGTTATTTTATTGTTTATAATAAATTAGTAATCTTATTAAAGTATTTAACGTCAAAAGTAATATTATTTATCGTAAACTTAAATTTATCAGCACAAAAAGTGATGTCTCAGCGACAGCAAGATTTAAAAAGTACAAACGTTTTTTTTTTAACACTAGAACGACCAAGCAAGTTTAGAAAAAGACTTTAGACAAAGACTTGTTCGCATTTTTTTCCAAAAATTCTCTAAGTTTACAGGAGAGTCCTAGACTAGAAATTTTAAGTTGACCTTATAAAACAGAGATTACCAAACTGATTATATTTTCCACCCCTGATTTCTCTTCTTCCAAAGTTCTTATTTAATATATTTAAATGTAATAAATTTATCGTCGGTCGTTCTAGTGTTAACAGAGCATAAGATTCATAAGCTTTTTACAATGATTGTTAACTGTTTTGAAACTGCTAGCAAAGTCGATCCAGGTTTGACGAAGTTTTGACATTCATAGCCGCCAGATTTTTAAATGGTTTGATATCACTTTTGCACCGATAAGACCATCGTTCTCGATTCACACGTGTGAACAAAGTGTACCCAATAGTTCCACTCGATTAAAAGCTTCTACACAAGTAAGAGATTTCCATAAGTTTGTTGAAATTGACACGCGTTGTTTTTCTTATTCCAATTTTAAAAGATAAAATTACAACGCAATTTAATACCCAAAATTGAATCGCTTTATTTTTGAATTCATCAATGTTGGAAACATTTTGTTTTCCTATGTGCGTATACCGTGGGTTTAGTTGCTTTGGAAGCCATTTAATATATGATAACAGAAGACTTTTCTTGAATGGACGAAAAATTGCGGAAATATATTTAAAATTCCATAACGTTGTCATTTTTTAAAATTTTAATATTATAGAATGAAAGATATGACAAGAAATAAAATTTTTTGAACGTTATAATTTTATTGATAATTTGGTACTTACCGAAAAGACCACCCGGTAGATCAGCTTCCTGGTCTCTTAAATGCTTCTTGGCAAAGAGGATCATTAAGAGACTGTTAATACAAGTGCGAAATTTTTTTTTGGCACAGTGAACGTGCCTCGATAAAGTTACGCACACTTTTTTCTCAAAATAAATCTTTAATTTGAACTTTATCTATATTTGTTATGGAATAATATTTTTTAACACAGAACATCGAAAGATTGAATGCCAACATATTAAAGACTTCAAACTGAAAGTTTACTGCAAAAACCCAATTGTTTATTTCCATCACAACCATCATACTTTACGAGAAAAATCGAGTAGATTTTCTGAGTTATATGATCCTATTAGATTCTTAAAGATGTTAAATTTTCAGGTCTCCAAAACATGAAAATTATAAACCTCTTTAGATTGGGGATCAGTAGGGAATAATATCGTTGAACAATAGGTAATATGGATTTTATTTTATTCGCGTAACAATAACAGTTTCTGTTTCCACAGTAGTTTCTTTTATAGTAGCAATTCGGCATTATCGTGCCTCGAACGTTTCGTCCTACTAACGAGAGGAGTCATTTAAACGACTGCTGCGATGCGATCAACGACAAATCTCGTCGAAGATCGATCTTCGATTTTTATTTCTCGCGAAGAGCAAGATTCCGTCGATCGTAACTGCGTATATTTAAAAAGTACAGACGGTGAGAAGGGTCGAAGGATCGTTTTGGATTTGACCTGTTCAAGTTTCGAACGAAAGCGTGACAACATCTCAGTAATTAGGAGTACAACAATAAGCGTCTAACGCCACATTTATCATAGCTCCCTTCAGTTCTTAAAATTCAATTTAACACTAGATCTACCAAGGTTGTAAAAATGATTTGTGCTGAATTTTTTGTGAATATTCTCGATGTTTCTGATGTTCTCTTTTTTCAATTTTCTACCCTTATCATCTATACTGAAAGCAATAAAATTGATCAAGTTTTTTACCTCATTTTTTTTATTCTAACGTATTCATTTGTCATTTCTAAATATATTAGATTGATCGTCGGTAGACCTAGTGTTAAGCATTATAATCACTTAGTGTAGGAACTCTAGTTTTTTTTGCGGATTTCAAAGAATTATGAACGTTATGCTTGAAATGATGGGTAGAAAATATCTGAATCACCTACCAAGAACTTGAAGTCAATTCTACTAATTGAGTTTTAACTTTTTAACAGTTTTTCAGATTTATCGGATTCTGGAGTCAATATTAAGTTAACAGAAAATGCTCTGGCTTATTAATATTCACATTAAAAATTAGCAAACCTTTACAAACTCTAAGAGCAAACTTGGATACACTTCTTGAGATCTCCAAATCGCTGTAGTCTAGGAGTGTATCTTTGGTACCCGACCGATCGAGTCGGGCCGGAAGAAGTCGAACGGACTCGGGCAGGTACCCGACGCATACGAGTTTTTGGCTGACCCTACTGTCTCGGATTATGCCGTCGGACGTCGGGCCACCTGTTTTGTGCACGAATCACCCGTAGACCCATGTGAGTCAGGTACCTGCTCGAGCCCGACCGATTTCTTACGACTCCACCCGAGCCCGATATATCAGGTACCCGCCCGATCCCGCCCGACTTATTCCGGCCCAACCCGAGCTCGATATATCAGGTACTCGTCCGAGCCCGCCCGACTTTTTCCGGCCCGACCCGAGCTCGACATATCAGCTGCCAGCCCGAACCTGCCCGACCCGAACCCGATGTATCGGATACTCGCCCGAGCCCGCCCGACTTATTCCGGCCCAACCCGAGCTGGATATATCAGGTACTCGTCCGAGCCTAACCGACTTCTTCCGATCCGACCCGAGCCCGATATATCGGGTACACGCACACCCCTATTGGAGTCATTAATAATGTGTTTGCCTTCAACCTATAATTGGTATTAAATTATAGAATCTGTGAAGTCCTAATTTCTATAACCTAAAATAGAAATTTTCATTGTGAACCTGATAGTCATCAATTACCCGCCAAAAATGTATCCTACACACGTTTGGAATAAACTCAATAATGCAATTTCCAACAGAAGACCACCAAATACATGCAAGTAATGATATATGTATTGAAAAATCGGTATTCATGCATGTATGGGCTTTTGTTTCTCTTCTTATTACATTAGGAAATACATAGAAAAGGTAGACCTACGTCTCACTTTGCTGAAATAAACTTGAACAGGTCTATTTTCCGCAAACAATCATGAAGGAGGACAATTCAAGAGAAAACCATCCTCAATCGAACCACGGATTAGATCGATATCGCATATCGTTCATCGGTTATGCACATCGTATCGTACAGGGATTATAAAAAATTATTACTAACATCGGTTACGTTTCCTATCCGAGGTGTTCTCGGCAATAGAAACGCTCCACTACCCTTAATTATCGTGATTAGCGAGATACCATTCTCGAGATAATACAGTCGAGAACAACGCCCTTAATTTTATTCTTTGTGCTGTATTACAGTCCCTCGATTCGCAACTTTCCTTTCTTTCCTTTCTCTCTTAATTGACAAATAATCGTCGCACTTTGCGATCGATTTGTAAGGCGAGCCTCGGATTATTGATGTCTTTTTTCAATATCGATTTTAACGATTTTATGTTAACTAATAAATTTCAGTTTAGTGTGCCCAGAGGAGAGTACAATTTATAAGTGACAATTCAGTTATTTTATGACTCAAAAAACGAGTTTAAATGCTACACTATAACTTTCAGTGTTATTTAATTCTTTGATAAATAAATTGGGGTTGATGGTGTTCAGGGTATATAGAATATTCAATCCAGGGGGTGTGCGCTATTCAATTCAATGGAATTTCTCATGACTATCAAATTGTAATATTTACAAATATTTTAATGCATTCGATATTTCAATATTAGCATTAATCGGTTCCCTCCCAAATTTTTCTTGGTTTGACTGTTTCCGGCAGAAGTATTATTACAATATGAAAATAAAAATAATTCATGAAAATTACTGTTTAACAATATAATTAAAACAGACTGTTTTACACCCATTTGGTCTCAAAAGCACGTCAAATATCTAAATTAAATATGTACTCAATTGGGGATCCTTGAAGGAAATGGGTTAAAGATGCAAAGTCCTGCTGACTATATATATATATACTTGTGCTTCTAAGCTTTCTGCTTTGCAAAAACGTGATTTTAATAGAAAATGTTTCACTTTAAAAGCAATAAAATTAACGAAATACCAGTAGCGTTCAAAGTGTTAATAGTGATTTAGTCCGATAATGGGACTTATAGAATAACAGTCGAACTGTCATAGTGGTCAAAACTCATCTGTTGGATTCAAATTGTCGTCATCCCCGATTTCAAATCTTCATCCTCCCATGTAATTGTGAATATAAATATAGGAAGAAAAATATCGATTCCGAAAAGAAATGTTAATTGTCCGAGGCTCGCCTAAGATGTAATTTGGCACTCTTCGATTAGTATATTCTTCATATACGTAGCAACTAGGGTTCTAACGAATTACAGTAATGCAAGATGTTGTCGCTTAGAAACAGTTTCGTGCGATTTTTCACTGGGCAATTCCAATAATTTATCCTTCGAAATTTGTATTGCAATTTTCAAATTCATTTTGCCACGATGTTGTTAATTTTTATTCGCGATTAGTTTCACTCTTAGAAGTTTTATATGTGTAAGTAAAGTTGTAAAATATTATTTATTGTTTATCTGTAGTCGCGACATCTAGCGCTTCCAATTAACAATAACACTCTCATTGTCTCCATTCAAAACTTGTTACGTAACACATTTCTAAGAGTAATCTTCCTCGCTAATTTCGAAGGACTGATTTGAATTGTCGTTCCGTTTTTCATTGAATTCCTTTTTAAACAACTGTTCCATCAAATGGAAGGACGTTGCGTGTCGTATTATCAAAACAGTTAATTACCTGTTAATTGTCTAAGCCTACCTACGTGCACTTTCAAAGCTTCTCTTTGTTACAACACAGTAGTATCTCGATTAAAAACCATTACTTTCTTATAATCTCAATACAATTATTAATTAATTAAATGGTGTGAAAATACAATACAATACAACGAATTATCTCCACTTATGTAAGATATAGTTAAAACACTCTACCTAATTAACTTAGATAATCGAGATTCTACCACACAGATATACCCTGGGAATTTAGGAAGAAGTCACTTGATAAGTAGTTTGCTCTGATTCGCCCAACGGCTAAGAAACATCCCTCGTCCTCATGCATTTTCGATTCTAATCCGTGACTGGCCGCAAAAGCACTTAAGCAACTATACACTACGTGGCCAATATGCGCCACCGTAGTGGTTAACCCATTGACTGCCATGCAAATTTAGCGCGTCTTGCCGTGGGTGCCACGGCCATTTGTAGCCAATCTAAACTTGCAGCACACACTACGAGATATCTCGTAGTTGGGAGTCAATGGGTTAACGACGAAATAAGACTTTACTTTTCGGTTGTCATTCGCCGAGGTTAGGTTTCAAGGGCTAATACGATGTGAATAAGGCGGCGCAAGGACAATACCTCATACCAAGTGACTTATCCTATCTGGTCTATAATTCCGTTATACAAAATAATTACAGTCAAAAGAATACGAAATCTCTTCTAATCAAAGATCTGCTTCTTTGATTCTTTTAAGAAGAGATTTGCGTATGCAAATTTGTACCAAACTGCTCCTATCGCTTGCATTATAAACAGATTGGCCTTGAAAGTGCGAGAAGGAATCGCTCTAAACGGTAAACCGCCATGGATCGACGCTTAGAGCAATCGGCATAGGACTCCATGGTGACCCTATTGCGACCCCGTCGCGACAGGTGTCTCTAAAGTAGTTATCTATATTACGTATTCCTTTTTAAATTACCTACAACTCAATCAAACGCACCGTTATCTCACACTTTTACACTTTCGACGCTGACGATAACGTGGAACTGTTTTTATGGTATTTTCATGGAGATGGGCGCATGTGATTGCGTTGAGTAAAAGTGAGAAGGATTTACGGTGCGGAGTTACGAATGCAGGCGTGAGAAATTGTAATTTTATCGTGTAACTTTCATATAGCGACATGTTATGATTGTCTTTTACATTTAAAGTCGCATCGAACGCTTGAGAATTGTTTTATTATAGAGATTTAATATGGTGAATCTGATTTACTTTTAATGGAGCATATGTCAAGGACATTTCAAGGTCATTGTAGTTTTTATTTCGTTAATTGGTATATAAGTTTTCTAGGGCCAAAGTCATAGAAAATTATCCAAGGTCATCCAAGGTTATTCAAGGTCAGAGACAGGTATGAAAGTAGTTTCCAAAATTAACGAGTATTCTTAACAAATTCAGGCTGTAAATGTAATGTTTTCAATCATTTAATTGTTATTTGAAAATTATAATACAGAGACATTATTAAATCATTATTAAAAAATTAGTCTTTTACTATTTATTTCTGACCTTGAGTGATCTCGAGGTGACGCTGTTCAACTTTTAAAATTGACTTCCAGGTTACAATGACAGAATGTTGATATAAAATAGACCGAATGATTGTTTATAAATGCGGCAGTCTTGTAGAAAAATGCTATTTAAAAAGATACATAATTCAAAATGTGGTCTGTATGTATTACAAACGCGTATTGTTGTTAAATATTATTATTATATAATAATACAGTGCGGAATTTTCAACAAGTTCAAATTGTTCTGTCAGCAAATAATAGATTTAACTCAATTTTTAAATACTCGATTGTAAAATATTTCAGAATTTTTAGGAACTAAATTGTAATATATGAGAAAATTGGAAAATTGATTTTAAAGAACAAAAGCTTAGATTTATCTTATGTTATTTAAAAGTTACAAGGGACCATAGAGGGTTAAGAGACATATGATTGAACATTGCAAGAGATGACAAAAAGAAATAAAAAAAAGTTTCACTGAATGAAAAATTCATTCCTCAATATATGTATTAAGGAAATTACAATAAGGTGGTAAACTTGAACACTTTTAAGTTGTTGGTCCAACGTTTGCAGCGAATTTTAATCACCAGTATATTAAGAGAAGATGCTAATAATTTTTAATGATAAAATTACAATTTCCTTGCCACCAATCGACACTTTACGCCGTAAACATTTCCCTCGTCTCAGTCAGCTCGATTAAGGCGATTTTATCATTCGTTATAATCATCTTTTGTTTTGTTATTATTCGACTACGTTGCGTCCGCTGTTAGCACCTATAAACGCAACTTCCGTTCTACCTTACGCTTTAAATCTTAGTCGTACTTTTCTTCTTTGTTACGTTTTAATCTTAATGTTAGTTTATTTCATTCATTTACGGCTTCTTGTTATCCTAATTCAGTGCTTCTCAAATCTCGCCGCACAGTTTTCAGAGAAATTATGAAATTTGCGATTGACCTCTTGAGCAATCTTCGATGGTGAATTTGATTGTTATTAAATATTCTGTCATTAATATTAGGAGAAAAATTCACGTTAATATTGATATTTGTTGTTTTGGTTAAAAACTTTCCGCAAGTAATTCGAATATTCTCCAAAAGTATACTTAATTAATGTTGTAAATTCGAATACAAAAGTTGCTTAAATTAATAGTGAACACAAATGATTTCTTTTATGTTTTCTTTTTAACTTTCAGAAGCTTATGAGAAATCCCTGTGTCTTTTTTTCAAATTTTCAATATAATGTCGATTTTAGACGTTATTCCCTTATTCGGGATGAATTGTTCTGAAGAATTTCAATTCATTTCTTAATATAAGTTTTATTCGAATATTCGCTACTCTTACTTCTTATTACTCTTGAAACTGATTTGAGCTGATTTGAGAACGAACAGATTTTCGCACCGAAGGAATCTCAGAAGCATTGCTCTATGCAACGTGACATCCAAATTGAGTTTGGCTAACCCAGCACTTTCAGATTTTACAACTTTAAAATTTCTGCTTTCTTTTTGACACTAAAACTTCCAAGCCAGTTAAATTGGTACTCAATTTTTCGAAAAATTCCTCTAATTGATAAGTGTGTTGTACAGTAAATATTAGGTTTATAAACGACCATCTTTTTCACCTCTTCAATCGCCTTGTTCAAAGTAGTTATTTAATATTTAAATAGAATTGATTTAAAAACTGTAGTTCTACTGTTAAATTATCTGTACGAGAACGTGATTATTTTTATCAAAATAATCGTACAAAAGGACGTTTCCCAAACTGTGCTACACGAACCAGTATCGGTTCATAAAAAAATTTTAATAAAGTCTATTTAGAATAAACAGCTCTGTCAATTCCGGTTATCAAAAATTAAAAGGTTTTTTACACACATTAGTAAAAATTAAAAATAAATATATTACCCTGCGAAGATTGGAAAACGGTGGGATAAAAGAATAATGTTTGATTTTCCAGTGTCGGTTTTCAAGAGAATTAGACAATTTTTTTTTAAAATTGCGTTTACAAAACATCATATAAACGAAGTTGGCTGTGAAATGAGTAATACACAATCCATCGTTATAGCCAATTTCGTGCATATTAGCCAAACTCAATTAACCCTCCTGTTCTATTAAATTCCGGGACCTGAAATGATTTATATTCTTTCATGCATGATAATTATCTTATTTATATAAAAAAGGGATAGCTTCGATTTTTACAATTTTTTTTTTCAAGTATTCGCCATTGGAAGTTTTCGTTTTTCAGTACACATATTTTATACAAATATTTCTTGCTAAATTTAACAGTATATTTATAGTAAACACAGATAGAACAGCAGGGTTAGAGGATAATTGTATTAGTATATTACCTATTATATTATTTCCAAATTGTCTAATTCGACGGTATTCGTACGATGACGAAATTCGATTGCAGTCCATTCCTAAGTGAAACGCATTGTGCGACCGCTGGATTTTAATATACCTTTATTGCTAGTGATAGAAACTCGTGGAAGCATTTTCATTATCTAATATAATTCAAGACAGAATAGACTTGAGATTAATGTCAATTTTTAATAATCTTTAAATTATTCTACCGCCAGTATCTGTTTAGTCCACTAGAAAGAATACTAGCGTTATTTTTTTAGCAGCTTTTTGGCTTGTTAATTCAAGAAATGAAAAACATTATAATATTTATTAATTTTTATAATATTTAGTAATACACTAACGAATTACGTTGCGGTATTCTACTCTGTTTTTACAGATTGAAACAGTTCGAGTGCAAATGCACTCATTAATACAATATTTTCTATCTACTATGTGGAATTAAGTGGTCGATATATTTGTACAAACCCAAATCTATTCTGTCTTGACTTCAGTGTGAAATAAAAACAGTATTTGAAGTAGAAAATAGTAAATATAAATCTCTCTCTTAGATTTCAAGAACAGTAGTTAATAGAGGATAATTGCTTCTTGCTGCTAAACAAAGCTCAATTATCGTCTTGCCTTGCAATAACAAGTCACACTTACGGCTTAAAAACAATTAGTGTGAATTCTGTTGCAATTATCATCTTCGGTTTTTGAAGCCCAAAAAGATCAAGAGGCAAGTCGTTGAAAGAAACACTTCACGCGGGGAGTATGTTAAAATCATTCTTCAAATAACTCCAATTAACAGAAAAACAAAGCAACACGAATGACACTAAAATATTTACCATTTTCTCTTCCGAATATTCGCCTATCTCTGCTCGACACCCATTAACTCTAAACTTTAACGACCATCATGAGAGAATAACTAAATTTATCATCGCTTTATTCAAGTCCATGATTATGTACAATATCGATGCAAATAAGACAAAAAAAACACCACACTGTTCGATCGATCGATAATATAACGCTGTGGATCTCTAATCACGACGAGATCCCACTCTACGAAGCTTCGAGAAACGTTAATCGAGGAAGGATGCTTGACTGAAGGATGATTGATTTCACTGTTGTTCCGGGCTGGCAGTAGAGTTTCTTGTTTCTTTGTGCCGTAGATTGTTCAATTTAAATCGTTATGAAAAACATCTGGAACTATCTCCTTCGTTTTAACATCCTTAGGAATAGTAGTTCTCTCTTTGCTGATAGAGCGGTAGCGGAGTCACGGGAGAGAGGTCCTCGTCGTCTATGCTCGACTCGGTTTTCAAGGGCAGGGTTGCCAGTGCTTTCACTGTCGATCATTCATTAAACTGTGAGTAATTTGAAATTTGACAAGATCCATTTCGTAATGAGGTTGCATTTTTCTTGACTTTTAGAAATATTGTGTGTCTCGCAGTAATATAGAATTAATACTGGATTTACGGCTGCTAAATCTAGTGTAATTTAGTATACAGTGGGCCCTCCTATGATACGGTAGATACGTTGCGTGTTGGAGTGTGCGGCCTGTCCAATGTATCAGGTACTCGGTCGATCGGGTCGGACCGGAAGAAGTCGGGCACGTTCGGCAGGTACCCGACTCATATGGGCCTTCGGGTAATCCGACTGTATCGGGTGAAGACGGAAAGCGTCGGGCCGGTTCGGCCTAGTTCTCTTGATTCACCTCGAACCGAATTGCGGGTATTATGGCCCGCGATAGCTAAACTGAGCCGGCCAGACGTCTGCCGTTTTAACCCGAGTCGGGTTATCCGACTCGTACGCGTCGGTTATCCGCCCAACTTCTTCCGACCCTACCCGATTCGGTCGGGTATCTGACACAGTGGACAACTCGCACACTCCTAATGATGACTAGGGCTGCGCGGGTACCCGATACATCGGGCTCGGGTCGGTTCGGAAGTAGTCGGGCAAACTCGGGCGGGTACCCGACATATTCGGGCCTTCAGGTCAAAACGGCAGACATCGATTCGGCCTGATCTAGCTCTCGCAGTCGGGCTACCTGAGTCGGTCGGGGTATCCCAGGGTCCGAATGTATCGGGCATCTGGTTGAGTCCGTCCGACTTCTTCCGGCTCGACCCGAGTTCGATATATTGGGTACCCACACACACCTGGTTGCGTATTATAGGGATCCATGTTGTCCGAGTCACTTAGATTCTACGAATACAGTAGCTGCATAGCCCCAAGTGATTAATATATTTGTCTTTAACCCTCTATAGTCCAAATTTTGTATAGTGTCCAAAGATCAGTTTCACAATAACACAATTAGAAAATGATAAAAATTCTATTTTTAATAATGTATTAAATCTGAATTTTAACTAAATTGCAATATTTGACAAAGTTAAAAATTTGACTTTGAAAAATAGAAGCTTGTGTGTGCCTTGTATTACCTCAAAGCCACAGGGGCCCATAGAGAATTATCTTGCAGAATATGAAAATTTCCTATCGAACTTATTGCGTCACGAGTGTTACTCGTTATTGAATTACATGGGGTTCAACAGACAGAAACATCATTCACAAAGTCTCGTCTTATGAAAGAAATAAGCAACCTCTTACGAAATGACGAAGAATGTCGCAAAATTTCGAAGAATTTCAAAAACCGTATAGATGGGAGTACGAGGGTAATGCGAGGGCGGTGAAAAAAATGAAAGAAAATATAAACAAACCTGAAAAACGATAATGTGATGTGCGTGTCCTACTACATGGGGGGGATGGAGAAAGCATGTCAGTCAGTGCGCCTGGTTACCTACACACAGCACAAACGTTCCAAACAACACTCACTACGCATGATAACACTATTTTTAACGTTGATAAAAGCTTTCTCAAAAAAAATGAAATAATATCGATATTAGAATGAACAAAGAATCGCATGCCAATGACAGACCAGCGCTGTTTGTCAATATTCATCAGTATTCATTTATTTATTGAATTTATTATAAAAACAGTTAAAAAGTTATAAAAAAAAACAAAAAAAAACGTGGTAATACTGATATCGACAAACAATTATAGTCATTTCTAGGTCCAAAAATTTGTCTTTACATGAAAAACAAAAGAAGGGACTGTTATCGATTGTTTAACACTTTTAATTGAATTTTATATTAAATGGTAAATATTATACATCATGCGCGTTCAAAAATAAACACAATATTTCTGGGAAACATTTAATATCGCTATAAATTCGTAAAAGTCAATGGATTACAAAAATACAATACAATAATACGACATCTATATATATAATAAAATATGTACAAAAAAAACAAGTGATCATCTATAATAAAAACGGAATACTTGAAAGGGTATCAGTTGGAATTAATATATGAAAATTTAAAGTACCATTCTGTCGTCATGAAAAATGACAAATTCGGATTACTTTAATTCTCGTTTCGATTAATTTTATTTTTTCAAAACAATGAAATTACTTTTATCGAGCTCGCTGAAAAGAATCCTCCCTGAAAAGCCACTCTAAACATTGGACATGCTATCACGCCACTAAACGCAAGTGTATGTCAGATTCATGCAAAATGAATCGAACTGGATATCACAATGTTTATGTATCCGTCATTTTGAATACAACATCGACGTACCAGCTACCATTTTACTCTTTTCCATGACCTGCTTCGCCAGGATCTGATTCAGTTGAAGTATGTGCTCTCTCTGCCGCTTTTCCTCGACCACTTTCCTCTTCAAACTATCCGACTTTTCTACGTTAATATTGTCATCTGAAAGAAGCCCCGATATTTTCTGTATTTACGGAAAGTTTCCTACTAAATCCTCTCAGTTTGATGGATTGATTTTGCTGATTTCAAAACTCTTATAGTTCACGTCTTCTTGAGAGTGTCTTGGCTGCTCAGATTTACTCGAATTTGCCATTTGACCGGGATAATTTGGAAAATGTCATTTCATGGGGGCTTTAGGAAGGTAATATAATACAGATGGAGTACAGAGTTATATACAGGGTGTCTCGGGCGATTTTGATACCTTCATTTTTTCGCTGTTGTTGCTCGTAGCGAAAAATGTTTCAGGAGACTCGGCATATTATGGTGTTATTAATTTTTTCCGGAAGTGGACGCGTCAAGGTCATTAAAAGGTCAACTTTGTTCAGGTCTTACATGGAACGTGATATTTACTTTATACTTCATGCGATGGAGCCAGGCCTTCTTTGTAAAAAAACGTATTGATATATGCTTATTGAAAAGTTAGCAGTTTAAAAAATATTTCAATTGAGATAATTCGAAAATTCGTCTCGACATTAGAGTTTTTTTTTGCAACTCAGTATTTTTGAAATCAATGAAGTAATAGGCTGGTCCACGTTACTTAATCTATCAATAGAAATTAATATTAATATTTCAACTGAAATATTCCGAAAATTCAACCTGATGTTAGCGTTTATTTGCAAAAATGGTCCAAAATAACAACCATTTATATCGCAGCATTTTTGAAATCAATAAACAGGCGGGGCTACGTTATTCATTGTGTCGGGTGATGTTATGCGATATTTATAATACTCTGAAGAATGTTGTAGATGTCAAAATCGGCTGAGATATTTCCTTTATATAAGTTTATTTGGAAAATTGCCATCGCAGTTATTTGGGTTAAGAGTTTAAGATATTCTTAACACCGAAGGAAATAGGGTGCTCGGATGGTCGTGTGGCCGTATTGGTAAATCAGTGATGGGGGACATTTAAATTTTACAGTGGTGATATCAAATATTTCGGGACATTTAATTCAATCATACGTAATATTTGAAATTGTTTAAACAGAGATCTACTTTACATTATAAGACACAGAGAAAACACTCATTGTATTTATAAAATGTAGAGAAAGGTGTGTATATATATATATTGATATATGTTATATCACATACCACTTCCTTCAGGTGCAGTGACAGTAGTTTCCGAAAGCATTTTTCTTATTGCTTCCGCTTTCTTCAGTCGCTGCTCCTGCTCTTCCGCTGTTAGTTCCGGTGTCTGGAATATTAATTAACAGATCCAAATAAAATGAATAGCTGTTGAGGATTTAAGACAATTGAATCAATATATATATCTTGGTAGAGATCTTTGAACAAAATTTGAAGAATTCGTATGTTTATTTACATTTTCTTTCATAATTCTCTAAAATAAAAACAGTGAAAGAGTCATGGATTAAAAGATCAGTTATTGTTCCATCGTGTCTGTAGTGAATTTTGTTTCATCGTTAATTGTTCACAGACTAGGCAGTTTTGGCTGCCTATAATTAAAAGAGACGCATAATTATCTATGAAAAGATGTTTGTCGTTAGATTGTATTGCCATAAATAATATTGGAGAACAGAAAATTTTCATAAATGGCTAATCCCTGTCTCATTTTGTTTAGGTGTTTGTCGATTTTTGTAGTGCAATAAACTTGGAGATGTGATTGATTCAGCTGAATCAGCGAAGAGTGACAAATACCCATGACTGGGATAGGAAACTAATTTGTTTGAGGTGGTAGTTTGCTATCTTTATTAAATACTGTGACTTCTTACCTGCTCAGGAATATATCGCTCAGGAATCACGATTTTATTCGGAGTGCCCAATAGCTGATCGATGGTGCTCTCGTTATATTTGAGTTCTTTATGACTCAGAGTCGATCTAACGACATCCGGCGCATTGATTCTGGGCCTCAATGCACGCTCCATGTCCAGATCGTCCCTTGCTCTGCCCATACCCTATGAAACAGAAATAACCAATTCTATACACAAAATATTCTTACATATACGATCACAATTACAGTAAAATGACGTCAGAAGATGCACGAATGTGAGACAGTGAAGTGGTGATTCGAATTGGGAAGAGACAAATAAGAAGTGAGCAATGAGATTATACGTGATTATGAATTCCTGTTGCTAGGTGTCCTAAATTTGTGATGAATTTTTGCTATTCTGCAAAAATAAAAACTATAACGGGACCCGGAACACGTCAAATATTCAATCTTATTGTACAGAGGGCCCTGTAAAATGACTGATCAGTTTCGTAGATCGCGGGGCCTTTCAAAACGCGGGGCCAGGCCCTGAATTTGCCACGTCAAGGCCCCGCCAATCACACTCAACAACGTCTCTCATCATCACGCTCATTAATCTCATCTACCAGGAAGAGACAGGAGTACAAACCAAACGAAACTATAAAATAAAAGAAAAATACCATCTTCGAAAAGGTGTCTTCTAAGTCGAGGACAGGTTTGCTACTGGACACGGTATAATGTCTTCTTTTCTCCCTTGGTATCTGCCTCCTCCTAGGTCCCTCGACCTTCTTCTCCGTCATCTCCTTGATGATCTGCTTGGCAGCCTCGCTCTTGAACACCGGCGACAATTGCGGTGAAGTCGGGGCATTTACGTTCATCGCCGAACCAAACTGTTTATCCTGCACCTCGTGATTGCTCCCTGATACTAGTTCCGGGCTTATTGGGCCCGATGGACTCTCGTTTTTCCCGTAATGTGCCAACGGCGAATAATATTGCTGATGATGATTTTGTCTCATCGACTGTATCGGGTAATTTTGATGGCTTGGACTGTAAGACGGACTGGTCGAGTAGTTTGGCGAGCTCATTGGCATGTGGGAGCTCGAGGTCACACTCTCGGTGTACGGGGACAGTGTACTGTCCGAACTGCCGTCTTGGTTTTCAAACTGTGCCGAAGGTCAACAGAAAATGACGCAAGGTGAAGTAAAGTGGGGGAAATAAAACGTGGCAAATTATAAGAAAGAGGGAGTAAATTTAATAGGGGTGGTTTGGGTGGTGTCTATGGGGGTTTGTGCTGCGTGTAATGTACTCCTTGTTGGGTCATTTGCGGGGGACAAATATTCGGTAGAGACGTCCTCGATGCCGTAGTTCAAATTTGTCGTGTATTTCTTACGATCTAAACGAAAATGTGTATAAAAACATCAATTTTTATAACACAACATTTCTTGGATACAAATATTTACTTCTTGGCCAGCTTCTAAATTGATTAAACCCGTCTGCGGTATTTTGACTTTAAATGTCAAAAAACTCTCTTCCTATATACAAGTAGAACTTTAACATAAATATTTTACATTTCATCCAAAAATGTAAGTTATAAATAACTGTAGCGGCAAATGACTGAATGCGTAATAAATCAGAACTAATTGCTGAAATAACAATTTGTTCCTAATTTCTGATAAAATCGTATAACGTAACGCAAAATAAATAGTATAGAAATAATTTGATAATATTGGGACCCACTGATATTTTTAATTTACTAGTTTACGGATAATTTCAAAGTTTTCTATTCCATTTATCGCGTCAAGAGCGTCAATAAATCACCTGGGATCTGTACCATCGCTTTAGGGTCACGTATACTGCCGAGGACGTCCCTATTCCGTATTATTATCATGATATATGATACAAGTATACAACAACAACAAAACATTTCTACATGTTCCCTTGAAGCTGTCATTTTAGAACAAAGTAGAAAGGGCTTACCCTAACTTTGTTCCGCCGAGCGAGCATACTTCTGAGAGCATGCATGCTGTCGCTCCGGGGTGGGGGCGCCACTGGGGCCTGATGTATGCCAGGCTGCTGCCGCTGGCCCCCAAAACCTCTGGGCAGAGACATGCTTCGTTGGAACTGCACGTCGTCTAATTCCGTCAGTTGAACGGTGCTCTGAGCGTGGATCATTGGAGATTCTTCTATCACTTTGCTCAGTTGAGCCTTCTGAAAATGACAGAGTTTCCATTTAACCCCCTGCTCTATGATTTCTCTTGAGAGTTCCTTCGTAATAATTTAAAATTAAGTAGAAGTATGCGAGCTGTCCAATGTGTCAGGTACTCGATCGTTCGGGTCGGGTCGGAATAGTCGGAAGAAGTCGGACCTGCTCCGGTGGGTACCTGACGCATTCGGGCTTTCGGGCAACCTGACAGCCTTGGGTAGCCCGACCGCTTCGGGTAAAGACGGCAAACGTCGGGCCGGCTGTTTAGTGAGCACATCTCGAATCGAATCACGGGTATCATAGACCGCGAGAGCTAGACCGAGTCGACCCGATGTCTGCCGTTCTGACCTGAAGTAGTCGGACTATCTGACAATGAGTCGGCCGGGCTACTCGAGGCTGCCAAGTTACCCCAAGGCCCGTATACGTCAAGTAGCCGCCCGAGCTCGCTCCACTTCTGCCGACACGACCCGAACTCGATATATCGGGCACTCGCTCTCCCCTAGAACCCTCTGCGGTCGACGGGTTTTTCTGATAGGAGTATCAGCTAGCCGGGGTAAATAAAGCTTTTCGGAGTTATTTTTCTGAAGTAATTTAAGGTAGATATGTGGATATTTAACCCCTTGACCTACGTTTTCTTTTCTGGTGGGACATGCAAAGACTCAAAATTAATTCCTGAAATTAAAAGTCTTCACTGATTTCTGATATTTTGTATAACTGAACGTAATATTAATAGTACAGAAATAATGAGATCGTTTCGTGACTGGTAGATATTGTCAATTCCTCACGTAGTTACAGGCTAAGCGGTTAAGAGCACAGAACATGTTGATCTATAATATTTAACAGTTCTTAAACTGCATAAAAACAGAAAGTTTTAACTTTTCTAATTTTCCACGATCATGAATAAGATCATGCCGCTACAGCAACGACCCTGACTTGTACGATAGTTTTGAAATGCCGCTACTGCGGCGGCACCGACCGCAAACGATCAAACTGTTAAAGTGAAAAGAGATCATATTCAGGCTAAAATTTGTATATGAAGGGTTAAATGAGTTTTATAAAAGAAACTATTAATTGTGCCGTATATAATCTGCCATGCGATAAGGGGTTAATACGGCAAGCAGCCAGATAAATATACTACAGATACTATTTAATTTCTTCCTTCCTTTTTATCTTACCAAAGGTATAAATTACATTTCAACCTATTACGGCACGTCGTCCGTAACATTTTCAAAGCACAATAGACGAGAAAATTTCCTTCTTATTTGTAAGCCGAGTAACTTTAAGGTGCAGCGGCGAAAAGATATTAGGGAAGTTAGTAGGATATTAAATTTTATTTAAATCAGCTTCATTAAATCAGGACTTTTAACATTTTAGTTGTCGTAAACTCTGATGGAAGTATAAAGTATTTAGCTGAAATGAAATTGCGAATTTTCTTCCTTTTTTTCCCCCCGGTAGTGGAAAATGAAGTGGAAATCATAATGGGTTACCTCGAACTTCTGAGAACCTCCAACGTCATCCTCGCACAATCTTTTTGCGCCTCCGGGTGCTTGAAGACCATTCGTTAATGGGATTCCGATGTTTCCTGTCCGATCTCCTCGATCTCTTTGCCGTCTTTCAGACTCGCGCTTCACGATTCGCACAGTTTTAATCTCCTGCTTCTCGCGATTGTGCATCAGTCCTTGAAAGATAAAAGGGTACATTGATATTAACGGGTTGATGTCGGATGATTCTATTTATTCGAGCGAAATGGACACTCGCTGCTTGCTTCTATCGTTGAATTTGCTCTTAACAGATAGGATTCTATTTTGAAACTAATATTTTATTCTTTTTTAAAAGCGGGTATCAAAATGGTTTGAAAGAATTGGTTAAATATTTCTGTGACGTAAGATGAAGAAAAATGTATAATTTTGTAAGTGCTAGAAATTTTGTGATTTGTAGTACTAGGTAGTACAACATTAATACGTTGTGATCGTATGACGAGTGTAATTCGACATTTTTTCAAGTCCAAACCAATAGGTGTTAATGTGAGAAAGAAAAGCAGGATTGCATCCTAAAAATTTGTTCAACAGGTGTCTGCACTCGTAAATTCCAGATACAACAATGGTGCAAATAAAACAGATATTTAATTCAATTTGTTTCTACTTTATTTATTGAAATTGCCCTATTCTTCAGTTCAATTAAGGTTTAAAAAAAAAAAAACTTAAAAGCGTTGGGAGCTACTGGTAACGAAATTTAATATTTAAAAACCTGCTTTATAAAAAATATTATTAAATTAATTTTAATTAGCTTCCAGTACATGTACAAAATTCTCGAACAGCGAAATATCGAGAGCTATATTGTATCTCACTTCAGCTCGAATAAAATAATAATATATGTATTTAAACAATTAATGTATCCTTCAGTGCACTTACAAAAATATCATATTGTTCAAACTTAAAAATATTCGAATTTCCAGTATCAAACATTACAATCTCGTAATGTTAATTAGGAGAAGTAACATTTACAGTGGTATTCTCTTACCAGCGAATTTGTTGTCCTCGTTCTGTCTAAAGTTTTCGTTCAACAGTATAGTTTCATCGTTCAATGGCGGCGGAGGTGGCGGTGGAACGTATTCCGGTGCAGGAAGAGCTGAGCCGTTAGTTATATGTTCGTCGTGTTTATTGTTTTCTGCGAGATATAATTCTATACATAATTATAAAGACTTTAATTTATGAGACTAGACTACAAATGACTGCATTGTTGCACCCTGGATCTCTTCTAACGCGAAGTTCGTGCAACGTGGAACGTGTTCCCATGATTTATATAACACTACATCTACCCAATATGGTCAAAATCACTTGCCACCAATTTTTTCAAAATATTCCTATATATTTAAACGCTGTTCCTTTTTCAATCTTCTACATCTATCTTGAAGACTATGTACGATTGAAGTGATCAAATTTTTTAGCCCCGTTCGTTTCTATCATACGGACACATTTACTTAAGTTTATTCACCGATAGAAGAAAATTAGGCTCTAACAACGTAATCATTCCACGAGTTTGACATCAGGGCCGGCACGACCTTTCGCGGGGCCGGGTCCAAAAATTTTGCAGAATCAGAATACACATTCAAATCCGATACGTTGGTGTCAACATTTAAATTGAACGTTTGGCACCCACCGAGTATTTAATTTATCATATAGGGGCTCCTGGTTAGTGACTTGTCGTAAACTATAGGACATTTCAAAACGCGGGATTAGGTTAAAAAATGTTGTGGGGTCAGAATAAACATTCAGAACCGATATGTTGGTGTCAACATTCAAATTCAACGTTTCTAACCCGCCAAATTTTTAGTTTACCATATAGGTGGTCCTGCCTGATGAGTTTTCGTAAACTGTGGGACATTTCTAACCGCGGAATCAGGTTCAAAAATTTCGCGGGGTCAGAATAAGTACACATTCAAATCCAATACTTTGGTGTCAACCTACAATGTCAACGTTTGGTACACTCCGAATGTTTAATTTACCACATAGGGCACTGCGGGACATTTCAAAACGCGGGATCAGATTCAAAAATTTTGTGGGGTCAGAATACTCATTCAAATCCGATACTTTTATGTCAACCTAGAATGTCAACGTTTGGAACACGCCGAATATTTAATTTACTATATAGCGGGTTCTGCAAAATGCCTAATGAGTTTTTGTAGACCGCGGGGCCAGGTTCTCGCGAACACGCTGAACCTGCTTCTCGCCGACCCTGTCTGACATTGTGGCCAACGAAACGCCCAAAGGAACACGAACCAACAATTTTAAATATGAATTAATCGTCAATATAGTGTTCAAGTTCCTAAATTGTTCTTCTCACCTTGGATCCTGGAATCCGTATTGACATAAAGCGGCGCAACGTTCACTTGCAGAGCTGTGCTCTTCCCCTGCATCTGATCTTTCAGCAGCTGCTGCTTCAGTTGATGCTGCTGAATTTGCTCTCGTATCTGCGGCGACAGCGCGGATATGTGATTCTGCGGTGACTGAGGATAAGGTTGCTGATTCTGCTGGCGATTCGTTGGCGACATGTCCTTGAAATGGTTCGGCGATGGGAATTGCAGATAGGGCCCACCGTTTTGCTTGTTTCGGGGCGAAGTCGAGAGGGCTGGGCTCGAGGGTGAGTCCAATCCGTGGTCCAAGGTTATTCCGGAGTCCAAATCGGTTTCTAGCCAGGAGTTTTGGGTGCGCTTCTTAGGATGGTGCACCTGAGGAGCTGAATTCATGGTTGGTAATACATTGCTATTGGACGGCATGACATTTTGCATATTTTATGCACCAATTAACACTAAATTTACCAAGACAAATGACTGGTACACAATTTTTTCCAAAAATTCTACGGGTTTATGAGGGAGCCGCAGAACAAATATTCTTCGTCTATAGTATAAAACATAAATTACCGAATCTATCATCTTTTCCACGTCTTAATTTTCCTTGCTTTAAGATACATATTTAACATATTTAAATATAATCAATTTCACGCCACTAAATCTAGTGTTAGGAATGATGTTATCTTTTTATTTAGGATTATTTGGCCAAAAAGGTTGTAGTTTTAGGTGGTTTCAGTGAGGTTCCAATGTGAGGTACTTATTTTTAACACATTCACGCTGGCGCGTACCACCGGTTTTCTACTGAGGGACAGTAGAAAACCTCTCGAAATATTCTACTGGGGGAGAATCTTTCGAGTAAATAAAATGATTTTTATCAACTACAGTGGAGATCTTCTTATTTCGAAGCGTCTAATTCGATTTTCCCATCGTTTTTTGGGCGGAGTTATCTCCCCACTCTTTAAGATTCCCCTCATTTCGTTTACCCGTCACGTGATGGATTCGTGTTGGAGGTTATGTTTGTCAAAATCAAACCACACACGAGGAATGGAGAAAGAATGTCATTTATCTGTTTCTTTTTATTCTCCCTCTCTCCCGACAGAGGACCATTGGAGGGGATTGAATTAAGAGGAACTTCGGAGAAACAACATTGGAAATAAGAGGATCTCCACTGTACTTGCGTTCATTTAAATCTATTCCGGTTACTTTTAGGACAGAGGGTGCAAACTAATTTTCACTTACCAGTCGAAGAGGGTGGTCGAATCTGCTGCACCAGGTTGTGCGACGTTTCCGTCAGCTGCCGAACCTGGATGCTCAGTTCTTTTCTTTGCCTCTGAAGATCACCCACCAATTGTTGAACCCTTCTTAATTCCGTCTCTAGAGGTGCAGTCGTGCCAGAGGAGTCTCTTACAATATTTCCAGCGCATCTCTTCGAAGCCTGGAGCTTCTGCCTGAGCACGACGAGGTCTTGCTCCAGTCTCGCATTTGCGGCGACCGTTTCTTCCAGTTTCTGTGTATGTTTGCAAAGAGGCACTTATAAAGTAGGAAATGTAGCAAATTTTTAGTAAATGGCAGTTAAATGTCTGACGGAAACGATTTATTATTAATATAAAATCCAATGGGGGATTGAAAGTAATTTGTCGATTGTGAAGAAAAGTTACTGAAGTTTATGGAGTTACAATTTCAATGGTATGGAGTACCATTAGGTATTACTGTAACTGAAATTTTCTACTTGAACTTTAATACGTTGAATGCCACGCTTATTTTGCCCGTTTCACTGTTTCTCCTGAAGCAAGACTTTATTTCATTTAAATCGTAGTTTCAGAGAGCGAAAATGTTACAGGTCAAAATGGTTATATATTAAACAGTGCTTTGCACTCCTATATCGAGCTAAACTCGACACAGTTTTTTGTGGCACTTAATGTGTCATCCATTAATTATCGACTTTTCGAAATCAACAATAACTTTCAACATAAATATACCGCACTCCTTTCAATTTTTTCTATTAAGCAAAAATGAATAATCAATAGTAGACACTTTTCTGAGGCTATATTTGCTTACCTGCCGAAAAGTTAGTGAAATAATTCCGAGCGCAAAGTTAATAGCAACATTTATATTTTGAATATAGTAACGAATTTGTGAATATTGTCGTTTCAAAACCATGAAAAATTTCATGTACCCTCTTGCCCCACGAATTCTTTTGCAAGTGAATACATAACGACTCAGATTTAAGTGCCGAAATAAAAAGTTATCATGGATTTCTAAGATTTCTAATATTTAAATTTCATCGATTGTGTTCTTACAGGTATTTTCAAATTAATTGTTTTTGGGAACTTTCAAAATTTCCAATTCCATTTAACGTTTCACGAGAGTCACACGTTAGTGTATGACAAGCGGCTAAATTGAATAGCGCGGGTCACCGGTGACCCCCGTAGAATTCAACGCGTTAAGAGGATACAAAAAGTCCGAGATATTCAATTACATTCGTCGACAAAGTTTTTCCATTTACTTTGAAGATCGAGCCACTATCAAATATCAAAGCTTTTTAGAAAATTGTAACAAATTTTCCAACAAACTTTGAACTTCGTCGATACCCGTTACATTCCAGGCATTAATATAACTAAAATTCTATCCGAACTTCAAACTCCAGAACATGCATCGACGAAAGATAGCAACACAGAAATTTGAAACTTCATACCTTGGAATTATGAGCAAGGAGCACTCTGACTCTGCTGAGTTCTCGCTCCAGGAAAAGTTGCTGCTTTCTGTATCGCTCAGCTTCCACCAAATTGCTCCTGCTTCCTTGCAACTTGTGCCTAAGACCACCCAGTGCCTTCTCCAGGATCTCCTGTAGGAAATCATTAAGGTTCAATCCACTGGAAAACGGCAACTGCCCATTTCCCTCTGGAAATATCTTTAACCCAATCCTTCCGTTATCCAGCAAATTCCTTCTCGTGAAGCTTTGCAATAAATTTTCGTGAAATAACCGACAAACTATGGTTTCTTTTAGTAGACATTTAAAATTTCTACTAACCTTGCTATTCCACTCGGGTCTACGTAACCCAAAATGGAAATTATATTTTAACAGACACTATGTTTCTAAGTATTAGTTTTTGATATTGTATATGGATTTTGTACGATATATTTTTGATATGTATTTAATATTTACGTCTACTTGTTTGTATATTTTATGTTTCTTCAAATTTGAACTTTTCTTTGCCAGGTTACAGGAACAGCAGGGTTAAGTGATGTTTTTTGCAGAGACGATTTATTTGTGTTTGAAAAATCTGACTTAGCTGTTGTTATTACTTCTATTTTTTTTCTCTGCAACATCCTTTCAATCGACAATTACATTTATCTAATCATATAATCCGGACAATAATCCATTAATCGTTTAACTTTATCTACACCCTACACATTAGATCAGTGTTTCCCAACGTGGGGCCCACGCCCCACAGGGGGGCAATTTGATTGTTAAGGGGGGCAATTCGAAAATGGACTCCACACGAGTTTAACTCGCAGAATTGCAAAATGATGAGTCAGTTAAAACTTTATTTAATATAAAAAGAGCGATGGCATGGCTTTGTGCGGGAACAGAAATCAAATACCCAAATCCAACCAAATGTGCAAGAAAACTATTGCTACCGTTTCCATCTTCATATTTAGCTGAATGTGGATTTAGTGCTGTAAATGATAAAAATGAAAAAAAAATAAATCGGCTGGATATAATACAACGTGGAGACTTGAGACTGAAGTTAACCAAATTGGAACCTAATATAAAATCTCTGTGCAGCAAGTATCAAGCGCAAGGATCTCACTAAATTAAAATAATAAATTAATATAGAAAAATCTTTATTAAAATTATTTGGAATTTGAATTTCAGTTTTTCATTATATGTTTTGAAAATTTACTTACTGTGTTTCGTTAACAATTTTCTAGCGATTTCTTCCTAAAACCTATCATTTAAGTTTCTTAAGTGAACAATTCAATTTTTTAATATTAAAAATTATGTATGTTACATAGGGGGGGGGGGGGGGTATATATGAATTTTAGAAAGGCTAAGGTGGGGCATGGCACCAAAAAGGTTGGGAAACACCGCATTAGATCATCCGACATTATTATTTCATTTATCTCTTTCTCTTAATCGAATCCTACTACAAATTATTAGATCGTATCGTATAATTGACTATTTTTTGGATACCTCAAGTTTTTACTTTTTATATATTATGTATATTCATTGCAACTCTGAATTTGTTATTTATAATATATTACTCCACCAGCCGTTATAAGGCATATTTTACCAATAGCGAAGTAAGTCCTCTCGCGTGGGGATTGCACCGTTCCATGTCAGCGCACTCACGAAAAAAGAATCCGTAGCGAAAGGGTTAAACGCATTATAATGACACAAGCCTCTCGTTTTTTCTCGACGTTAAAGTGCAAATAGTAGTGCGTCAACTGCCAGTTAACAAACGTCCTTCAACGTCAAATAAATATCATTATATTTAAACATTTTGGAACAGTTAGTATCCGTTCAATGTTTTCGTTTCATTATTTTTCAACCACTGCAGTCGACCAAAGAGGATTTACCCAAATGCACATGTGCAACGATACAATTTTTTCCCTTCTTTCTCGACATTTAAGTGTAAACAGAAGTGCGTCAACTGTCAATTAACAAACTTCCTTCAACGTCAAATAAGTACCATTATATTTTAACATTATGCAACAGTTAGTATCCCCTCAGTGTTTCCATTACGTTATTTTTCATCCCCAGCACTTGAGCCAAAAGCCAACGGACTCAACGCGATTTGAAGACCCAAAAGGACCTTCTAAACTGCACAGGTGCAACGATACACTTTTTTCGCTTTTGCTTTCTTAACGTTAAAGCAGAGATTACGTTACTTCTACCTTGTCCTGCTGAAGACTGTGAAGCGTCCCGGATTCCTCCTGAAGCAGGCGATCCAGTTTGTAGAGCTGCTGCACCTTGGCCTACGACAGAGAAAGAAGAAACGCGAATTAACCTTGGGATATCTTGACTCTTGATGGAATCGCGTTTCAACCGGAATCTCCATTCCGCTAGAGTGAACAGAAAGAGATCAGCTTTACGATGGATTGTTTTGAAAAACTCAGCCGCATTCCGCGTGTTTTGTGCTCTTTTTACGTAATCTTCCGTGGTGACCACGCGCGAGGAACATCAAGTGTCCTGGACTCCGGGTTTGTGGCTTTTCAAGGGATTATAGTTTGGAGACTTTCAGACATGTAATTTGCGATCCTCGAATTGAAGGTACCAAGATGTTGACAAGAAATTGGAACTGATTTCGAGTCAACTGATCGACTCAAAATTTGGTCGACTTTGAATTGGATTTGCTACCCTACAGCGACTAAAATTTTTGAAAATCCTGTTGCTCTTAAAGATCTGAAGACTTTCTTAAATATAGACTTATTAATTCGATACATTCTAAATAGGATTTGGTACCCTACAGCAACTAAAATTTTTGAAAATTCTGTAGTTCTTAAAGTTCGAAAGACTTTCTGGAATATAGACTGGAAAATTCGATACACTCAAAGTAGGATTTGGTACTCTACGGCGACTAAAATTTTTGAAAATCCTGTAGTTCTTAAAGGTCTAAAGACTTTTTGGAATATAGACTGGAAAATTCGATACACTCAAAGTAGGATTTGGTACTCTACAGCGATTAAAATTTTTGAAAATCCTGTAGCTCCCAAAGGTCTGAAAACTTTCTCAAATATAGTCTTATTAATTCGACACACTCTAAATAGGATTTGGTACCCTACAGCAACAAAAATTTTTGAAAAACCTGTAGCTCCTAAAGGTCTGAAGACTTTTTGCAATATAGACTGGAAAATTCGACATACTCTAAATAGGACTTGCTACCCAGCAGCGATTAAAATTTTTAAAAATACTATAGCTCTTAAAACACATTTGTGACTTTCTCGAATGTAGATTCAAAAATTGGATACATTTTAAATAAAATTTTGTGTCTTATAGCCACTAAAAGTTTTAAAAATCTGGAAAAATCTTTTAAAAAGCCTGGAGATCCTAAAAGTCTTAGAATTGCGTTCTGAGTTACCAAGAATTTCTAATTTCGTGGAATAAAGGACAAAAATTCGGATTATATTCAACGAGATTAAATTTTCTGCGGCTGGAGAATTCTTAAGGTTTCTGAGTGTTTTGAAGGTTCTGAAAGTATTGACTATTTTGACAAGTAATGAAAGCTTTTGAGACCTACCAAACAAAAGCGAGGTTGTACACTCAAATAAAGCGGGTGGTTCGAATTACGAAGCGTTTAAGACTTTCAAAATATTCAGAAGCAGAAGTTGAAATAATAGAATTACAATCGAATCGTAACAATCTCTGACATTCAAATCTCCATCACAATCATTATATGTGCTTATTGGTAGCAAACAGTTGCAACAGTCAATACCGCCCTATAATTGTATAATAATCCATTCGTCACAATTAACTCCCAATGAAACTCCAAATTGTACCAGGTTACAATGAAACTATAAATTACAACTTGATACAATCATGATCTTTAATTTATCAGCGTTGAAGCTCACTTAAAGTACAAAGACAGAGAGCCACGTTGAGAAAAAACAACACAGAGAGTCAGAGAAATAGAAAACGTGAGAAATACACCCAGAGCAAGGTAAATGAGGAAAAAAAGCAATAAAAGAAGATTAAAAAAAGCGATAGAGAGAAAGAGTTAAAGTCACAGACAGAGGTAGAAAAAGAGAGATGAAAGGGGCCAGTGTTAGAAGATGGAATATGAAACTATTTGATCCTCGGCTATCAAAGGGGCAAAGAGAACACGGTGTATTTAGAGACACGGAAGAATATAAAGTAAAGGAGAGAAAGAGAAAGAATAAGAGAAAGAGCAAAAAAAAAGAATGAAAGTGACATAGAGAGAGGGCAGAGAGTCAGGATTTCATCATATAAAGTCACACTTCTATTTTCTAAAATACGTTGGAAAAAAAGTGGTGCGGCGGGGCGAGGGAACGTAAACGATCCGAGACCAACGCAGAGACTCAACATTGAGTACCTGTACTCACGGGTAAAGTGACCTCTCTACAAAATTTATGGAGCATCGTAAACGTTCTCGCTGCGCTCTTCCCCGTGGACACACGTGCAAAGAGAAACCCTCCGTTTTTTCTCGCTACGACAGATTTCGCCGCAATATTTCATTCGTAACGTATTCCCTTTTAAAAATTCCACATTCTGAAACATTACGAGTAACCGACCAATGCAACTGTCGATTTCTTGCGACTTTAATTCTCTATATTGTATAATGAATGGGATTTTTAAAATTCATTTTTCGCCGTTGTGTTTTTCCCGATATTTCTGAGTTGTGCTGGGCAACAACATTATGATGTATGGTTTGATAGAAAATTTTTTTATTAAATTTGTAAGGGTTTCGTTGTGCTTGGAAAAAAAATGTGTGCGTGTGTGTGTGTGTCCGATTAATTTTTAATTATGATAGAGTATAAATGACAACGATGGGGAAAATGTCTTTGAAAAAAACTAAAACATGTTTTAACAGAAAGAGAAATTTTGTTTTGTGGTGTTGTCTAAGAATTTATTTTTTTATTGATTACGTGGCGGCAAAATTCTCCTATGAGCGGCTATTTTAGCCCTCTATGGACCGAATTTTCCGTTAGATCTGAAGATTAGTTGCACGAAAGCACATTAGAAAATAATAAAAGGACTATTGTAAGTAATAAATTTTACTTGATTTTGAAACGTTGGATTGTGAAGAATTCAAAGTTACAAGGGCCCATAGAGGGTTAAGACCACCATCTGAAAAACACTGAAGCGCGGGTCACCGGTAGTACATGCCGGCGTGAATGTGGTAAGAACACCTAGGAGATGAAAATACACCCATCCCTCGGCTTACACGGTAGATACGTTTCTAAAAAAATCGTGCAAAACGAAACACAGAATTTATGCGATATCAAAGGATGTGTTCACTTCATCTGTAAATCGTGTAATTGAAGGGTACAAACATTTTGCACGCCAGAGCCGTCCTTGGAGAAACACCACCTTCTTCGTCCATACACCCAGCCGAGATGTCACTGAGTCAAGACTGATGCCAAGAGAGCCTTTGTGAATCAGTGATATCTCAGCCGGGTGTTGCGTGAAACAGGCGGCGTTTCTTCAAGGACGGCTCTCGCGTGCACAATTTCTGCACCTCTGATTTAGACGTTTTTTTTTTCTTTTCTTGAATACATTAGAAGTGGAACACACAACATATGGATTTCACGTTTGCCATTCAATTTTTGCAAGCGTTACTTAGGTAACTTTCCATCGAATCTTTAATAGTGTGAATTCTTTGCATTTATAAATGCCATAATGCAAAACAATCGAGATAAAATAAAAAAATTCTTTTTTTCATTTAAAAACCGTATAAAAGAGCATCCGTTTAAATTGAGGGTCGGGTGTATATTGTTTTCCAAAATGTAAGCGGTTCATTCTATTCTACAGTATACAAAATGTAACTTTTTAAAGGCAAATAAAAAGGTTACATGGCACAGCTCAAAACAACACGCTGTTGTTCAATTCGTGCATATATTTTTGTTAACATCAAATACCAAAATTTCATGTTTGCGTACAAAGAGATGCAATTTTTGGTTAAATATTTCTTCCAATAAAACTAAGCGATACAGAAATTTGTACATGTGTCATTTACACCTGATGGAGAGCTGTTAATTATACCCTGTCTGCGTCACATGTAGGTAACTACTTTAAACGGGTGAATCTTTAGATCGTTTTTTAGGCAGAAATTTCGTTTCATTTTATCTATCGTTGCACTGTGCTATCCGAATTATAAGCAACTAAAAAAAAAAAATTTATAGAAGGGAACAACAAGATGCTCTTAACACGTTCACGACACGCTGAACCACCGAGTGGTACATTAACTATTGCCGCGTTATAACAAATAATTTAGTTCTCAATTGTTTCAAATTTCAATTTTTCAATTTGAAAAATTCCTCATTTTGAAAGTCGAGATATTAAGTTAATATTCCAGATCTATCATTAGCACTATAAATGAATAACTGATATCGTCGAATATATCACAGAAATTATATACATAATATACACAGAACATAAATCAAATTCATTCGTTTCTTTAATTATACATTTTAGAAGATTAGTTTTACCCCTCGCCCTCGCTTGCACAAAAATCGATGTCCATAACTGCGGTTAATACAAAACGGCAAAACATAATAATAAAACAACAAAATAGGGGAATTTAACATTAAAACAGCCAAGGTGTTAAAAGTGGGCGAATCCAAACATTTTACAAAAATTCTCCGAATTGATAGGAGAATTATGAAGTAATTCAACTTCCATCTCGTAAAACCTAAATTCCTCCATTGACTATCTTTTTCATCACCTCATTCCTCTTTTTCCAAAGTACTTATTCGCTATACTTAAATATAATAGATATAACACTGCTAGATCTAGCGTTAATAAATTGCTTGTGATAGAATTTTTTAATTGTCAAAAATTAAATTTCGATGTTACAATCACCTGTAATTGTGCATGATCGGGGCTCAGCCTGTCCCAATCCCGTCGTTCCTCCGCGAGGAGACGTTGTTCCTGGACCTTTTGGTTGAATTCCAAACGATCGCGATGATCCCTCGAGTTGTCGTGCAGAAGATCATGACGGGAACCCGAGACACTGCTGGTCCCATTGGCATTGTTGCGATTGTACAGTGAGCCCAATTTCACCATGTTATCCACCAGGTTCACCAGAGGCTTACCCTTCTCGTACTTTAAAAAGAAATGTGCCTTTTAAGATATCTTTTGGCATTTTTCTACTTGGTCTATAATATTTCATCTAAAGCACTTCCAAGAACATGGCAGTTTCTTCTTCTTGCTTTTCGTATTTTTTTATAATTACGATCACTTGGCCTAGAATAGTGACGACGCATCTTTTTGAAAAATAGGTCGAATTTTGTTCACTACTTATTTTTTTTGTACTAGTTCGTGGATTACTAAGTCAGTTGTGTCACTTGGAAAGGAAGAGGGGGTGATTAACCCCTTGCTGTACAATAACGAGTGACACTCCTGACGCGATAAACGGAACAGGAAATTTTTAAGTTTTCCAAAACTTATTAACACGTTAAACGCCACCGGTATTTCGCTAACTTCTTCACTTCTCCTGAAGTGAAATTTCTTCTATCAAAATCACATTATTATAAAGTAGAAACTATAAAGATTCTGATATATAGATACTCAGCAGACCTTTATTTTTCTAATGCCACTATTTAAATATTAAATATATTAGAAAATTCATAAATATCGCAGTTTAAACGTTACATGGAATTTCATTGAATTCAAGAGCGCCGGTCACCGGTGACCCCCACGGCAGTCAACGTGTTAAATTAGCAATATTAGCTAGTGACGTAACGGTCAAATTATTTCTATACTATCGACACTGCACTCAGGTAGACGAAATATCAGAAATCAGTGAAACATATTGATCTTAGGAATTAATTCTGAGTTACTGCGCTCGTAGTCACAAAGGAATAATAGGGTAAAGGGTTAATATTCTACAATATTCTGGAACGCACAATGTAGAAGATAAAAGAAGCAGGTGTACCTGTTTCTCAAGATCCATCAGATGCTTCTTCAGTTCCTCGAGTTTCTGAAGATTTTCCAGTCGCCTTGGAGTGTCGAGTTCTGCCAGTCTAGCCTGCTGGTTACAAAGGAACAACGTTTTAAATTCTTCATAATCCTTGCACTTATCAAACGTATCAAAATATACACAATGATAGGATTCTTAATTTTGCAAGATTTATTGACATTACTTAAACTTATTTCTCTAAATATATACCTTTACTTTTCGTGCCAACTGAATTCTTAAAGGCAATAAATTAGAGTGAATGTACTTTCTACGTTTCTAAGAAAATAATTCAAAGTTTCAGCGTGCAAATTAAAAGCAACATCGCAGAATTAAACATGCCCACAAACTGCATAATTCAGCCTCTAAAGAAGCACGCAGTAAATTGCAAAATCTTCAACGAATATTTTCTCTTGTGCGATTGGGAGAGGAATTTTGTACGATGTATGATACACGAATGAATAATTCATAGAGATTTCAATTGCGGAATCAAGAATGTCCTTTGGAGATATTATTCCGAGTTTAAACAACGAGGAAGAAATATAGTGAACGAAAACAACGAAAGAGATCTACTTATCATTGCGAGCGTCATCATAGGAATATAAAATCGGAGTCACTGAAATAATTCATGGAGAAGTCTTCATACAATTTTTCGAAATGTTTTTACCTGAATCTTGTATGTGAACACATTGTATGCGGGTATACCATTTGTGGAACACGTTAAACTTGATCTGCAGATCACGTGTACCATAAATGGTTCACGATATGATAGCTACTTTAAACAGACTAATTACTTATGGATTGATGATGTAATGACATTTTGTGTGATAATATATCAATTTTTAGTCCGAACAATAGATTGTGTCAAGCAAAAACGGTTTGGTACTGCATGTGTTAAAACTGAGGCGGGAAATTTGAAAAATTGGCGATAATATTATTTTTCCAAAAGTTTAGTGTCATAGGTGTATAGGAATTTTTTAAAGTTAGAGAATATGCGTTAAATCTATTACATTTCAATAAATTCAATTCACATATGGGAAAGAAATATAATTATATGAAGATCCTACATTAGTATAAATTGGAAACTAATAACCAAATGATTAATGTCACTAATCGCCATTTTTTAAAACGATCTATACACAGTTTTCGGAAAAGGTATATACTTTTCCGTAACCCGCATACAACGTGTGAATTACATCGGGAATTACAACTGCTGAATAAACATCGAAGGAATCAGTTTTCCATGATTTCTTCTTTTTAACGAACTTGGAGAACCACGGTGAAAATTTTCACGGTGAGCTATGATGAACATAGTAGAAATATAAAATACTGAAACAATACTTGAAAACTGGAACGCATAGATGGGGTGGTTTGTTGTTATTATTGTTTCATGTTGCGGCTTTGACATGATGCGTTCGCTTGGTACCTACAATTTTAAGGTTTCGAATCACGGAGGTTATGGTAAATAATATCACATAAGAAATATGAGAAACCCTCCTACGAGGTGACGGGGATTTAAGAATTCAGGGTCACAGATAATCATTCCGCGCACCTATCTCCTCATCTACGTCCCGTAGGAATAATTCGTTATTGTTGTTTCTTATTTCTGCTTCGATAGCGACCAACATTTCTCCCATACGAAAACTTAACTGTTAACACGTTGAACGCCACAGGTATTTCGCTAGTTTCATTATTTCTACTGAAATGAAACTTTTACTACTACAAACACACGTTTACAAAGCACAAACCTTAACACTAAAACTACCGACATTGTATCTACTCATACTTACAGATCGGATAAACTAATTGTATTTAAGAAGTCAGTCGGTATGAGGGAGGGGGTAAGGGGTGACTGTCCTCTCACCGCTTTATTTCCAACGTATCGGTTTTTGAAACTTGTCACGCATTAGAATCAAAAGCGCGGGAGGACAAGAGACGTCGACGAATCAGAGCAAAACACTTATCAAGCGACTTCTTCCTAAATTCTCCCAGTAGATGTATAGAATAAGTGTTTTGCGAAAACAGAGGTGGAAGCGATGATTAATCAATTAATTAATGATTTATAAGATAGAAGTGAATTATTTGCCTCATGAATCCCCTCTCAATTTAGTAATTTTTTAGAAACAATTGGGAACCGGTCATTTTGGCTTGGTAGGTTTAAGGCAGTTCTAGGCACTTATCATTTTTCGATAGATTTCCTTAAAATTTTGAAAATATATTCTTCATGATATTTTATAATTATAAACGAAATCTCAACGAGTTCGCCCACACGGTTTATGAATAAATCGTGTTTAAAAATGACATATTTAACATGGGCCTTATGGAAAAAAATTTTAGCTGAGTCCGTAAAATCTTTTTTTATTTTTCTAATGGAAAAACGAGTCGATAGATTCTAATAAAAAATTAGCAATGTATTATTTTATGCTTTTGGAATATTATTGAATTTTTTCATAATTTTTTACTTCATAGTTATAGAGAAAGATGTTTTTTAATGTCTAAAAAGTGAATGAAATGACCTCTGTGAAGTTAGCCCCTGCATTAATTCTTACGCAATTTTTTTCATTTCTAACGAAGAAAGAAACTTTTAGTTCTGAATCCAGCTAGAACTACCTTAATGTTAAAGTGTCAAATAGAAATATAGTCAGCAGGACTCTACCTTTTTAATACCAATATTTAAATGTCGAATGTATTAAAAATTCGTGAATATTAAAATTTAATCGTTTGCGGTCTGAATAATTTTGTCAATTTGACAGTGAGCTAAATGCAATTAATTTCCCAATATTTTCTATCGTTGGTCATTAATTTTTATTTATTGACAGTAATAACTATAGGTTCTGACGAATATTTATGTGCCTATTACACAATTATTATGAAATTAGAAAATCAATATTAATCGATCATTATATCGAGTGCGGCTCGACATAGGACTGCAATGAGTTAAAAATCAAATGAGATTTCATCGAATTCAATAAAATCGGTCACCGGTGATCCCCGTGGCGTTCGACGTGTTAATTCAGCGTTTCAAAAGTGTCTCCCTTTTGAAAACAGCTAATATGGAAAACCACCTTGCAAAACGAGTAGAATTCTTCTTCCTCGATCTATTTTCCTGTGTTTTCATCAACTCCAACAACACAATCGCAACCTACCAGCCGCAAATACTTGCGCAACCAAGAAATTTAGCGCAGAATTTGCCAAATCAGAGTAGAAGCGATCTGAACGAACAAAAATTGATGAAGAAACAGCAAACGAAGTATCCAGAACGTATCCATCATCGATTAACAATCAAATTACAACGCAACCCGAATGAAAATGATTATCGTTTCCGCATCCAATTCGAAGTATTCCTCGGACCTGTGCCTCGATTTCCATGTGGCAGGTTTCCATCGCTTTGTAGATGGTCGCGTTTTGCCGTCGCAGTTGGATCAGCAAAAGTACCAGCTCCTCGTGGGTCCTTCCAAGGAGCTCACCGGCGGAAACGCGTACCAAGCTGTGGTTTCCGGGCTGCGCCAACTTGTAGACACCCTCTGCTCTCTGGGAATTGACGTTGCTCTGTCAAAGGCATGCAATTCTTTGTTAGCTCGAAACGCGAAGAGGATTTGCGTGAAATAAAACGACACGATGTCACGGACTTCAATTTGACAATGGCGAATAATTCGGTGTGATTTTGAGAAAGTTTATCTTGCGATGTGAAGTCAACACGATTTGAAAGTTCTATTATGTAATTTTTGGGCATTTTGTGAATATGATTGTTTTTATTAAGAGGAATGAATACGGTGACATGTAAAAATAAAATAGTGGGCGTGGCTTGAACTTTGTTGATTTTGTTTGACGACGATGATTTGGTGATTTGTAATTTGTAACGAAGATTTATTAAATATTATACATATGTTAATTCTTATATTATTGTACCGAATTATTACACCGTAAGAAAAATTCAAATCATTCCAAATTTCAGCGGATGTATCGTAGATTAGCGTGAAAAAGATCTTCCAGTTTGATTGGCATGGTTGGAGTAAAAGATAAAATAGAATTAGCGCCGATATAAAGCCAAGTTTTAATATCCACCTTAACTTTAATGTCCTATATGAAAATTAATCATTTTTAAAGTCAACCTAATTACGTTTACGTTATTATTCATCGTAAGTTGTCTCCAATTACGGATGTACTTTTGCTCCGGGCAAAATAATTAAAATCTTATTTCAGAGAGTTTCTCGTTCAATTAAAATATTCAATTTCTAATTTCTCTCATTATTAAATATTAATAATCATCTTATGTCTTTAAGCTTATCATAATTTTAATTGGGGTCTACATCAGTGAAGTTTTAACTCGCTGGAATCTATCCAATGGTTGCTTTAAAATTCGTTTAAGCCTTTGCGGACGGAGGTATTTTTGAATATTGAGAGACGATCTGTTAATTGGAGAATCAAAGTCAACTTTTTATCAGAAAGTCAAAGTATTAATGTATAGAAATTATAAATTACTATTTGCATAATCATATTACAATTTTTCAACTCTAATCGTGTGTACATGTGACGATAAACAATAATTAAATTTCTTCTTAGGTCACATATATGCATTTCTAGTCCTCAAAGGGTTAAAAGGTACCTCAGTAACCCTTGCAAAAATTGAATTGCAAACGTGAAAGTCATACGTTTTATGTATCACTTCCCATGTATTCGAGGAAAGAAAGAAAACGTGAAGAAAAAAACCATGATGACTATATTCGTTATGTGGGAAATTTAGTTACCATTTGCTATTTAACCAGTTAGCTGTGATTGACGTGTATATTCGCCATCGCCCGATCTTCCTGACTTGCGTATAATAAATAGATAGATGTGCACCCTCAAAAGAAGTCGCCACAGTTAACTGGTTAAATAATGGACTAAACCTGAATTTTAAATATTGCATTGTAAAAAATTTCATGATTTTCGCTAAAGTAAAATATTTTGCAAAGTTAAAAATTCTACTTTGAAGAATGGAAGTTCAGATGTTTCTTGCGTTACATCAAAGTCACAGGAGCCCATAGAGGGTTAACCACCATCCTAAATGACCGATAAATATATATCGCCATTAAGTGCTACAGAAAAGATTAAAATTTTTTAATTATAATAGATGTAGTCTAAATCTTTTATTTCAGATACAATAGAACTATTCCATCATGTAATAATTGTACCTATATTTATATATTTTTTAATCATGTAACTAAAATATTATCGCATTGCGATTAACCGACAAAAGAACCTGTTTTTAAAACAAACCAAAAGAGATCAAAGAGTTCCCTAATATTTGAAATTACGAGCAATAAAACTCGCAATTAAGCGAGCATCAGATAATTTCAAGATCAATAAAATATGTGACCCAATTACTTTAAAATAACGAGTCCAGACAGCGTCGTAGAATTCCCCAAAAAATCTATAAACCCGTCCAACGTTATTCCAAAAGCCAAGAATACCTTCTGCACTTTGGTCTACTTTTCTCTCTCTCATTTTAATTCCAGGCGGTAAGTTGATCGTGTCTAAAGGTGAACCATGAATTTTGAATTTCATATGAATTACTTTGTCGAGATGCGAAAATATCGCAGGTCACGGCACTGTAGAAAATGGAGAACAAGATATAGGGAGGTGGTGGTACTATTTGTCCGACAGGCTTCAACAAGGAACGTGCTTAAATTTTGGCACTGGCACTCTTCCGATATTTAGCTTAGAGCCCGTGCCTTTGGAATTGCAATGCGCCCGATACGAAATTCGTGTCACGGAGAAAAAAAGAACTGCAGCGATTTTGTTAACGATGTTCCTGGCGGAAATCGTTGTCGAAGAAGCGCAGGACTAGGTCAATTTGAATGGAGATTTTTGGGTGACCCGCTTGAAATGGTGCAGTCACTAATATGTATTTAATTCTTAAACCCTTTGCGAGCGGAGACTCTTCTGAATATCGAGAAATAATCATTTATTTGGCGATCAAAAATCACCTTCTTAGAAAATCAGGATGTTGGTGTATGGAAATTTTGAATTACTATGTGCCAATGACATTTCAACGGTTGTATTTCAATTTTTGAACTCAGTGAATGCACGGGCAAATAAATTATAAATAGATTTTTTTCTGGCCGTATATATGCGTCCATCATCTTCAAAACGGTACGCACTACGGACGCAGAGGAAATATCAGATCATAGATTATCGGCACATGTATACTTAGAGTTGAAATGTTGAAATGTAATCGGTGAAATATGGTAATTCAATTAGTAATTGGTAGTTTTCACACATCAATCCTCTGGTTCTCTAATAAAAAAGTGTCTCTCAGTAGTGAAATAAATGAGTATTTTTCAATAATCGAAAAACTTTCCGACCGCACAGAGTTAGATTTAGTTTAGATTTCGCACTGAAAAACACAAAAAGTGAGACGTGCCTTTTAATTTCATTCGAGAAGAACAAAAGGGCTTTATAATGAAATCAACGGCGAAGAAAAGCGCACGAACGATTTGACATTCCATGTGTCAAAATAATTCTGAATAATCAGAATAATTTATTTCGTTTAGCTGGAATAATTAACGGAAATAATTAATGTGCGAGACACGGATGAAAGATCGCTCGTTTACAATTTTTAATTAATTCCAACGCGTAGTCGCTAATGATTTTCTATCACCAGAATGATTACAGCTGTAAATACTACTGTCGAAGAAGAAATCACCGTTTTCAATTAATTGAAAAATGAATTATTCCATGCTGATGTTTCCGTTAATTAGTTTTGCACGAAGTATACCGTAGAGGAATAAAGGAATGTCGGCATCGTTTCATTTCTTATATCTCTTCGTTAAATAACAAATTATTTTGCTGTCAAATATAATTATGTTTGCAGTATTTTAATTACAACGTTTTACTTTCAATACTTTCCACTTTTTAGGAAATTAGATACTTTAGTATCTGTAAATGGAACTCTATGGAGTGTTAAACATGTCCAGCAATTTAATAAATAAATATTAAATGTGTATATTTATATTAGTAATTCAAAAAATAAATATCTAATTGTAAGTATTCGCCGTACAATTTTTCACAGACAAAATTTCCAATTGAAATCCATAATTATGATAGTAAGTTATAAGATTTATTCTTCGATTTTTTCTAATACTTGAATTTATAATTAATTCAAGTATTAAATGAATGAATGATGATTTACGAATTAATGATAGTTCAATAAATAATTAATTCAATTATTAGAAAAATTAAATATGACGGTAAATTAGACTTTTCTAATTTCTGAATTTTCTACCACCCTCGTGACGAACGACACCATTCTTTTTTAATTTTCTAAGATAATTACTTTCGTCCCAAATGAACTTTATCAGCATTTTTTTTAAATTATAATAATTTTCTAATTGTGCAAAAGTCAAAAGTGTTTAATAATTTGTGCATTTAACCGAAGTATCCTGCGATATCTATTGTTCCTTTTATCACGCTATCAAATTAATTTCAATAAATCGATGAGGCATTGTAAAAAAAATACTTTTAGTTCACCTTCTTCGCAAGACGAACCAAATAGCACCAATTCTTCATTTTCATCACTTCCATAATTATCGGCACAAATCTTCACTAAATTCTCTTCACTCAGAAATTCCATACGGTATACAAGTAGATGTAAATTTTTCAGCGCATTTTTATGTTAACGAAGCGAAAGATGAGGCAGGAATTAATTAATTTTTAATCCAGCAGATTCTTCGCGCGCCTGCCACACTGCGAGAGTGCTTACGTAAAGTGGATCTCGTTAAAGTGTCGGTAGAATTGTTAATTGTTTTCCTTGACGGATTAATTATATATTATTTAATGCTTCTGAGTCACAAGGCAGTGCTCTATTAGCGAGAAGCTAATTGAAAGTCGTCGTAATATGTTATGCAAACGTCACGGACATAAAAGAGAACATCCCGAAGTGTAAGTCATCGATTTTGATGAAATTCTAGTATGATATAGTTTTCTTGAAAATATTTGATATGTTTCTTTTTTTATCGGCAGTCGTCCACTTTAAAGGGGTGAAAACCACCCCCAAACTTCGGGTAACGAAACCTATTTTATCGAATATCTCGCGAACCGTTCGAAATACGATAATTTTTGTGAGATTGGAAATTAACGCCTAGTACTGGAAAATTCGATTGTGTAAACATATTTCTAGAACATCTGTTTGTTGAAGCAATATGTTAAAAAATACAATTTGTTAAATCATTTTGTCAGTTACACTTCAATCAATTTTCTTGAAAATTTGTTTGTTAATACTATATATTGAAACACAAAATGGATGAATTTGAAATTTGATATTTTTGTTACAAAAAAATGTATTGCTTTCAAAATTGTAATCTCTTTTGGGGCACAAGTATCAAATTTCTAATTTATCCGTATTTTGTGTTTCGAAATATAATATATACAAACAAATATTCAATAAAATTGATTGAAGTTTAACACACAAAAATGCTGAAAAAAACAGAACTTTTTAATATATTATTTAAACAAATATTCTAAACGAATGTTTACATCGGATTCATCATTTCGAGGCATTAATTTTCACTCTATAAAAGATTTTCGTATCTTCAATAGTTTTCGATATATTCGATAAAACAGATTTCGTCATATAAAGTTTGGGGGCGGTTTCCACCCCATTAACATCAACATTTGCTGATAAAAAAAATACGTGTCAAATATTTTTACAGAAACCATATAATACTGAAAATTTCATAAAAATCGGTACTTTACACATCAGTATCTTCCTTTGTAAGTTCACAGTCTCCTGCATATCTTTAAAAGGGTATTATCGTTACTTGAGAACCGATCGAAATATCTGTTATGGTGAGAATAAGTATTCACAAAGTGTCAGTACAGTTGGTATTAACGCTAACTGTTATAACCGGTTACAAGATCTGCTATGAGAAGAATAAGTATCCATAAAGTGTCAGTACGTTTAGTGTTAACCGCGTTGCACGAGACTCTACTGTTCTCGCAAAAGTCCATTTGGAAAGCATCTCTTTGCTAGCGTTTTCCAAATCCTCGCTAATCTTGCGCTTCACTGTATAGGGTGTAAAAAAATTAATGGTCATGGCTTTCAGGGTTTTTTTTCTACACCTCTGGATCGATGGAGATTTGCGAAAAAAACAGCCGCAATATTCGGGAAAGGGTAGTACATTTTTTTATTGGCTCGTCGTATTCGTCTTGTTACGTAAGCAAAATGTCTGAGAGGAACCATGGGTCAGAAACGAACCGTTCTCCCCATTTAGCGAATGACCATCGACTTACTTCCGTCCGCCTTCCACCTACCAAGAAACTTCCACTACCCTCCAAAAACCACATTGAATCAGGCAAAACTCACCGCCAATGACTTCCTTAGAACCAATTGTCTGCTTAGAAAATCTCGCTAATTCAACAAACCACTTGTGCTCAGCTTCCAGCTATTAGAAATTTCGACTGCACTTTGAGAACCAAAATGAGATATAGAAAAATGATAGAAAACACTCCTTTAACACATTCGTGACCGCTGACGTGAATTCACGTCCTGCAATTTCTATTTTTGAATTCGACAACATTAGGCGCTTTGGATAACGACTATCTCAATGAGACACCTTGATCGTCCTAACAGACTTTCACGTGACAGGACAACACAACAGTTGGAAAGAATTGCATAATTGGGGAAATTAAAATATCCACAAAAATGTTGCAGAGTTTGCAATACTCATGGAAAATGTCGTGATACTTCTTATATATGCAAATTATGTAGAGTTACTTTTCGCGAAACTAATTGTTTTTTCACTAATCACATTAAACAGAAATATTAAATTTTGTCTTCACTCTGCTTTTCCAAAATGCATGTAATATAATGCTAAATAAATTAAGCATAGTAATAACAAATGCTCCGTTATCTACCTATAAAGTAAGTATACAAATTATCAAATCTTTTTATTTTAAAGAACACATAATTACAACATTGATAGTTGAAAACAAATAATTATAATTTTTATCTTTGTTTTAGCGATACAAGTTTGCGACAACCAGCTTCACAATATCATTATTTTCGCCGGTAATCAGCATTAGAAACGGAAAAAAATTGCCGATCGCGAATGTGTTAAGACTGAATACCCACTTCAAAATTGTTTTTACCCCTAACTTCTAACAAATGCTAATCACCTTCCCTCCGTCCGCCTTTAAACTACCAAGAAACTTCCACTACCCTCCAAGTACCGCATTGAAACATGAAAAACCATCTCCAACGTCTCCCTCAAAACCATTTACCTGGTTGAAAATCCTCACTGATGCTAATGTTCATAGAAATACCAACAAACCACTTCTCCCCAGCTTCCACCTACTAGAAATTTCGACTACCCCCCCCCCAAGAACCAAAATGAAATATAGAAAAATGATAGATAACACTCCTTTAACCCTTTTAGTGCCGGACGACGATATATCGTCGTAAGCAATAGTGCTAACGCTGGGCATTGAAGGGTTAATAGTCAGTTTCCAGTACGATATCAGTAATTTTATGGCAGATAATTAAAAATACACAGTTTATGCTCTAATTTGCGTTTTCAACATGAAATTATTGCTAAATGACAACTGTTTTTATTCACAACTACATTTTTAATTAATTCAATGAATTTTTTCTATCGGCACTAAAAGGGTTAAGACTGAATTAACCTAACTTCTAACAAATGATTATCAACTTCCCTCCGCCAGTCTTTTACCTACCAAGAAACTTTCACTACCCTCCAAGTACCACATCGAAACCTGCAAAAACCATCTCCAACGTCTCCCTCAAAACCATTTACTTGGTTGAAAATCCTCACTGATCCTAACGTCCATCGAAATACCAGCAAACCACTCCTCCCCAGCTTCCACCTACCAAAAATGTCGACTACCCTCCAAGTACCAAAACGAAATACGCAAAAATGATCGATAACGCTCCCTTAAGACTGAATACCCAATTTAAAACCGTTTCTACCCCCGATTTCTAACAAAAGTCCATCAATTTCCGTCGCCCATCTGTCACCTACCAACAAACTACAACTACCCTCCAAATATCATATCGAAACATGCAAAAACCAGCTCCAACGACTCCCTCAAAACGAATTACCTGTTTGAAAATCCTCGCTAATCCTAACATCCATCGAAGAATCACCGAAGCTCCTCTCCTCAGCTTTCACGTCGAGGTAAACTCCTCCGAATGTCTCCAAGGTCTTCGTAATTGCGCGAGACACAGAGGGTAAGAGATCGTAGGTAGTATATCATCGACGGAACACACGCGGAGCACAATGGACGCCACTCTAAGCGTCACTCGAGTAAAGGCGGATGGAAGAGTTTGGAGGACTGGCGCGATGCCCGGTCCGATCGGCTTGCCTGTTCACCGACTCCTACAGTACCCGGCATGCACCGTCGTGGTTCCTTGCTCGGCTTGTCGACCTATCGTTTTGTATGTTTTGCCGGAGAGAGAAGGAGAGAGAAAAAGAGAGAAGAAGAGAAAAGGAGAAAGACGGGGCCTCGCTTCGAACCACGCGATGCCTCCGTGGTTTAAGCGGAGTTTGCAACAGAACGCTCATTGTGCCGATGTTCTTTCCGGGGAGGACGATTCAACGTGAAACGTGAAGCCTGTTTGGAGATTTTCCGAAGGATCTTGTTCGTTGGACTCTTTTAAGTTGGATGTTTGAAGGTTGAATTATAGGAAGAACTGGTTTTGGGGGTTACTTGTGGTATACTGGACTTTTTGGAGATCTCTTGATGGATGTTGGAATTACAGCGAGGTTTCGTCGGTTTTGATGTTGGTTTATTGCGGTTTGTATTATATTGGGACGTATTGTATCGCTCGTAGGGGGTTTTGTCAATTTTGGACGAAGTTTCTCGTTTTGATGAGACGAGCAATGGAATCTGCGGTGCGGATTCTGAAGTTTTTCTGAAGTCTAGGCGGATACGGTTAGTCCTCGTTAGTCGATACTTGAATTTATAATTGAAGTTGGCCAAAGAGTGTACTTTGGAGGGGCAACATTTTTTTACCTTTTTCAAACGTTTTCTCGCTTTTCAGAGACCACTTGAACCCTTGCCTTACCATTTACATTTTGACTGCGCGCCCAGTAACTTCGAATTAGGTGTCGCAATCAAAATTCGTCTTTGATTACTTCGTATACTTGAACTATTAATAATATAGAAATTATTTAATATTATCAGTTTAATAGTTCTTTAACGCACTGCGCCAATACAATTTTCAAAAATGCTGTAAAGTTAAGTTTTATTTCATTCATTTTACGTCTTCCAGAACCAATGAAATTATTATTCCATTAACAACTAAATTTAACCTTGCAGTGTATGTTGGGCACATAGAATATTTAAACTGCGCGCCAAATCTTGCAAGTCAACTTCGTGATTAAACGTGTAGAATTATTTCCAGAAAACAAATCGCGACCTTGAAACAAAAAAACTCTTGTGACAAAAATTCTACTTTGATTTGCGATACTTTGTATAATTGAACTGTTAATAGTACATATAGAAATTATTTAATATCAGCAGTTTAATAGTTTTTTAACGCACAACATCAACACATTTGTCAATAATTGACGTCTTCCTAAACAAATTAAATTATTGTTTCATTAATTTCAACCAATTAATTTCATTAATTCAACCTTACAGTGTATGTTGGACAAATTGAATAATTGAACTGCGCGCCAAATTTCCTCCAAACTGACCATCCTGTTAAATTAAATTATTATTTATTATTTCATTAATAACTAAATTTAACCTTACAGTGCATATTAGGCAGATTGAATATTTGAACTGCGCGCCAAATTTCGTTCAAATTCAGAGAAAACAGATCGCGACCTTGAAACTATCGCATTTGAAAAAATTACGAGAGCGCCCAATAACTCAGAATTAGGTCTTGTAACAAAAATTCTACTTTGATTTGCGATACTTTGTATAATTGAACTGTTAATAGTATAGAAATTATTTACTATCATCAGTTTAATAGTTTTTCAACGGACAACAGCAACACACTTTTCAATAATTGACGTCTTCCTAAACAAATCAAATTATAGTTTCATTAATTTCAACCAATTAATTTCATTAATTCAACCTTACAGTGTATGTTGGACAAATTTAATAATTTCCTGTTAAATTAAATTATTATTTATTATTTCATTAACAACTAAATTTAACCTTACAGTGCATACTAGGCAGATTGAATATTTGAACTGCGCGCCAAATTTCCTTCAAATTCAGAGAAAACAGATCGCGACCTTGAAAATATCGCATTCGAAAGAATTAGGAGATCGCCGAAAGTGCATATCTTCCACGGAATTCCGATTTTCTTCGACTATCCATCGATTTTTCTCAACGTAGCGATTAGAAGTTTCGAAAGTTTCGAGGTTCCAAAGGTTTTCTACGACGTCGAGATTTCCGTGGGCTCGAGGAATCCCCGATTTCTCCGAGTTTCTCCACCAGAACTTTTCTGAATTGTCTTATTTTTATCTCGATCTATCGTCCTCGCGATACGGTGGAACTTTTCAGCAGGGATTTTCAGTTATCTGAAATCAGGATTTTTTATCGTCTCCTCGATTTTACAGTTTTAAAGAAGAAGAATAAAATGAGATGCCGAAGAGATATCCGTGCAACGAGAGAAACTGTAATTATGAAAGTACACAATTTCAGGTTAATGGGGTTTTTCGTCATGTTTAATTAATTACTTCATATTCGGGGAAATAGTTTCACTATTCCGATGTTGTAAATGAATGGTCGCAATGCGGCTACGTTTCGTAATGAGACACTTGTTTCCAGACGAAATTATCTCTGTTGAAAGATATCTAAAATTCTACAGGGTCTTTCAGAAATACGTGGTCTGATCGAAGTGCTCATTCTACTTATGGGGCAAACCTTTGACCATAAGCCTGAAATACACAGGTTCCAGTGAGATTTGAAACATATCTAAGTTTGTTAAAAATTTGCATTAAATTTAATAATTAATTACGACGTGAAGAAGTGGATTCTCTAATTTATTAATGCTTACGAATGGTTGCAAAGCTGTTAAATTATTTCTGCCGTAATATATCTAAAGTTCTAAAGGGTCTTTCAGAAATACGTGGTCTGATCTTAAGTGCGTATTCTACTTATGGGGAAAAGACTAATGTCTTGCATTGATCAAGAGTCTGAAGTACACGGGTTCCAGTAAGACTTGAATTATATCTGAGTTTGTTAAAAATTTGCATTAATTTTAATAGTTAATTAATATTCGGAGAAGAAATTTCACTAATTTACTGTTGTTTATTAATCGTCGTAGTGCAATTAGGTCTTGTGATAAGGTATTTGTATTTCGAAACTAAATTATCTCCGTCGCAATAATAAGCTAAAGTTATACAGGGTTTTTCAGAAACAGGTAGTCACACCTCAAAAGCATATTCTACTTATGGTGCCAGCCCAATTTGTTACAATGACCATAAATCTATCTGCGCCTATAACATTTAAAATATGTCTGAGCTCGGTAAAGATTTGCATTAAATTTAGTAATTAATTCAGACTCGAAGAAGTGACTTCACTAATTTATTAATATTATATATTATGTGAAACGCTCTGTAGGCTTAACAATTCAAGGTACAAATGAGTTATGTAGTTCGTCTCTGAGGTTTTTTTACGACAATTTTTCCTCTATAATGATTTCTAGCTTTATCATTAGTCTTTAAGTACTCCGTTATGTTTGAATGTTAGACAAACCTATTGGTTTCAAAGATTTGGTCTACTTTGTATCTTTCAACTTTATTTCATTGCAATAAAGGTTATTATTATTATTATTATGTAGTTCGACTATTCTTGTCATATGATTTTAATTTAATTTGAAACTTGACCGGTGAAAATAACTTATATCATGAAAAGGAAGACGTTTTGAATTCACGTTTAAAATTCACCCAACTAGCTTGAATGGCGCTATAGGAGTGAAGGTTGAAAGTGCAAGGGATTCGTGTAATTTGACTATCCATGTCAGCCAGATTCAAATCCACGGAACCACTTGTTTGAACGTGTTCTTGTTTATATCGTTAAACATGCTTTGCTTTCTGTTTTCAGATTGTACATCTTCCCTGAATGTTATCCATTCCAGCACAATACAGCAGAGGTAGAAGTACAAGCGTTAAAATAAAAATTTTCTAAAGTTCACCAGTTATATTACGATGTTCTATTTACTCAAAATAGAATTAAAGTTGATTCTCGAGACAAAAAGTATTTTTCCATTGTGCACGGAACCTAACATCAATCCGCAGTTCCCTGGCATCGTGCCCTGCCATTTAGCTTTGCAACTTTAATTTTTTACTAATATATAGATCACAGGTCATCTAAATACAGTTGTGCAAAAGGTCATTGAACCCTCGCCAAATCGAGGAAAAAATTCTCAAGCAACCCAGCTTAATAAATTAATCAAATCGAACGATTTTCCCAAGACACTTTTGCTTTGACTCAAAATGATCTTTCCAATCGAACCACTTTCCCCAGATATCACTTTTTGGCATCAAAATTATTATTATTCTTAACAATTACCTCCACAGTTATTTTTTCCTTTACAAAGATTACTTTTCCAATCTATTGACAAAATGAGGTACTTACAAGAGAGTGGTAAAAATATTAACACTTAGTCGACCAAAAGGGGAGATCTCGTTTCAAAGAAAGACAGTTCTTCCATTGCTATCTTACGAATTCGCCGTATCGCCGAAATCTGCACGATATATGGCGTGCACTTTGTTGTTTTTCTCGGTGGTCGACTAAGTGTTAAGTCATACAACTCTCCAGGATTTCTAGACTCCGAAACAACAGTCTCAGTTTAATCCAATGGATTCTCCCCATCCAATGGATAGCCCAACGTTTGTCGTTATCTGCCAATTATTGTAGAAATATTGAATAGAAATACAAATTAGTTTTGACTCAAATTAGATTTTGAATATAAATTCAAATTAGTTGCAAGGAATATGTGCAGCCATCAAGCCTAAAATTATGATACATCACAAAGTGAAAAGATTGATAATAAGAAACCAAAATACAGTTTTATGTCGCATAACCCCAAAGTGACTACGGTTTACAGAGGGTTAACACTTTACCCACAGGTAGCCTATTAATAGGCTTTTTGAACCCAACGCTTTCGGACTTTTCACCGACCAATCGATTGTCACGGCAATTAATAAATTATTGTTTATCACAGTGGTTTACTGTGCCGAGGACTCAGTGACGAGAATTTCTAATTTTCGAAGAGATGTCGGCACGAGGGAAGTTTCTGAACCCAAGTGACCGGTCAGAAATCAGTACGATATTAATAATTACCGGTCTGTAAAGTATTAAGAATCGCAGATAACACCCCAGCATTGTGAACGGGGCTTAAATTCCATCTGCAGTTCCTTGGCACGGTGCCCTTGCTGACCACTGCTGACCGTATGCAGGATCGACCCTGGTCCTCGGTTTCTCGTCTTCTCCTCTCCTCTCCTCTCAGATCTCCGGTCCAGTTCCTTTCCTTCCTTTCTCTTGCCTCTTCCGCTTCTTCTATTTTTCATCCCTCCTTTTCCCCCTCCGTCTTTCGATCTTCCCGTTTAACTTCTTCATGCGGACGTCGTAGGTAACGGCAGCGGGAAGACGACACTCGCGTTTCTGTTATCTCGCTGCACAGTGTCCTGCACCACTGAGATAAAAAGAGGATCTGCGAAGGGGTTGTGTTCTTCCTTACGATGGTATGGGGTGCTTTTTTATTCTATTTAGTTTTGCAAACGGGAAGAGGCCAGCCTGGTGTGGGACGATTGATCGGAATTCAGAGAGGATTTGGAAATGTGAACTGAAACGTTTTTTTTTATAAATTTGATGGTCCATTTTGCAATTGTTTTCGCTTATTTCCCTCCTATTGTTTCTCTTTGACTTTTTTTTTCTTCTGTCGATTTTATGGCTTTGAACATTTCTTCCGCTCTTTTTTAGCGTCTTTATCTTTTTGACCCCTTTATGTCTATCGTTCTACAGTTTTCTTCTCCTCTGGCTTTTCTAGCTTCCAGTCTATATATCTCTCTCTCATTTCCCCTCTCTCTACTCTCATTCTCTCTTGCTCTCCCTTCTTTGCTACTCGTTCTCTTCATCCCCTCTCTTTTCTCCTCCCTCACTTTTCTTCCCATTCTCTTCTTCTCTCTCACTTTCTCTTTTCACCTCTCTCTTTATTCTCGTCTCTCTCTCTTCTTCTCTCTGTATTTCTTCTCCTCTCCCTCTCTCTTCCTCTGACTCTTCTTCTCTCTCGCTTAGTCTTCTCCTCTCGCTTTTTTCTCCTTCCTCTCTCATTTTCTCTTCTTCTTTCCCTCTTTTCTCCTCTCTCAGTTTTACTATTCTCACCTCTCCCTCTCTTCTCCTCTTTCACTTTCACTATTTTCGCCTCTCTCTCTCTTCTCCTCCCTCACTTCTCTACCCTTACTCTTCTCCTCTCATTTTTCTCCTCTTTCACTTCTCTTCTGTCTTTCTTCTCCTCTCTCTCACTTTCTCTGTCTCTCCTTCTCTTTCTCTCTCTCACCTTCTCTCTTCTACTCTCTCTCTATCTTGCTTCACCTAATTCCTCCTCCTCTCTGCCTGGTTGCAGTTTTCCACCTTCAGCTCTCTGTTTTTCCGCGTCATCCTACCCGTTACCATCCCCCTTCTCTTTCGTCCTTTGACCCACCCTCTTCATCCCCTTTCTATCCTGCTCCATAGATTGCCCTCTCTCCTGCTCTCTCTCGCTTTGCTTCTTCCCGCCATCTCTTTACTTGCTTCCCAGTTTCCATCCTCACTCTATCCTTCCGCGCGATCCTCCTAGTTTCCATCCCCTTTCTCTCCTGCTCTCTAGTTCATCCTCTTCACCCCCTTTCTATCTCGCTCCCTGAATCACTCTCTCTCTTTCTCTCTCTCCCTCTCTCTCTCTTCATCCCCCATTCTCTCCAATTCTCTTCAACTCATCGTCCTACCCCTTCTCTCCCTTTCCCCTCAACTCTCACCCTCTACATCTATACTCCACCCCCAACAAGTACGCGTTCATGCTAATGAATTTCCACGATAACCGGTGCGCACTTGACGGTAATGAAAACGCCTGGAAACTCTCGTCGAAACGCGCATAGCTGAATCGGCTGTCCGTGTCATTCCGCTCGACGATCGGCCATCGGCCAACGAACATCCAACCGATGTCTGAATCCCTCGGTTTGAGTACCACGAATATCCACGTATTTGTGAATTTCAATGGCTCTCGGAGGTTCTTTCTACCATGTTGCTTGTTCTCGTCTCTAGTGCTTTCTATTCTACGTTGGCTATCCACCTATTCCGGAGCGCCCTGTTTTCCTACCGACGGAATATCGTGGACTTGCCGCGCCCTTGACAACCCACTTCCGGCCACGGTGTCTCTTTTAATAGCGTGCTGCATAATTTACGAATAATGTATTTTTTAAATACTGTCGTAATTTTAGAAGGACGTTCATCATGGACGGCGAATTTCTGCCGGTGGAATTATGGAATGACGGTGCTTTCACGTGAATGTTTAATAACACTTTTATCATACCTTTTTACGTGCGGATTACAAGTGACGGACGAATGTCCGGGTATTTCAGAGATAAATAATCAAGTTTTGACGGTGGGCGTAGAGCAAAGTTTCAAATTTTTTTTTGAAACTTTCGAATTATCTTGAATTAAATACTTTGTATTCTAAAACTTCACCGTCCTTCACTTTCCATCAAAATTTCCTCAAAAAAACAACACTAAATCATAAAAGTCACAGCCTAGCACTCCACAGAACTATTGTTCTCAACAGAAATTTCATCGAAGCAATTCTAGAAAACGTTTATATGTTCGAGAAGTACGACAATTGTGCTGTTTTTTAAAATGAAAGTCAAGGCACTCGAATGATGTGCACTCTTCTAAAACACACACACACACACACGTACGCGGATGCAATTAATTTTATTCGAAAGCCACGACGAAGGGTTTTAATTAATCCAACTAATGGAATTTACATGCTCGGGCGATAATACAGACTAATGCGCGCTCACAAAACAGAACTCGTGTGTCTCTACTCGTAAATGCGTGTCTCTATCTATGTATTTATCTATATATAAATAAAGGGTGTGCCACGTAACTTCATCATCTCGAAGATTTCCGTTGCAACACAATATTGGAAAAATGTTTCTTACGAAAGTTTCATAATTTCATGGTAACCGGATTATAACGATATTGTAATATTAACCCTTTGCACTCTGAATCATTCTGAACGATATTTACTAGCTACAAGGCGCCACTTTTTCTAATAACGTGCATTTAGGTAAACCCGATTATATACTGTAGTTATCATAATTTTGAAAATTATATTTACCAATATTAACCGGACTTGGTTTCATCAGTGATATTATATTACAATTATATTTACCAAATGTGTACCACTGATGAAACTCACGTATTGTGTAGTTTTCATTAAATCATTTGACATGTACTTTTTTTTATTGGCATTGATCGAGCTCTAAATTAGCTCTACTCGACAAAGCTTTTCACTTGATTTTGCTTTCTGCTAATAAAACTACCGGCATTAAATCTATTATATAAAAAATTATTTAATAAGCATTTGGAAGAAAGTGGAATTAAAAAATAGAACAGATGACTGATTCGGTAATTTATGTATTGAAAATGTGTATTCAAATAAATTTCTATGTCTTCTCATTAACACCTTGCAACGGGGAAAAATTTTGTCATTATATTTCGCCTTAAAACTTTTCAACTTCCGTTAGAAATATTTTTTCGAATTTTACGTCACGACGGAAATTCCCAAGGTAGGAACAAAGTTAAGTGGTGCACCCTGTATATATGAGTTTATGTCTATGTTCCTGTTTAAGTTGTGTACGTGCGAATAGCAGAACGCAAAGACGGAATGAACGTAAGAGAAAAAAAGCGGCTAATCAGCTGAAGCTGAATCGACGTTAGTCTCCTTTCTCTTTCCATGCTTCACCATGCCAATCAACTCGAAGGTTTCCGTTCGAGAGAACAGTCTTTCACTCACCCTCTTGTGCAGCAGCTCGTTGCACTCCCATGCACGTTGATTCTGCCTCGTGGCTGTGCCTCCACCGCGGTCTACTTCTCTGCCTATCGGACTCACCATTTTTCTTTCGACTGAAAAATGCCAAAAGGTGACGATTTAGCAGTAATTAAGATACTGGGATCATTACATTAGAAATTAACGTATTATTAACCAAAACATACTTTCTGACAATATTTCTGTCATTCATTTCACATTCGTGGAACGTTATCGGCGCGATAAAGTTTTTTGATTGGACTGTCCCTACAACGTGAATTTTTGGACATCTGTAAACTATATTTCTAACTATCGTATAATTCGATATATTAGGGGGACCGAAAAGTAATGGCGCTTTTTACGTTAGATTCAACCAATTAAAGTACTAATTGTAAGTTTTTATTTTTAATATATTCGGTTGGCGGAAAAGTCATGACGCATTTTGCGAACTGGTGGCGGTCGATCATTTTTTAATGCACTAGAGTCATTTACATCTATATTATCCCTATATCATTTAACAGCTGGTGGTTTCAGCGCCATTTTAAAAAAACAATTGAGTTATATCGTTGATTTTTAGAGATTTTACAGTAAGAGTAAGATGGAAGACCAGAGTGCGCATTTTCGCCATATTTTGCTGGTTTACTTCAGTAAAGGGAAAAACGCGTGTCAAGCTTGTGAAAAATTGCGTAAAGTTTACGGTGATGATGCTCTACAGGAACGTCAGCGCCAACGATGGTTCACAAAATGTGGCACCGAAAACGATCTTGGTCCCGACATGGTAGTCCGCTTCGAACGACGTCGAAAGCAGACATGCACCAGAGAAAAGCATTGCTCTCAGTGTGGTGGGATTTTAAAGGTGTCGTAATTTTCGAGCTCCTACCAAAGAACCAAACTATTAATTCGACTGTGTACTGTCGGCAATTGGACAATTTGAACGAATCGATCATCCAAAAACGTCCAGAGCTTGTTAATCGTAAAGGAGTGGTGTTTCATCACGACAACGTGAGGCCACATACAAGTTTAATCACACGTAAAAAATTGGTGGAGTTTGGATGGGATGTACTGTCTCATCCAGAATACTCTCCCGATCTTGCACCATCAGACTTCCATTTGTTTCGTGCTCTACAAAACTCCTTGCGTGGTGTATCTTTTAATTCCGATGAGGCGGTAAATCAGCACCTTGTTCAGTTTTTCGCTTATAAAGATAGGTCCTTCTATGAACGAGGAATTATGAAACTACCTGAAAGATGGCAAAAGGTCATCGAACAGAACGGACAATATATCATTGATTGATCTTTGTTCTCTATATAAGTAAATGACTGTGAAATACATACAAAATATGCGTTATGACTTTTCCGACTACCCAATATTATGTAATCACCCTTATTATCAACAACCACTTTTCTTCTAATGTGCAAATTTTCAATACTGGTTCAGTAAAGATCAATTGGTTTTTGAGAAAAATATCAAGATTAACGACATTACTTTCTGGCCCCCCTAATATTTGTACAGCTGTAAATTATCACAGTTTCGAATTTCTCTAACGCACTCAAGATATCACGATTATTGTTGGCATAGAATGGTGTACGACAGAAATTCCAGCATCCTATAACGTTGATTCCAAAATCAAGAGACTACTGTGTGGAATATGTTGATGTACAAATGACTTTAACACTTAAGGGGGTCATCCCATGTGGCAGCTCTTTTTTTCTTGCTTCCTTTGGGAATTTTCTTTGACGAACCATAAAAATGTACAATCTTGGAATTTTTACCACACGTTCCAGCGACAGCCGTCAATTTTTTTTACAAATTATATTGTAATAGTTTACATATTAAAATGTCGTTTGATTTTTTTATTTCAGATGAGCAACACTTTTGGAATCGTGACAGCTGTCAAAAATACATGAGTGACTTTCGAACGGCGTTAAGTCAATTGCAATCGTTATTTTCGGTTGAAAAAATTACAGTGGACTAAAAAAATACTAATAAATGTGGGATAAAAATTCTAGGATTGTCCATTTTAATGGTTTGTCAAAAAAAATTTCCAAAGGAAGTGAAAAAAATAACTTTTCACCTTCTGCTGAAATGTGGGGGGTGTAAAGTAGACAGTTTGTTTTTTCCTCAGTGATCAGCTAAGTGATGAACGATTTATTGAGGCACCACTTATACTGTCACACAGGCCAAATTTCTCATAAGTGGGAGTTCTTTTTTTCTTTTTCAGGGAAACAGCATGTGTTTTCGTTGTTTCAAATTTCCATCACTTTCGAGCTGCTCAATTTTCTTTCCTGTTTATTTCACAGGATTCATTAGCCTAAGTTACCAGAGGAGATTTTCCTTTCTTTCTGCAATTTCACGATCTTATTATACCATTAAACTTTTATACCGAAGACTCCTTTCAACCTGTTAAAGTTTCATAACTATGCGCGCAGGAAATGGGAGAGAGCGCCTTTTACTCTACGGGTGTATTTCACCCCTTAAAGGACGACCGAGCACTGGATAATCCCACAGAGTTTCCCCTCAAATCGCTCGTCTCAGATTCACAGGCTTCCTTTGTGAGTATTATTCGAGAGTTCGGATTACACTGTGGATGATCTCCTTGTGAGGTATGAAACATATAGCTCCTTAAATTTTCAACGAAATGTATTTTTTTAATTCCTCAGAACAATTCCTCCTTTTTATCTATATTTCATCTTAACTCTGCAATTCTCCTCGAATCTACGTGACTCGAACTAAATATTATGTCTTAACACGTTGACTGCCATGGGGGTATCTGCTGACCGGCGCACAGTGGTCGATTTCGCCGAAATCCTGGCCAAAACCCCAAAATTTTTTTTTAGAATTTTCTAAATTTAGCAATTGCGTTTGATTTGTAACACATCAGAGCATTGTTTTCCATTAATAAAAATTTTTATTGAACAATACTCTTAGAGATATGCAATGTCAAAGTTGGCACTTAAATAATGTAACGTTTTCACGTCGAAATTGAGAATACGTTTTCAATGTGAAATTAAAGTTTGATCCACTTTTTCAGTATTGGTAGCTATTTATCATACTTTTAATTTATAAATATCTTGGTTTCATTTTTTTATTTAATATTTTACAACTCTGTTGGTACTGAACGTAAAACCTATACATTTTTTTCCTTTTGCTAATGAAATAGTTGTGAATGCTGCAAATTGCTGCCGTGATTTTTTTTTTAAATTAAACTTTGAAGCTTCCCGAAGAAGACCTCGTTGAGTTTTCTTGCGACTTTTTGCGATTCTTCGAGTAATTGTTATTTGTTTGTCGCGCGCGCCATGCTCGGGGAAGTGCATTTATGCATAGAGCCGGGCTTTCGTGCTTTACCTAATGAATACTGCTAATCCTTCTCTAAGATCAACCTGGCAATTAACGAAATAATATGTTTATTTCATGGGGTTAAAAATCGGAATGAGTTTAAACAAGCTGGTGGTCTATTGTTTCCAGGCAACAATAGATAGCCGCGGCTACCTCGACCGCTTACCGTCATAAACCGAAAGATCTTTGACGATTCTAATGAGAATCTGGCTAGTTGCAGGTATGAGGGAAATATTTGTTCCTTACAATGTTTCATCTTTCTCCTTCGACCGAAATTTTTATTAAGCAAAGGGAAATTCGGAGATGGAACAGCAATGACATGCTTGTATTAGGATACAGGGACTGCTGCAATAAATATCATTAAAACTGCAGAAGTCCGTGGAATAACATAATATATTTTTTTTTAAATTAAACTTTGAAGCTTCCCGAAGAAGACCTCGTTGAGTTTTCTTGCGACTTTTCGCGATTCTTCGAGTTATTGTTATTTGTTTGTCGCGCGCGCCATGCCCGGGGAAGTGCATTTATGACATAGAGCCGGGCTCTCGTGCTTTACCTAATGAATACTGTGTCTACCATTTTGTTTTTGGAAATTCTGAGTTCGGATTTTTAATCAGCAACCGGAAAAACATAAGACTACTGATTTTCGTGCCGATCCGACAATTTTTCGATACTCGCACCCGCCATATTAGAGCCGCCATTTTGTTTTTGGAAATTCTGAGTTCGGATTCTTAATCAGCGACCAGAAAAACATAAGACTACTGATTTTCGTGCCGATCCGACAATTTTTCGATACTCGCACCCACCATATTAAAGCCGCCATTTTGTTTTTGGAAATTCTGAGTTTGGATTCTTAATCAGCGATTGGAAAAACATAAGACTACTGATTTTCGTGCCGATCCGACAATTTTTCGATACTCGCACCCGCCATATTAGAGCCGCCATTTTGTTTTTGGAAATTCTGAGTTCGGATTCTTAATCAGCGACCAAAATAATACTAATATACCAATTTTCAGCTAAATTGAAAAACTCCTTATAGTTTTGGCCAGGATTTCGGCGAAATCGACCACTGTGCGGCGGTAATCAATTCAAAGAAATTTTATATGATTTATCAATTGAAATATTTAAGAATTTTCTATCGCATGCAATTTTTGAAATATTGGCATTTAACAGATAGAATCCTGCTGAATATACATAGGTATGTCTATTTGTGTTTTTAAAGTTTTTCATTTACAAAGATGGGATTTTAATAGGAAGATTATCACTTCAGTGGAAATGAAGAACGAGCGAAATGGCGGTGGTGTTTAATGTGTTAACAATTACAGTATTTTCGATATTCAATGACTTTTCAAATTTACGTCCGGCTTTTTTGTATAATTTACATTTTTTTTCATTGAATTGCAAAGACTCGAACGTGAATATGTGGTACAAATGAGAAGGAAAGTAGGATTAAAGTACTACAAATATTTTAATCTACGAAGTAAAAGTTTTTACGAATTGATTACTTTTTGAATGACGAAAGCTACGTCGTAAAAATCATTTAGGAAAAATTTTTTAGACGTAATGGAGATTCGAACTCGGATCCATTAATTGAGAGAACGAACCTTCACCTCTGGGACCACCATATCCCCGCGAACATATTTCACTCGGGAATTATTATCCTTTTTTTTGCCATCACGATAATGATTAATATAACTTATCATTAAATATATTGGTTTATTTTTTGCGACAATACTATCATGCCTCGACACTACAATTACACGACTCTACCACAAAATTTTCGTTCTTTGTCCTAAAGTTTATTTTATGATTTTTCGGTTAATTATGTACAAAAACGAAAAGAAAATACCTTTTTTTGAGATAAAGTTTGCTTTTTGATTGTTATAGTAATAACACTCATTTCCGAAAGTTTTAATTAATTCTAATACATTCAAAAATACCGTGAGGTCAGAGTGGGGTTTTTACCTCCATGCATGCTCATTTAGATAAATTTAAAAACAATATGGGAGCGTATTCAGAAGAGCAAGGAGAACGATTTCATCAGGACACTATGAACTTCGAACAACATTATCAAGGCCAATACAATGAAAATATGATGGGAGACTATATTTAGGGTTTATTAAGAGAAAGTACTTATGAACATAAAAGAAAAAGTAAAAGCGTGCACTTTAAAATTATTTTCCACTTTTTTGTAAGCTATTTTGATAGTAAAACTTAATAAAAATGATAAACATATTTATTTGTATGGTTCCATCTTCAATTAAAAATTAAAACCGCAGATTTTGAACAATATCGTTCAAACGGTGTTCTAGATACAAAAGCAAACTTTTTCATGCCATATATTTTTTTTCGTCTAATTACGACCTAAACTATCGAAATTTTATACTTTAAAGTCAAAGTCAAATTTTGTGTTGACCCGTGTTATCGGTGTTATATCTGTGTAGATTTACTGAACAAGTACTTTGGAAAAAGAGAAAAAGAAATAGACGAGAAAAATGATAAATGAAGAAATTTTGGTTTTATAAGATGTAAGTCGAATATTTACTTCTTCATTCTCCTGCCAATTCGGAAAATTTTGTGAAAAAATTTCAAACCGGCAATTTAACTACCTTGACAGCTTTAATGTTAAACTCTCTTATTGTATTGCTTTGTTATTCTATTCTATCTTTTTACATTCATTGCAGTTAGTGGAATAAATTTTTGTGCGAGCTGTGATGCCATTTCTAGGGCAAGGGATTAAACTGATTTTCTAAAATGGACAATTAGAGAAACGAAGGGGAACGGTATTCGATTAGTGAATTTCTGTGTTATATGCAACGTTATCAGTTATTTACGCTATTAATTTATAGCGGTAATGATTGCTTCGTGTAATATCGTTGGTCTACGATGAACAATTTTCGATTGATTTTACGTAATTTCAGAATCTAATAGTTTAAAGCTTTCAAATCGATCGACATTAATTTCTATCTAACCACGAAAACGTACATTTTTTATACTTCATTATTAAAATATTGCGTTTTTGGTGGTAATAATTAGTAAGTGTACGAACTTTCCAATTTTATCGATCAATATCATTGGATATTAAGACGATTTGACATGGTTTCGGATTCCGATATTTTTAGACTTTTAATTCAATAAAAATTAATTTCTATAAAACCACTAAAATGTACTTTTTTATTAAAATATTGCATTTTTGATGGCAATAATTGATAGGTGTACAAACTTTCCAATTTTATCGATCAATATTATTGGATATTGGAACGATTTTACGTGGTTTCCGAGTCCAATATTACGAGAATTTTAATTGGATCAAAATTAATTTTTGTCAAACCACTAAAACGTACTTTTTTATATTTTTCAAATAACACATTAAATTTTTGATGGCAATAATTAATAGGCCCTTTATCGAGCAATATCATTGGATATTGCGAACGATTTCATGTAATTTTCGAATTCAATACTTCGCGACTTTTACTACAATCAAAATTAATTTCTGTCATACCACGAAAACGTAGATTTTTCAAATATTTTTAATAAAATATTGCTCCTCGATGGTAATAATCGATAGGTGTACAAACTTTTCAATTCATTCGAGTACCATCGCAGAATTTCCTATTGAGGTCGGAATGAAATTCTCTAAAAATACGATAATAGAGATTTATCAGCAATATTCAATAAAATCCTGTAATTTTTGATATCTTACATGAATGAACAACCATTTACGGTATTAAACTCGTTAGCGAACGAATGCACAAGGGATTTTCATTATTACTTGCGGTGCTTTATATCCTACCATGGTCCTTTCAGGATCCCCGTGGATCTTTAAATAATTAACCCTGACATACGACCAACTTCGACGGCCCAATTTATGAGCTTTTCAGAAAGTTCGGTAATTTCGGCCTAAAGCCTTAGGGCGGATACGAATATCGCGGAATTTTCCTGGCAATTTCGTGGATATTAATCTCACTCGATCGAGTAATTTCTCTCTCTTCAATTCAACGAGGCCGCAGAAATTTTTTTTTTCTTCGCGTTATGCGTCAGGTGTCTCTCATCTTTATGATTCTGAGGTACTATTTCCATTACAATCACCGAATATTCTCTTTCGATAATTGGTAAAATTTTTGACATTTAAGATTTGTAATTATTTGAATTAGAACTATGCTTTTTTCACACGTTGCGCTTGGAAACTTTTAACATTAATGTACGGCTGACGTCACATTGGTGGAGACCTACTTTCTTAAAAATATTTCTCAAATTTATCTTTTATTATGGTCCACACCAGTCAAGTCAAGGTTTGGCTCGACAGAGCCGTTTCTCGAGCTGCGCCGCCTCCTTCACCTACACATACAGCCGAGATGTCACTGATTCACAGGCACACCGGCGGCGTTACGGCCGTGCCTACTGGTACAAGCGTGGTAGCATGTGGCGGTATATTGGGGCGACATTTATATTTTAAAAATTTTGCGACAGCAAAATGCAAACTTGTTCGCCTCAAAGAATGTAGAATAATGTAAGAAGTTATTGGGGCGATACATCGTACAATGTTGTGTTGTCTTTTAACAGTAAAGAGGTAATATAGGTTTCCACATTACCCATGGAAATATGCAAATGCACTCTTTGTTACAAAGTTATCTTCTGAAAATCTATTCCACTGTATCAATGTCCTTTTCCGCTGAATCGTTGTCGAGAAATCGCATTAAAGTATAAATGAAGAAAATGTTTTTTAACAATCATACAGATGAAAGAAACCGTTGAGATACATCTCTATATGTAAAATTGACAATACTTTGGCATTTTATTACAAAACAACATTGAAATTAAACGAGGGAGAACCACTCTTTGTTACTAAGAGCTTCTTATAATTAATTATGTTTTAATTGGTATATTAGAACTTTGCGTCGAGCATTTTGAGACGAATAAAGTTACTGAAAACATTTAAGACAACTGCGGCGGCAACAATGTGTTCTTTTACGCTGGGAAACCTAGCGTTCTATTATCGTGTAGTTACTTTTAACAATTTGCGCTAATAATTGATTTACAACTATTGGTGCTGGAACACAATACTATATTTAGTCGTAATGCATAACGTAGTGGTTAATTTCGGTAAAATCGTCGCCAGAAGCCCAAAAATATTATAATATATTAATTGTACTTTATTTAACACATATTCGAGCATACTTTTTCACTAACAATACTTTTGTATTACCCTACATGCGATATAGTGCGGTGTGAAATTGTATTTCGACAAATAACCTTTATCGACGTGCCACGCACGACGTTCTGATCTCCGCGACTGACGCGCAAGGCACGACTTTTTCAGCGCGACTGATTGACTACGAATGTCGCCCCGAATACACCCGTGCTCATGCCAATAGGTCCGCTACTATGAAGGGGAGGCAAAGTCAATCAGCGAGCTCTCGAGTGTATAGGAAGGAGTAGCAGGCGGAGCAGCTCGAGAAACGGCTCTGTCGAGCCAAACCTTGACTTGACTGGTCCACACGGTAAGTTCAGTGTCAGTCATCGATGACTGAGGTAGCAGTTAACGTATTAACCAGTGGCGAAAATTCTTTTGAATTTTAGGTCACGAAAATCGAGAGAGGAGAATAAATCTATCTCAAATTATTTATATCCTTCAGTTATTCGTTTTACTTTGCATGGCCGCATAATATTCAAAAAGTCTTGTTTACGAATATACTTTAGTTTTCGTCAAAATTACAATTGAAATTCTTACAGTGGGACTTCCGCCACTTTCAAAATCAACTTTTTCATCATTTCATTAACCAGGAAATTTTTGTTACAAAATCGTGATTATTTTAATTATATCGATATCAATTTGCTTCAGAAAGAAAAGATCATGTAAATATTTAACTATTAAGGTAGCTAACTCGTTTTTTTTTTTGGAAAACCGACTTACGCTTTTTTCAAAATAAAAGGCTCATATATAAATGCTTCACTTGCCAAAGCGATTAACTCTCTTAATCACGAAAAAAATGTAGTAATGATAACATTACTCTAAAAATATTCTATCTTATACTTTCCATATGTTGTTAGATAAAAGATACATATGCAGTAATACAGTCTACATCGTGTTTTTGAATTTTTAATTTAAGGAGAATTTTAAAAAACAATATACATATACTGTTTTATCATTTTTCGCAACTTTTTGTTTTATGGAGTTAATCGATTTGGCAAGGGAGGCATGCATATGGTAATCAAATTTTGAATGAGCCAAATTTCCTCGATCCATAAATCTTGTGTTAAGGATAGAGGCATTGACACGAGTTACATCCAAATTGCAATAGTCACGAACCCTAATTCTCAAAGGACAAAAGAAACAATTGACTCACTTGGACTGTGAACACGTATCTCGCTGTCGCTTGGACTGGAAACCCTGTGGTCGTTCAAGGAAACAACCCTTAGGGGTCCGGAAGGGCTGATCAATCGTTGACTCGAATGGCCACTGGGTGACGTTAACCTGAGCTCTTTTCCCTCGTTGTTGTTCACTCTGCAATTGCAACGTTAATACCATTGATTCTGTAAATGAAACTTTCAGAATTCGATTAAAGTATTTTTTTCGCCGCGGAACAAAACCTTTTTTCAACTTTTTGATTACATTATTTTCGACTCTGTGACCGACACTGCTTCAACTTTCGTATGCAGAGTTAATTCGAACTTTTTGTGCGATCCACTTGCGAGTTTTGATAAGACAATTATTTTCAGTCTGCGATACTTATTTGGGATTTTTTTTATTTAAAAGTTATTTAGACATTTCGAATAATCTTTTTATACTTTTTGTGCGCACAATAATATGGACCTTAAAACTGTGAAACTTTTAACTTTGAAATAATTGAAGATCATCTTATAATATAATTTTGTGGTCGTTTATAATTATCAGTCGCATAATTTCATTATCGCCGTACACGTTTGTTGATCGCATCAAGGATTAATAACGACGCTTCATTCCCGACGATACTAATTGTACAGCGAATCAAGTTGATTTAAACTAATTGGAAAACGCGCCACTTCGATAATCGATTTTATACCTCATTGCAGAGTGTCGTTAAATTGAAAAATTTCTATTTAAATCGAATACAAATGACTTTAAAATTCCACTTGTTTAATGGAAAATATCAATTAGTTTGCGATTCACTGGCTGATAAGTTTGCACGAGAATTTTTCCCCGTGGTTTTCGTACTCGAGCGGATTCTCTTTTCTTTTAATTCGAAGAAATATTTTTTTCCCTCCATCAGAAGTAACCTCGTTCCGCTTATTACGATTCCGGGAAACATTCGGCAAGCGGAAGATTAAAAAAATAATTAAGCTTGGCAAAGTGGAGGAGAAATTCATTCCAGGCTAATTTTCCACCGACCTAATTTTATCCTTTCTGAATTCGCCCTTCGAAGGAAAATAACGCTTTTCCGTATCAGCGCTGTTGTTTCTCATATCAACTGCAACTTCTACGCGTCTTCTATCTCCTTTTTTATAATGGTAGCTCCTTTGAAAACTTATACGCGATGAGCTTTTTCCTATTTTTAAAACTCTAAGCGTTGCGGTAAATTAAAATACGTAGAGAAGAACCGAATATAATGCGAGAAGTATTTTTCATGCTTCGTGGTACACGGTGTTCAAAATGTAAATATGAGGATTGACTCTAAAAGTTATATTAAGGCTTTGCACTCCGAATTATATTTGAATTTTGTTCCCAGTAGTTTTCAATGCTTGAATTTTGTTTTGAAATTTACTTGCACTGGAAAATATAACAGTTTAAAGAAATGATGGGGCGAAACCGCGTTGTAAGACAATTTCGTATTTTCCCAACTCCGTTGGAGCGAAAACGCGTTGTGAAAGTACCGCGTTGTAAGACAATTTTCCCAGCCGCGTTTGAGCAAAAATGCGTTCTAAAAGTACTGCGTTGTAAGACAATTTTCGCATTTTCCCAATCGCGTTTGAGCGAAAACGCGTTGTAAGACAATTTTCCCATTTTCCCAGTCGCGTTTGAGCGAAAATGCGTTCTAAAAGTACTGCTGTAAGACAATTTTCACATTTTCCCTATCGTGTTTGAGCAAAAACGTGTTGTAAGACAATTTTCGCATTTTCCCAATCGCGTTTGAGCGAAAACGCGTTGTAGAACAATTTTCCCAATCGCGTTTGAGTGAAAACGCGTTGTAAGACAATTTTCCAATTTTCCCAGCCGCGTTTGAGCGAAAATGCGTTCTAAAAGTACTGCGTTGTAAGACAATTTTCGCATTTTCCCAGTCGCGTTTGAACGAAAACGCGTTGTAATACAATTTTCCCATTTTCGCAGCCACGTTTGAGCGATAATGCGTTCTAAAAGTACTGCGTTGTAAGACAATTTTCGCATTTTCCCAATCGCGTTTGAGCGAAAACGCGTTGTAAGACAATTTTCCCATTTTCCCAGCCGCGTTTGAGCGAAAATGCGTTCTAAAAGTACTGCGTTGTAAGACAATTTTCGCATTTTCCCTATCGTGTTTGAGCAAAAACATGTTGTAAGACAATTATCCCATTTTCCCAATCGCGTTTGAGCGAAAACGCGTTGTAGGACAATTTTCCCATTTTCCCAATCGCGTTTGAGCGAAAACGCGTTGTAAGACAATTTTCCCATTTTTCCAAGCGCGTTGGAATGAAAACGCATTGTGAAAACAACTTGTCTAAAACTCTTGCCCAACTTAGCAAAAATCGACTCGACTTGCTAGTTCACCCGTACAAAAAAGTCCTCGAGTGCAAAACACTTGACTTTTACCTAATAATGCTACTATTAAGAATAAATTCTGATGGAGAACTTACATAGGGGAGCCCATGCCGATGTCCCCGCTGCTAGCAGCTCTTAAAATCTGCGGATTGACTGCCAAATCGTTCTCCGATTGCCTGGCCGATTGAGGTGTCGACTGATGAAGCGGAAGTTGTTGCTGCCGGTGTCCATTGCTGATTCTGGGCAACGGAAGCGTCGACACCATTGCTGGAGGTTGCGTCAAGGTCCTCTGGGCCAGCTGAGACGTGCTTACAGCCCTCGGTGGAAGTGGGTCCCTTCCAATCACGGAACCTGACCCCGAAGCTGCAAAATAAAAAATATCTTGGTTATTCAACGTTAACCCATCAACTTCCACGATCCCCATTTGGAATTTTATTAATTTTCTAAATGTTTTAACATTCAATTTTGATATTTGACGTGCTTCTCAGAATAAGATTGTTTAAAAGAGTTTGTTTTAGTTGCATTTTTAAGCACTAGTGTTTGTGAATTATTTTTATTTTTACACAACATATTTCTTCCGGAGACAACCAAACCAAGGAAAATTTGGTAGGGAATGGGTTAAGCAGAATATGTGATAAAATTCCCGAAAAAATGACTCCTTCCTTATTCATGCGAAAACTGAATTTTGGTTCGAATAATTCTATCGTATCAAAGAGTTGAATTTGATGAGAAAAAGAACGCAAACAGATGCGTTCTCAATTTCAAGAGAAATGCGATTAAGAAACACTGAAATCTCGATTATTCGAGGTAAAAAGCTGAAATTCCTTTCCTCTATGGCGAACTTCGGTTTTTCTTTCTTCGTTTTCTTCGTCCGACAGAGCCATAAGTTTCTCATTACATTTAACTGAATGGAATGTTTCTTACCACGTAGCAAAATTGTTTTACCACGCTTTTCTTCTTACGGTAGTTATTACATTCTTTATTATTTTTGCCTTGTACTCGCGGCGGAGCTTTGGCTGCTCGAATTGCACGAAATATGTGCCTCGAATAACTGAAAGTACGAACAGTCGACTCGAATTTCTATGGTGATCGATGAGCTCGCGTTCCTGCGGCTTCGTTCTGTTACTCTATGCAAATCAGTGTCAGGCGGAGCTACGTCGATTCGCAGTTTCACTGTTTTTCAAAAATTTTCAAACCAAAGGCCGATAGAATTTTTCCGGGGTTAGAAAGTTTGTTTATTCTGACTTCAATAATGCCATTGTATGGAATTTGAATATAGCAAAATTGCGCGGAATTGTACTTTTTATTTTTGGAAACAGCAATGTAGCGGTGCAAGAATAGAAATAATAAATGAAAACTGTCAGATCGGTGCGCAATTAATCTCAAAATATGTAAAATTTCTAAACTGGAAACTTTAAGACTTAAAAATTAAATACATTAATTAGGCCTTCAAGTAGGGGTAACGTTGGAAAATGCGTTGATACTGTTGAAAATTGCAGTATTTTCTCTTTTCTTCGCGTCATCGATTCGCAATTTTACTGTGACTCAACAATTTTGAAGCCAATCTCAATATAATTAAAATTTCTAAATTAGATTCTGTAAGATTTACAAAACAAAAAAATTAATCAAACCTTCAAATAGGGGTAGAGGAGGGAAATGGGTTAGTACTATTGAAAACTACTATATTTTCTCTTTTCTTTGCGTCCTAGATTCACAAGTTTATTGTAATATAAAAATTTTTAAACCAAAGACCGATAGAATTTTCCTGGCTTAGAAAGTTTGTGTATTCTGACTTTAACAATGCTATTCTCCGGAATATACCTAAATCTAGAAAAAGTACGCTGAATTGCAGTTTTTATTTTTGGAAACAGTAATGTTACAGTGCAAAAATAGAAGTAAGAGATGAAAACTATCAGATCGGTGCGCAATTAATCTCAAAATACACCCTCTTTCCCAAAAGTAACCGGAATGGATTTAAATAAACATAAGTACTTCAGAATACTTGACAAAAATCATTTTAATAATTCGAAGTATTCTCCTCCAGCAGAAATACAATGATTTGCGCATTCAGAAAGTCCATCAAATGACTTTTTTATGTCGCTCACTGAAATGGTGCTGAGGTTGCTCGTTGAACGTCTTCGATAACTTTTAAAAAACGATTGTAACTGGCAATGAGACGTGGTGTTTCAAAAATCAAATTTTTTTCCTCAACACCGCCAGTATTCACCCGATATGGCTCCCTGTGATTATTTTTTATTCCCAAAGCTGCATTTAGCGATGAAAGGAAACCGTTATGCATCAATCAAAGACGAGCAACATCAGCATCATTCCAGTCGGCGACATAAAAAATCATTTGATGCACATTTAGAACGCGGACATCGTTGTATTTCTACTGGAGGAGAATATTTTGAGTAAATAAAATGATTTTTGTCAGCTATTCTGAATGATTTGTATTTATTTAAATCTATTCCGGTTACTTTTGGAACAGAGGGTGTATGTAAAATTTCTAAATTGGAATCTACTGGGACTTATAAAACAAATACATTAATCTCTGGCTGCCTCTCTAGAATATATCGGCATAATAAAAGAGGCAAAATGCAAATGTAATTATGAGAAAGAAGATCTAAATCACATTATTTGGCATTGTGAACTTTATAGTAAAAAAAGGATAGAACTGTTAAAAAGTATTAGTAAATAGAAATTCTACCCACCACTGAACATGAGATATCTGTTGTGTGAACCAAACGTTAGAATCTGTCTTAAAATATTTAGTTTTCTTAAAAAATGTAATCTTCGTATCTAATTACCTAAACTGAATGCAAATTACAATGTAAACCATATAACTCTCAACTGAGAGTTGCTTTTGGATAATAATAAAAAAAAAAAAATACATTAATTACATCTTCGAAAAGGGACCAAGGAGGGAAATGGGTTAATGCTGTTGGAAGCTGCTACATTTCCTGTTTTTCTCCGCGTTATTGTCGTGTTCTTCGAATTCTCTTAACACAATTGCATATCTTGGAAAATGGAAGAATGAAACATGCGTTCCGTTTAATCTGCGAACTGATCGGAATTGCAGTCTCCAACCGCAAATGTCTGTTTCTTAGAAAATCACTCGTAATCGCGGAACTTTCACCGAAGGAATTTCTCTCTCTCTCTTTCTCGTATTTCAGAGTCATCGTTCCTTTGTTTAAAATATACAAAGGGAATTTCTGCATTGACATCGACGAAACATTTGCCTTGCGAAATCGTCATTTCGAAATTCGCGCGTTTTTTGATCTTTGAATGGAGCTACAATCGAACAGAATTAATTTTTTTTCACTAACAATTTATTATTGTATTTATTTTGTAAGTCTTGCAAATTCCAACTTAGAAATTTCACTTATTTTGAGATTAATTGCCCTCCGAACTGACAGGTTTTCATCTATTACTTCTATTTTACACTGTAACATTACTGTTTTCAAAAATAAAAAGTACAATTCAGCGAAGCAAATATTTTTCAATCATATTACCTACCAAAATTCATAATAAACTGCAAAAACTTATAATTAGACTTTGGACTTTTCTTTCGGGAGTTCCACTATGCCCAACGCTATTGAATTTAACTTTGAATTTAATATTCGATATTTTAAATGGTGACATTAAAAAATTAGAAAGTTAAAATTAAAATTAAAAGTTAAAGTATTTTTAATGCTTCTACTTTGTAATGTTTTATTTTAATAAAAAAAAGTTTCAATTCGGTAAAAAGGATTAATCTATCGAAATATCGTTAAAGTTCAATATGCTATATAATTACTGGACTTCAGATTTGTATGTATTTATGATAAAATGAATATGGCTAAAATATACTAAAAGAATAGGGGAGGGTGGGGCAAAGTGGGCCCCTGGGGGCAAAGTGGGCCCCTTAAAATTTTGGAGCTCAAAAGAATAAAGATATGACTATTTTTTGCTGAAGGGACCCACTTTGCCCCCCCCCCCCCTATAACGAATAAAAAAAATAAAGATATGACTATTTTTTGCTGAAGAGGCCTACTTTGCCCCACCCTCCCCTATAATATAGAAATATATCTAAAATATCCAAAGTATCGTATTCGTTGGAATATTTATCGAGTGCAGCAAATTCCTAAATAGGTTCTCCTGTCTCAGCTGTATTTGTTAAACTTGAAATTTGTATAAACATCCGAAGTTTATAATTAACACTTTACCGACCAGAATTTTTTTAACATTGTCCCACTTCTGATCGGTCATTTGCCCGCATATATTTCCCTGATACTGATATCTCTTCGAAAATTGCAAAGTTTCTTCACTGAGTCCTTGACATAGTTAACCGCAATGAAAAGTACTAATTTATTAATTGCCGTAGCGACCAATTAATGAGTTAAAAGTCCAAAAGTGTTGGGCCCGAAAAGCCGATTAATCGGCTACCGGTCGGTAAAGCGTTAACTAAATAAATTAACTTAAAAGTCCAAAAGGACCGAAAAGTTGATTGATCGGCTACCAGTCGGTAAAGTGTTAAGTAATTTACAAAGTTGTATCCTTTTCTGATGCTCAATCTTCCCATTGTTTTCTCTATTTTTGGTCACACGTTATTATAGATAGTTACAATAGCTTAGACCAAGTGCAAATTATTGGTCTATCGGGCGTAATCTGACTGCTTTGGTATAATATGACGATTTGTATCCAATCCAACTAGAAATTACTGCCTCTGCGGTCATTAAAGTACATTGAAAATTTTTGCGTACAGTGTCCTCGATTAATAGCGGACTAGATACCCTTGGGGTGCATTAGATATTCCTATTCGCACAAATTGTCATTACTGGCAAATCAAATGCAGAAATCTGTTGCGCAATGAGGTATCTATTGTCGCAGGAGATCTATACTTTCCTATACTTTTACGTAAACGAAAGGTCTTGTAAATTATTTACTAATAAAAAATTTATTAGATTTTCTTACTAATCTCATTTTTGGATTACCAACTAGGCGACATCCGACACCGAATTGGCCGCAAATCGTTATAATTAACATACAAAATTCCGTTCGGCTTGGCGACAATAGCCAATTAACGTTCGCACTCGATCGACCGAGGAAAACGCAATATCGCAGTTTCCGAGTGCTCTGTATTCCCATCTGCTTGCTCGGGCCACGCCTCGGCGAATTTGCACCGGCTAATCGTGAATGCAGTTTCGATTATCGCGAGATTCGTAATTAGAGACACTGGTCGAAGGATACACTGTGGATTTCCTATTACAATTCTGCTTGAAGGTTGAGTATATGCGTCTAAGAACAGGTAAGCTTGCAATTCTTGGGGAGCACATCTCGAAATCGTCAATTTGTTTTACATCCAAATCAATAAGTGGACCGTTTATTTTGAAAGTGTTGTAAGTTCATTTAAAAAAATGACATATCACGCAATTTATGATTAATTTAGTGTAAATTCGTTTTCATAAATAGTTAATATTTAATATGTTAAAAAGTGCTAATGCTTTGTTCAATTTAACACTCAACCTATCAAACCGGACAAATGACCGGTTCCAAGTTTTTTTCTTTTTTAATTATTTACATTAGTAGAATAGTCATGAAGTAAATATTCTACTTCTGTCTTATAAAACATAAATTAGTTAATCAATTTTCGTTTCCATCTCTTCATTCCTCTTTTTCTAAAGTAGTTACAAAGTATATTTAAATTTGAGTACATATAGCGTCAGTAGTTTTAGTGTTAACATTGCGAAAAGAAATTGCATAGCCATTGATTATGAAGGTCGTGCTGTTGGATTTTCTCTTTTACGAATAGAGCATATTGGAACGTAGAAAAATTAATTGTATATTTCCCTCAGTAATGCTTAAGAGGATGCAGCTGTAGAGTTATGCAGTCTGTTTATGCTCAAGCTGAAAAGCGTCTTTAGATCTTGCTAAATTGTCTAAAAACCTCTTCATAAATTGTAGAATAAAGTTTCTAGTTGATTTTAAACAAAGCGTTTTTATTTAAAGCCGTAAAAACCAATGGGTGCAAGTCCAATTTCCATAAACAGATTGCGGGGTCAGTGGCCACTGGTGGATACATTTCTTTTATTTAACACATGTGTGACGCCGATCTTGCTATACTTTCCACCCAGGCGGCAGCACAAATTTCAAAAGAAAGAAAAAAAGGTGCATCAAGTTTGGATATACTGTGCTGTATGTTCTAGCATAAACACAAAAATATTCGGACGTAAGTTCGCTAGAAACCTCACAAAACAAGTTGTTACTTACTGTAATATGTGTATATCTCAGTCACATCTTTGCTTAAAATATTTTTAGAGCCTTCATTAAATTGTAACATAAAAATTTTAATATTGTAAAACTCTTGACAATGCCGGTCTCACGCACCGATATCGACCGAATGAAAAATTTGCTGTCAATTTCTAGGGACTGACGTTGCTCCCAACGTGTTAACGTGACGAAAGTTACTATTTTCGGTTAATTATGTTCCTTCTCTCCAAAAATGAATAATTTCATATTATCATCAAATATCGATAAATGCAAGAAGAAGTATTAAATCAATATTATTTCATGACAATTGAAAATATCCATTTTATTTAATTTTAAATAAACTCACCCAGAAATAAAACCGATGAATATGAACCAAAGAATAATCTGAGAATCGGAGAATGAAGATAATTCCACTGTGAAAAACAAATGAATGAAACGTAAAAATAGAAGGAGAATTACAGAGGTATAATCTTCCTCGGATGAGGATATTGTTACTGGGAATTTCGAAACGCTATCACATGAAGAGTATAAATAAACAATACCAATATCTTATGTTACTTTTAACAATATATAAATATAGTTAACTCTCAAAACAGAAAAAACTGATACTAATTTATTTCTTGTTATTATCTATAAACAAAGTTGAATTAATATGAAGTATATTTGAAGTGATATCTGATTTTTCAAAATTAAAATTAAATGTTCTTTACAATTGACTAATTATGAAAGTGGTGCAAGTTTATTTGCAGCAATTTATATATTGATAAACTGGTAGAAAGATTGTAAGACTTGACACAATTAACCAATACTTTTTAACTGATAGATATTCTAATCTTTAATTTACTCGAAACAACAGAAAATGGACTTAAAAAAGAAATTATATTAGTTAGTTATAATATTGGTTAAAAAAGAATTCATACTCGCTTGTAAGTATTAAACAGGTGTCCGTATAAGTATCGAACAAGGATTAATATGCGTTCAAGTATCGAGGAAGTATTAGCACCTCTGTATCTACATCTTCGATGTGTATCAGTGGTATAGATCGTGCAGGGATATCGATAGCTCTAATATACCATTAATTCCACCGCCATCGATAATTTGCGGTTAAGGAGTACAGTCAAGGAAATTGAAAGTGACACCGACGGAGATGGCGAACCGCTCTCTGAGATAAATTTCTTCACTGGGTTCAATTACAAGTTCAATCCGTCTTTATTGCACGTCCGTGATTCTGTTGAATACAACTGCGCATATACTGCCAAGTAATTTAATTGTCGCCGGAAGTATTTTCATCTTGAATTGTCATTGTTCGTCTCTGACGCCGACCGAAGTGTAATTGTCTCGTTAATTCAATATACTTACAAGCAGACACGCTAGATAAAGATGTCAGAAGAGCAGGAACAAGTAAAACAAAGTGTTGGATGTAGTCTCTTAGATGAATGTAGAAACTTTAAGGCAAAATAACGTTGGGAAGTGTAGATTTAAAGAAACGCCAAGAATTAATCATTATTAGGAGTTACTGATGAAATTGAAAATTGCTGCCAAAGTCATTGGCGGCAGATTGATTTGACATATCAGGAGCAATATCATTTTTTTATTATTTCAAGGTCATCTGTTATGTCCAGTCCAATCAACACCCTCAGCATTATATCGATCACCACCATCATTGTTAACATTATCATTATCATCAATATTATTATCATAAGTGTTATTATTATTATAGGTGTTATTATTATTAACGAGATTCTTATCTTCGTCATTGCTATTATAAATCTACAATTAATCTGTAAGACACACAAATACATAGAAACTGTCCTTAGGGCCCAATTCACCCCTCGCAAACCTCATCCTCACTTACCAGGGTCTCCGACTCCTACTCCTATCTTATACTAATTTTCCGCATCCACGACTTTCCTGAAAACTCGACATTGATTTTCTTTTCAACGAAAGACTCACCCTTTTCAAACTAAAATACAAGTATTACTGCACAGAAATAAAAGCGATGTTATCAAATATACTAAACTTATGTATTGAATATTCGCGAGGTTAACTCATTCCCTTGCAAAGACAAAGCAATGCTCGTTTCGTAACTTCTTCCTAGCTTTTTTTATGCAATAAACCATTTTTTACCCATCTCTGTGCAAATCTAGGTGTCTAGGTCTCGGTAAAGTTCTAGGTGACAAGATGTACTTTCTACTTGAACGAGTTTAAAGCAATGTTAATGGCAGGAAATTAATTTCGACGTGGAAAGCAACTTATTTTCTTTCCGACATATTTAACGGTAGCCGAGGTCAGTTCAGGGTCACTCAAGTCTCATATCCGTCTCAATTATGCCTTTCACATTCTGGTACTTTTTAAAACAATAAAATAACCTTTTACCCTGCACAATCTTCCTTTTTTCAAGCATGATTGATATAAAACATTCAACACATTCACGTCGGCGCGTACCACCGCACAGTGGAACGAAATGGGTAATCTAGGTGGAAAAAAATGAAGTCTGGGATTTGAATTTTAATAATCTTATCTTAATCTAGAATGTTTGCTGAGACCAGTGATAGCAATAATAATCGATTTTGCAATTAACTAAATGCAAAAATCAGCGCTTAAAAACAACAAATTTCAACAGCGCGAGAACGTACAAATACTTCTCTGAAATTAAGATACTGTTAGAGGCATTAATAATTATGCGAGACTTTTTATTTTATGCACAGTTTATCATCATTGGTTAATCTTGAAGTAGCCAAAACGATTTTTCGAAAAATTATTTTTTAAAGAAGTTATGTAAGTTTTTTTAGACACATGTTTTACGGAGGAATTTGTAAACTTTAGCAGAGAAAAACTTATATTGTTCTTCCTAGTGCCACCTTGAAATTTTGAGGGTTTTATAGTTTGAACCTTGTAGTAACAGCTTCTGCAAAAATCGGCTGCGCCTACCTGCGCCTTTTGTTGTTATAACTTTCTAAAGTTTATGTGACACAGCACGGCTGGCGACTTCCCGTGGAGCGCGCGGTCACAAAATGCCCAGATGTCGTCGACGTAAATATCGTTCAGCAATTATAACATCTTATTGGCAACATTAAGAATGGAGACTTCTGAAATATCACTTTTATTGCTTAATTGCTCTTATTGTTAGTTTGCCATTAGAGACTAACAAGCTAGGTAGTTAGGGTGAAAATTACGGTACACGGATCACTTAAACAATGAATAACTAAAACGTACCGAAAGGAACCGGGCTGAAACTTTACATATATATTCCTTAGACTATGTAGAAGTAATTAACGCAAAAATTTCATGCGAACATCTGCGCCCTTTTATGTTATACCTGTCGAAATTGAGGGATACGGTTCGGCTGTTGAATTTCACCGTGGCGCGCGATCCACTTAAACAATGAATAACTAAAAAGTACCGAAAGGAACCGGGCTGAAACTTTACATATATATTCCTTAGACTATGTAGAAGTATTTAACGCAAAAATTTCATGCGCGTACCTGCGCCCTTTTATGTTATACCTGTCGAAAGTGAGGGATACGGTAAAGAAAGACTTTAGTAGGATATTTTTCATTAATTATCTTTTTAACATAAAGTCCAACAAAAAAATGACTTATGCAAAAGTTTCTATATTTTTTCCGTAGAATGAAAATCCGCAAAGAAAGTTATAGGTTTTCGCATAAAAAATGGAGTTGACCTTTAAATAACATTTAAAAAATATAATAAATAAAAAATTAATGTTACACTGATATTCTTTCCACGATATTATGAAACTTTTGTATAAAACATTTTTCTCTAAAATGAACGGTTCTCGAGTTATTATTTTTTTCCACCTAGATGGTCGATTCGTTCCACTGTGCACCGGTGGCTCGCGCTTCAATATCTTTCAGATGATGGTCTTGACCCTCTATGGGCCATTGTAACTTTGAAGTAACACAAAACAAATCTTTTATTTTTCAAAATCGATTTTTTAACTTTCTCAAATATTACAAGCTGCCTCTTCAAAACTTATTTTCTAATATGCTATCGTGCAACTAATCTTCAGATCTCACAGAAAATTGAGCCCATTGAGGGTTAAAATAGCCCGTAGGAAAAAAGCACAAATTGCAACGTCGGCGTGACCATTTTAAACAATAGCATAGACACGAAAAAATACAATATCTTATCGAGTTTTTTAACGATATTGATTTAATTTGAAACTATTAGGATAAAAATTGTAAAAAAAAAGATTAAAAAAAAATAACAGTCCTTTAGGTAGATACGTTTGGAACGGAAGGAGAACGAGGCGACCCGTATTTCATAGAACGACGTACGAACGTCTCTCGAGGTCGTCTGGTCGGTTAAATGTACAGCTTAAAAACGAACAAAAATAGACGAAGAAATTCTATTAAAATTCTTAAACGAAATACCAGAGCGTCTCGACGGAAGTTTTTAGATCTCCGAGTATTCTGGCATCGGGAATGCCATGGCGTCTCGAGTAATTGAATTCAGCCTGCTATTTTTACGAACAACGGCCGTCTGTGACGCGAACGATGCGGAAAATTTTTCGCGAATGCGGCTCGCCTTTCGAGAACTGAACAAGCAGAAGTCGAGGGAGTTTTTACGAAAGTAGAGAAAGCTCTCGTTGTACACCTATTTGTTACAGTTCGCGGAATTACGTAGGGGAGAAACAGTTTGGTAGGATAAAAGTAATTAACGGCCGTTGCACTTTGTCAAAAAATTTCTCCTTGCTCCTTGGAACTTTTAGTGCTAGTGGTTAAAGTACTTTCACGTATTTGTGGTCGATGTTACGATACTGATAATTAACGTTTTTGGCAGCAGGAATTTGCAACCCTTCGAGAAGTTGTGGGGTGTCTTGCGAAAGAAACTTGCTCAATGAGAAAATCACCCTCTTGTAATCTAAACTTCCGCCTTTGGTAGACTGGTATCAAAGATTTTATCCTTAAGACTTTGTATATTATGATTATTTCATTATTATTAATTACTTATTTTGCCAGAGCAAACTGCAACCCCCTACGAAAGTGCCATAGAATTTTGTAGGATCCCGGATAAGAATCTAACAAATATGTAGTCCCCGAATAAGCTCTCACAAATATTCAAAATTATTATTTAACTAAGCAATATGACTTTCACGCTTGCAATTTAATTTTGGCGAGGGTGGCTTAACTAACTTTTATTCGAAATTTAAAAGAGTGTTTTCATTAGTATGAGACTCTTTTCATTTATAAATGGCATAATGCAAAACTGTCAAAATGAAATAAAAAAATTGTTTTCTTTTCGTTTAAAAACCGTGCAAATTGAGGGTCGGGGGTATTAACCCTTTACACTCGAGAGGCGCCGCTACGTTGTCACTTGGCAGGTCTCGAATACTATTTTTTTATTTACGGCAAGATAAGATATTTGTATCCCAAATTTTTTCGTAAACTCGACTCCTATGATATGCATACTTCGTATAAAATTATTTTAAAGTGCCCATAAAACATTTACCTAATATAGCCAAAATCATTTCAAATTGCTGGTTCGCCCAAGCAAAAATGCCCTCGAGTGCAAAGGGTTAACATTATCTTATCGAAAGTCATTGATCAATTTTTATTTCAACCACTGAATTCTCAGTTATCTTAGAAACAGTCACAAGAAATCGTATGCCAAGGGGTTAATGCCATTTCTCACGAAACAAAGTAGCTCTCGTTTCGTAACATAAGAGATAACACGTTTGTGTTGCATCAAAACCGTAATTCTACTTCCGGCATGCAATCATCACACTATAAAAGCATCATCTTGATAGATATCAAATATTCTAAAGCAAATTTATAACTTGTGTCCAGCGCTTTAGCGAAATCGTCCACAGGGTCACTTTTTGGACCACTTTTCAAGAAAACGGTCCAAGTCTCGGATCTTCGTCCGTCAAAGTGTGCGAAACGCATGCAAAGCAGCCTTCGAGGAGGCAAAAGAGGGTAAAGAGGGTAGAGAAGGGAAGAGAAGGAGTCCAAGGAGGAGAGGAGTAATTGAATCCCACGGTGGCGGGCTGTTAGCGGCGTTGAGCGGCCGTAATGAGCGACCGGATGTTTTGCGGACATGGGAATGGCACGGAACTCCTACTAGAACGAAATAGAACGGAACTCGCGAGTGTCGGTGGCGGAGGAGGGGGGATTACCGCAGGAACCGCCTCGTTTGAGAACAGACCGAGCCAGAGACACGGGAAAGGACAATTTATCGCGTGCAATTAACCCAGCCTCCGAAACCAGGCCATCCGCGTGCAGTTACGTAAGGAGACCGGAGTTGGTGCGTCGCGAGACTGACTCGCGTCCAACTATGAGACCGTTTTGTCATTAGTTTCATCCCGGTTCTCTCGTTCTTCGTATTCGAGGAACGAGGGATGCGTCGAAGTCGTTTTGGAAGGCTGGGGGATGAATGTGACAGTTGCAAGAACAATTGCAACTTGAAGGGGAAGAATTTCATGATTTTGAATCGCTTTCAATCTTTGAGTACTTTGGGACAAGCGACAAGCGATATGGGAGTTGTTGTAATATAGAGGAGCATTTTTTAAAATTTGTAATTTGCAAGATCTTCGATTTGATCGTGGAAGAGCGATGGAAACCTGGATGCTTAACACATTGTTATTTTGAATTTGATAGATTTTGCAAAAATAGAAAATTATCTATCGCATTTACCATTTCACGAGTGTCACTCGCTATTGTACAGCAAGTGATTAACTTATTCAAGATGAATTATCTTCCAGCCCCCGCGTTGGATTAGAATTTAAACTGTCGTTGTCTCTATGAGATTTTTCTAAATTATCATTTCACATAAAGCAAGTGTAGTGTCACAATTTTTTCTTGTTTGAAAATAGTATACAATTAGTGAGTGCGAAAGAATTTTGCATAAATGAGAGTGGATGTTTAGTCCCTGGATACGGAGGTAATGAGGGAATGTAATAGAAAATACGCGCTGAAAGAAAGACGAAGAATGGCTACTGTCGGAAAGAGTATCGAGGGTGGATGCGAGGGTGAATTTTTGGGAAAGTCAGTTCAGTCATAGACAGAGTGGAGTCATGAACGGGGTTCAGCCACGGAATGAGTTGAGCCATGAAACAGAGTTCAGCCATGAACAGAGTTGAACCATGGATAAAGTTGAGTCATGGATAGAGTCATGAACAGAGTTGAATCATAGGCAGAGTTGAGTTATGAATACAGTTGAGCTATGAACAGAGTTGAGCCATGGACAGAGTTGAGTTATGATTAGAGTTGAGTTATGGATACAGTTGAGCTATGAACAGAGTTGAGCCATGAACAGAATTCAACCATAGACAGAGTTGAGTTATGAATACAGTTGAGCTCTGAACAGAGTTGAGCCATGGACAGAGTTGAGTTATGATTACAGTTGAGTTATGATTAGCGTTGAGTTATGAATAGAGTTGAGCTATGCACATAGTTAAGAACAGTGGAAAGTATAATCTTGAGAGCAGAGTTCGAGAATTTGTAAAGAGTGCGAGTTAGAGTATTTAGAGTGTTCATTGATTAATTTGTTTATTACGTTCATACGTCTTGTTTGTTGTTTAGGCTACGGTACTATTAGTTTAATACATACAATAATTTAGGAGAAACTTTGTATGAGAGAAATATACATATACATAGAGATCCTACACTAGTTTAAAGGTTGGGAAGTCACCTTGAACGGTAGCTTCAAACAATAAGTGAAATCCATTAAATCGAGATTCCACTGAGCGCACGTCGATCAAAGGGATATTAACAACTCATTTTCTCGAAAGTACAAACAGACAAAATCGTGCCGACAAATGCGGAAGATCCGAGTACCGTCGTTCTATTACCTCGACTCCCTGCCGATAGATAAATCCGAGCAAATCGACGGCATTCGCGATGCAACGTCACGCATTCCGGCAGTTGGACTGAATTCCAGTCGTGGCAGGTGCAATCGGCATAAATTCTCGGCGCAATCGGGACTTCCGGTTCCGGTAATGCGCCGTGGAGGTTTTTGCGCTATCTCCGAGTTACAGATTTTACGCGCATGACTCCAGAGCTATTTCAAACCACGTACATTTAGAATAGGTCGAGGATGTCTTCGTCAACGTTTCAACCTTTCCATCGAACATCGAAGACTGGCGAAAGAATTGACGCAATTCCTCATTTCTTTTTAATTAATATTTTACCGAGTGGTGTTTTTTTATTCTTCATTTTTTTTTCATTAACATTTTATCGAGTGGTACTTTTTTAAACGTCCTACCCACTTTTGACCGGTCACCTGATGCTACCGGTAGGGAATGTGTTAACATTAGAACTACCGGTGTTAAATCTATTATATTTCAATATATGAAATACATACTTTGAAAAAAAAATCAAGTGGTGGAAAGGATGATAGTTTTTCGGTAATCTCTCTTTTATAAGATCCAAGAAATTTCTAAAAACATCCTGATGGGTATAAAATAGCAATAAATAAAACTCGATATTTCGGGTCTGAAGCTATAAAAACCCTGTCTCCCGAATATCACGTGCAACAAATGAATAACAATAAGTCGTAGAGTAACAAAAAGTAGTAAGAAAATTCAACGAGTCCTCAATCGTGAAGCTTCAAAGTTTGTTTTAAAAAAATCACGGTAGTATTTTGGGTTCCTCCTAACGATTTCCTTAGGAGAAGAAAAACAAATTTATAGTTTTTTTAACCATCGCAGTTGCAAAACATTAAATAAAAAAGATGGAACCAAGATATTTATAAAAACCCTTTTAAAAACGAAATTTTTCGTGCATTGGATTTGGCCTGAGATCTTAATATAAAATCATTTTAAAGCATCGGAAAAACACTTGCTTAGTATAATCAAAATCGTTTGGATTAAAGTATGACAACTACCGATACTGTAAAAGAGGATCGACCTTTGACATCACATTCTCAATTCTAACGTGAAAATATGACATTATTCAAAACACAACTTTCAGATTGCATATCTCTAAGAGCGTTGTGCAATAAAAATTTGTATCAATGGAAAATGATGCTCTGATATGTCACAAATCAAAAGCACTTGCTAGATTTTAAAAACCGCGAAAAAAATTGAGAAGAGTTTCGGCAAGGATTTCAGCGTAGTCGACACATGTGCGGCGCTAGTCAACAAAGGGTTAATGAATTCTTTAAAAGCTTCAAGATAGCCACTATTCCGTGAACGAAGTACACAAATGAAGCATAAAAAAGAATGAAATTGTCTGCCCTCGAGCAATGCCACAAGTGAATTATAACGAATGAGTTTAATTTGGCGTAGAGCGCAGCATCTTCCCGCTCGACAATGCGAATTCAATTTCGACAACCTTGCCAGCAACTCGTAGAATTTCATTCCAGGCCACTGACGGAGGAAAGCTCTCTTTATGCGTCGAAAGATATCAAATTGCGTTCGTGGAATTGTGAAAATACCGAGGATCTGGTGGCGTAAATAAAAATTCCAGACGAAACAGTCGTGAAACGAAATTATTACGTCGACGGGAGTCTAAATATACGTGGCTGGTCAGCGGCCGTGCGAAAAAGCAGGTAATTGAGTTAGTTAGTTTGCTCGGTTTATTCCCAACTCCAAGTCCAGACTAATTTCTATCGACCCATTTCAATGAGCGACCATCTCCGACTGCATCGACGTTATTTAATGCGATGCTTTATTTAATCTGTATATAAATATCTGTATATGCTCTATCCTTATCTCTCTTTCTAACACCTATACATTTTCATTGATTCTTTTTTGCGCTCTCAGTCCTAAACTTTCAATCTCAATTGATCTCTATGGTTCAACTCTGTTCATTTCTTTTTCAACAACTCTTTTTCGTTTTACTCGTTCTGTTCTTCAGTCTCTGACAGTAGTTCCTTAGCGCATAAATCTAGTTTCTCTGGATTTTAATCGCTTCATCTCTTTGTCTCTGTTTCAAATTAATCCCTTGCCGCTCAATAACGAGTCTTGATGCAGTAAATAGCAGATTTTTAAGCTTTACAAAACCGATGGAATTGAAAGCGCCAATGAGAACCGATACGATAGAATTATATTCATGGTACTAACATTACGTTAAATTTTACGAAATGCCAAGAATCACTGATTAATTTAAGTCGGAACTATTAGGGATGCAGATCACGAAAGAATTGGTACAGTAAGGGGTTTTCTGTATCTCTCAAACTCTCTTATTTTCACTTGTCTCTGTGTCTTTTGTATTATCCTGGGCTTCCTTCTTCTTTTCGACGTTTCTGCGCTTCACTCGCAAAATTCTCTGCGCACATGTTCAATAAATATAGACGTCCCACTTGGCAGAGTTGCAGAAAAAATCAAGGTGTCGCCAAACAGCATCTGCGGCGTGCCATCGCAGAGGGTGCTCATGAATCCGTCCTCGAATTTTATTATACACATTAGAGAGTGCTACAAGACTACATGTTATCTTCCAGTTGGGCATGGAATTAACCTTTTGCCCTATACTGACGCGTGTCACTCATGATGTAATAGGAAATTCTGAAATTTTCCAGAAACTATTAAATTGAAAATACATATATGTCGATCACGGGGCGATCAAATTATTTGTATACTTGTAGTATTGGTTACTAATCAATGCTAATTTCTTTATTTCACCAATTACTTACTTCTGAATTGTTGCGCATTCAGTCAGAGAAGAAATCATGGGGCAAAGGGTTAACCTTTTACCGCATGGTAGAGTTTACATGTTACAATTTTCGTTTACAATGTTCAATTAAGTTAAAAAACAAAATTTGCTGGCTTGCTATGGCTGCTTTTCAAATCAACAGTTAAAGACAGATTCTTTAACGTCTCGGCTATTCTGCAAAACTTTGAAAGCCAAAAAACAACGGGGTTGAACGAGGAGAATTTCAGAGAGGCAATATTCCTTCACGAATCCACGGTGAAAAGACGCCCAAGGGGATTGGAGCAGGGACTGTTCACCCTATGATTTAACCTACGATGCTATGGGGCTTAATGGCGAACATTCCAACGTCGGAAGTGGCATGGAGGGGTGGCTACGATTGAAAGTCGGAGCAGCGATTTGGGGGTGATTTCGCGAGGAGTGGTTGCAGCGGCGATCAGAATTCTATTTGCAATATTTTTGGGGTGACTGTAGGGTGAAAATTGTAATCGAAACGATTAGTACGCGTTCTCGATTGAATACTTCTATCTATTCCTCTTCAATTTTTATAACGATTCGTAGATTTCGATTTCTTTTTTCGAATTCTAGCTATGGAAAATTAATAATATTATTTGGAGATGATTTCGGCAGAAGTGACGATCAGAATTCGATTTGCAATATTTTTGGGGTGACTGCAGGGTGGAAATTGTAATCGAAACGATTAGCACGAGCTCTAGATGGAATACTTTTATTTATTCCTCTTTCGTTTTTATAAGGATTTGGAAATTTGGATTTATTTTCTTCGATTCCTCGTTTCGAAATATTAAAGATGCTATTTGGGGAGGGGGGGGGGGGGGGGGTGATTTCGGCAAGAGCTGTGATCAGAATTCTATTTGCAATATTTTTGGGGTTGCCGAAGGGTGGGAATTTGACACGAAACGATGTTTGGTGACTTGATATCGAATGTTTCGACATTTCTGATCTTCTGCCACTTCTTCTCTTCTTCTCTTCTTGTAGTATTGAGAAATTAACACTAGATTCATGGATGTTGATACACCTATTTTTCTAAAGTCTACCAATTTGACGTATACAAGAAAACTGAAGTTTTTTGCAAAGAAAATAGTTCCAAATCGATTTAAATGAAGGGTTTATTATTAAAAAATTAACCAACTAGTGTATTATATATGTATAGTAACCAAATTTTGAATGAGTCAAATTGGCTCCGTAAATCTAGTGTTAAAGTTGCAATTTGAATATTGTTTCACGCGTATTTTAATTACTAGTTCCCTTACCCGAAAAGCCCTCAGCAGTTGAACTTTTTCATACTTCTTCATCTAAATATCTATATTTCAATATTTCTTTCCTTTTTCGAATATCTAAACTTCTTTGTCGGGTTGCTATTCATTTTGATGTGTTTCAATATAATCTTTAACATTAATGGAAACTTTCAAAGTTTTCGACGTTACTTCCCAAATGATTAACCTTCTTTTTCCTTAATAATTTTTTTCATGAGACTTTTTACACTGTACGTATTTGCTTTCTGAATGAATCTGTACGTTCAACTTCCAGCATTCAAAATACATCTGCTCTGCCAATGGCAGAAAGGGTATTCAACACAAATATTACCTTTTCAACTTACAAGCAAAGTGGACGTAATATTCGCTGGAGCATCGAGAAGACAAACCACGTGCAGAAACGAGGGAAACTGAGCGTAGGAGGATGCAAGGTAGAAGAAGAAGAACAAGAAATTGATCGAGCTGCTTCGGACAAGCCGGGGGCAGTAACGCACCTCCATTCGAGGTCATTTGTTGTATCGTTCCTCGACCTGTTGCTCTGCCTCCTTTTTTTCTATTTTCACCCTTTTTCCCTCTCTTATTGCTGCGGTTTCAACAGAAAAAAAAACAACAAACGAAGCCGAACATTCAGAGTTTCTGCGTTAGGGGTGCTTGACAAAGATGTCCTCCTCAACTACAAATTACTCCTATCCTGCGATTTACACGGATGATAGAACAAAAGCAATAGTATACTTCTGAAAAGTATCAAAAAACTATTCCTTCATTGGAGATTGTATAAAAAAATGTCATACATTAATAACTTACAAATAAGTATTGGTGACTCAATAATTTATAATGCTCCTTGTTAAGTAAAAACTTCGAGTAATCGATTCTTGAGATATAGCGAAAACGTTGCAATCCGACATTCATACATCGATAACATCACAATTTCGTATTTTTTACAAGCAACTAGGGCTGTGTATTAATTTAATATTATTTTATTCATCGCCCCTACGAATGAAAACAATATTGTAATCGACGTTCCTTCAAAGGATACTGAAATAATTTCTATCAAAACTGTCATTTTTATAATACTGAAAATTTTTCGCCGCTTTATCGAAACCAACTGCTACCTAGTGGAGAATCATGTACAGGAAGACCCCGTTTAACGCGGGGGATACGTTCCAGTAAGTTCCAGCGCTAAACGAAGTAGCGTTAACCCATTTGCATCATAGCGCGGAATAATCCCCGATCCGCGACTTTCTGCTATCACCAAGCACGGAATATTCCGCGAGCTCGCGACTGTCTACACATACGACCGACCACGCGCGGTGATATGGGCCAGTCGTCAGTTGAACGCCGCGGATGCCTGGACACGGCGCCTTAAGTAAGCGCATGATGCAAATGGGTTAAACGAGGTCATCTTAACACGTAAATCATAGGAATAAGTGAAACAGATCAAAGAATAAGAAAATTTATCAGTTCTCTTTTTGTTTAATTTTGTAACATTTATTGTTAAATAGTTTTTTATTGCATCAATTTTAGACTTATTTATTAATATCCATTTTTATTCATAAAAACATTCATGAAAATAAAAAAGTTCGAGTTAAGGTGTAATGTTTGTGACGAGGAAGGTTCTTCTTCATTTAATATTTTTTTTTGTGATTAAGACATCTAAAGTCGTTTCTCTTTTCCCATTTCGTTCAACAAGCAGTTGCCGATAGCACGACACCGCATCAATGACACTTTATCTTGCCTTTGAACTTCTATCAAAATTTAAATCATTTTATACAAACTAATTCATAATTTCCGTTATAGTGGCTAAACTTTTTTTTTAGAAAATCCGTTGAGAGTTCCTCCTGCTCCTCATTTTCAGAAACACTAACTTTGTCATCTTCGTGCACTTGTTGTTCGACTAATCCTTTAAGATCGTCGTTAAAAAGGCTTTCATCTGTTGTAACTTGCAATAATTCATCAATAACCTGCGCATTTATATTATCCAACCCAGTGATTAGCTAGCTTGACAATTTCGTCGACTTCAACAATAATACTGAAACAGTGTTAAGCGGAGCAGCGTTAAGCAGGTTCTTACTGCCCGAGTCGAAAAGGTAGATACAATTTTAGACGACCGTACTGTATTTGTACTGCGTTTGCATCGAAACTTTGTACTACTTCTGCACTATATTTGCAACGTGAACAAATGCATTTGCAGCACATTAGAAAAAGGCCATCCGTATAGCTCTGTTGCGCGTTTGTACTGGATCTGCAGCGTGTCTGCATGCATCCATAGCACGTTTGCACTTGATTTGCAGCATGTTTGCAAATGTTAATATTCCGTTTCTATAGAGTTATTAAAAATATGAAATTACAATACCTATTCTTTAACTTATTTGTATTTAATTGTTTATTAAAATCATTACGAATCGAAATTTTATAAATCAACGTAAAATTTATATAAATACAAAATAAAAAAATGTAAAAATAACATAATTATACGTATGTGTATGTAAATATATAGGTATATCTATCTAGCGGTCATTTATAAGCTGTTTTATTTTATTTTAATTGAGTATGCTGATTATCATTATTATTATCAGTTTCGGTTTGCGAAGGATTACCAAATTGTGGAAAGTATTGAGGTTGTTGATATGGGGAGTAGTATTGGCTTTGATTATTTAGATAGTGTTGATTGTAATTCACTAAAGGTGATCGATTTTCAGTATAGTACGGGGGGTTTGTAAAAGTTGTACAGACTCAAACTGAAATATGTGAATGTGCAACTAATGTCGGACGAGACTACTTCATTCAAATACCAATTATTAACCAGTTGCAAAATTTATACTCAAATTCAGAGTTTGATCAGAATCTTAATAATTGTGTTGAACCTCGTGACATGTACAAAAAAGCTAGCGACCAATATGACTTAAGAATATAGGTATAACCATCCCCTGTCATCTCCCACATCATAGATAATTCCTCGGCCTTTGTCGTCGTCATTTTCCCGCTCAACTATCCTCACGCAACGATTCCTCGAGAGTCAGTAGGTACGATTGCAAGTAGCAACTATGCCACAGGCAAGAGTGCCGACTCGATGCCAACTAACGGTATCTGTAGTGATCAAGTAGGTCAGACGAGTCGATACCGTCTCTTTGTCTCTCCTCGTGTAGTATCGCTTCGAGGTTCGAATTATCCAGCGAGGAGATAGCTGGAGGATAGCTGCTGGAGCTTAATTGCCGATGCGGCCCTCAGGGAGAACGTCGGAGGCTAATACGCAACGCCGTGGAAGGAATTTCAATTGTCGTTATACATTATTCCGCGGCCAATTACATCCCATTGGGCAATTTGGAGATCGATCCATCCGAGATTCTCGGGACGCTGAGGATTGAGATGATTTTTCGGAGTGTTGGCCACGTAATGACGACTAAGCCTATTTGCTCTTCTGGATCCATTGGAATAAGAGAACTTTCTGCTTTTGAGTATACGTTGGGGTACAATTTACGACTTGGGCCTTGAGAAAGCAAATCTTTCTAACCGTGCAGACTTGGCCCATCTGGCAAACACCCTTCGATGTCCGAAGGGTGGCACGTGGCGATTTATGTGATCTGTCAATGAAATTGGGGTGACCAATGACTTGAAATTTGCAATGAGTTGAATCAATGAGCTTAGTATATATGAGAATTAAACTGAATCAGACTGAGCTGAGCTTTGGCGTAAAGGAGCTCAAAGATTAAAGGTGTTCAGCAAAAGAAGCGGGATTAACCCCTTGTCGTACCATTTCTTTTGAGACTGAATGCGCAATAACTCTGAATCAATTGTTAAAATAACAATTTATCCCTAATTTTAGATATAGTATATGAATTAAAAGACCCACTGATATTTTTAATTTAATAATTTTTGGAATCTCTCAAAATTGACTGTTCTATTTATGGTGTCTCGAGTGTCACTCGTTATTGTACGGCAAGGGGTTAAGATAACAGTGTTAGGGAGTTGAAAGGTCAAAGAAAGAAAGTAAGAATTTTTCAACTTGGAATGGTGATTATCGATAACGGAAATTAGGATTTTGAACTTAAGATAATGGTTGGCAGTGAATTAAGGATTGGTGACGCATGCTTAGGTCAAGTTGCCGATGTACAAAATATTTGTAACGATAATCACTAATCCAGTCGGCCATTCGGTACATTTCAGCTTTTGAGTAACTCTTTTACCTTTGGAAGAATGAGTTCACGTTTGTATGGTATTTTGATGACGGTTGAAATTGCATCTATCAAATTAGATGTTAAAATTGAAATTTCTTCGAACATCGAAGGAGAAATATATTTCCCGCGGAAAATCGATTCCATCCACGAAGAATAGATTCGAGCCGGACACCGCGAGTCGAATTTCCGTCGATGTTCAAACAAAAAGTGTAAATCGCGAGGAAAGTTATTCGAAAGTTCAACATTCGATCGACTAGCATCGTCTTCTTCTCGTCATCGGCATCGAAGAGAAGGATGACGATGGCAAAGTGGACGAGAAATCGGCACGCGGCAAGAAAACTGAGACTCGAGGCAAAAAGTGGCGAGGAACTACTTCGAGCGAGCAGAATCTTCGACTTGCTGTTTGCAGGTGGAATTGTTTTTCTTGGACAACAACTGGACCCGTAACGGATGCTTCGTTGAGAGAAAAGAGAAGCCGGCAAAAAGAGGCAAAGAGGAGCGATTCTATGATCTCAAATTACTTCCCGTCTTGACATTGAAGAAATGGTAGAAATTGTTATATAAATTCATAATACGAGAGGAATGTAATTTTGGAAAAATAAATGATTGTAAAAATTATGATATGGAGAGCAAGAAAGTGTGGACGAATTACAAGAACAGAATTAAAAATTTCTGCTAGTTTAGAAACAGTGCAGATGCATTAACACGTTGCCACAAATAACGGCTATATCCGTCCTGCACATTTTAATTAGTAAAAAAAGGAACATCACTAATAAGGTGAAAGTATCAGTAGTTGTCCATGTGCCAGTAGTTGAGCATTTTTTAGAAAACATAACAAAATAAGGTTTGCATAAGTTGTGCACTTTCGATGAAAGTGAATTTCAAATACCGCAGCATCTGTCGATTATATTTTGAAACAATTACATGTAAAGTGAAGTATACCTATTAAAAGCGAACGTTTGAATTCAATAAGGTAAGTAATATGCCGTTAAATCTCTATTTCCTTAATGTTTCTGTTAAGAATGGCTGTACGGTTCAGGTAAAAAATGCATAGATTGTGAAGATTTCGCAAATGAATTATTTACTGTTTAAGTCCTTGCAACGTTTTATAAGTAATATATACATCGTTTTTATTATTTTAACCACAAAATACAATAATTTTTTAACGGTCAACTTCTGGATATTGGTACTCTAGAATTTTCAGAAGTTGACAGGCATGGTTAATTACCGACATTACTCACTTAAATTTGTTTACGATTTATAATGTATCCGTTTTACATCTCACTTTATTAGAAATGCAAAATGTAAATCGATATATTGTAGTATACTGAGTTTTAGTCGATGACACGGTCAACTATTAACTGCATTCGGGGTCAATTATTGATCAGTGTACAATGTCTACTATATTCTTCTTCTTCTTTTATTATTTAATTATTTATGATAATTTGTACTGGTAACTGTTAAAATTAAACGATAATAAAGTGATTTTCAGCATTAATGCTGTAACCCTGCTTCGAATATAAGCGGTCAACTACTAACGAAAAAAGGTGGTCAATTACTAGTTTTATCGATCTCAAAAGTGGTCAACTACTGAAGCATTTGCCGAATTTTTAAATATATTTCTCAAATTTTTTTAACTTATGTTTTTTTAAAAATTGGTCTTGGTACATAATCTAGAATGTTCAAAGAACGTCTCCAAGCATCGACTCTCGCCAGTTATTGACAGAGTAAATAGTTACCATTGTTTCTATCGAAAATTTCTCTTAACTGGTCAACTACTGGTACCTTTACCTTATGAAGTGTACTAATTCATTTTATTGTTAATTACTAAGTATTACATCGAAAAAAAGATGTAACATTCCAGATAACATATCAATTCCTCTGTGTGCGATTTTTATGCTTTAACAATTCGAAATACTTTCGTGTGTGTCTCTGAGCACGATCGTCAAATTAAGAATGTGTGGCAACGTGTGAAAGTGTAGTAGGATTCAATGAAATAATACTACAGAAGATTTTATATGACTAAGGTGTTGGCGTGGATAAAATAAAACTAAATGTCAGGAATAAGGAATACACAAAACACTAAGGATGTAATAGAAATATATATATATACAGTAAGACTACATATATACATATATTGAGTATATGAAATATATAGAATACAAAATAAAATACTAAATAACTAAATAATCTAGGGTATCTAAGGGTGTCTAAAAAAAGGTTGTGCGTCTAACAGTTTTTCTAAAACTCAACCGCACTCTATGCATCGTGAAACGTAACTTCTTAAAATGATCTCTCCCACTTCTCTCTAGGTCACGCATTTAAGGGGAGTCGTCGCTCTAAGGGCATCGACATCTAATATTATACTACAAAATATATCACACACTCAAAAGCAGATAGTTCTCTTATCCCAATGGATCCAGAAGAACGAATACCCGTATTCACCATTACACTATAACTGGAAGAGATACGATTGTATGATACAAATGAAGAGAACAAGTAGGGTATAAAGTGGAAGTTTCGATCTGGAGAATGACAAAGTTGAACTGCAGTTACATACATGTTTGATCTTTGCAGTCAAAGGATAAATAACTTAAATTTTTGTACCACCGTCGTGCAATCTAAATCGGTAACCAGTAGCCAATTCAAGTTCTAGGATCCAGAAGCAGAAGAAACGAAAAAGGAGAATCGAACGTTGCGGTCCGTAAGAATTACGTAATGAACTAACCTGCGACGCGAGCGCTGCGAGAGCCGAGTATATAACGGTATTTACGAAGTAGAATGGTTCTGCATCATGTGCGAGCACGTGAAATCACGTTTTAACGGTTCATAAGCCGTGCTCAGGTTTCGCCGTACTTTAACTGTCGTTGGTTTTTTTACTTCTCTTTCGTGGACTTTCGAATCTTTCACTGAAAAATCGTGAAAAATTCCCGTTGGATTTTTATCTAGGCAGGTAACTAGGTCGAGCTAAGAGAAATTCTTTTCACGATTTGGTGGCATATTTTGGGGGTGCTTCGTTATAAATTATTAACCCTTGGGTTTAAACCCCATTGTGATACCACGAAAAATTCAGAGCATAAAGGGCTCACGTCAGTAGCTCTAGTGTTTGTTAAAAAAGTAAAGTTCGAAATACTTCAAGTAGACAGACATCTGCCTTTGGAAACGTGTGAAGTGAAATTGAAATGGATCAATGCGCAAATTACCGCGGAAAATCAGTTGATATTAATAAGGATTTAGTTCAGTCACGATGGCTATCGAGTCTGAACCAATTATTGGAGGAAAAAGTAGATAAAAATGAGTAACTGATATTGGAAGAATAATAAATTAAAAATCACTTCTTGGAGTATTCATGTGCATATTAAAAAGAAACAAGTCAAAGCGTTTTGCGATTATCGATTTTCTGTAATTAATATCTTTAGATCAAATTAGTTTTGATTGTTAGAGGACAGCGTGAAAATACGTTCAAATTGACAAGAAATTACGAATTAATTGATAATAATAAATGGAAAACACACAAATTTTTGTGACGATTAAGTTTTCTGTGATTGTAAATCTTAAAGAAAATTATTTTTAATTAGAAAGTTGCTAATAATTGCTAACAATACACCTAAATAAACGATATATTTTTAAAAACTGTTTGGCGAGAGAATAAATATGAAAATAAGTAATTAGAGAAAATAATAAATAAAATTCCAATTATTTGTACGCAACGTGCATATATTTCTATTAAAGCGGAGAACAATGTTAAATATTTTTCGAGCCATCCACTTGTTACCTGATGGTTTGATTTTGTCCGAAATTAATTTCGACTCTGTAGAGTGATAATAATTTCGTATATTTAACCCAAGTGCTGTCCAATAGATGCAATTATTGCTACCGTTAGGTAAACAGAAATATTAAACGACAGCAAATATTGCTAAATTAATTTCAGTTAAGTGCACACTCAATGAGAAAATTTGACCAGAGTCTGAAAATAATATTCATCGCATTGAATTTATTGAAATGCAACATTGCAGTGGAATGGCTCCAAATCATCGTCCAAGAAATGGAGAACATTTGAATAGTTCTTCACAGAATTTGGATATATTTAAGATAGAAATGTCCTCACGCTATCATATTTATGATCACTTGAGGCAGATTTACCAGAGGCGATAGAAATTCCGACACATTCTTAACAAACTATCGCTTGATCTTAATTGCAAAACGCAAATACAACTATGAAAATTAACCGAAAATAATGAAATTTCTGTTATTATCTTTGATAATATAATTAAAAATATGCGCATTCATTTCAGACATACTCAATTCACAATCAGACACGCAATATTTCGATATTACAGAGGAATAAACTACATTAGTGGAAATTCAAATTTTCTTTAATATTTTTGTTATCAATCTTCTTCGTAAATTACTCATTAATTAGATTTTTTTTACATTAACATATTAACCCCTCAACGCCGGCCTCTGTGCACTGCACCGTCTGTGTAGCACCAAAATTAAACTGCCCCAGCAGCCTTCTTCGTTCACTGCTATGATATTTTGAACTAAATAAATGCGTAGTGTTTAAGATCATGATAACATTCACTGTCGTTTTTTCCACAATTCAGAAAAATAATTATTAAAATCCGTCAACATTTGTCAAAATTCTGACAATCTATTTCAAGTGTTGCAAAAGAAGGCTTTCAAAGTTTAAAACTCCTCCACCCTGGTTTTAGCGCGGCATTTAAATCTCCTGCATCGCTGAAGGGTTAAATTCCACGAGGGTCACTGGTGACCGGTGCTATTAACACTAGAACTACCAAGCAAGCCAAAATCACTGGTTTCCAATTTTTTTCGAGTAAATCTCAAAGTTTACAAGAGAGTCGATCATCTCTTCAATCTCTTGAGTCCTCTTTTTCCTACTTATTTAACATATTGAAATATATTATATTTAACGCCGGTAGTTCTAGCGTTAGTTTAACTGTCTGTAGTTCGAATTTTTCATGGATTTTTAAACATTGAAGTGTAAAGAATTTCATGACTTTCACAAGTTAAGTTATAATAGTTGACAAAGTTACAAATTTCACTTTAAAGAATAGAAGGTTTTGGAAAACTTGGAAATTTTTTTTCCCATTCACCTCATCATGAGTGTCACTCGTTATTGTAGGGAAAATGGTTAATACCCGTTAAAACTACGTTACGTTAAAATTAAATCTAACGCAAGGCTGCCAAGATGACCGATTCCCAATTTTTTCGAAAATACTTCTAATTTATAAAAGTGCTAGGAAGTAAATATTGCACGATTGCCTCATAAAACTGTAGAAGTCCCTATATAGATCGTCGCGTGAGAAGATAAACAACTTATATACTTTTATATTAGTAAAAAGGTACTTCAAGTATATTTGTTAATAGTAAGGAAACAGTGAACAGAATAAATATTGATTTATACGTCCGAAGCAAGGTCAACTACAATTTTCAATATATTTTCAATGTCTTGCTTCTTTTATCGTTTCGCGCTAGATTCAACTCTTCAACAAAAGCAAACATTTCTTACCGGATCTTCTTTTTCATTACTTAATTTCTCCTTTTCTAAATTTCTTATTTAATATATTCAAGTGTAATTGATACAAAGACGGTAGTATTAGCGTTAAATCTGCAAAGTGGTTAATGTACTCTTAAGGAAAGAAGTTTTTCTTATTTCTGGGAATTGTTCTCGCCGATATAACACGTATCTAAACACGTAACTTACGCTAATTACTGCTACCACTTTCCACGATGTTACGGCTCGCGCCACTGTAATGTTCTCACTCTTGCGCGTAAAAAAGTGGAAGTAACTCTCTTCCAATTAAGAAAAAATTTCACTCTTCAGTGAGAACACATAACGAGTTCAAGTTCTTGCGTTATTAAAACGTTATACATTAAAATCCCCGTTCCTATTTTTCAATTTCAATAATTTGAGCAGTTCTCTTAAAGCAGTAAGTACTATACCAGAGGCCCTCGACTTTCGCACATTCTATTTTGCACGTTTTTAAAAATTCCATTTTTAAAGATATTTCTCGCTATTTCAAAAAAACGTTTGCTTTCATTCGCCACTGCCAAGGAGTGTTGTAGTTCGTGTTGATTAATTGCCTATTAGAGGTGTTCTAACATTGTCCTATTGTTTATAATATTAGCTACTAGATGTTAGAGAAACTCAAGTTTACAAAGAAACCACATTAACATACAATTTTTCATATTTTTCCTGTATTCCTCTACTTCTGAACCTTCAACATTCGCACACATTTTCAGAAACCAATTATGTGCGAAAATCGAGGGTCGACTGTAAATGCCCTGGAAATGTTTTTTGCGTTACAAATAAAATTCAATGCGTGTATGGAATTGTCACGTTCACGACGGGGCTTGATTTTAGTGTTCCCACCATGGGACGGCTGTGTTTTTCGTATTTTCTCCTAACCGGCGGCGTAGTAATGCAAAAAAGGCGTTTTGTCTAAGCAAATGTTATCTTATTATAGCTGCATAAGAAAAAACATTCAAATATAATGATATGTACTATATAAAGATGTAAACAAATTTATCAATTACAGTAATTAGTTGTTTAAATGCGCCACCGGTGGTTCAGCCCGTTGTGAACGTGTTAAATGCTTGGTGACGCCATAGTAGTGGTACATGTAGCTCATATCCTTTAAATTACAATTATTACGTTGAAAATATGATCAATAAAGTAATTTAGATTTTACAAGATACAAGTGGAATATTTACTTCATGGATTCTCTATCAATATGGGAATTTTTAAATAAATTGGGGTGCGCTTATTTCAACCACCTTAACAGATTTATCATCTAAAGGAAACTATTTCGTTTTGCACGATTTTTTTAGAAACCGATGGGTGTATCTATCTAAAACAAAGTTTGTTCAAGTGGATTATGACTGGATTTGACATACCTGGCCTAAACAATTCAGAGAAATTTTCATTCAATGAAAATCGAGCGATTGAAGAGTTAATTTTGCAACATAAAGTCTAGTTTACGGCTTAAAAATACACCATCGAATTCAGTCCGTTGGATGCAGAAGCGTTCCTTCTTTCTTTCGATACCGTTACTCGAAACACGCCACTTTCGATGATTCGATCTTCGTTCTCCTCTGCTATGAGTGTTCTACTTTCGTCACCCTAACTGGCGTTCTTATTCGATTAAACCAGTCTTCAACGATGCAATTGCATTTCCGAGTTTTTCCGTTACTTCGCATTCCGCGCTGTTACTCCGTGTTATACACCGTTGCTGTATCTTTATATTGAACTTTCAAAACAATTACAAGATCAGTGATCGTCTCTTTGCCATTTGTAATTTGTTTTTACGATGAAACTTTATCTTTGACATACACCCTCTGCCCCAAAAGTAACCGGAATGGATTTAAATAAACATAAGTACTTCAGAATAGTTGACAAAAATCACTTTATTTACTCGAAATATTCTCCCCTAGCAGAAATACAACAATTTGCGCATTCAAAAAGTGCATCAAATTACTTTTCTATGTCGCTGACTGGAATGATGCTGAGGTTCGAGCGTTTTACTCGATGTATCATTTCTACTGAAGCGATACTTCTCCTATTAAAATTCCATGTTTGTACAGCAGAAACTTCAAAGATTCAAATACATATATATTCAGTAGGATTTTATCCTTTGAATACCAATTTTTAAATATTGAATGTGTTAGAAAATTCGTAAATATTACAATTTGAAAGTCATAAAAGTTTCATTGAATTCAATAGCGCCGGTCACCGGTGACCCCCATGGCACCCCTGGGTTAACCACTTGCCGTACAATAACGAATGACTCTCGTGATACGGTCAATTAAATAGGAAACTTTTAAGTTTTTGGAATCCTATGAAATTGGAAATAGTAAGATGCAACATAATCAAATTATTCCTATAATGTTAAGCTATATGTATATATAAAGCTCAAATACCACTGACTGACTGACTCACTCACTCATCACGAAATCTCAAAAACCACAGAACGGATTGCAATGAAATTCGGAACATACCTTCCCCTTGGGTCTTAGGTGCTCATTAAGAAAGGGTTTTGAAAAATTCGAAATTTTAGACGGGGTTTTGGGGGGTTAAAGTAAGGGCCAAACTTATCAACGCAGAGGCGAAACTACTTGACCTAGAAACTTGAAATTTTGCATGAGCGTTCCTTCTAGGGTATAAGCACCCACTAAGAAAGGATTTTTCAAAGATAGAAATTTTAAGGTTTTTTTTTAGTTTCCATTAAATCGTAGCGAAGCACGGGAACTTTCAGCTAGTACTATGATAAATTATACGATATATCAGAAATCACTGATTAATTTTTAGTTTCCTAATTTCATTCCGGATTGTTGCTAAGGCAGTTACAAAAGAAATTGTATAGAAAGGGGTTAAATTGAAAATATTAATGAGTTACAATGCGATAATATTATTTCTATAGCATTAATATTGTGTTAAACTATACTAATTTTTATTTTAGCAATGAAATTCTGAATTATAGCGGAGGCAGTCACGAAACAAATCGAAGATCAAGCGGTTAGTCTTTGATAACATTTCAGCCAAAATGTCAGCACTTTATTCTACTGAGTCTTCGGAACAATTGAGAAATTTTGTTAAAATAATCCAGGTATTGGTATCGTTGCATAATTCAATTTTCCAATGCTTCTCTTCCACCTAACAAAAAATTCTACAGAATTAGTGTGGAAGTAAAAGCACGAACCCATCTTTTGCTTCCCATTCGTTCAGCATTTCTATTCATAACTCGTGCTCCTTTCAGCGATCTAACAACGACTTCTCTAATAATTCAGCCAAACAGATTCCATAATCGTTTCAGTGCATTCGACGGCTGCTCGCTGGAAGGAACACACGTACAATTTATTTTCCTTTCACTAGACGCCACTGTTCTGTTAATCGACCTTCGAATAATCAACGTTCTACGCCACCGCCTAACAAACGATCTATCTTTGCAGGGGGATGTCAATGCTCGACTATCCGAGAATCTTGTGTACTATCTGCTACAGTCAACACCTCGGAAGACACTGTCGGTTGGAATCAACTTTAGCTCGATAGAGCAATGTTCACGTAAAGATAGAACATGGACCTTTTTTGTGACAAACGATGAACTTATTAGCATTAATGAAAAATTAACACAAAGGGTGTAGCAGAATAACGGGGTCAAAAGTGCCCTTGAGCCGATTTTATTCGACGCTACTACTGAACTACAAAAGCTACTATTGAATTTTGCTATGTTTTTATAAAAAAAAAATTGCAAAAAAAACTTAAGTCCCACATGAGATTCGAACCCACAACAAAAAAGTGTCCAGCGATTCCACAGGCAAGCACTATAGCCACTGCGCCATTAATGCTTTTGAAAGAACGGTTAAAATTCTAGGTTATAAAGACCATACAATCAGCAATTTATTTAATTATCCCGATCCTGTTCTTTAACTTCTACATATTTCTGTGCAGAAACATTGTGAAGGTCACAATATGAACATACTGTGTTAAAATCATGCAAGAATGGCAAATACTGTGCGAGTTTCAGTCCAAAATGTGTCCCAAAAATTGTTTTTTGATTTATCCGACCGTGATGCACCATACTCAAAAAATCTGAAAAAATTAGGGTATAACAACGACAACATTAGGCAACTACTGTAAAAAGGAAAAAGTTGTGCTCGGAAGATTTCAATACGAAATTGATATTTAAAAATTTTTTTTTCGGTTTTTCATTTTTCGCGAGTGGAACTTGCAAAGAAAAAATCTGAAAAAAATCCCTAACGTGTGAATTCATGTTTGGAATGTGTCAGAATTTTTTTGGAATTTTTGCACCCCATTAATTGGGGCAAATGAGGCAAAAACTGATTTTTCGAGTTTACCCTCTAACTACCCTCCCCGTGAAGGTATCGGATTAAAAATTTGTGTGCAATGGTTTTTCATGATCACCTATCGAATGACTCATCGTCGAATAAAATCGGCTCAAGGGCACTTTTGACCCCCTCATTCTGCTAGACCCTTTAACTGTCTAATTTTAATTTAACAAAAAACCTTTCCGAAGTTTCTCGCTATTAATTTTGTAGTAAGGGGTATTAAGTAGTCAATAAATTCACTGCGCAGATTAACAAAACAAAAAACGAAACTAGAGTATATATACTTGAATAAATAAAAAAATGTTGAGTAGTATAATATAACAGTGATAATAATAGTAATAATAATAACAATAATAATAAGGATATTACTGATAGTGAATAATGGTATTAAAGAGTGTTTCGCATCCGTCTCGCGTAGATGCTCAAAACGAACTGCAACGGCAACCGCTAGCACAGTTGTTTATAATAAATGTAAACTTTACATATCAGGCTCGGGTCTACGTTATCCTTTTGTCACCTAAGATTTTTTTTTAAAGTGGCACTACAAGTTCAATAAGTATCTGATTTTCACACTGTTTATACTTTTGCTAATTAACCCTTTAAGGACGACGAACGTATATATGCGGTCTGATAAAAAATTTGATTATAGTTTATCGGCTCATGTATATACGGTTAGAGTTGAAAAATTGAAATATAACTGTTGAAATAGGATAACGCAAATAGTAATTTCTAACTTCTATAAATTAACATTCTGATTTACTGGTAAAATGGTGGCTTTCCATTGCCAAATAAATGATTATTTCTTAACTGCCAAAAAAGTCTCCATCCCCAAAGGATTAAGAAGCATTTGTTTCGTTCGCGCGCTCGATGATAGTAATTCTGGCAAAGTTCCACCGGAATTTGCTTCCGGCAAAGCCTTTCTTCCGGCCGATGAATCGAAAATCGGCCACGTCTACGACATCCATGAACTACTCTGTTTTTCTCGATCCATTAACCCAGCGCGAACGTACGGCGACATTTTTGGCACGGCTCTTTTTTCGCTCGCGGAAATAGGCGAAACCTTTTACCAGATTTCCCCGACGGATGTGTCCCCTTTTATTCCCCTTCTGCAGTCTCTTTTTTGCAATTACTTTCGGTTTTAACCCCTGCGCTTGCGCGATCATTTGTGTCTGCGGCGGGAAAGTTTGTTGGAGACATTTTTAAGGGCGATTTTACTGCTTCTTTAATTTTGGAATTTTTAATTTAGTAATTTTAGAATCGTAGCTTTAAATTGGCCCAATTTTTTAAATTTAGCTTCACTCCATTATTTTTGTTTGTTGATTTAAAAATCAAGGGTGTATACTTTCTGAATAAATAATTGTTTGTGAAAAAATCATTCGGTGAAAGTAGATTATGTTAACTGTAATTAATTTTGAGCAACGTGGAAGAAGTGTGAAGATGCTGTAACGCAAGAAATCCTAAGAAAGTTTAAAAATCACTGATTTAACAGACGAATTCACAATTGGACTTTTAACTCTCCTGCGCATTAAATGTTTCTTAATTGTCGCAGACGATTCGTATGTACTTATAACACATTTGTTTATCTATTTCCATTTACTTTATTTCTAAAATGTTTGTTTTGTAGAATTACAAAGTGTTAGATCAATTTTTGTTAAAGAAGTAGTAGTAAAGTAAAAAAAAATGGAGTCCAATGTTCAAAAAATTTGTTGATCAACTTCATAGTTTTTATTGTTAAAAATTTCGGACAATTTTGCAGTCGAAGTGCCATAAAGTGGTCGAAATGTGTTTCTTGTAATATTCAGTATCGTGAAGTCCTTCAAAACAAAGTAAACTGATCGCTTCGCGCGAAATATGTACACGATCGTAAATTACGAAAAGAAACTGCTTAACAATGATTTATGAACCACCTTACGACCTTCGCGTATCTGTTGTTCGACGAGGAGTAACGAATGCGACTGCTTGCGATATGGAATTTAAGACGTTTTTATCTGATACAGAAATGCACCAGTTATTAACACTAAAACTACCACCTTTTTACCTATTTTATTTAAACATACTAAACAAGTACTTTTTCAGGAATCAGGAGATAAAGAAGATGATCAGCTAAGTATTTTTTATTTTGTGAGATAGAAGCGGAATATTAGCTGAATGACTTCCCTATCAATTTTCGAAAATATTTATACAAAAATTAGTTTCAATGTCAACCTCCTTGGCACTTACAGTGTTAAATACAAACATTTGTTTTGTTAAAGCAATTAAATTGTTCAAGCACATTAGATCAGACTATACAAATGTTCCAATTTGAAAATTAAATGACCTGCAACGCCTTCTCCTTCATTAAAAAGTTGCTAAAAAAATGATATTCATTCAAACTACCACCTTTTTGCCTATTTTATTAAAACATACTAAACAAGTACTTTCTCAGGAATTAGGAGATGAAGCAGATGATCAGCTAAGTATTTTTTATTTCGTGAGATAGGAGCGGAGTATTAGCTGCATTATCTTCTTATCAATTGTTGGAAATATTTAAAAAAAAATTCATACCATTTTGAGCGCCTTGGCAGTTACAGTGTTAAATACAAACATTTGTTTTGTTAAAGCAATTCAGTTTGTTCAAACACATTAGATCAGACTATACAAATATTCCAATTAAAAAATTAAATGACCAGCAACGCCTCCCACTTTATTAGAAAATGATATTTATTAAAATTCCGGAGTATAAATCTCATGCATCGGTTATTCGCAGAAAATGTCTTCAAGTCTAAAAGTGAAGCACATGATGGAATTAACTTCAAGCTGAAATTTTCCGTCCATAGAGAATCGCGGTAGACAAAAGCCTAGATTCAATACGTACTGTACTTTCCGGACCAGCAGCTGCCGCATATCAGGCCAACTTTTCCACCCATTTTCTTCCGGTTCGACGTCTCCTTTGTGCTGCCGATTGCGATAGTCTCTCGTGTCGAGAGTATTGTATCTCTCGATTTCCTCGAGATTAATTCTAAAGCACGATATCTCTTGATGCACTGCCACGCGCGTGTCATCGATTCCTCACGCGACTAACAGTTCGAGTTCCTCCGCGTCTCTCTTCAACCTTGAAACTGTCATCGTATCTTTTGGAGAACACTCGCGTCGAATTTTTGAGCAAACATCGAACGCTGGAGTTTACGGAGAACTTTTAAGTTTGAGGTAATCGTTTGATCTGTAATATCGATGATGTTTTGTTTCTATTATTGAGAATAAATCAGATAATGATTTCAGTTAACCTTTTTGTAGAGTATTTGCGCTGTTCCTTTGAGTAAACATCGATCGCTGGAATTAACCGTTTGTGGACGGAGGAATTTTTGATTGTTGAGAGATAATCATTTATTTGACGATGAAAAATCAGCTTTTTACCAGAAAGTCAGAGTGTTAACATGTTAAGCGCCACGCCGGTCCCTAGGGACCGGGCGTCGACTTTCCGTTTATGTTGACGCTGATCAATGAAAATGAACAATTAGTTTTGTACCTAAGTTACGTCATTGCGCCTGACCGAGCCGTAATTAGTGGTTTTAAGCACGGAATAGAAGATTTTATCAAAAATTAATGTATAATAGTTTATTAGAACAAATAGAAAGATATCTTTTCTAATAAAGGACTTAAACAGAAAATGTAGTACCGGTCTCTTGGAACGGGCGTGAATAAATTATTAATATAATAGTAAAGTATAATAATAAAATACATATAATAAAAAAGTGATAATTGCATTTTTTTTCTCAGACCATATACATGCATTTCTAATTCTCAAAGTGTTAAGATCGTCATCTTCTAACGCAAGATTGATTGGACGATTTTAACAATTGGTCTCCGGAAATTAATTACAATATATAAAAATAAATTATAAAACTTAAAATGTATATACGGTTTGAGCAAATATAGATAATAATAATAATGCTTTGCAATCGAGCTATTTTTCGCGCATTCTCTGTTATTTTTTATTTATAATCTTTCAAATGCCTCCGCGAATACGAAAGCTGTATCCCTATACTGTATTGGAACTGGAAGGGGTAAGGCCCACTCCCGTCCACATTGGGCCCACTCCAATGGTCTCTGTGTCGTTCATTTTGTACGTTTCCACCAACGAAACATCTCTGAATAGTTCTTCCAATTCACCCGATATATTCGATCCAATCAAAATTGTTTCTGCAAGATCGATTCGAATTCCTCCACTGTTACGGAATTCTTTGTTCGTCCTGAAGACGAGAAACTGAAAGTACAATCGAGTCGATGGACGCTCGGAGGAGAAGAAAAAAGCATGGAATGGAAATTCAGACGCTTCGAAGATGTATGCTCCGACAGGATTTTCCTTATTTTCTCTCGGCGCACGCCGGATACGGGAAATGGTTCAAAAGTAAAAAATTATCGGAATACTTCGTAGACTGAATTTCTCTTCGAAGATATATTGCTCTTCTTCAAAAGTTTACTGCGTTATTATTCTAGCAAAATTTTATAGTAGCTTTTTTCCAACATTTTGCATCCTTGACGGATTACCTTGCTCTTGTGAAATGTTCATTTATTCAGTTCATTTGAATCTTTGGGAGGAAAATATTTTATTTTTAACTTAATCCTCTATAATCCAAATTTTGTTTTGGTATCTGAAGATCAGTTGCACGAAAGTACAATTAGGAAATGATAAAAATACTATTTTAAGAGTTGTGTAACAATAAGAGTTTGACGTGACCTGTCTATTTTGTATGATTTTTATATTTATTATCGGAACCATTTCTTTCATTAAGCAATATTAAAAATAGTGAATTCAATTTTTTTTTTTTTCCGTTTATAACCCAGACAGAACGGTTGCCTTGATACTCATGTCTATAGCCGATGGTGAACAACTTTGACGAACGCATATATGCGTTTATAACACTGAAAGGATTAAATAATGAATTAACTCTGAATTTTTGATACTGAATTGTAAATAATTTCATAATTTTCGCCAGCTCAGTTATAATGTTTGGTAAAGTTGAACACTTGACTTTGAAGAATAGAAGCTTACAATTAGATGCGTCTTCCGTTACCTCAAAATCACACGGACCCATAGAGCTATTTTATTTCCGAAGATTTTCTACATACTTTGCCACTAAGGACATTGTTGGTAACAAGAAAAATTTAGTCAGCGAGAATATTTTATCAGATACAATCATATATCTAGTTTTTTTTAAATGAAAAATTTCTAATTATGATATGATAAAATTTGTGTTTTCTATTTGGAAAAAATTAACTTATCTCTATAAATTCAAGATTGCGAATGACCTGACATTGTGGGCCAAGTTTTGATAGATTGTGGGCCGCACTTTGAGAATCTCTCGGTTAGACTTCTTTCCAGCTTCATACTATACGCGCAGTCGACTCATTGTCAGCCAATAATAACGATGTGTCTGAATAAAGACGTCTCTGTTGTACTTTAACTACTTATTGTCAGTCAGCTAATCGTAAGTCGAATTTTCTTTTATTTCAGCCTGCAAGTAGTGCATAAAAATTGTGTTATCTAATAATATATATTATATCGAGTGTACTACACTTTTTTCCACATACAAATGTATGTTCTCTTTAACCCTTTCGGCCCGAGCGGTGACTATAGTCACCCAACGCCCGACGCTCGCTCTGTCCGAGCGGTGACTATAGTCACCCGGCGGCTCGCTCAGACGTTCCGAATATTTTCACGGTATGTGGTTTAATATTATATTTTCTAATTGCATTATGTGATAATTTTTTAAACATTTTTTTTCTACGAGCGACTGCACTCGCTCTGCGTAAGATACCGCGGTATTGTGCATCTGACGGGCGCTTGTAGTTATTCCGCAAGTACGGACATTTGACGCGGCTGCTCGGTCAGCGGGAGCAGCGCGACGCAGAATGCGTCCGTACCGAAAGGGTTAAATTGAGAAACAAGTTAATATGGATGTGAAATTTATCTTAACACTAGAACTATCGGCATTGAATCTATTATATTTCAATATATTAAATAAGTAGTTAGGAAAAAGAGGAATCAAGAGATTAAAGAAATGATCGATTCGGCAATCTATGTTTTATAGGATCAACATAGAACATCTGGTCTCTGTGTTTTTTACAAACTGAGAAATTCTTGAAAAAATTGGGAACTGGTCATTTTGACTTGCTTGGTAGTTTTAGTGTTAAAAAAGTGTCTCTTTCTGCTTATTCTCAATTAAAGTGACAAAAGAAATCGACGACTCGGTAAAATAAAAGCAAATGCTGCTTCTATATGCAAGACGAGAAGAGTTTCATCGATACCTCTCAAGTGAGAATGTAGTTTAACCCTTTGTGGACTAATTACTCATATATGCGGTCTAAGAAAAAATTTAATTGTAAAGTATCGTCACATGTATACACAGTTAGAGTTCAAAAATTGAAATACACCTGTTGAAATATGAATAAATAAATTATAATTGATATACATTGACGGTCTAACTTTCTGATGCTGTTAGATCACCAAATATATGAGTATCTCTCAATATTTAAAAACATCTCCGCTCACAAAGACTTGTATGCAGCTTATATAGAACAAACTAATGGGATACAATTCTTATCCGAAGAGAATGTTCACAATCGACGTTCGAAGATCAGGGTTCTCCAAGAAATTGCTCACGATCCATTGCATAATCTGTGATAGAGAGCAGGTGACTTCGAGGTGTTTAACAGTGTGCATGAAAAAAGAAGTTGATCGCATACCAGATATGTCACTCGCGATACCATTCAACTTTCACCCGACAACTTCTTTTACACCAACTGGAGAACGAGTTAGTTCGAGCTGCGAATTGAAAAGTGCTTTGCTCGATCAAACTCTCGGAGAAAGGCGAGATTAATTTTGTTTAAACTTTAGAATGGAGAACGTATCTAGCACGAGTTTCTTACTTTTGCGCATGGGCCACATATTTGAGTTTATGAAATTGTGCTAACTGCAAAATTGTTGCGAAAGTTGAAGGTAATTTGATAATTGTAAAGTTGATGGAAAACTTTCGAGTGGCTTCATAGAATCTATAGTTGCATGTACTTAAATGTATCATTGAAGTTATGACGTATTAAAGGATAATTGAGGGAAAATCTCTGAAAGAAGATATTATATACTGATGGCTAATATCAGGTCTAACTTGTGGTTTTCTTTTCTGCTCTGAGTTAGATATTGACGGCTGTGGTCATTTCGCTTAGGGCTTATAGTTTCACGTGACTTTCAACCAGCCTGCACAGTAATAGTTATTTCCTTTAAATGTCACAGAAATAACGGCTGTTTTTATTTGAGCGCACTAATCCAGTATTCTAACCTTCTTTTCCACTCTGCGTGGATATTTTCACTACTAAAACAATTTGAAACAGGATTTTAGAGTTTTAGGTGACTTCCAAATCAACGTGGCTACGATAGTTGAAACTAAAACTATTAAGGCGGACAAAATGTCCAATTTTTAAGTTTATCTAACAGTTTCTGCAAAGTGATGAGCTATGAAATAAATATTCCACTTTTATTTTATGAAACATAAATTCTATAATCATCTTTTTCCACCTCCTCATGGTATCTCGTTTTTTGAAGTAATTCTTCAATACATTTAACCCTTTGCACTCGGCGCCTTTCCGGAAGTTAGCTACCAGCTACTAGATAACTTGGCAGCACTCACGCTACTTTTTGCAGTATAACATCGAAAGCAAGTAATGTAGTTCAATGATCTTTGATTCATATGAATTAGTTAAATCTTCAGAGAAATATGCGTTTCTCAGCGAGTTGCGGTGGAATAAGTTTGACCGCTATAATCACTAACCTGCTTTATCTACATATATTTTATAACCTGCGTAATATAACGCCGACATTTCTACTGCTAATCCTCTATGGGATATTGTAACATAACACAGGACAAATCTACGTTTTCTTTCCTCAAAGTCAATTTTTGAACTCTCTTAAATACTACAATTTAGCTCTTAAAAATCATAAAGTTCTTCACAACCCAATGCTTCAAAATCAAGTTAACTTTGCCACTTATAATAGTATTTTTATCATTTTCTAATGTGCTATTATGTAAGTGATCTTCAGATGGCACAGAAAATTCGAAAATAACAAAGTCTTCCTTCAATTGTCAACATTGAAAAAATGTCCTGGGGTTTTTCGACACAAAAACTGAAGAGCGCGAAAGTGGCTCGTGGTACGCAAACGATTAGAAGTTCCATATTAATATGGTTTCTTTATAATTTTGAGATTTCTCAACATCTAGTAGGTAATGCTAGAGACAATATGTACTACAATAGTAGAGAACCTCAGGGTCCTCTAATATTGTATTTGGCGACCTCACTCCGAAGGACAGACTGCATAGAAGGAATTTTTGAAATAGCGACAAAAGTCTTTAAAAAATTGAATTTTTAAAAATGTGCGAAAGTAGAGTGTGCGAAAGTCGAGGGTCGACTGTATTTACTATTATATTATACATGCAGATCGCCCATAGAATAATTAAAAATCCATGTCTTTATCTCTACATCAACCATATGTAGCCTCTACAATGCAGTTTTTTAAGAATCGCCCCGAATTACCCTGTACATTGTATAAAAGAGTGGCAAGCGAACTGAAAGAATCAACAGTCTGGTCGTTGGACTGAAAATTGGTGAGATCAAGAGAGAATGCAGATTCGTGGAGACAGGAGGAGCGGATCGATAGGCTCGCCCTCGGTTTATCGCCTTTATCGAATTAACTCGGGGACTCCCGGCGATCGGCTGGAATCGAGCGACGACAGGAAGGTATTTTCCAATGTTCCACGCTTTTCAACCAAATTTAACGCTTCGATCTTTCGACAGCATTTTCGGCAGAATGGAACACCAACGAAGAGGAGCTTTTGCATTGGAAATTCTGTTTTTACATGCCAAAAAGTCCTCGGATTGTTCGAGAGTGTAGCGTTGCAGAAGAGACTATTTTTTTAGAAGAGTATGCGCCGTGATTTTGAAAACTGCAAGGATATTTTCATGAGAATAACCCAAAATAAGCTGAGTTTAGACAGTTTTGTTTGGGATATTCTGTTGGATTAAACAACGAGTGACGAAATGGAGCAGAAGTGTGTATTTTTCATTTTATTATTCCAAATATTTGTTCAAACTGAGTTGTAACGTTTACTTAATTTGTAAAAAAGTATTATTGGTTGTATCTCTCGCTTTAAATGGTAATTCCAAACGAATGTAAATCAATTCTTTAACAGTGGAACGAATGAAAAGGATTGCGAAAGTGAAGAATTTCAATATGTGAATACATTTTGTTTTTTCAAATATAAAGGCTTTCAAATTTAACTTTTCCTGTTTTTGAATCACATTGTTATTATTATCCTTCTACTTCGGCATTTAAGCAAGAAAAAATTGTCACTCAACTTTAATTTAAAAATATATAAGCCAGTCAAATTGTAATTATAAGTTTCCGTTATAAAGCAGTTATTTTGTTTACACGCCTGTCAATTTAACGAACAAACAACTGTTCATGCAAATTAATATATTTTTACTAAATTTCAAAAGTTGATCGATAATCTTTACTTAGCCCTCTTTTGGAGGTGATATTTATTAAGGATAATATATTTAATCTCCTTTGACTCTTTTATTGAAACAGAAATGAGGCTACAAATCCGACGGGAAAATTTCAATTGAATTCAATTATTATTAATTTTTCCTTACCTATCTTATCTACTCGATATAGAATTCCAGTCTGTCAATTAAAAGCAGAATAAAGTGACAAGTTCAGCGCATCAATTTCAATTTTTCGACCCCTCAATTAAAAACAGACAAAAACTGCCAGCTTCGTTTTACAGATTTTAATTGGATTCAATTATCCTCGGATTTTCTTTATTTACTTCATCAATATATTTCACTATTCCTCCATTGAATTGAAAACAGGAAAAAGCTGATAATCCCGGTTTACAACTTCTAACCGGATTGAGTTACTTTCAATTTCTACGTATTCATTTATCATTCTACCTCATTTCCTTTATTACATAGAAGAAAATATTAACAGCTTCGAGATTGGGAATTTTTCCTGAATTCAATTACGTCTAATTTATATCCAAATTTTTTCTTGATCGAATCATTACTCTTTTCGACTTCCTATTTAAAAAAGCTCTTAACTAAAAAATATAACAAAGTCCAAATATTTTGATTTACAAATTTTAATTGCATTCAAATGTAATACCTAAGTATTAGGGAGATTGAAAAGTAGTATCGTATTTTACATTGCAATCCAACAAATAAATTTGCACCAAGTTTTTATTTGTAACGAGTAATGTAATCACCTTTGTTATCAACAACTGTTTTCCAATATTCATTCAATAAAAGTTTTTGATCAAAATATCTGAAGGAACGACGTTACTTTAGGGTCCTCCTAATACTTAAGGTACTTTGACTGTTAACCCTTTAGAGCAAGGGTAGTCCATCTTTTTATACCTGTCGTCTAATTTTCTATCTTTGTGAGCAGTAAGATTTTCTTACCGTTCACTAATTTCGCAGCCATTTAACTTAATCAATTCAGCAGCTGCAAAGTGCTCGTAATTTGTGAGTGCAGGCTTAGGAAAAATATGTAGTTAAAAATAGAGAAATAAATTCACCTCGGGTGATGGTCATTTGTAAAAAAAGTAAACAGCGTTAGTTGTTATTTTTTTGGTAATCATAGCGAACTTTTTCTAACATTCATAGAGCAGATATTCTATGTTGACTATATAAAATACAGGTTACCGATTCATTCATCTTTTGCACATCTTAATTTCTCCTTTCCAACTTTTTTCCTATTTTTAAAAATAATTCTCAACATTATAGAAAAGCAGTACAGTAGCTATTTCATGCGCATATTATAATACACAAATTACTTAGCTGATCGTATTTTTGTCGCGTGTTCCACCTTTTTGCAAAGTACTTATTTACTATATTTAAATATATCACATTTTGCAGTCGTAAATCTAATGTTAATGTATAGAAATGTAGCAGATTTGACGCCGGCAGTTTTAGCCTTAAGGATTGAAATTCCCGTTAAAGGATTAACCCTTTCAACCGTTATGGATTAAAATTCTTAAATTTCTATATTAAAATACTTTACTGTTTCGACTTCTGCATTGGAAACAGAGTAAATCGACGGCACCAGTTTCCAGCATGTAAAAAGTAGCCTAGATCAGCGACTTCCAAGCAATTCTCATGTACCTTATAACCGACAACTTCCTCTTTCGCGAACAATTTTAACGGGCCATAAATCAACTACCGTTCTACAATAAATCCGTTCAACACGAATTCCTATAAGCTTCCACGAAGTGAAGAAATACGGCGAGCGGAAAGAAAACTTAACTGAAATATCGATAACTCCGTACCAGAACTGTACTCCGTCTGGAGCGCATTTAAATAATAGATTCCACAGTTTCTCGGAATCTATCTCCGATCGAGATCGATGTATCGTTCGAGTTGACTATTTCTGCTAGGAGAAAATCGAGATATTGAAATTCCACGGTGTTTCATAGTGCTCTGAAATAACTTCGACAACTAGAAATTAAAAACTTGGAGTGCCAATTAATGGAAGCTAGTGGAAAACACCGAGAATTCTGGGAGTAACTAAATATTAATTTTCTAAATTAATATTTTGTAGTCTCAGTGATTTAAGATCCATGTAAAATTAGTTTTCGTTCTAGGCAAAATCACCATAGCAATTAACACGTTGGGGAAAATTTACAGTTCTCACAGTGGAGCGGTTTAATTTTCGAGCCTTCTGCCATTTGGCGGCGCTGATTTGAATTTAATCATATGAATATGAACCTAATAGTTTTTACTAGCGGGCCCGATTTCAGGCACTAATCATTACTGGCAAACTTTCCTAAAATATTATTTAACACGCTACGCGCCACCGTTAATTTGCAGAAGTGAAACATTTTCTACTAAAATCACATCCTGATAAAGCCGAAAAGCGAAAGATACAAATAGACACGTGGTCAGCAGGACCTAGCTATTTGAATCTCAATATTTAACTGGTGAATGCATTAAGTATCACAAATTAAAAGTTTCATGATTCTCATTGAATTTAAGAAGCGTAAATATTCGGTGATCCCCATGGCATTATTACATGGCATAACACATCAACGTGTTAATAGACATATCATAGTAATTGAATATGTCTTAGCAGTTCGAAATCTATCTAATACTGTAAAAAAGGAATCGATTTCTGCAAAACTTCATGGACAATTGTAGTTCAACGGCGTCCTTATAATATTTCGGAGATTTTATTCGAGAGAGGAGAACCTCTTTTAAAAATGAAAATAACGTGAGAAGTGAAGAAATTCCCAGTGGAATTTATTTTAATTCGGTATTTCCAACGTTTCGCTGATATTTTTGGAGAGCATTTACCTTTGAAAATTAAAATACCATTGCACATCGTTGCGGCGCAATTTTTTATTTTCAATCGCGTTGTTATAATATTTCAGAGTTACCTTTTTACACAATTTATTATCGTCGGAAGTTAAAAGGGCACTAAAGAAATATTATGTTAAATTTTATTTTAGCCATTTTATCATAATTCCTTGAACAAGTTCGTCGAAAAAAATTCTTTTTCGCATTTGATGCATTACTGCGATTACTTTTGATAAAATTTCACTTAAAAACGATACCTATTATCAGGTATTATACTAAATCTATTTTAAAAATGATAAATTATTATATCCTATTGATTACCTGTTTTATTAGAAATTGTAACATTGCAGAAGACTCGCTAATATTGAATTCTGTTGCATTTAATTAATAAATTGTGTTATGTAATTATTCAAGTTTATTTCCAGTTTTAGCAAGAAATATATGCAAATTTCTACAAAAATGTATCTTCTATTTGGAAAAAAAAAACTGATATCTGTTGTAAAATGTAAGGCAATGAGAAAAGTTATCTGAAATAGCCCGTTATAATTTATTATGGTAAAAGAAATGTTTTATACTAAATGAATCCTATTCGATGGACTATCTAAATCAAATCACGGAAATATCTAAATCAAATTACTTTCCGTAAAAGGCAGTTCGCATTTTCTTTAGATGCTTTGTAGCCAATCAAAGGAAATATTCAACGCCTTGATTTAAGATGACTTTGAGTCACCTGAACGCGTTAAAGTTCAAAATGCATTCATTTATTAACCCCTTGCCGCACTATAACGAGTGATACTCGTGATGCTATAAATTCGAAAGGAAATTTTTAAGTTTTACAAAACTTATTAAATTGAAAATATCAGTGAGATGCTACACGATAAAATTATTTTTATAATGTTAATATTACGTTAAATTACCTATATGATATGTCAGGAATCACTGATCAATGTTTATTTTACTAATTTAATTCCGATTTATTGTAGAGGCAGTCACAAAGTAAATGGCACAGCAAGGGGTTAAATCCCATCGGAGAAAACTTATTGTATTTAAAATACATTGTTGTTACTATAAAAAAAAAATATCCCTATAATATTAAATTACCATTATTTCCTCAAATTAAACACCCGGGCATTCACTATAAAACCACAACTGAACAAAATTTTATCCGCATTAAAAAAATTAATAAGTCATTATAAATCTCACAAACGGACCTACAGATTTCACATTTATCTTATACCGACACTTAATAGAAAAAGTAATAATTTTCTAGTACTAATTGTAAGTAATTTATTAGTACATTAATAACAATATTTTCTAATTTTATTTCAACGTTTTCGATAGATTTCAAAGGAACGCACCGATCAAAAGTAACACGCGACCTTACGGCATCTCTTTGAGCCGTTTTGCAATGTTCGCTGACCTTTCGCAAAACCGCGTAGAATTTCGCGTAAGAATGTTTACCTGCGCAACGATTGTATTATGCAGACGAGTAATTCCTCGAATTCTACCGAAGAAACTCAACTCTCCTTGAATTACCAGTTACGAAAGAGTCGACGCTGCAGCAGAATGAAAACAAATATGAGGAATCGAAGTTTTGATTAGCAATAATCAAGTAATAATAATAATAGCTAATAATGTGCTAATAAAACGATTAAATCCAGATCGATGTTTTCTCAAAAGACAACTATCAGTATAAAGTTTCTGTTTTGGTTGGACATCAGAAGCATCCTTTGCTACGGATGATACAAGCATTTAAAGATGGCGTAATTCGCAACAGGGCGCGAGCTATTTAAACGTTTTAACGCCTCTCTTCAAATAAACGGAATTATGGTTCTATAGCTTTTCATATCCATCGCGCATCATTGAAAAAATTGCACGTTTCACAGCGACTTAAAATGCCATTGGACGACAGTAAAAAATCGTAATTATACTTTCTTTGTCGATACTACAGTATACGCGGGACGTTTCAAAATATGTGGTTGTAATTTTACCGGTGGATTAAACACGGAACAATCAGAAGAAAAGTTGGTATTAACACTAGAACTACCAAACCAGTCAAAATGACTGGTACACAATTTTCCCAAAAATTCTCCAAGTTCATAGAGGGCCCATGGAACAAAAATTCTACGTCCATCACAAAAGACATAAATCACAGAAATGATCATTCTTTCCGCCACTCGATTCCTCCTTTTTTAAAGTACTTAATTAATATATTGAAATGTGGTAGATTTAATGCCGGTAGTTCTAGTGTTAACACTTTACCGACCGGTATTTTTTTAACATCCTACCCACTTCTGATCGGTCACTTGCCCGCAAATATTTCCCTCATACTGAAATCTCTTTGAAAATTTCAAAGTTTCTTCGCCGAGCCCTTGACACAGTTAACCGCAATGATAAATAATAATTTATAAATTGCCGTAGCAACCAATTAATAAGTTAAAAGTCTAAAAGTGTTGGGCCCGAAAATCCGACTAACCGGCTATTGGTTGGTAAAGTGTTAAGGTTTGACTGATTTGACCTTGTTTCGAAGATACGGCATAGGCTCTGATTTCAATAATACATTTGACAAATTGAACTTTTCATTTAACGATTTATAAACAGGATTGGAGCAAACGACCTTGTTACAAGCTGCGTTGTAAACAATTATCGTGTATTTCAGCAGTTTCTTAATCACAATTATTTATTTGGAGTAGTTTTAATCATTATCATGATCAGTATTTTGTAATGATTCGTATCGTTTACCGTCATCAATCTGATGGTGTAGCAAAATTCCGTAGATTATGTTGATTTTTGTATTGATAAAATTTTGGAATTCATTGCGAGCGAGTTGCAGTGATTTTAATAACAGCCACAAAACTGCGCAATGTTTTTTATCAAATATACCCCGTATAGATGCTTTCCAAAGATATTTATAACTTTTTAAATAACTAGTAGAGATAGCACAAGATTTGTTCATAAATATTGAAGTTATTCTACCAATTTTTTTGAAAATTTAAACGATCCCTAAAATGCCTCTAGCCTTGACATTTCTAAAGGTCATTTGCTCCTTTCTCGATAATTTTAATTTACATTACAATATCTGTACATACCAGTGAAATAAAACTGTCGTGAAAGAAACGAATGTCCTTTAATTGCCCAATAGCTTCTTCATTTCTACATGAAAATTTTTTCTTCAACTTCAATTCAATGTATCATTTATATGAGTACGCTCTTATAAATCGATTCCTGTCACTATCGACGTCTAAAAACACGATCGACACAAAACCAACTTTATGACTATTCAAACCTTAAAATCATCCTAAACCTCTTAAAATTCTCCTTCCAACTTTTTGTCTCCAAACACCATACGTTACGCTCTTCAATCTCACTCACATTGAGTCACGAAAAATAATTCCACGCACTAATCTTCAATCTTCTTCAAATTCACTGAACAGCAAACAAAACCGCACTTAGGATCCATCGCTGTAAACGTACATCGTCCTTGATACGCTTTGGAGCCTTTGCATCTCGCGCGTATCTTCAAAATAGCACTTGGATCCGGATCGACGATCAGATCGAACGAACGAACATACTGCGCATGTTGCCACGGCGGATGCCAACGGCTGACTGACTCCGAGTGACTCCGAGTAACTCGGACTCTCGGGCATCGAGTCATTTGACCCCCGTGTGTGTCCGCCGATTCGTCGAGTCCTCTGCGATTTCAAGGACCAATGCGCTACGCTCCTCGGTGGGCCCGTTTCGTCGACCGATTCTTTTCTCATTGTTTTTGACTTTAGACTTCGACAACTGTGCTTAAAACAGCGATGGCGAACCTATGACCCGCGGGTCAGACACTGACCCATGCAAGCTTTTTCAACGAACCACGCATTGATTTTTTTTATACGACGAAAAGACAGACAATCAAAAACATTAAAAAAAGAAAGAATACAGTGTGTCCAAGCCAATTTTGACATCTTGATAACTTCGGTATTGTGGCATTTAGCGAAAAATGTTTCATAGGAAACTTAACACTAGATTTATGGAGCCAATTTGGCTCACTCAAAATTTGATTACTACATATATAATATATTGGTTGGTTAATTTTTTAGTAAGAAATCTTTCATTTCAATTGATTTGGAACTATTTTCTATGCAAAAAACTTCAATTTTCTTGTATGATGCAAATTGGCTCACTTCAGAAAAATAGGTATATCAACATCCGTAAATCTAGTGTTAAATGGAATCGAGTGGGGCATAATCTGGTGTTATTAGTTTTGCCTTAGGTGGATGCGTCAAGGACATATGAAGGTCAACTTTGTTTTTTTTTAAATAGAGTGAGGTACTTTTATATGCATCAAGCGATACAGCTAGACATTCTTTATAAAAAAAAGTATTTAGCTATGTATGTCGAAAAGCTAATAGTTTCGAAGATATTTCAGTATAAATAATTCTAAAATTCGCACTTACATTAGCGTTTATTTACAGGTATTTGCATCGCAGCATTTTTTAAATCGATCAAGTAAAGACTGGCCTACGTTATTTGTGGCCATAATTATGAAAGTGGTCTAAGTCATCTATTTCTTCTTTCGAGATATTTAATGAATTGCATTTGATTGAATTAAAAAATATTTTTATATTATCCAACATCTTAATTTAGAATTTTAATAGTCTTGATTAATGGAAACTTATTATGAATATGAAATTTTGCGTGAATTTCATACGGAAATGTCGTTTTTTATTTAAATGTCCTATAAATGACTTAAAGTAATAAAAAACTACGAGTTTTATTAGAAACAATAATTTTAATGAAATGATTCATGAACATTTATTAATTATTTTTAAAAAGTTATTGGTTTTAATAATTTCAGGCTTTTATTATTATGAGTTTTTGAGATTCTTAAAATGTTCTTGAAAAACTGGAGGGATGCATTTTTGACAATATTATAAAAATTACATTGAATTAATTTAGTTTATAATAATGTGGTGTGAAATAACTGATAAACCCATTTTTTTTAAATTTTGACTTAGACCACTTTCATAATTATGGGCACATTTAATGTATCGGCTGATATTTTGCCACATTCATCGATAATATGCTGCTTCTTATCACTCACTGTAATTGAAACTTTCGCGTAAACTTTATCCTTTAAATAGCCCCATAAGAAAAAATTGAGCGGCGTTAAATCAGGTGATAGACAGATAAACAGATAAATAGAGCTCACGTCCTAGTGCGGCAGGAATAATGCCTTTGTATTTAAATTATTTATACTGAAAGATCTCCTAAACTATTAGCTTTTCGATATACATAGGTCAGTACTTTTTTATAAAGAATGACTAGCTGTATCGCTTGATGTATAAAAAAGTACCTTATTCTATTTAGAAAAACAAAGTTTATTTTAAGAAACATTTAAGTTTCCTATGAAACATTTTTCAGTACATACCACAATACTGAAGTTATCAAGATATCAAAATCGGCTGAGACATCCTATATATTTAATCTTGAATTTATGAAAAGATATTTCCAAGTGGACATCGGCTAGCTGAAAACCAACAAAAAAATTCGAAGTGACTCAGTGACCCACGAATTAGAAGTACCTATAAGAAAAATACGGAACAAAATTTGACCCACTTTTCAAACAGGTGTGCTATCGGTGGGCTAGGACAAAAAATTAAGGATCTAATTTTAACTCATTTCATTGAGTAATTTTGACTGATTTAGTAACTATAGTGTTAAATAATAAATTAGAAAAATGTTTTCAAAAGTGACGGGTAATTTGAACCCGAGTCCACAGATTAATAGTCTGATGCTCTATCCCCTTATCCAGTATAACCCTCTGCGTTTTATTGGTGTCGTGCGGCTGGTAGGGCGAGTTTTCAAGGGTTGTGGTTACACGATTCAATGGGAGAGGGTGCGATTGAAGGCTGAAAGAGGGGGAGTGATGGGAATTTTGGTAGCTCTGGGATATTATTGTTTTTAGGAAAGTCGAAATGGTTGTGGGCAGCCTAAAATAGTTGGTTTGAGAATTGATGGGAATTATGGGAGATGAAGATTGAAGAAATAAGAATCTCTTTTTCTAGGCAAAAGAAGAGGGAAATTACATGTTCCTAATTTTTTCGAAAAGGTCTTCAAATTGATAAACGAACCGTAGCTGAAATATTCCATTTTTTATTTGTAAAACCTTATTCACTTAATTGATCATTTTTTTCATGTCTTGAATTGCCTTTTTACAGAGCAATTATTTAGTATATTTAAATATAATGGATATAACGCCTGTAGTTCCAGCGTTAGTTGTTAACTCATCAGAGCTGTATATTTCTCAGCTGACATTTGTTGCTAATTCTCGACGAATTTCAAATACATCCAGACCTCGGTTTATACGGTAGATGGGTTTGTAAAAAATTCGTGCAGAACGAAACAATGTAAAACGAAACACAGAATTTATACGAAATGTAATGATATATTCAATCAATCTATAAATGGTGTTAATTGATTTAAAGATAATAAAGGAAAGTTGTTTATTATAGCCGTGTAAAATGAGTTAGGATTAAAGAAAAAAAAATAGACGTCTCTGGTGTGCAAAATTTCTGCACCTCTGACTTTGACCATTTTTCTTTCTTTGAATATGTACATTAGAAGTGAAACACAAAACTTCACGTTTGCAATTCAATTTGTGCGAAGAATCTTCGGGTAACTTTTAAAACAATCAAAACAAAATTAAAAAATCCTTTTTCGTTTTCGTTTAAAAACCGTGCAAATTGAGGGACCGGTGTAACAGGCTTCACGACCGATGCAAGATATTAAAGATTGAACTGTAAAAGCAATTAAGCTAAAATTTTTGTTTATCTTACCATAACTAGGAATTTTCTGTAGCAGGAGAACAGTGGTTTAAATCCAGAGAGAGAATTATTAGCACGTAATAATGACATCGTATTTCGATCGTTATCGAGATTCGAAGTTCTCACCTTCCAACACCACGAAAAATAGGAGCACAAACCCTCGGTTCATTGCAATCTAATTTCACCTCGTTTCTTAATCCCCTTTCAAAGACGATCCCCTCTCTCGTAATCAAATCGGAGCACTTACAATTAGAGAACAGAGCAAACAAAGGGCCGTTCTGTTTTCCTCCCATTCGCCCGGTGCAGTTAGGGTGGATTCGCATTATGCGACACGACAGGACAGGACGCGGCGGAGATCAGTCTATTCACGTCAATCTGCAGTCGACGGCCATGATATTGTGGTTCTCCAAACAAAACGTTTAAACTGCTTTTGATAGGTCAGTGCCTCGTGTACACGATTCGTGCATGCGGAGATTTAATAAATGTAAATTTTCTAGATTTCATCACCGAAACGTGAGTCGTTTATTTTTAGTGTAATATAATTCATTTTATTTTTTTAACCCTTAAATGCATGTAGTTGCCATTTGGCAACATACTCATATTTAGTCATGTAAATCAAGTCAAAACACAAATTTTAGCTTGCTGTATAGTGCAACCAATTGGATACATACTGTATACGTATATAGTTTTGAAAGAAAGGGCCAACCAAACATCTTCCCCCAAAATAAGTGCGTACAGATCAAACTGGCCACTGACCTGTTCATCTAGAATAAAAAATGAGATGCAAATATCCCAACTGTAAAAGATGTACCCGAACCAAGTGCGAGAAATGTGGTATTGAACTGTGCCTGAACAAAAAGAATAACTGTTTTAAAAGTTTTCACAATTTGTAATTTTCGTTTGAATGTATAATGCAGCCATTTGGCAACAATAATATTTTTTCAAAAATTGGAATAAAAACTTAGTTTAGATTTTTTTTATTTTATTTGTATATTTTTTCTTGTTTCTATTTTATGTGATATCACTTGTAATGTATTTTTGACTTTAAAAACAAAAATAAAAATTCATGCATTTAAGGGTTAACACTAACTGTACTGGCCACTTAACCGTTTATGATGTGACTTGGAATTTTCCGAATAAATGCAGGAAACTGTTAATCTAATATAGGAAACAACGCTGAGAACAATAGTTATCTGATAATACAAAAAAATACACAATTTTTAATTCTATTGAGTCGGCCAGTTGACAGCGTACAGTTGGGCTAACGTTAAACGGAGATATTTATGATAATTTTTTTTCCAGTTTTTGCAAAAATTGATGTCAATCCTCGGAAAAATTTACTTGCACTTGTTACCTCGTATACTTATATTTTTTTCAGTGTAAATAATTTTGTACAGTCGCTTAACACTTTACCGACCGGTAGCCGATTAATCGACTTTTCGAACCCAACACTTTTCACTTTTAACTCATTAATTGGTCGCTCCGGCAATTAATAAATTATTATTTTTCATTGCGGTTAACTGTTCCAAGAACTCAGTGAAGAAACATTACAATTTTCGAAGAGATATCAATATCAGGGAAATATTTGCGTGCAACTGACCGATCAGAAGTAGGTAGGACGTTAAAAAGTACCGGTCGGTAAAGTGTTAATTATTAAAAAATCTCTATAACTTTTCATTTAATTTCCCATCCAATTTATGCTTACAGGAAAGTGGCCATTATGCTTACAGAAAAGTGGCCATAGAAAACATTTTTTCTTAATTTCATGGCAAAATATTGTTCCATAATTTATCGGAGGATAAATTCCTCCGGATATTCTCTTTAATAAGTGCAAGCCACTCGGTAAATCAACAAGAAAAATAAGAACATCAATCTACACTAACAAACTGCTATTATTTCTTATTACTTTCAACATAATATTCCGACCTATTTTCCAAACGTTACAACCCACAAGATTGATGAAAGGCTCTATTCAACCGCGGAGAAACAACATCTGCAATATCGCATAAACTTTTACATCTTAAAAAGTGTTTTCCTGTTCGCGGAATACACATCAACTGGACGAATTACATCGTCATGGATCGCTTAAATTCCGCTATAATTCCATAGTTTCACTCGATACTCGAGAGATCCGTGAAAACAGTTTCCTCCTTCAGTGAGAGGTAGGTATTATAAAGCCATGTCACATTTACGCAGTGCCTATATTACATTGATAAAAAGAAATATTAACCCTTTGCACTACTTGTTTGCCACTTGATTTGTTTTGTCACTGCCTCTGCTAAAAATTGATCAGTGATTCTTGTTATGCCGTATAATTTTACGTAACATTAATGTTAGAGAAATAATATTATCACGTCGCGTTTGATTAATATTTTCAATTTATAATTGGTTTTCTAAAACTCGAAAATTTCCTATCCCATTTTTTTTTTATTTTAACATTAAAACTAATCCAAGCGGTCAAATGATTGATTCTTAATTTTTTATGAAATTTCTTCATAATAAAATCGGTTTAAGGGCACGTTTAACCCCCTTATCCTTCTAGATCCTGATTTTTTCTTCTTCTAGCCCACTCCTAAGACATTCTGCCCCAGACGAAATGTTTGTAGCAAATGTAATCGCAATATGAAGAAATAACAGAAACAACGTTCAACTTTTCCTAAAATGTTTCGCCTTCCTTTTAATCTAACAAATCAGACTTGTATTCCTTTTACGGGGTTTGTTTCCATTATCATATAATACTATGGCAACGTAAAATATCCCCATAGTACGGAAGAACCGGTAACACTTCTCGCTCATCGAACAAAGTCACGTTTCCATTGTGAATGCAATTTTCAACATTCTCCTGTGCAATTACTCCGACGTTCTCGTTCGCGAATTTATCGCAACTAAATTCCCATTTTACGAGAACGATGCCGAATGCGAGAGCAATGTGCTTAAGAAGTTAAAATAATTTCAGCGAGTCTCTCCTCGAGGACTAAATAGATTAGGATGAGAGTTCCGAGTTAGAATTGACGTTAATAACGAAGTTTAAGCTTAAGAACGAGAAATTTTACCGTACAATTTCCTTTATGGCGGATACCAGGAATTTATTTTAAGTTCAATGAAAAATTCAACGAGACCCGTTTCTCCGACATGCTGCGTTTCCTCTTCCGATGAAGACATTATTTTTACCGTGGTACGGAAATAACGACATTTGATATATCCGGAAACATTTTTGCCAGATTTTTCTTTTAAAATGTCATATCTTTTTTGCAGTGTTATATTATAATTGACACGGGTACGCTTCTTTCAAATTAGTTATTTAAACGAAACTCAAAGTAATTATTTAAAATTTGACTAGCATTCGAGATTTAAATGGATAAATCCTTCTTTATTTACAATTCATGTTCAAGATGTCTTATATTTTTCTACACTGTTACATTATAATTGATACGTGTACGTTTCTTTTGTTAATTATTTAAAAGAAACTGAAAGTAATTATTTAAGATTTTATTAATATTAGAAATTTTAATGGACAATAAAGTAAATCATAAGAATCATTCTGAATAAATTTTTATTGTTAACGGAATGTTGCACGTTGTGAATTTTCAAGGTAGTCGCAAAAATGTTTTCTGCAAATGTTTGTTTTTCTTTATCACGATTACGATTAATCCATTCACGAATTTTCATGTCACACTACTTTTTGACCTCCTTTTTTTAATTATAACAGCACAATGCATTGCCATCTTTTAATATGAAATTACATACCATTCAACAGAAACAAGAAGTCACTTGGGACGTAATATCCCTTATTTGTCCGATGGCTAGAGACATCTCTCGTTCTGACGTCATTTTTTATTTCATCCCTCTATGGTCCAAATTTTTTGTGGTATCCGAACATCAGTTGCACAATATGACACTTAGGAAATGATAGAAATATTACTTTAAATAATCAATTAAATCTGCATTTTAAATATTGAATTACAATATTGAAGACACAAACTTGACCTTGAAAAATACAAGTATAGATGCGTTTTGCGTTAAGTCACAGATGTCTATAGAGGGTTACTGCGTGAGTCATCAAAAAAGCCTCAAATTCATTACGTTGTAATGAGAAAGACGAATAAAATGTTTTCTTCTCGATTTTCAATCGTTGATCTAAGGTTTCCAGGGATGATATCGTGGAGATGGGCGGTGCTAGTGACACTCTACCCTTACGCCAAATGACCTCTTGTTTCTGTCGAATGGTAGATTCGTGAGAAGTGTAACGAGTTTAAACTGTTTTACCTCAATGGAACACGTTAATGAATCTAAATAGTGACAATTACATATATAAATGAAACTAACTCTAACCTACAAACAAATTGGTCGAATTAGCCCAAGGATATCCCAGATATGAGAAATTTGAAGTAAAATAAAGAAAGTCCGTTTATGTATTAAAAAATATCTTCAATTACTCTTTTTCAATAATAAACCTTCTATTTAAATTGATTTGGAACTGTTTTCTGTACAAAAGCTTCAATTTTCTTGTTTGGTTCACATATAGTTATTATTACATTATTTTATATTAATATAAAACTTATTTAATTAACATTCATAAATCTGATGTTAATTTTACCTCAATGGAAGGGTTAACGTGCACTCATAACAGAGCACGTTACAAAAAACATATTAATCGCAGTCTTCTATCAGAATACAGTATTTGTGTTTTACAAGAAAATTCAGAGGATGAAAATTTCGTTTCCTGTGAGCCTGGATATGCAGAATGTGTTGCCACTGGAGAAGGATAATATTTTTCGTGCGAGAGTTTCATCGAGGGTGCCCCTTGAAGTTTGCTGAATTTTCAGATTTTTCAATATGACCCAACCGAAAGCGACAGAGGGAAAGTTTTCCCGCAAAAATTATTTCGGGAAACTCGACGAACTGTTGGGAAAAGTTATTAGCTTTCCGCAGTTTGAATAAACCGCCACATCGACGTGGTGTTGCTGAGTTGATGAGTTTGATAAATTAATAGCGCATTTCTCTCCTATTTTTTCTCGTCTCTTATTGCATTTTAATTTTTTTTAACGAAGTAGTATCAAAATTATTTTCTTTATATTAAATCTAATTTAACTTTTGCAATGCAATTCTATGCGTACATTTTAGCAGAAATATCGAGAACCTCTGATCAATTTTTATTTGAGCAATATAATTCTGAAGCTCTGTGGAATCAGTAAAAAAAAAATCGTAGAGCAAGGGGTTAATGAAACATCAATCAGATAAAAACTTCATTTCAAATCATTGATATCTAATTTTGGAAATCATCCTAAATAGAAATTCTATTGTAATTAAGAATTAATCAACAACGAACAGGAGAAAAAATCTATGAACAGAAAACACATCATCGAAATGAAGGTCTCCCATCAAATTCCAATGAATACTGAACAGCAACGAGGAGGCACAATGCTGCCCGTTGCAACTATGAAAGAGTCTAATTTTTCGTTGAATACCAAGAGGAATCGTTTCGGCCATAGACAGGCGGAAGCGCCGAGACATTTTTGCAATGCGCGCACCAGGCTTTTATCGTCACTGTCTGGTCCGTGATCGACAGCACGCCGATATGCTACTTCTCTCGGCAATAGAATGGCGTTCAACTTCGTTCGAGAAACAAAATGCTCGTTTTGGGAGCCTATGGTGGGTAAGGAGTAAAGACTGACTCTCAATAGTGGCCTCGACTTCTCAAATCCTCCTCTGTCACAACAACAAAATTAGTAAAAAATTGAAAAATCTCCCTATGTGATATTTGTATCATAGTATCGGTGATTTGTAATCTTGCTCAAAATAAGTGGGTTCTAGGCACCATGACTGTAGATATGACAAACAAAAGTGATCAATTTTTTTTATGTAGAATATGATTCCGAAATAAAAAATAGGTGTTTATGACACAAAAAAACAAGATGACCTTGAAATTACCTTGATGACGCCCACGCATTGAAAAATCAGTAATGCCATTAGACTCCCCACCCGCAATAGTAAGGGGCACGCATCGCTTGGTTTTTCTTAAATCACCCATTTTCGAGATTTTTTTTACAATCTCAACTTAAATGGGACACTCTGTATAATATAATACTTGTAGTAACATCAAGTTGTTTACTATTTCTACATTACTTCTGTTCTGTATTTTTGTTATAACTTTTTAGTAAAGCTTTATGAGGGCTATGTTTACATAACATTTTTTTCTGTTTAGTGCCATAGAATATACTGACAAAATTTGTACATTTGAACCTGGGACACCCTGTATATTTCTTTCCAACATAGTTCCTCTTAAATTATTGTCTGTATTGAACTAATGACAAGCAACGAACTAGACATATGAAAATAACAATCTATATTAAAGATATTGTAAAACTATAAAAAATAACAAACACATTGATCAATAAAAACTCTCTAAAAAAACTCCCACAATTCTAAATTCTTGAATTCTGTGTCACAAAAGATGTCTGTATCACAAAGATTGAAATATTCATATGCGATTACCTCTAGAATAGCAGCAGTTTCTGTAGCCCTAGTGTCACAAACACTTGCGTACGCGTGAACTTCAGAAATGTTCGAGTTATGAAGTTCAAACGTGTACACACCTGGGAGGGGAGGTTTAACAATTACCAAGAAAATTCAAGCGAGACACCCGAAAGTGGCGAGCTTTCTGCATCCTCAAACGGGTTAAATTGAAGGAATCGTGGATAAATTGAATTTCGTGGAGAAACTGAACGCACCGCTTGTTCAGTTTGCACGCTCGTAGATGGTTCCTCATGAGCGAACGCTGTTGCAATTATGCGGCAAGTTTGGTTAAATATTGACGGTTAAAGTTTCGTAGGAAATGAAGGATATCGAAGCAATCTCTTCATTTAGTGTTTATCGGTTCATGTTCATTTCGAGAAAATTTTCAGAAGTCATAGAAAAATTCTCACCGAATTTTCTTTCATAGAAGGATCACAAATATAGCACGATATTATCCCTCTATAATCCACATTTTCTGTAGCATTTGAGAATCACTTTCACAGTAGCACAAAAGAAAATAATAAAAGTACTATTATAAATAATAAATATGACTTGATTTTGAAACATTGAATTGTAAAGAATTTCATAGTTTTTGACTGTACTCCTCTGTAAATATAAAAAATGCTTATTAACCCCTTACGGTGCAATAAGGAGTCGCAGATGTAGAAAATTAGATAAAATGTTTTCAAGTTTATTTAAATTAAATTATTCTGGAGTCCCAAAAGAAATTGTACGACAAGGGGTTAAAAAAGTAGGTGTCCGTCAATTTGACGGCTTTCATAAATCTAGTTTTAAAGTAATTCCAGGTCGTCCTTCGTTACTGGATGAAACTTGGAACGTTCACTGTAATGGAAACCTGCAGCCCGTGAAATTATATAATTTAAAATGATTAACTAATAGCAGAGAATTAACTGTGAAAAATTGATTCATCCAGATTAACCCTTTGAGGGCTACAGACGCATATATCTGGTCTGAGAAAAAGTTTAATTATATTTTAGTTGATTGCTTTTTATATACACGGTTAGAATTGAACAATTGAAATACAACCGTTTGAAATATGATTCGACAAATAGTAATTTATAATTTATAAACATTAATCCTCTATGGACCCCTGCAATTTTGACAGGTAAGTCACATCTAAGCTTCTATTTTTCAAAGTCAAATTATTAACTTAACTAATAAGTTAAATATCATAATTTAATTCGTGAAAATCGTAAAATTTTTTATAATTCAGTATTTCAAGTTCAAAATTAATTTATTATTTAAAACAGTATTTTTCTCATTTTCTAATTGTGCTGTCGTGAAACTAATCTTTGGACACCACAAAAAATTCAGACTATAGAGGGTTAACTAGAAAGTCTACCTATAGACTATACAGAGTCTAATTTTTTGAAAAACGGTTTTCTATAGTCAAATAAATGATTATCTAATATTTAAAAATGTCGTCGACCGCAAAGGGTTAAGTGCCAATGTGGACTTTATAATAAATGACCTAGCGCGCTAATTTCCCCCGATTCGATACTTCCACAAAACTGTAGAGTTTATCTTTTGTTTCTTCTATCTCACCATTTCTTAAGTAGAAATTATAAAGTCCTGCAATTAATTATCCTGAGAATTCTCTCTCTTCGGCAGAAAAATGACTCGCATTTCGGACGTTAAACGCAAGAACAGAGCTGGTGCAGGTAAATGTCAAACAATAAATACAAAAGCATGCTGTGTAATTTCTACAGTAATAAAAATGGTATGCAGACAACAATCGCGATAAAACGGAGGGTAGCGTTGAAGTTTATATGAAAGAGCGCAGTTGCTATCTCGTCGTTGCTTCTGCTGTTTTCCCGAGTGATGCATGCACTTGGCCTCCGTGATTAAGAGCCGCCCCGAAACTCATCGTTTTCGGCCGAAAGGCCACAATAACGGAAACACTTCACGAAAAGAGGAAGTGCAGCCTCGAGTAATATATATACACGCTGCCCTAAAAAATCGGGAGATATTTCCAAATGAATATAAAGCGATAAAAAAAGAAGCATTAGATTTTTCAGATTAATTAAAAACATCCGAAGAGCAAACGCATATCGAAAGGAGATATAGCTTTTGTACAAATAAGTAAATTTAAATTGTCTCTTCAAAAAGTAGACTTTTAGATTTATTTGCTAACGGTCTTTTATGTTGGGTTGCATTTTTTTTATTAACACATTGAATGCCACCGATATTTCCCTTATTTCGTTAGTTCTACTGAAGTGAAACTTTTTCTTTATGAAAATCACGTATTCATAAAACAGAAATTTTAAGGACACTGATTGATCGGTGTTGAGCAGATCTTCATCTTCTTAACGCCAAAATTTAAATATTCAATATGTTAGAAAATTCATAAATATTGCAATTTAAACGTAACATAAAATTTCATTCAATTCAATAGCGCCGGTCACCGGTGACCCCCATGGCACTCAACCTGTTAAATACAAATATGTGAAAAGCTGCCGACATGTTTAAGAAAGTTGTTCCATTATGCAAATGAGATGGACACTCAATTATTCTGATTGTATAGCAAGTGACATATTAACGGGGGTGAACAGAAGCATGTCAAGCTGCACGAGAGTGATAGGCATTGACTGTTCAGTAGGGTGGAAGGGTGTATGGTCAGCCGAGACTGTCAAAATACCTTGACAACGACACAGGAATTGCAGAGATACATTTTCAGGATTAGGAAATGTGCAAATTCGCCAGTTTTATTAGCCATTTGCATATACAGTGCATTTCCACGAATGAAATAAAAGTTGAAGTTTTCTTAGACTTATTACTTGCTTTTCTGATATTCTTGTTTAACACTAGATCTACGAAAGTCATTAAAATTGACGGAGTCCTAATTTTTTAGAAACGATTTTCAGTTTTATAGGGACGAAATACAGTAGGTATTTCATATTTACTTGATAATATGCAAATTACTTGAATGGTCATCTAATTTGTCGGTTGATCCATCATTTTTTAAAATACGCCTCGATTTTCGTGGTAGATACATCCCTAAAAAATCATGCAAAACGAACTAGTGTAAAACGAAGCACAGAATTTATACGAAACAGGAGGATATGTTCAATTAACGCGTAGATCTTGTAAACTGATCTAAAGAGAATAGAGAAAAGTTGGGGATATGATCATACACACATCTCGGTTGGATGTATGGGTAAAGTAGACCGGAGTTTTTAGAAGGACGGCTCTGGCGTGTAAAATTTCTGCACCTCTGTGTTACAATTAGACGTTTTCAATTTCAATTTTTGCAAGGGTTGCTTAGGTAACTTTTAATCGAATTTTTAAAACAGTGCATTCACTAGTGTGACACTCTTTTAACCCTTTGCGGACGGAGACATTTTTGAGCATTGAGAGATAATCATTTATTTGGTGATTCAAATTACTATTTGTGTAACCATATTTCAACGACTATATTTCAATTTTTAAACTTCAATCGCGCATACCTGCGACAATAGATTCTAATTGAATTTCTTCTCAGGCTACATATATGCGTCACTAGTCCGCAAAGGGTTAATTTATAAATTACATAATGCGAAACAACCAAAATAACATAAACATGAAATTTTTTTCTTTTTCATTTAAAAACCGTGTGAATTGAAGGACTGGTGTACTTATTTGATTTATTTAAGTATAATAGATTTAGCGCCCGTGAATCTACTGTTAATAAAAGAGATCAAATATCATCTTTTATATCGTTTCATGTTCATTTTGAAACATCACCTACTTTTTGTGAGCAGCAAGTGGTTCCTGTTGAATCAGGATTTCCCGTAATTAACTCGATGATCCTGCAATGTATGCTGGGTAATTGGGACGTTGATGAAAATTCGAAACTTTGCACAGAGAGATTATACAGGATACGCAAGAAGTTAAACAGCAATCTCGAATAAAATAGAATAATATTTTATAATTCTGTTTATGTAGTTTCATTGTAATTTAGACCTTTAATCGGTGTGTAATATCGCAGTAATAGAGAAAAAGTAGAAGTAGAATTTCCACTGGAATCAAGTGAAAGCAGTGATGCACGTTTCACCGATATTTCCTATAATTTGTTTCGCGCAATGTAACGTCGATGATTACAAGTTCCATCAGAATTCGAAATTCTGAAGAAAAACCTATTACAGTGGTACAATCGACATGGAAGGCTAATCGAGGACAATACGAAACCATAGCAAAACGTAAAAGTCGATGATACGAATTGATATTTCTTTTGCTACTAGATTAGTTCATGTAATAGCTTTTAGTTTATTACAAAAAATATTGTATAACGTTTGCAATCAGTCCATGAAAAATATTGAACATTCTCGTTAATTGTAAAGAAAGAAATGTAGTTCAAAAGTGTTATGTACCGAGCGTTAGACTAGGATTAGGAATATTTTAATAAATATTTTGTACGTCGACAACGTGACTCGATCATCAGTCACTACTCTCTGATTCACTGTCAACCATCATCTCAAGTTCAAAATCCCATTTTCTGTCTTCGACAGTCACCATTCCTTCACCATTCCTCATCCCCGAATCACCGTTTCAACTTCAAAAATCCTCACTTGCTTACATTGATCTTTCAACTCCCTAATACCGTCACTTTACACTCACTTCTTCTCCGAAAACCTCTAAAAATTCTGAGCTTCTTTACGTCAAAGCTCAGCTCAGTTTGGTTCAATTTAGTTCAATTCTCATATATTGCAAGTTCGTTCTCATTGCAAGGTCTCAGCTCATAAGATCAAAACTCATTGCTAATTCCAATTCATCGCTAATTCTAAGTCACTTAAAATCCCTAATACAGTCATCCTACCCTCACTTCTTTTCCAAAAACCTTTCAAAATCCTGAGCTTCTTTACGACAAAACTCAGCTCAGTTTGGTTCAATTCAGTTCAATTCTCATATATTGCAAGTTCGTGCTCATTGCAAGCTCTCAGCTCATAAGTTCAAAACTCATTGCTAATTCCAATTCATCGCTAATTCTAAGTCACTTAAAATCCCTAATACAGTCATCCTACCCTCACTTCTTTTCCAAAAACCTTTCAAAATCCTGAGCTTCTTTACGCCAAAACTCAGCTCAATTTGGTTCAATTCAGTTCAATTCTCATATATTGCAAGTTCGTTCTCATTGTAAGCTCTTAGCTCGTAAGTTCAAAACTCATTGGTAATTCCAATCCACCGCTAATTTTAAGTCACTTAAAATCCCTAATACAGTCATCCTACTCCCACTTCTTTTCCGAGAATCTTTAAAAACCCTGAGTTCCTTTGACCCAAGTGTTAGTTCAGTTGGCCTCAGTTCATTCATATTAAGTTCGCAAGTCATTGTTAATTACAACTCAATTCCAATTCATTGCTAATTTTAAGTCATGACTAATTTTAATTCAAAATCTTACAAGTTCTATATTCATTTTAACACCAAGTTTCCATTATTATTTTACTCGCCTAGTATTCATCAACATCACTGTTTCGCAGTTCGAAGAATACTACGTTTAACACGTTAAGCGCCACACCGGTCCATAGGGACCGGTCGTTGATTTTTCATTCATGTCCATGCTGATCAATGAAAATTAACGATTAGTTTTTTACTTAGGCTACTTAGTCGTGCCTGACCGATACATAATTAATGATTTTAAGTAAGAAATAGAACATTTTATTAAAAATTAATGTAGTTTATTAAAATAAATAGAAAGAGAACCTAAAAGTGTCCCACCGGTCTCTAGAAACGGGAGCTTAACGTGTTAACACTAGATTTACGAATGTTGACATACCTATTTTTCTGAAGTGAGCCTATTTGAATCATGCAAGAAGATTGGAATTTTTTGCAAAGAAATTAGTTCCAAATCAATTGAAATAAAAGATTTGTTATTAAAAAATTAAGCAACCAATATATTCTATATGTAGTAATCAAATTTTGAATGAGCCGGATTGGCTCCGTAAATCTAGTATTAAATATATCACACAATTAAAAGCAAAAAAATCTCTTATTTCAGTGGATCCAGAAAGGTGAATAGCTTTATTTGACATTACAAAAGCAACAGCGGCAAAGTCTGCAAAACTGAAGGACCAAGAAACTGTAACTGTTAAAAATCCAGCAGTCACGAGGATGACAAATTACAAAAATAAAACTTTATGACAAATAAACGAAAACATGTTACACCACTAACTATTAAACAAGCATCAGAACTTGAAGGGAAGACCAACGACGATGAAATTTCTCTCGAGAAAGAGGCTAAGGGAGCAAAGAAGAGCCTAAAACCGCACAAATGCCCATAATAACCAACAGCCTGGCTCTCGAGCGGCGTGAAAAACAGCGGTGCTTCGATCGATTCGCCGTGTTATTGAACCCAAGACAAAGTGCAACGTACAACCATCGGCTAATCTGCTTAGAGTATTATATCGCACACGCTATGACCAGCCGAGACCACGACACTGAAAATCTTTGTGCGGTCGCCAATGCCGAGGACACGTTTGATGTTTCGTCAACCATAAATGCAACATTCATGACATTTAGAATTAATACGTTCCCCAATTTTGCTAAATTCCTTGTTCTATGCACTTATATCGGAGTAACAGTTATACCAGTATTATAATTACAATGTTTATATGGAGTTTTCGTGAGCATTCATTCCCTTCAAAAATCTTTACTTTTTTAGTTTGAATTCCCCAACGCGTATCTGCTCTCGTTCAAATGGAATGAACTACACGAAAAATAGCCTACACTAGCGGTACATTCACCTGTTAAGGGTGAAGGGTCGTAGGGACATATTTGCCATCTCTCTGTCCACAACGAACGATCGTTTTCGTCAGTGAGAAGGCGGATTTAACAGAATTTCTCCGGATTATCTCTGTTTGCCCTGACACGGGCAACGATCGTAGGGATTCCATCGAGTTTCCTCCCTCTCCCTCGCGGCCTTCTCCTCCAAAGAGCTCGAACTCGTTTTGATAGCCACCACCGCAGACTCCCTTGCTCCTGCCGCTCCTTTTTCTCTCTCTTGGCTCTTTGTGAGGAAGAATGCAGCCGGGCATCGAATTTAATCCCCGTATTTTGGGGGATCGAGCGTATTTTTCGTGTGTATCGCATCTCGTAAGGTGAACGTACCACTGAGACAGAAGGAGGGAGGGAAGGAGAGATAGCGACAGGTAGATAGGCAGAGGAGAGTAGGAGAGATAGAGTGTCGGAGAGAGAAAGGGGAGAGAAGAGAGAAACAGAGAAAGAAGGGAGCAAAGGGAGAGAGAAAAGCGCGAGGAGAGCGCAAATAGAGAACAAGAGACAGAGATAGAATGAGAGAGAAGAGAGAAAAGGGGAGAGAAGCGAGCAAAGGGAGAGAAAAAAGCGTGAGCAGTGTACAGAGAGAGAGAAAGAGAGAGAGGAGCTTTGTGAGAGCCTCACGTTCGACCGTAAGCGAGCCGCTTGTTGTTGCGCGGGCCATTCTTTTTGGGTTTGAAATGCGGGATGCCTCGAAGATCGTCGGAGAAACTTTGATGGCTTTGTTTGTTCGTCTTGGGAGGCCGAGGAGATATTTGGATTTCTGTGCTGTTGTACACGATTCGCAATTTCAGCAGGCGGATGGTGGATTGTTCTGAGGGTACAATATTTTGAGAGAGGTTGAGGAGGTACAAGACAGACGGGCGAAGTATTTGTGCCAAAGATGGATCAGAGGTAAACTTGAATTTCGATGAAAGTGGTGTCCTGATAATTCTGTGACAATGGTTCCATTCAATACAAAATAGTACTGCCGTTTTGTATCATACTAGTACAATTTTTTGGGATTAAATTGAACCCAATGCTAAATTTGATATTTAGACGCTTCTAATTGGAAGATTCTTTTTATTTTAAAGTAGTCTCATTTCGACTGCTATTTTTTCCATACTGACTGATAATTGCAATTCAATATCACTGCACACACAGTGTGCAATCCGCCTCGAATTAATTAAATAATCGATCAAGAGAGACATGTAACTGCGTTTAGAGCTCAAAGAGTTAACACTTTCGTTGTGAGAAGCTCATATAGTCATTCTGCATCAAACCGTTATACGCCCTTAAGGTGACTATAACCTCAAAATACCTACTTTCAAATGCTTTTTGTATGTTAAGTTCGAAATTACCTACCAGTGTCCACTTTGCGCATCCTAATGAGCATTATAGTCACAAATGGTGCCCGGATAATAAAGGTGACTGTAATTGCAAGTGGCTGAACGTGACCTGCATCTTAATAACTGAGCTTTCGCTATCTAAAAAGCGACTATAAACATTTCTTGGCATGCGCTTCTACTATCTCGACGGAGACTATAAACGACCAGCGTGTGCATAAAGTGACTACGGCTATTGCTGAGCGTCGTGAAATAGTCTGTGGTCACCAGCTTCTTGTATCTTAAAGATGACTGTAACCATCAGCCACTAACACGAGTGTCTCTTACTCTTTGAAATGACTACGATGACACCAACACGTATAGATTCTCGCCGTTTAAAAGAAAGTGATATCATTGGCTGTCAACTGTTTCTGTTGCAGCGACTATAACAATTTCTCTATCAGTTTAGAATAATAACTGTTGGTGACGATCAGTGAACGTACGATGAATCTTAGCAAGTGACTACACAGTTGGTCATACGGCGCCCTCTTTGCGTTTTTACGATGATTAAAACCACCTAGATGACGGAGAGCGCCTTCTATTACTTTTTAACAAGAATAGTCACACAGTAACCGAGTACTTTTCGTATTTTAAAAGTGACTGTAGGTACCTACCGTTGGGCGTTCCTTTTCTCACAATCGTGACAACGATTCCTTAATGATCGTGCAATAACGACAATCATTAATGAAAGCAATTTTTTATAGTCCACGTGACTATGCGTTGTTTTTTTCACAACGCTTCCTGTGTGTTCGAGCAAGACTACAATTATCTGAGAGAGCACTTTTTGCGTGCGAGTGACAAAGTAATTATAGTCACTTGGAAAGGTGAACATTTATCCATAGAAAGGTGTTTTTTATATTCTAACGTTGACTACAGCAAGTTATACTGTTGTAAGACTATAAATGATGTAACGTGAAAATTTTATTGTCCATAATGTCTTGATAATTCTTTACGTTATCTTTCTTATTAATATTTTGACGGGTCGTGTTGAATTTAAAAAACTTGTTTAAAGAAGTTGAGACTTTTAAGTCTTGCAAGAAACGAGAATTTTTATTTTTCTTTCCGTTACGTATCTTTTACAATTAGAAACGACTGTCAGCAAAAATTTATAATGATTGAAGTTAACGAAGAAAGTTTGTTAAATCGAGAAGAACTGTGTGTTTCTTTTCGACTCATTATCTTTTAAAATGATGATCGATATTAAATAAAATTCCAAGGTAATCGTCACACTAAAGATTTTATTAATATTTGAAACTAAAAGCTGCGGCTTCGATATCAATTATGGAGAATATATGAAGGTAGAAAAGTATACAGTATTAGAGTATGAGAAAAATATAAATTACTTTCACAACGAATATTCGATCATTCAACGAAAGAATTTTACAAAAGGAGCAAACAAGAATCCGAGCAAAGGAAAAATAGACAACGCTTTATTGAGTACTTAATCGCGCGATTATTATATTTGAACTAACGAGACGATCAGAAAAAGGTACAAAAGTTATCAAATTGACAAAACTACGTTAACGTTAACACCATCGAAATTTCAATTCACGTAAAATCGTAACGCTTCGATTCATAATTCTCTTACACTCTAAAATATTAGAGATTAAATGTTTCGATTAATTGAAAAAAAAAAACAATAATTAAATATATACACACGTCAAAAATTCTTGTTCTTTTATAAAAAAAAAGTGACCAAACGTGGTCCTGCAATGGAAAGTCCTATATATACAACTTTACCGATATCAAAATTTTTTCAACGTCAAAGAAGCTTATCTCGCAGAATGGAATTTAGCGTTTTAATTTTCACATCAATTATTTTCATTCGTTGTAACATCTAATACGAATTTTTCTAGAAAATCGACAGACGAAAGTCCGACGATTTTCGCAATTGAAATTAATTTTCTAGGAACGTGGAGCAAAACGAGGAGATTTAATGGCGGCGCTGCACAATGGGCTTTGAAATATTAAGGATTTTAGGCTGTCGCAGCGTTCGTTAGAATCACAATAGTCAGAGATTTCCGGCTGAAGCACCGCCTTTCAATTGGATCGACGTTCTGCCGGCATTGCAGCTGCGTTCGTCAGGATCAAAGTTTACTGTGGCTATTGTAATTTAGAATTCAATTCTGTTCGATGTTCAATCATTGATGCAGTGATTGTGGTAATTGACGATAATGTGAAATTGATGTTGATGCATTGCACGTTGAGATTTTGAGTTGAATACAGTTGTGGTTGATATTGGAAAGAAAATGGTTTTGATAAGGATATATTCAATTCTTTCAAAACAATTCCTTTTGTCTATATCGAACCATAAATGAATACATTTTTTATAACATTTTATCTAAGGATCGTATGGTTTGTGAATCTTTCAAAAATTTGATAAGTGTGCCACAATACCGAAATTATCAAGATGTCAGAATTGGCTGACATACCCTGTATATGTATTAACAATTGGGTATATTCTTAATCATAACAACTTACTCCAAGAGTACGTAAAATTTCAATAAAATCGGTAACCCGAAGGCCATGTGTTTTCCTTGTGAGTGTGGCTGCACACTATACTCTACTAACTGATACTATTGTTTAAAAAAATACCAAGGTACAATGCCCACAGAGAACGAAGCATCAACGGAGCTCAGAAAATGATATTCAAACTAGAAAATTAAAAAAAAAAACAACTTGCTCCACGTTCCTCGACAGCTCTTAGAGCAAATAACGTTAGATTTTCAAAAGTTTATTTCTCGATATACAATTAGTTCTAACGAGGGTCATTCACACACGAATCAGTATCACGCAACATTCACGTATCAGGCCGTGTTCCAACTCGCACTAGCAGGACGACGTTGGCAAAAGGATCATCGAAAACATTATTACATTCAACAAATAAAGAGCCAAATTTTCGTATCACAGACTCCTGATCGTTCGTGATTATCCGCGAATTGATCGACGAATCTATACGATTGAATTTTGCCCTGACAGATCAAGCAAGAACGTAGACAGGTGCAAGTTGGAACGCGGTATCTATCTTAGTTCCTATTAGCTAAGAATGAGAACACCTGTATTCTTCTGAAAGTACCGATCGGTTGAAGGTAGACATTTGGCGGACAACAACAAAATGACTCTCGCGTTTCATTGGACTGTAGAAAAATCTTGGGCTTTTTTTGGATAATAGCTTCAAGTCAATTTTCGCGATGAAGAGCCATAATACTTTTAAATATCTATTTCTACGTTGCAGCCTCCTGCAATATGATGTAATATCAACAAGAAAGGTCAAAGTTTAATTCATAAGCTTGTATGTTCCAACATTATTACTGTTGCCCATAATGCATATTGTTATGTTTAATACTATAACGTTATTCCAATAATGGAATAACATCTTACGATTTCAGGAGCTGACCCCATTATTGTATGTGAATTGCTTCTCAACCCCGACTTGAATTTTGAATTAAAGAATCGAAAGGTTTTTTGCGATGCTTTTAACACTGGATGTACCAAGGTTGTTTGACTTACTCTGAATTTTTTGTAAGCGTGCTTAAACTTTCTATCACAATTTCTTGTTCAATGTTTTACATCTATTTTGAAGACTATAAAGTCGATCAACTTTTTTGCTTCCTTTGTTTATTTCTCTCTGACATATTTATTTGACAATAACAAATCAATCGAATTAAAGTCAGTAGATCTAGTGTTAAATATTTATTTTAGATAGGTACACGTCCACAGTTTCAGCTCTGCAGAATTCTTATAATACCTTTCCAAAAGTGTACATACAGCAATTCATGAGCTACGCGCGATCACCATTTTGTCTTTGAAAGATATTCTTAACACGTTCCGTGTCTAGGAGTGTGCAGGTACCCAATATGTATAACGGACTCAGGCGGGTACTCAACGCACATGGGCCTTCGGCTAGCCCTAACCTGCCATAGCTGAGTCTAATCTAATCGAACCAAGACACTTCGAATCAGTCCCAATTACTTACACATTCCTAAACAAAAATCCACACAATATCTCAATCAATAGTCTACTAAAACTTTCCTCTAAAATACATGAAAGTTTGAAGCAACACCGATTCGATTCTCCTCAAAAGAATACAGTTCAGCCGCGGCCAGTAACTACACCAGCCAACACGAAAACGCAGGTACATTTGGTATTCATCGAGTCCACAAAAAAGTATCTAAAGCCCCATATATCGTGACATGGTCCATCGTCCAAGTGAGCCGATACTCGACGCTTTGGAACACGGCCGTAGTTCACTTCCTGAACACACCACCGGTCTTGAGGAGCCACTCACCTGTAGCCCTGTTACAACTCTCCTTCTCAATCGTCTGCTGTCTCTTCCCGGCCTCCTCCCCACCATCGAGTACTTTCAGTGTCGTCTGCCGATCGTCGATCGTTGTTACGCTCGTGCTCGTTATCGCATTCGAGATACTCCTTGTATCGTGAATGGCGTCTCCAGGTCGTTCCGTTGGTGGCAACCCTCGCCCCGAGTCTGCCATCGAGGTGCGCTGCTGTTCCTGGAGCAAGCAGGCGCTCGACAGCAGATCCCACTGTCGCAGTTTCTCGCGATCTAGCTCGAACGAGCCGGAGCTCCTCGCCGAGCTCTCCGTGATGAGGCGAGCCGGGGGAAGGTTGCCTTCCTCTAAAAAATGGTTCCGCTCATCGGCCGTGGGTTTTCGATAGGTCTCATTTTCAGCATCCCAGACGTACCCACCGGCGCTTAATCGGTCCATCGAGAGACTCTCGTAGGTTAGATCGTCCTCGGGCTCTTGCTCTTTGTTGCTTCGACGTTTCACGCGAGGACGTTCACCGGAGGAGTCTTCCAGGTTGTTTTCTCTTCTTAAGGCAACGCTGTCGTTCACGTAAGTGGCACCGCGAGTTATGCGACCTCTTTTGGGGTCTGGACAGGACCCTGTTGCGCGTGGAGGGTTATCGAGGTTATCGAGGGACCTGGCGTTCCTTAGGCTCACCCTTCTCAGGCTCTCTCGCCAGAGGGAGTCCTGCTCCCAGGGGTCTTCGGCGGTGAAGGTGCTAGCGGATGGGGTTTCCGTCGAGGAGACGTTTGGTAGAGGTTCCTCGGGCTGGGTGGGTTGAACTGTTGCAACTCGATTGGTTCTGTTTCTCTGTTCTACTAGATTTTGTAGTCCAACGTCATCCAGCAGACCCTCCAAGGACCTTGACCGTCGATGCGACGTTTGAGCTACGTAGCTGGTGTCCTGAGTCTCTCTGTTGCTAGCCTGACTGCTGGACTTGTCTCTGAGACCATGAGGATATAGATTTCGGGCATTAATCTCTGGTAGAGAAAAATCTGGCAGAGGATCGGTTGATTTTACCCTCCTGAGAGTATCGGCTTCGTAAAAGTTTCTTTTATCGACGAGATCGACTTTGTTATCCCCTAGTAGCTGACAAGTTGTCTTCCTGAGTTCAGCGGCAATTCTTCTAGCCTCGTCTATATCATCCACCTGAATTTGTCTGGGCATCTGCCTAGCAATGGGGTTGATAATCCGACCGATGTCGTTTCTCTTGTTCAACGCCGACGCATCGTCCCTCTGATTGTTCAACTGAGGTAGCCTGGAAGTGTGTCCAATCGGTTTGCTCATCTCGACCTCCACAGAGTTAGCGCTCATCTGAAGATCAGAATAGTAATACGGTGCTCCAGACTGATCAGTTTGCAGCCGTTGATCGTTGACGTTGGGCAGATACGACTGCGGTGCCGGATTGACCTTGACGGTGGACGTGGACGTTGGATAGTGGCTGGAATCTTGGCTGGAAGATGATCTGTGATTTGATATCATGGAATATCTGGCAGAATCTTGACTGGCAGACCTCGAGTGATTTTGGTATCGTTCGGGATACGGGCTGGTGCTTTGCAACATGCTGGTTGCCAAGTTACTGCCATGGCTCCCCAAGGAAATTGATCCTGCCGGGGAGTGCATGGAAGATTGGGCACTGGCTGGCCTCTGACAAGCCATAGAAGTTGAAATGGAGGCCATTCCAGATGCAACGGAGTAGCTAGAATCCCTGCTGTGAGAGGCACCTAAGGAGTTGCTCTGAGAACCTCTCTGAAATCTATGAACGCTCTCTCTGGTCTGCTCCCCATCTGATCTTATAGCTGGAGAACCTCTGAGAGGCGAGAAACTAGTGATGTTCTCGTAGTGAGCATCGCCGGTGAAGGATTGAGAGTGCTGATGAGATGGAGGGACGTCGCAGACTCTCATAGATGGCAAGCTACTCGCAGAACCTATCTTACTTTTCGTGCCGTAGCTGAAGGACTCGAGATTGTTAGAATGGAGGTTCATCTGCCGAGAGAGGTCATGGCAGGTTGTTTTCTGAAGTTTGTCGACGACCAGCATGTTCTCGTTAAAACCATAGATACTGTTGTAACTGAGATCCTTGGCGTAGAGGTCAACGTTGAAGGCATCTCTCGCCTGTAGTTCCTCCAGATATTGGTCCAAATCGATGCTAGCTCCGTCGAAGCGACTTCCAAGAGATTCCAATTCGTCTAGACTATCCAGAACTTCGCACATATCGCTAATAGGTCTGGTCTTCAATTGCCTGTGTCGTGCTTCGTCTTCAGGACTTCTCAACTCGATCGAATCGCTTCCAGAGGCACTCTCTAGGGATATCCTGCTGTCTCTGAAAGTAGAGCTGATGGTTGCATCGGAGAACCGCGAAGGTGGCCTGTGGGTTTCCACTTGGGCCATGGGCTTGTTCCAAGACTTTGGAGAATCCCTGTTGGAGCCACTGTCCTTCGTTACAGCGACTTGCGGAGAGACTTTTTTTATCTCCAACGACTCCTGCATCTCTAGAGACTCCAGATCGTCCAGGGGTGGAGGTGAAGTTGGAATAGGCGGTGGAGAGACCAACTCGCTATCGGAGGAATCATGCAATTCTGCAATCATAGTCCGACTAGCACCCAGATAATAAGAAGCAGGTCTGAAAGTGTCGGATAAACTGAACCTTGGATGTCGAGGGGCGTCTATAGAATCAAGATCCTTGGAAGACTCATCATCCGCGTCAGAACTGTCTGATTTCAGAGCAGTAAGGATATCGGGAAGATCGCTTCTAGAATGTTCTTCGTTGGATGATCGTTTCTTCAGCACTTTGCCACCTTTACTGTCTTCCTTCTCTGGCAATTGACTCACCTCCATGTAAACAGGCTCCATCTTGCTGTCAGAGACGCAAACGAATTCATAATGTGGAGTATCCAGGGTAGAATAATCTCCCGAGTCGTGTTTCCTTCCTTCTTCGCTTGGTGCCAGGAGAGAGTGCGACAATCCATTCTGTGCCATTTCCACGTATGAGCTCTCCTCGTGCTCTAAATTAGCAAACAGGGTCTCCATCATCTTTGGATTAGGTCGGTCATCGCAGTTGGGATCCAAGATTGCTTTCCTCGGAGACATTGGAAGGTAATGTTCCTCAGGATTTGGCTCATCCTGCTTCACCGTTGGACTGGTGCTCCCACTTTCGCCTGAAAGCTGGTCACCATGGGTCAACAGAGACTCTGTTACACTGAGTCTAGCACAACTTGGATTTAAAATTGCCTCCATGTCAGACTGTTCTGTTATACTTTCCTTCGAAGGACTTCTTTTCTTGCGTCTCAGCGACACGTCTGCTTTCTTCTTCGTTGTATCCATATAGGTCCTCTCGCTGGGAATGGATTCTGGAACGATTTGAGCCTTGGACGTTGTCTCATCATCCTTCTCATCGTTCTTCTGATCCAGATCGCTTCCAGTGTCGTACAGCAAAGTCTCGGTATCACTGAACACACCACGGTGCTTCACTTCTGCTCTCCTGTTATACTCCAGTTGCTGTACTCTCTGCGACTTCCTCTCAAAGTCTGCCAGTAAATCTTTCACTGACTTGTTGCTATCTATAGACGCCTGCTTGGAATGCCCATCCTCTTCACCCCTGTATTTACCCTCCTGAGCCTCGCCCAAGGCAAAGTTTCTGATAACAGTTGTTTTTCGCGAAGAGTCCAACTTTGACACGTGTGCCTCCGTCGTGTGAAGTGGAGACACCTTAAGAGGTTCCTGCATTGCAAGTATCTCCTTCACCGGACTTCCACTATCCATGCTAGACTCGAATGACCTGATCCTACTCTGCACCAGATTCATAGACTCCAATTTCCCACACTCCTCCTCCGCTTTGCTCTCAGACTCCTCCTTAGGACTGATGTACTGATAGGAAAATTCCTTGATAACTTTACTTTCATCAATGTTGCAGTCCCACTCTTCCTTCTTGCTGCCCCACTGTACACTCTTCGGATGCCACGTATCCGAGTATTCACCCAAGACACTGGATCTCCCTTCGCTCTTACTCTGATCATACGCTGTAGACGTCTTTAGAATCCCAAATGGTTTTCTCTTTTGTTTATCGTCTTCTCTAGATATCTCTGCTTCTCGTTCGTTCCTCCTTAAGGTCCTCTTCTCCAGATACCCAGGTGAACGTTGGCTCCTCTGACGAGAAGGAAAGCTGACTTCCTCGTAGCCAGCATCAGGTGGTATTCCCCCCATATTAGGATAACTAGGGCTCATTTCGTGCTCGCGCACGGCTCCGAGATTACCCTGAGACTGAGCTCCGGGAACGATGCCGTCTTGGACCGGGACGCCAGGTGCACGATCGTCTCCGAGATGCCGGGGGCTCCTTCCTGCATGCGAGGGTCTGCGCGTTCGCTTCCTCCGGACGTCTCCCAGCTCTGATACGTCCGTTACAGAACAAACATAAGGGTGGACGACTCAGTTACTCACGAGTATTATTAATGACATTAACCAATACACCGTTACGACCCCCTCTCGAGACTATGCAGACGTTAAGCCGAGTTACGAAGCTAAGATCGAGGCGGTCGTTGCGCGAGTTCAGTTTTCATGAACGAATCGAAGAATGGGAAATTATTGGTAGTTCGAAGTTTGTGATGTTAATGCCTTGATGCTTTTGAGACTTTCAGTATAATATGGATGATACTTCTTGGAATTTTTCTGTAGATGGCGTGCTGTGCAAGTTCTTTTGTTTTGTGGCTCTAATTGTGGTTGTTTTGATTATTAGGTAAAGTTTTAGGCAGTTGTATTGATCAGTGAGATTATGCGACACTGCATGTTTGATGACGGGAATTAAACAATTTCTTCAACGAAAGACTCTGCTGTCAGTCATCCGAAACTGTAGAACACAAAGTTAAGCTACGCAATTCATGTTTAATCACAGTTATAAAGCGGTCCGCATCGATAAAAATGATTCGTTTAAGTATTTTACAGAATTTTTGGAATGAAATCGAAACATGTGAATTTGGCGTAATAAAAGTTGCACTTACTGCAGTAAAATTTGGTTAAGTAGTTACTGTTAATCGACTAAGAGAATCTTTGTCGTATATTTATTGTCCAATATTATCCGACATTATCAATGAAATTTTGCTCATACATTATAAGTTATTACTATTGCATGATAATTTATCATAAAGTTCTGTTCAATCGTTACATAGAAAAGTGTCTATAAAAGTTTTCGAACCCATTAAAAACTGGACAAATAAACGTTAGAATCGATACGGGAGCTGATGTATCAGCTAAAAATTAAATTCGTGTCGTCCAATATTTAACTTCTTTTCCATGTTTCTGTACGTTTTTCACGGCATTTTCCAACCCCCATTCCAACTCAATTTTTTAAACCATTAATTATGTCCAATTCCACGAAACTAAATTTCCCCCGAAAATACACCAATTCCAATATTCGAAAAAATCTTTCACTTCTCTTCCAAATCCCATGATTCTACAACCACAATCTGGTCAACATCCATAAAATTGGAATTCAAACTTTTTCAATTTTCAGTCCTGCGATTCGTCCGACACGTTTTATGAAACCTGCAGTTCATAACTTCAAACCAAAAACGATGTCATTGCATCCGACTTGAAATATTCAGAAAACCTGGTAAATATAACCTACACAACAGAAATTAAAATGACTCCCAATAATCAATATCACCACAAAACCTTAAATCGCCTGCACCGTTGCATCAAATGACCTGCTTCAATTTTATTTCTATTAATTTTTCTGTCAAAACATATTCTTCAATTTTTTGCCCTTTCATCTTCGAACTACCAATCAGGAGGAAAATTTTCTATCGCGCAACGACTCCAACTCTCGATCGGCGATGCGGTTAATCGCAGCTGAGACGCGTGTCCATCGTTATTATCAGCGGCAGCAGTGAAACCGCGCAGTCTCTACGTATAGTGTTAGTGATAATGATCGTCACCGGACATGCCATGCTGACCCACATCTTCCAAACTAACAGGACTCCGATACGCTGAGAGTGTTAGGTCGCAACGGACGTCTCTTGCCGTTTACATCGGCGATTCCTTTCAACGTGTTAATCGTTCCCATTCACCAGTCAGCCCAGACCCAAACAGCAGCGGATAGAAGGAGCCCCGCGGAGAGAATTTCTCGGATTCTGCTTGTGTGTGTGTTTTGTTTTATATTCGCTATTTTTTATACGCTTGTTTTTTTTCAACTTCGGCGCTTTGCAGCTCCCTCGGTGATCGCCGAGGGCTCTTCGGTTGGTTCGTCGAGGAGAGACGTGATTTTAGGTTATGGATTGATAGAATGATGAAGAGAGAGAGAGAGAGAGAGAGAGAGAGAAGTGGCGGCAAATTGAATCCAGGTGGATCGAGGATAAGATTCGTTCTTGTGTTTCGAGCTTTAAATGATTCTTACGTTGTGCGTTGGGATTTAGAATTTTTTAATTGAATTGAATTACTTTTGATTTGAAGTTGAGGTTTTGAATTAGAAATAATCATTTATTTCGCAACTTAAAGCAACCTTTTTATCAGAAAGTTCGCCTGTTCTATGAATTATAAATTACTATTTGTATAACCGTATGTTAACTGTTGCATTACAGCTAAAAAAGAATTACATAGAATTATTGTTAAGGAAAGTGCAACCACGTCGGCGTTCGCCAATGTTGTAGATATTATATCTTCTAAACCAACACACAGGAAATTTGCAACTAGGAAATATCTAAAAACTTGTTTGAAAAAAGATATTACTTGATACTTATACAACTAAACACATGCATTAATGCAAAACGCTAGTACGACAACCCCTACGACACCTAACACTCGCACCCTCTCTAAATCAGCTTGTGTTTAAATCATCTTTTTTGCTTTGAAGAACAAAGGTCTAATTAGTACTGAAATAACCGAGCTAATTTCTGAGTACTTCCCAATGAACAAAGAAGCTAAAACATTCACAATCATCGCGAAACAATTTAAATATTTCCCCGTTCCCGCGTTCCTCGACGCGCGCATTTCAAATTTGCCGCCACCGCGATTCGAAGAAATATAGTACAAAACAGCGAGATTCATTACACGCATTAGTTTAATAACACTTTGTCAAATGATTTACAGGAGAAAAATTCCAAAAAAAATCGACAATGTTTTTGAACATCACGCAGATTAATTTTTATTAACAATAATGCAACAAATTCCATTCGTGAGGCTGCTAACAATTCGAACGAGCGATTGTAGCCTCCGATTGTCCAATCGGATACAACGTACGTTAAAAACTCGATTCTCGGCGTGCAGGACCAACGACGAAGCAATTTTAACTCGCGCGCGACTTTTTTCGACGGTGTTAGAGCGGTTAAACGTGTTAGATGTTTGCTATTGTTTTTAATACAACTATCTACTTGAAAAGTCTCGTAGAGATCAGTCGCAAACGCAGCGCATTCGTAGGACCCTTTTAGGGAGAATTCAACATTACAATAAGAACTGCTCCTCAGTTCGATTTTGCAGAAGTTCTGAAGATAGTTATTGACAAGATGTTAAGCATAATACTGCTTGATTAGTTGTCAACTGGCTATTGAACATCGACATTAATGATGAAGTATTTCAATGAAATGATACTATATGTTACAATGATTACTTTGAATGAATGTTTACAATGATTGTATTAGTTTCAGTTGTACTGTTGGGAGATCAGATGTCGGTACAGTTCCAAGTAGAAACTGCGAGGGGAAATGGGAAATCGTTAGATCGTCCTATCCAATTGACTATAAACGGCTAGAGTATAACGGTGATATCCCTGTTCAGACGCGTTGCCATTATTGGTTATGTTGCTCGCAAATTACGGATTCTCTGAATGTTTGCTCCGTCTTCGAGATATACAGAAAGTTCTCGACTTACGAAGACTGAGAGATACTCGGAATTTTTTGACTGACAGAATTTCTCGGTATGTATGCTGCAGAAGCGAAGATAAGTGTTTGCTTGTGTATAGCATTTGCATTCAGCTATTTGTGCGCATAGGATTGTGCGAAGATGTGCATTCCTAGCTTTGATATGAGCACTATTCGACTTATTGTATTATAACCTTGAAGTGACCTTTAACTTCTTGCCTTACGATTTCTTTTGTGATCGAACGCGCAGTAACTCAGAATTAATTGTTGGAATAATAATCTATTGCTGAGTGTAAGTTAATGCAATATTAACCCTTTCGGTAGATTTTTCTAATGGGATTACCAGATAGTCATGGCAAATCCAGCTTTTCAGCGTGATTTTTCCCTAAGTTATTTAAAGCAGCTGTATAGACGTTTAAAAGTAAAGAATATATTGATGCTGATCCGTAGTGTTAACCCTCTGTGGGCCCCTGTGACTTTGAAGTAACACAAAACAAGTCTAAAATTCTACTCTTCAAAGTCCAATTTTTAACTTTGCCATATACATATTGCAAGTTATCTCGACAGTATTATGAAATTCTTTACAATTCAATGTTTAAGAATCAGGTTTATTCTATTATTTAAAATTCTAATATATTAGTTTCTAATTACGCTATTGTGAAACTGATCTTCAGATACCACGAAAAAATTCATACTACAGAGGGTTAATAATACTTAAACCAAATAAAAACAATCATGAATAATATCACGTCACCACTCTGGCGGCAGATACCGCAAATGTTTAATACCATATATCTGATTTCAACGTATCCTGACCTATTGATACTTTCAAGTTATGAGTTTTTTTTTTAAATTTAGAAATTTTCTATTCTATTTACCGCGCCATGTCTGCTACATGTAATTGTAAGGCAAGGGGTTAATATAGAAGTATTACCTCCGTGGAAATTGCTAAAACGAATTAATCGCTTAAGTTGACGGCTTACTGTATTCGCATATGTTTGATTCCACGGTATACACGAGGTAGCAATGAATATTAAGTTTTTCACGTAGGTGCATTCAAGCTGCAATTGTGTGCAAAAACTTCAATTTAAGATATCTTGGGGAGGACGGGGTAGAACTAGGGAATGATTTCTTTTTCCACAGTACCGTTTCATCTTCTAGGTAGAGTACCAACATCTTAACTCCCTATTAGAAGTATATTAATCTCTAATTCATGGCAGTTTATCAGATGCATACTGCTCAGTGTCCGAAACAAGAACACCGATGCATCATAGGCATTTCATATAATTACAAAAAGCTGAACGAGATATTCAACAGTATCTATTTTGTTGATTAAATTTCTTTCCACCACTTGTATGTACACACATAAAACATACCGAGCGTCAAAGGTTAACACCAATAACAGCATATATCAAATAGATTGAATAGATAAATTCTTCATAAACTTCATTTGAAATTCTTTATTACAAAAGAATTCTGCCAGTAGAATAATAGGACGAGTTACTTCTACTTTCAGTTAAAAAAAGAACTTCACTTAATTAACAATAAACACAACATTTAGTAAAATACATCAAACGTGCAGCTCGCAACGCTCAAACAAGTCTTTGGTAACACACTCAAACGTATTTTAAGGCACTTTGAGGCACTCTATGTGTAAAAAAAAACAATGAAAAAGTATAATCCTTGAAAAATAGCCCAATTAATACCGGGGTCCCACGAAAGGCCGAAACGACGAAGCCACAGCTCAAATAATAAGTTCAGGCGAGGTGTCCCTACCTTCGTCGTCGCTGGAGTAACTGTTGTACCGAGACACGTTTGCGACGGTCCTCCTTCCGTCCGTACTTTTGCTCCTAGGATGAGGACGATGCCCGTCGTCTCTCCTCCGAGAGTGCCGACTCTCGACGGAGGCCTCGTGGGCGGCCAGCTCGAGGAGGGCCTGCTGCTTGTAATAGCTGGACAGCTCGTTCTGGGCCCTACCTCTGTTTGTCGAACCAGACGGCTTCCTCGTCAGCGGGGATTGCAGCATTCGCTGCTTCCATTCCAGCAATCGCTTCATGGACTCCTCTCGCTGGAAGGTTAAAGGTTATTGAAAAAGGGACAGCGAACAAAAGCAAGGAGAGGTTTTGTGACGATAGGAAATCTGCTGATGAGAAAACTTGGGGGTATTTTTGGGCGAGTGTGGGTGATAGGGGAAAGGATTTGATTCTTTTATCAAGATTGCTGTTCTAATTATTTATACCTAATGTTTCGGTCAACCAGTCCCGCACGGAACGAGAAAACTTAAACACGAAATAATGACCGTTATTGTCAAAAATCGAAAAAATCCAAAAACACGTATCCGCTAATTTGGACCATACTTTGTGTTCATAAATTTATTTAATTGATTGCGAATATTTTCTGGGAGCTATTATAAAAGAAAATTAATTTTTTAATATATTTTTTAAACAAATAACTTTTAGGTAACTTTTCTTACATAGTTAAATTCTTGGTCAAAGTGCACACAATTTGAAAAGAAAAATGAAATTTTTATGAACCCTGGTTACCGAGATATTTCCAAAAGTGTGTTTTCTACCCTCAACTTTGAGGGGTATTTTCACCCCTTCAGACTGGATGGTTGCCGATAAAAAAAAATACGGGTCTAATATTCTTTCGAGGACCACCTGTGACATAAATTTTATCAAAATCGGTGTGTTCGAGTTCGATATGTTCCCTTGTTAGTGTTAAGTCTAGTGTTAACGGTTCTACGATAAAATTCAAAGACATCTAGTGTTAAGGGTTAGAGGGATAAACGTTAATTGGGGATAATCTCATGTGTGTTTATTTTGAAATTTCTAGTATCGCGTCTCATCGATATGTTTCATCTTATGGGGTCTTAAAAAACTTGACAATTTCCTACTCCACATACACGTGAATACGGATCACAGGTTATTGTAGGTCAACGGGTTAACGTGTTTAAAAATACTGGCGGCAATTTTCGAGAAGATTCACTTGCACTTGTTCTCTCGAGTTCTTATATTTTTTACAGTACAAATAATTTCGTACAGTCATTGAAAAGTCACCATTTTTCATTACGGCAAAGCGACTTATAATGCTTTCGATGTGAACGGAACATTTCTGTCGTGTGCTTTGGAAAACCCTGTAGAAATGACAGAAACGCGGACGAAGTTCGAACAAAGTGCAAAAAAGTACATCGGATGCATCACGTTCGAGAAAAACGTTCGGAGAAGTTGATTAATTGCGTTAGAACGCTGACGAGAATCGAAGAGCTCGTGGTGAAAGCAAAATCGCTGAACAGAACGAACGTGACTTAAATGCAGGTACACAGGTTGCGCCTCGGCATGAATCATCGACGCTCGGGCCGCATATCTTTCGAATTGTTCTGTCAGTCAGTCGTCGGCATACACGATCTACAGTTACACGAAAGGAACGCGAGGATCGTTCGTGACTCATCGCCTTCAGGGTTCCACGTTTTCGAAATTTGTGCCGGCATGTTTTCGTTACTTGAATCGAGCGGAAGTGAAATGTATATGGTGATGTCACTAATTTCTTTTTTTATTATTATATAAATGAGAAATATAACCGAATCACTCTTTGCGCTACGAATTCTTTTACTAACTTTCCGTCAGATGAGCAAATATTGCTGTATTGCGTGTAGTGGTTTACAACACTTTATTTTTGAAGATGTATTTTTATTAACAATATAGAATTACTTTAGTCTCGTCTATTTTGAAAGTGAAGCAATGTGATCGTTTCCTGTCGTTTTGTGGAAATTTAAGATTCGCATAGCTGTCAATTAAAAAATATTAGGTAATTATGTCAACTAATTTATCAATATGTAAGTAATTTGATTGTATAAATTTCTTTTAGGCGAAATTAACTGATATAATGTATGTTTACGAGCTACAAATGGATTTACACCACTTTCACAATTAGCCAATTGTAAAAATCATTTAATTTCAATTTTGAAGATCAAATATCACTTAAAATATATTTGCACCAACAAAATGAGACATTATACAAATGCAGTATAGAACAAAGCACATAAGTTTGTTTAATTGTTACATATACAATAATTAATAATTACATTTAATGGTTGATTTTGGTAAAGCAAGGGACTCATAAAAACGGCTTTTTCTAGTAATCGCTGCAAAACGTCATTACTCTTATAGTTTTTTGTCTTGTTACTTCAGTACCGAATTTCTTCGCATTTTGTTTATAGCAAGAAATGCAACGTTGTCTAATTGTCCTCGCTTTGCCGTATTTCTTTTTAATTCCATGTCGTTTTCTACAGTTTGTCGCAATTTCAGAAGACGAGTCTTTAAAAAAAGCAGCATTTACTAATCGAAAAGTTTCGAACTGATCGTAGCGCGACGTGTACCACAAATGGTGCACGATGTGATAGCTACTTTAAACAAGATAACTATTTATGAATTGATGATGTAATGAAATATTGTATGATAATATATCAATCTTTAGTCAAAATATCAAATGCCTGAACTACAAGTCAGGCAAAAATGGCTTAGCACGGAACGTCTTAAAACTACTAAAAAAAAAAAAAGGAAGGAAAACAGACGCCAATCATACCTGCTGTATTTTTCTTTCACCGTCCCGCGAGTCCTGTTCGGAGGATCTCTCGTACTCTTCGTCGTCGGGGTCGAAGGCTGCCGGGTGTCGCGTCCTCGGTAGACGCGCGGACGCCGACCTGCAGAACTGTTGCTGCTCGTTCCATCGTCTGACGCTGCCGTGAGGAGGCTGACAGGCTGTGGCCACGTGAGCCAAGTGAGTCCCGTGACTCGTGTGACTCGTCGGGGTCCTGCCCCACCCTGCGCCACCGGCCGGGGCCGTTTCGTATTCCCGTGGAATTCTTCGTGGTAGGGTACCGTCCTCGCAATGAGCCAACATCTCTCTGCTGCTCGAGTCGTAGCTCTTTTCGCGCAGTGATCGCCTCAGCTTCGCTTCGCTGCTGTTTAACCTGATTGGAAGAAGGCACTTTTTTGGGGGTCGTTTTGAGTTAGACGTCTGGTGAATCAAAATTTTGAAAGGCCCAATTCTTTTCAAGGTGCTTTGCAATTCAGCTTTAACTCTTTGCCTTACAATGACGTGTGGCACACGTGACGCGGTAAATGGAATAGAAAATTTTTAAATTTTCGAAAAACTGTCAAATTGAAAATATCAGTAGGTCAGGATACGTTGAAATTAATTATTTGTTATTAATATTGAGTTCAGTTAAACCGGTAGATCGGAAATCATTGGTGATAGATTGTTATTCCAACAATTCTGAGTTACTGCGCCTTCGGTTATAAAAGAAATTGTAAGGCAAGGGGTTAATTGTTGTCAGCTTTTTCTCTAGGAGCTATGGTTTTCATTATTCAAATTTAGTTTACTTCTGTTAATTGCTTCGAAACTGATATGTTTAAGACTAACCGTACCGACACTTTGCGTACCTATTATTTTTTTTTGCCTGATTGTATAAGAGACAAAATTAATATTGGAAACTACGAGAAAAGTAACTTTCAGTTAATAATGCAAAAATTGATAAATTTTCATTGCGTAGAGTCGGTCATTTAACACGTTCACGTCGGCTCTGGAGTTTGTGTTTTTCTCCTACGGGCGGGTACTCTAATTGTAAAACCGCCATCTGAAAGACACTGAAGCGTGAGCCACCGGCGGTACACGCCGCCCGATGGGACACCCAAGCGTGGACCATCGATGGTACGCGCCGTCGTGAATGTATTAGTCTCGTGCGGCACGCTTAGTGTTGAGATTGAAGAACCATTAATTTTTGTAGAATTATTTATTTATAAAAATTACTTCAATGCACCATTGAACAAGACGTTCAACACCGTGGGTTTCATCCGTCACCAAGTTTACTAATTTAATATCTCAAGTTTCTAAATAATTCAATAAATTGAAATTTTCAACTACTTTTTTCAATAATCGAACTCTCTTTCTAGTACATTTAGATAATTACTTTCAGCAGAAATGAAATTAATAAAATCGAAACTTCATTTTACTACAAAAATGCCAGATACATATACAAAACACTTCCCACATTTACTGTATTAAACGTTAGTCATCCCTCGTACACAAATATCCCTCAACGATGGGCGACTATATCTACCCTTCACCCACAAGCACCACTCAGCGTTGGATGTCGATAACGTAACCCTTCCTCCACAGACAACGATCACAGACGGATAACTGTAAATACCCCCGATATCAACGAGTTAACACGTCGAACACCCCTGGCATTTCTCTCGTTTTACCATTTCTACTGAAGCCATAGTTTTTCTATTAAAATCCCATGTTTGTAACTTTAAAGACTCAAATGAATATACATACGATCAGTAGGATTTTATCTTTTGAACGCCAGTATTTAAACATTGAATGTATTACAAACTTTATAAACGTTACAATTGAAAAGAAAATATATGGCGGTAATGGATTTAATGAAATTAGATATGATTTTTCAATTGTAACGTTTACAAAGTTTCTAATACATTCAATGTTTAAATACTAGCGTTCAAAAGATAAAATCCTACTGAATATATATATCTATTTGAGTACATCAACACAAATTTGATTAATAAATATAATTTGGCTCTACATAACATTGTAAAATTCATACAATCTCTCTAATTACGTAAAATTGCTATTAACCCTTTGAGGATTGGCGACGCTTATATGTGGTCTGATCTTATTTTTTGAAGGTCAGCATTTAAATATTAAATGTGTTAGAAAATTCGTAAATATTACAATTGAAAAGTCATATAAAATTTCATTGATTTCAATGCCGATCACCGATGACCCCATGACAGAAGTGTTAATAAACTTCCCTCTATCCACTAAACGCGTCCTGCCGTCACCAAATGAACGGGATAACCAAAAACGGTACAATAGCGTCATTGGTGTTTCAAACGTTTAAAAGCATGATCACAAAAACTTACTCGGTGTGCCTCTGAAGAGGCTGAAGAGGGACCACGTGCTGCTGATGAAGGTGTTCCCGCTGCGACCTTCGAAGAGCGGGGCAAGAAGCGTCTGGCAGAGTTGCTATTCTACTCTCCTCTGCTCTCTCGCGAATACTTGTCGTCTTTGACGGCATTGTCGCGCGAGAAAGCGACTGGTTTCTTTGCTGCTGATGATGCTGTGGAGTCTGATGCAGGTAGACAGCGGACTGGCGCATTTGAGCCGCGTATCTGATTAGAACACGTTAAGAAAGAGTGGAAATGTGTTTATTGCAATTGTGTAGGGTCTCTCAATATATATATTTCTTTGATGTATATAGTTTCTCCTAAATTATAGCAAATATTAAACTAATGGTATCGTAGGCCAAACATCAAATTAAACGTATGAAAATAAAAAGAATAATTTTAGTAAAGGTACTGTAAAACTATAACAGATAACAAACACATTAACCAATAAAAACTCTGAATACTCTAAGTCATACTGTCATAAATTCTCGAATTTGCCTCTCAAAATTACATTCTCTATTATTCTCAACTCAGCCCTTTCATAGCTCAAATCTGTGTATGGTTCTACTCTGTCTATGGCTCAACTCTGTCTATGGTTCAACTCTGTCTATAACTCAACTCTGCCCATGGCTCAATTTTGTCTATGGTTAACTGATGCTCCCAAAAATTCACGCTAGCATCCACCCTTAATACTCTTTCTCCCAGACCTTCTTCGCCCCGATCCAGAAGAACTCAACGTTAAGCTACTGAGGCCGAGTACGCTACTTGATTGGGTTACCGCGACTTTCTGTTCTTTTGACTATCCTACATATTTATATTCTATATTTAAGTATAGTCTATTCAACGCTAATAGCTTCAGTATTTATTCTTCCGATGGGGTTAGCGCAAAATCCTGAAAAACATTGCTCTCACCTTTCCTCCGAATAAAAGTAACCATCGTTGGTGGTGTCCGACGGAGTGACTATGTCTAAACTCGATTTAGGCCTCTGTGGACGCCTCTGCTGATTCACTGACTCCTCGCACTGAGGTGTTACTAGTTGCTGAGGTCGTCTGGTCGCCTCGTACTCCAAGAAATCCGCACTGTGAGGTCGTGGAGGTGGTTGAGCTCTTGGTTGCCTCATTATTGGCACTGAAACAAATTACGTTGGTTTTTATTTATTTTTTAATTTGTAAACATGTTGTTCCTAATTTTATTGCAAAAAATTTCCAAAATGGACGGCCATACCATAGATATTCTATCTTATAAAACACTAATTATTGAATTTTTTTCACCTCGTGCTCCTACTATCGTCAAAGCACTTATTTAACATATTTAAATAGATTTAAAGTCGACAGTTCTAGCGACATTGTACTTCTAGAGTTCACCCTTTTCTAATTTCCAATAAGTACACGTTTACCTACCGAAACGGCAATCGACTGAAATTCATTGTTATCCCTATCGTATCTTCATCTCCTAGAACCCAAAACTCAATCTAAATTCCAAACTCAAAACAACGCCGTTACCATTCGGTACAGGCCGAAAAACAGCGGAAATTACCTCGACATCAAACACTCCAACGATTCTCCAATTAAACCTCTATCGTGTACCTCACCCCTGACACGAACTAAAAGAGACCATTGCAATAGCTCAAAGGCACCTCTCCCATTCCCCTATCTCATTTCCCTCAGTCAACACGCCCATGACTCACCATTTGTAGGAGTGGCAGGGGAATGAAGTTGCTGTTGCTGTTGATGGTGGTGCTGCTGGAATTGCTGATACTGTTGCGCGTAAAGCGGAATAGGAATAGGAGCAGGCGATGATCCTTTGGTATATCCAACCGGTCCTGCTGGCCTCTGGTACAACTGAGGAGCACCATAAACCTCCTCATAATCCCCATTGCCTCTCCCTGACCTTGGCTTAGCCGCGCTACGACCATAAGTATCCGGTGTGCGTCTCTCAGTCTGCATTTGCTGGCTATAGCCATAATTCAAGCCCGACTTGTCAGTTCTGAGACTCTGCTGGGAAGGCTGGCTCATTCTGGTCCCATATATCATGCTATTCCTATCGTAGTCCGACATGGGACTCTTGCTGGTCACCGTGACATCCGGTGACACTGGGGACTTCCGGTAATCGGGATCGGGAGACGGTGTAGAATACTCGGTTGAGCCGTCGGTCAGTCTTCTAGGTTTTGGTGGAGCATTCGCATAAATTGGCTGCCCAAATTTCCTGGGCATCGGCTGAACCGTTTGAACGTTGCTGGTTAGGTGCTGCTGAGACTGTTGCTGCTGTTGTTGTTGCTGGACGATGTGCTTGTGCTGGTGCGCCTGTTGAGCGTTCTGGTGAACGAGATGTTGATGCAGCAGCGCCTGGTGCTGGTGAGAATGTACTTGTTGCATTTGCTGAGGAGAGGGGACCATTTGCCCGTACTGTTGCTGCTGCTGGGAGGGGCCAGCCTGTCCATAGGGAGACTGCGATTGGATCCAACCGTTCACCATTGGTTGCACCTCGTTCACGTTGTTGGTGGGGGCAGCGTTTGAGATGTTGTTGTTGTTATTGGTGTTGTTGGTGTTCGTGTTGCTGTTGCTGGCGCTGAGGTTGGGGAAGGAGGCAGTGTTAACGCTGTTGGGGCTGGAATTGTTGTTGGAGGCGTGGCTCGGATCGTCGCGGGATTGGAAACCGTGGAAACCTGAGTCGCTGTCGTCGGCACTCTGATTTAAGATCGACGATATAGAGGATACGCTTGGTCTTGCGCTTCGCTCGCCGTCTTGTTGGCCTGCTATCTCGATCACTACTGCTGCCTCGCCCCCTCCACTGAAAGAAGAACAGAAATTTTCAATTAACCTTCGGAGTGCTGACGGTAGAAGAAACAACTACGCTTGGGTCCGCTCGGACCCGTAGCGCATTCTCGTTAAAGACTTCAAAGGAGGAGTCGCCACTACGCCGATCGCTGTGTTTATAAGTATGTAAGAAGTAACAAAAGAAATCTTATTTCATGGCTTCTCCTTAAGGTCTCGAGGAAGAAAATCGCACATTGTCTTTATTCTAAGTACTCTGTTCTTCGTTTTTATCATTGCAATGTCATTGAAAAAATGCAAAAATGTGGGATCGGGGCGGAGCTCTCCTATAAAAGAACTTAGGAGGAAAAGGACGTGAAGAGAAAGAGGCAGCGGGGAGAGGTCGCTGGCGCATTGGTTCCGCGCCGACCCAGGCGGTCGTGGACGTTAAGCTACTCAGGCCGAGTTGCTGCCTTGGATGGGTTTCCGCGCGCCACTCTTTCTCTTTCAGGATCCGATAAATATTATATCAAATGAAAGACCTTTGGCATGTTCGTGTGTCCTCCAATTAGAAGGGAGTCGTAAATATTCTGTCCATTAACCTTAAGATCTAAAAGTATTTTATGGCCAACTTGTAAAAAGACCCAAAGTCCCCGATACTACATACAGCATTTTCTACTCTCAAGCATTCACTTGGAACGTTCTGTTTCCAGTGAGAATAACAATTTGAAGTCAGAAATGATTGTTTATTACAATTCAACATTATGTGGGTTTGGTACTTCAGATTAAAAATTCAAAGTCGATAATAAGTAAACAAAAATAATGGTCGGAAATAGTGATCCGTAAAGAATCAGACGTTCCACAGCAAAGTCTCTTTGAATATGTAGCCTTTTGGAAATATTATAGAATTTTTTCGTACGAAAAGTATCTTTTTTTGACGAACACTAAAAAATGGCAGAGTTTTAAAATGAGGCGACTTTATCTCGTCTGCCAGTGATCGTTTATTCTAATAAAGTAGAAGTGTCAGAAAACAGGCCATTCACTGTCTCTATTTAATTGTATAATGTCCTACTATTTCGTGACAACGTCCCACTGCATATTCATGATCCTTTAACATCAATACAACATAAAATACGCAATATCAAAGCCCTTCCCTATTCGCAGAGTAAAGATAAACACCTTCAAGAAAAAAATCCGAAAGAACTTTCCCCGTAGTTTAGTAGTTAATTAGCAAACCGAGTCTGCAAATATCGGCAAAGTTTGAATGCAGGGAAATACGAACTTTCAAACGAATCGAAACTAGGATCTTCGCCGAAGTGGATCGCCTGAAAATTCGTCGACCGAACTTACAAAGCAAACGAGTCTTTCCGGGAGGATTTTTTTGCGATAGAGAGTACAGAGAAGCGACAACCTCCCTGTTTGGGTTGTCGGGGGTGTTTTGCGAGGTAAAGTTCGAGAAACAAGCTAACGAGTCGAACGGTTGCATTGAGATTACGCGCGAAACAGAAGCTTTTAAGCCCTGGTTTGCAAGCTTCGAGTTCCGATGCAAATAAACGCCGATGACCATTTCGGTTCTAGCTTACTAGTCGATATAACAAAGCGAATTTCGCGTTTCCCTTTGTTGCGCCCGGTATTTCGGTCATTTTCTACCTGGCGTCGAGTAATTCGGGAATTAAATTGGCTTTATCGATGATTGGACGCTGTGGTTGATGGAATTTTTCGAGTCTGTCGAATTCTGGCTGATTTTTCGAAAGTGTTTTTGCCAAATGTTTTAGATAAATGCTGTTCGAGTTGTGTCTAGCAACGGTTAAATGTTTCGCGTGAATTAATTTGATGAATTTGCAGGGGCAGTTTGTAAAGGAAGGATTTTTGAACTATTTAAAACGGCAATTGAAGGATGAAATTAATTTCTAATCTATTCTTGGAGGTGTTGAACTTACTAATTCACTTTTAGAATTAGAAAAAATAGAGGTGGAGAAGGTATAAATAAAAAAGGCAGACTTAGAAGAGGCGGATTTAGAAAAGGGAGACTTAGAAAAGCGGACTTAGAAGGAGGACATAGAAGAGGGAGACTTAGAAAAGGGGGACGTAGAAGAAGTAGACTTAGAAAAGGTAGACTTACAATTACAAGAGGTATACTTGGAAAATTAAAGAAACTACTTCATTATATCATAAATTTGAATAATTGAAAGAAAAATTGAAACCCTGCGTATTTAGACTGCCAAGGCAGATGTAGCATCAAAGTACCATTTCCAAGTTGAAGTGGCTACCAAATGCAAATGAAGTGAAAATGCAATGGCAATTAAAAGATCCAAGGAAGTCCTAATGTTGATCAAAGGTCATAGAAATTGAATAAAGAAAATAATACTTACGGGCTGGGATCTTGAAGAAGGGTTGCCAAGGTGAGGGCGTTAACCCACTGATTCATGCTCTCGCGACTGTCCGCAGCAAAATGGTAGGTCCTCATGTTTGCGTGCTCGGCCTTGAAGGCGAACTTCTTGTTGACCTTATCTTCAGGCTTGCAAACGGTTACCCTGTACGAGGGTAGTAATATCGAACCGAGCAGTTTTTCCTCCTCTGGACCTGCAACACAAATTATTCAATCATTTTTATATGTCAAATTTCATTCTTTACAATTTGATTAACCTTCTATTTTGTGTAAGGGAAATTTTAAAGTGTTTTTGTGACACGGGGGAAAATCAATGTATTCATTATCATCAGTAAAACTATTGTCATTGAGACAAAATGAAGAAGTGCTCTGCAGATAAAGAAGCTTCATCGGAAGACTCTTAAATTATAAAACGTTCAAAGAGTTTTTAATCGCTCAATTGTTACTTGAAAATCTATGCAATTACTTTCTCTTGCAACTTTATCGACTCCTTTCCATTTTAATATTATACTTAAATGGAAGTTCAGTAGTCGTTACCAACTCTACATTTAAATGTCGAAACTAGCTGACGCGCGAAATTGGAGGTGTCGAAAAATTCAATCAATCAAACGATATTTGAGAACAGCAAATGAACTTTTCCTGTACTAAATAATTGAAAGTATTTTTATCCTGTTCTCGAATTTTGTTCAAGTACATTTTGCCAAAAATTCCCTCGATAGTTAACGCGCATAGCAGAAAACTCATAAAAAACCCACACAAGATTATCCCCAAATGCCTTCCAACCCTCCAACACTTAACACTAGAATAAAGTTCACGAAGTGCAAAAAGTTCCCTCGTACAGAGCGACATAGGAGAACGTGTGATTAACGAATCAAAAAACCTGATCCCTGACCTATCAAATATTCGCTGCAGGTCAGAATTACATAATTCCTATTGTATCCCTCCAACCCTCATTACACGTTAAAAGCTTTTACTTCAATACTAAAACTACCAAGACGGTCCGAATGAAGAGTTCACAATTTTTCCGAAAATTTCCCAAATTGATGGAACAGCCATGAAGTCAATATTTTTATTTTATTTTACAAAACCTAAATTATATAACTAGTAGACTTCGGATTTTTATGCATTTATGACAAAATGAATATGGCTAAAATACACAAAAAGAACATAATATAAAAATATATCCGAAATATCCAAAGTGTGGTATTCGTTGTAACATTTATCGAGTGCAACAAATCCCTAAATAGGTTCTCTTGTCTTAACTGCATTTGTTGAATTTGAAGTTTGCATAAACATCCGGAGTCTAATAATTAGTCATCTTTCTCACATGTTGATTTCTCTTTGTCCAAAGTTCTCATACTGCATCTTCAAATATAGGAGATATTATAATGGTGGTAGTTCATCTGTTAGCACTGAACTACCAACAGAGTTAACACATTACTGTCCCACAATTTTACGTAGAATTTAACTCATGTCACCGACGATTTTTTCCATAATTGAGTAGAGTATTGAAAATATCGCCGTTCGAAACATACGTTTAAATATGTCACAATCAAAAAGTAAAAGTTCTCTTGTTCCGATTAATCCAAAAGCGCGAATAGCCATATTCGTCTTTACAACTCGCAGATCAATTGCAATTAAGTGACCCATTGTTTTCTCTCCAAAGAATCGCTCCATCGCGCAAAACGGCTAAGCCATTATTTAAAAAATCGCTATCGTAATTCTCGAATGGTCGATTCTCTCTGCGAGTGGAATCGTCCTCTCACCCTTAATCCACGCGAGACGAGAGCAGACGAGACGGAGTGCTTCAGGAGGTATTTCATCCCCGAGCCGGATAGAAGAAAGAGCCTTTATAGTGCGTTGAAAGCTACGAGAATGTCAAGGTAAGAGGCACAACGTTCTCGTTCATTAACGAGAAATATTCATCCGAGTTCTCCTGCGTTCCGTAAAATCGAGCGGCTGCGGTTCTCGCGAGTCGGAGGCCCGATTGAAACGACCCGTGGAAAGAGGCCTCGGCAGAGTGCAAGAGGAAATGGCTTTTGTGAGAGTCGCGTCGAGTGGACCTCGTGTGTTTGGTCTACCAATGTCAAGAACCGGCTTAAATCTTTCTTTATTCTATCTCTTCTCTTTCCATTGTGGAATCGTGGCATTAGAGTTGCCCTTCGCGGTTGGAATTTCTTCGGGCATTCTCATCATTTGCGCAAGTCACTTGTTTGTGAATTATTATCAGATCTTATTGTTGAAACGTTTATGTACATCAGGGGTGCAGAAATTTTGCACGCCAGAGCCGTCCTTCGAGTAGCTCCGGCTGCTACTCCTTCCCGTGTACTCGAGAGCTCACTGATTGGCTGGCTTTTCACTCGCCAGGAACGGACCTATTGACATGAGCATGGTGGCGTGTTGAGGCGACATTCGTAGTTAACCACTCGCGCTGGAAAGACTCGCATCGCGCGTCGCTCATGGAAATCAGAACAACGTTCATGGCGCGTCGACTAAGGTTATTTTTAGACTTGTTTTTGGACTTCTGCCGATGGTTTTGCCGAAATCGACCATTACGCTACGCGTTACAGCTAAATATAGTGTTGCGTTTTAGCACGCGCATTTGTAAAGTAATTATTAGGGCAAATAGTTAAAAAACCCTACGGCAGTGGAACACCAGGCTCTCTTGCGTCAAAGAATACATTGTTGCCGCCGCGGCCGTCTTGTCTTGTAAAGTGTCAATGAGTTTCTACGTCAACCATGAAAGCAACATTCTTTGACGCGTAATAGCCTGGAGTTCCGCTGTCAAGAAATTTGTTAAATATAAATGTCTCCCCAACGCGCCACCAAGTCTGTGCCATTAGGTCCATTCGTGACACCAAGGGAGTGTCTGTGAATCGGCGACTTCTCGGCTGCGTGTGAGTGAAAGAAGCGGTGCTTCCTCAAGGACGGCTCTGGCGTGCAAAATTCTTGCACCGCTGAGCTACATTGTCGTTTGAATTGCCTCAGTGTAAATTTTTTTTAGTTCAACCAATAAATTGAATTCGCAATGAAAAAAAACTCGATATAAGAGTGCGTGCTTAACTTTTTCTCGAGATTTGACCTGCATTGGTCCTTGACCTCTTTTTCAGCCATAATCGAGTTTTAACTTGGTCCAAATAGAGACAAATTGTCTGCAATGAATCTATATTATTCTTGACAAAATTATTGTAATGGAAAAATAAAAATTGTTCTTTTTTAACGTTTTGTGGAACGATTTTTTAAAATAAAGTAATGAAAAAAATTCATTTTTTTCAATGGGATTAAATTGTTTTCAACGCATTATTCAATTTGTTCCGACATCCCTATCAAGCCGTTGAAAATGATTGGTGTCCAATTTAGATGAAAATTCCTAAAACTGATGGCGGAGCAATGTCGCAAATATTCCACGTCTACCTTAAAAAGCAAAAGTGACTCCACTAATCAGATTTATTCCTCTCTTCCAAATATTACATTTAAAACATTTTAGTATAATTCAATTAGTTTAAGAGATATTAGAATGTAAATATCGAAGTGCTCTAACATAAAAATTCCAAGACGAAGAAATTTCGAACTTCTTCGACCAATTTTTAAGTTTATTTAAGAGTACCATTATTACTTTACATATTCTCTGCACATAATTTCGAACTCGATCACTTTTGTGTTTAAATTTCAAGGCGACACTCGAAACTTTCGATATTCCTTTTATCCCTTTTATTTCAAGTTGTCCACCGATGTCAAGGAGGACTACAAAGAGCAATGTCACTTCAATAAGAAAAGCAATATTCAACGTTGCATCGAATCTAGCAATTTTTGAAGCTGCTTCGAAGAAACTCGAAGAACAAGAAGAATCGAGGAAGTACAATAGAAGTCTGTTCAAACGAGAAGTTCGTATCGACGTGTTTGGAAGTTTTAGCGATTTCGACGTGCCTCCAACCGCGGATGGAGCAGCTTCTTCCGAGGAAACGTCGTGTATCGAGTTCCAGAGAGTAAAAAAGGAAATCTTCAAAGATTCCATATGCTAATGTCAAAAAGCCACTGACATAAGGCTTAAATATTTATTTAGTACCTATATTTGAAGGGATACCAGTATCGATGGTCTGGAACAGTCAGTTCACGTAATACGTACTAGGAAAATAATATTTATTAAACTATAAAAAACAGAAAAGATAGTAGTAAAAAAAAAATGAAACAATTAAGAAAATAAGCCGCAGAATGAATCGCATTTTCTCGTCTACTGTTCGTCTACTCGTCTACTGTTCTACTGTCTTCTGCCATTTTCAAATCTTTTCCATGCCCCGCACCATCATCACCCACTCTCTCTGTCACCACTCACTCTCTCACTTATTTGATCTAATGTCAAATAACTCAGTACGAAAAACTATTGGCATTGGGAACCAGAAAATTCCAAAACGCGATAATCTCCATTTTAAGAAAATGTTACAGCTTTGTAGTGAAGCGCAAATAGCATGTGAAATAAAAATTAGTTAAATTTTACCTAATCGATAGTCCAATTATAAGTTTTAAAAGATACTCTGACATAAATGACACGAGAAGAATATGTCAATACAGACAAAATTGAAAAATAGTTCACACAATCAAAAACTTCGATGAAACCGAGCCAAAACTTGAAATACAAGAGGACTATCAAAATTACAGATTGATAGAAATTCCAATGTACAGAGCGTACAAAAATTAAAAATTAGCATATCTTCAAATATTTCAAGGCAAAACACAGACCGAAAAGAAAATCTGGCATTAACGACAAAATCGTCAAAGGAACAAATTTACAATCCACTCTCCTACAAATTTTCATAAAAAAAATTAAAAGAAACTTTCGTAGTCACGTTAGTTAGAAGTTCCTTTCAATTCTGCCAATTCACCGAAAATTGGCTTCCGGGGTCTTCTGACGAAGGATTACCGAAATAAGCCGGTTCCGCGTTACCGTCGTTGTAAGTCGATCAAACATAATATCGTGTTAATTAACGGGTAGAGCTGCTCAGTGAATATGAACGTAGGTAGGATGGTTTTCCATTGAACGACAGAGCGGAATACCTCGGTAGAAATTAAGCGATTATTTACAGGTGAACACGAGACCGAGACCCTCTTCGTAGATGTTGGGACAAGTTGGTGGAGGGCTCGAGATTAGTTCGAGTTCGAGGACGCGGGATAGCCTTTAATTTCGAAGCCACTTTAAGAGACTCCAAGAGCTGCTAATTAGGACCGATATTCAGACGATCTAATTCAACGGTGAACTTTGCCAGCGTCGATTATAACTTTGGATGTCTGTGGCCCGTCTATGTTAACTTTCTGCAACTTTTTTTTACTGCGAAAATGTTTTTGATAGAAAATCGGCAAATTATCTCAATCTGCAATTATCTTATAGCCTAATCGATACTCAACGGAATATACAGGGGGTAGTAATAGCTAGGTCCACCATGGATATTGTGGTTAATTGTAATACTATGAAAAAGTGTTATATGAAGAACTTTGTTGTTATTTTATTATTATTATTGTTAATGCCATTGTCATATCATCGCCATCGTCAACATTACAATTATTATTATTATTAATACCATTATTAATAGTGCCATTATTATTTACTTTATTGGTTAATTTTTTTGTTATTTTTTTTTTAATAGTTTTACAATATCTTTAGTGAAGTTAGTAATTGTTATTTTTATACGTTTAGTTTGTTGTTTCGGTTACAACACCATTAGTTTAACCCTTTAGTCTGCAGCAACATGTGACACTCGTTGCGAGGAAAATGGAATAGGAAATTTTGAAGTCTTTCAAAATCTATTAAACTGAAAATATCAGTCGGTCGCAAAACGGTCTTATTATTCCTATACTATTAATATTACTTTCAGTTATACGAAATGTCAGGAATCAATCAGAACTTTTGATTTCAAAAATTAATTTAGAATCATTGCACGCTGAGTCAGAAAAGAAATCGTAAGCTAAAGAGTTAATGGTATAGTAGCGTGATAACATTTAATTACCTGCCAGTAATTTAGGAGAAACTATATAGGAAAGAAGTATATATTTATAGGAATTGTAACTTTCCTTGGGATATTTATTGCCTCTTCAGCTCTTACTAGTGCATGACGCGTCTCATGTCTCGGCAGGATTTTGTAGACCACCCTGGAATAACTTATAGGCAACAGAGTGCCCAAGGACTTCGGACTTTTGCCAGGGTTGGGTCTAGAAAATCTCACCGTCAATGTCCTCCTCACGCATCTCAAGGATCCCTCTCCTCATTTTCACAGGAGAGGGAAAGTTTATAACATTTTCAACCTCGAAAGAGGTTAAGGTAGGGGAATGATCCACCACCTTGGAAGGGCCGCCTTAAACAAATTCAAGGCCCAATCAGGGCACTTTCATCTCCTCCCACGACAGCTCTGATTAGATTTTTAGCTCATGCGTAGGAGATATAAGAGCATACAATTTGGTAAACGCGGATTTTGCCACGCATTTTTTGAATCGTTAACACAAGTTTGATTCACATTCATACCGGAACCGACTGTCGCAAGTTCCGCGCATATTAGTAAAAGTTATTTGTTCACAATAAAATAGGTATAAGTTTAAGTTCATTTTTAAACATTTTTGTGCAATAAACTATTTATACATTTATATTCAGAGGAATTGAGCTCCATCGACCTATTATCACATCATCGCAACATCAAAATACAGTCCACTAAGAACCAACATTTTTAAAAAACTCCTCATCACGCCCGTTAAACAAGCGTGGTCAGAACAATGGCCATGTTGTGCTACCACTTAAAAACACAAATGTTCAACAGCCCCTATATCTTCGCAGAATCAGACAGTAAAATAAGAGCAAGGTGTATCGAATAGCTTGACGCAATCGAAAAGAATAAGAAGGCCTGAATAATAACGAAGACTTAACGAGGAACAAACGAAATATAAAAGAAACTTCCGCAAGAAACGAGAGGTCGTTACCTTTGTAGTAAAAAAGGCAGTACTCGGAGAGGACGAACCAGCGTTTCTTCCAGAGCATAAGACCCTCAGAGCCCTGTTTGTGCAGCCAACCCTGGAGGGCGACCGGGGCAGACAGTGGCCTCTTCGCGGCAGGCGATCGGAGACCCTGGGAGCCGCTTCGTCTGCGGACACCCGAGACCGACGCTGCAACCCCCGAGCCATCGTTTTTACTGCGCACCTGGACAGCCACGGGCAGCGCTGCCGCTTGGACAACCTGGAAAAAAAAACGATACTTTTCAAATATTTCCTTTTTTTTTCTATTCTTTTTTTGAGTTTCAATCCTTCCGTCGCGCCGACTATAGTCGGCATCCACGCGACGACCTCACTATGCCCTCTGTAGTCACCCTACATTGTATTTTTATTTATAATAATAATAGCAATTTCTGTAAATAACTGAATGTGCAATCATGTTTCTCAAATAATACAATGAAACAGTTATTATGTAACTCTTAAACCTTTATGGACGGACATATTTTTGAGTATTGAGGGGCGTTACGGATGCACGTCTTACGAATTATACCTGCTCGTAGCCGCTATTGTGGCGGCACTTTTGGAGTGACGGTGCAATAACACATTGTGTGTTTTGTAATGCCTCATTAAGATTCAAGACTTGTTGCAAAATTTGTACGAATTTTATTTTTACAAAAAAATTAGTATAAACTGAAAACTGCTTTCTCTCTAAATTTGAAAATATACTTAACTTTTCAAGTCTAAGTGATTAATGCCACAAAGCGCCTTTTTTAAACTGTCTATGTACAGTTTCCGAAAAACGTATTTTTACGTGGTCCGCATACAATGTGCTAAAACAGGCTTACTCGATTTCAGCCGCGCACAGACGTCTTGTGTGTTTGATAGGATACAAGAAAAGGTCCTATTTGCCTTATCCTAATTGATATATTTTACACTTTATGCAATCCTTATAAATTACATCCGGCTCTTAACCTCGCTGACGGAGCTCTCTACCGAGAACGTTTGATGATACAATTTGGTTTTAGCTTTGAAGAATACTAAATATTTAATACCCATCAGAGTTCGATGGGGGAGGTCAATATTGCGAGTGGAAAATTTGCTGTTTGAGCTCTGTAATTCGGAAATATTGATATTTCTAATTGGTGGGCGAAAGAAGTGTCCCTCGTCCATAGGTCAGGAGCCTCATTTGACGTACAGAGCAACCGGAAGAATCCTTTTTGCATGGGGGAAGAAGTCCCCGGTCAATCAAAAAATCTGAAAAAATTCAAAAGTATGCACCGTATAGGCACAATATTTGTGATTTTTTTCAGAATTTTCTAATAAGCTACATGGGAGAAATCGGGCAAAAACTACAACTACCCTGTTTCGCCCTGTAACTACCCCTACATTAGGTATGTGCGTTCAAACTTTGCAGGAAGGATTTTTCCAAAGAGCCCTATCGAATGGCACACGCCAAATTAATTTGGGACACTTTTACCATGCTTATCCACCTGGACCCTTTCGACCTTTCCGAACGTTACCTTCGACATTTTCCGTTTTACCGAACAGCTCCCGCCACTTATTTCACACAATGTATATCCACATTATAACAAGCTAAAAATTACTAAGCAAGTAACGCAGCGCGGTCGGATGTTTTCAAAAAAAGAGTTACGTTTTTGTAGAGCTAGGTGGAAGTACAGTTTTGCATTGCCACTCCAACGGCACGTTTCGAGGTGGACGGGGTCAGATCGAAACCCACCTGCTCGTTTCCTGTCTGGTTGAGTTATCGCAAAAATTCCGAACATCCGATAGAAATTTTATCACGATACTCCGCAACATCTCACCTCTGTCGGTTGGAAAACAAAAAAATTCCTGCGCCTGAAAAAAACGCCCTCGCTGATGGAATTTTCATTTCGCCGGGAAATGCGGCCGTTTTGTCGCTCTTTTTTGTCGATCGCCTTTCCGATATTCTAGTAAAATTTAATGGTGAAAGAGAAACGTTGGAAGATTAATTTCCCGTGCTATGGAATCCGTCTAAAAATGTATGCCGTCGGAGAAACGGCGAGAGTAATAAAAACGGAAATATAGACGGTAGAAAAAACGAGGGAGAGATTTATTTGAAAATTGAGGGGTCCATTTCGTTTGTCTTTATGTCGGAGAATTGGAGATTTAAATTGAAGCGATATACTTTGGACGGATGAGCGTGGAATTCGAAATGGAAGCTTTCAAGGAAAAATTGAAATAGATTTTTTAAGATAGTTGCTCAAAGGGGTGTAAAATGTGATAGGAGTTAGTAAAGAGTGTTTTTCAAGAGGTATAGAACTTTAAAATGAATTAAAACATATAAAAATCATGGTCATGGTTTTGGTTTCATTCAAATCATAGTATTATGCCTTTTGTGTTTAAAGATGTTTTTTGGCATATGGGCGCTGTACTTCATTGTACCCAGCCACGGCGTCCATATGCCAGAAATAATTTTTAAACACAACTGAGACAATATTATAATTTGTATAAAACCAAAACTTTGACGATGACCATGATTTTTATATGTTTTATTTTATTTTAAACTTCTATATCTCCCCAAAAACACCCTTTATTTGACGAAGTTGGAGTAGTTTCCAACAATTTCAGGATCCAGAGGAACAGAATTCTGTCAATATATTAATTAATTCTGTTAAATATTTCATTTCAATGAAATAATGAAAAAATAATCTGCAAGTCGCAGATTAGAAAGGACGAAGGGAGGGTGTTCTGTGAAAAAACGTTTAAAATGCACGAGGAACGGAGAAAATAGAAATCATGGCTTAGAAATCAAACACAGTGAAATGAAGCGATAAACGATAATCGTGGAGATACAGAATCCAAGATGAAAGCAAAGGAGCGATTCAACGACTTCAAACGATCAGACCAATCAAAGAAAAGTATCCAGCCTCATCACTTAAAATCTCAAACACCGATATCCATTTGCCGATATTAATATTCTGTAACTCGAAAGTACAAAGTTTTCTGTCAGTTTTGCGATTAATTAGTAAGCCCAACGATGCCCTATAGAAGGCTGGCAAACGAGGGGGCGATGCCAACTCGTGCTTTTCTCAGGTATACCGGAAAAGCTCGACGAGCTCGTTAGGAAAACGGCAAGTACCACTCGTAATCCCGCGCGTTCCTCGAGTATTATCGGTTTCTCGTGGATTCTTATTGCACGGCATGCTCGATGTAACGATTCGAGGAAACGGGAAATCCCCCTCCATCGAGGAGCACTTGTCCTCGTTGTCCTGGGTCCCCTTGAGTTTCGGCAACGTTCGTTGGGTTACACTCTTGTAAAGGGTGACCTTACGGTCAAAACTGGCGACTTGGTTTTTTTGTTCTTGTTGTTGGAAATCGACTTATGTCAACAAGTTGCAAAATGTTTATTTCTTTACTAAAGATACTGCACAACTCTAAAAAATAGTAAATAGATTAACCAATAACAACTCCAACTCGGACTCTCACAAAGTAGGTACTAGAACTCTGTTCTCAAGGTTATACTCTCCACTGGTCTCAACCCAACTCTGATCCCTCGACTCAGCTCAACTCTGGCTATGGCTCAACTCTCTTCATAACTCAACTCTGGCTATGACTCAACCCTATTCATTCCTCAACTTTATTCATAACTCAACTCCGTCTACGGTTCAACTCTATTCACAGCTCAACTCTGTCTATAGCCCAACTCTATTCATAACTCAACTCTGTCTATGGCCCAAATCTATCTGTGACCCGACTCTATCCATAACTCAAGTCTGTCTGTGGCGCAACTCTACTGTGACCCGACTCTATTCATAACTCAACTCTGTCTATGGTTCAACTCCATTCGTAGCTCAACTCGGTCTGTAGCTTAACTCTGTCTACGGCTCAACTCTATTTATGGCTCAACTTTCTTCATAACTCAACTCTGTCTATGGTTCAACTCCATTCGTAGCTGAACTGGGTCTGTACCTAACTCTGTCTGCGGCTCAACTCTATCTATGGCTCAACTTTCTTCGTAACTCAACTCTGTTTATCGTTCAACACTATTCATAACTGAACTCTTTCTATGGTTCAACTCTATTCATAACTCAACTCAGGTAGAAATAATCAACTCCCCCGAAGTTGCGAGTAATCAAACGCAGAGTCTCCGCAAATTAGCCTTCTATTGAACGTAAGATCATCGTCGACGGTGATTTTCATTGGAAGAAAGACGATCTTCCTCCTTCTATATTTCGCCAGCTCGATATTTTCCTGGCGGCTCTTGCATCCGGAAAATCCTCCAAAGTTTCCAACGATCGTACACGACAATCCGGGGAAGAGATACGTTTAAGTAATTCGTTAAATTAGCGAACACGCTTATTCGGGAATGGCAAATTAGTTGGAAACTACCCGAGAATAGCGGAAAGTGTACTCGAAGGTTCGAAGATCTTCGTGGAAAAGTTGGCGGTCGAAGAAGAGACGAGTAGGGAAACTCGAGGTGATCTTACGATTTTGGCGAAATGTGCAAATTCATTTTTTGTTTGTTTTGCTCCATTTTGAAAGATTAAACGCATATTCTGTTTCACACTGTCATCGTGATAGGATTAATTGCTTTCCCAGGTATTATGTATTAATCAATATTTTAAAAGATTAATGCGAAATATTGATTCAGTTATAATTGAAGGCGAATATGTAAGATCAATTGTTTATAGTTGCGTTTCATCTGAAATTTTTATAATTACAATTTTATCGCTGCTGATAAATGCCCGTGGAAATCTAAATAAATCAACAAGTGGTGCCCTTTGGAACAGAAGCACCATATATGACATATTATACCATCGTTTTCCCCTGCTGCGTAATTTTTTTTCCCAAGAAAAAAATTAAGTTTTGAGACTTTCCCAGCCAGAATGATTTTTAACGGATTTGGCTTCCGGGTTGGAGCAGCCTTCGAGTTTTGAGTAAAACTAACGTTTCGTTAGCATTACTTCATCAAGTCTTCAAGGAAATTCTGATACTGATTATTGACTATAGTTGATAACAAGACAAACCTAAACAATTGTCATGGCGAATTCGACATCGGAACAAGAGAGCTTCTGCTTTTGAAGTATATGATATATTTAAACGTCATCCACTTCGAACAGCGATATTTCAAATAAATCAATAGAATAATGGGAATTTGACGTTGCCTGAATATTAAACTTGTAAGATTTTTAGTGAAAGGCTAGTCAATCAGCGAGCTCTCAAGTTAAACGATTACCAGGCGAAACTGCTCGAAGGATGGCTCTGGCGTGCAAAATTCCTGCACCTCTGTCTTTACCATCGATAACTGTAAATGAGTGACAGTTACGGCCATTCGTGAAAGAAATTCAGTTTGCTGTTTAACACATTAAGCGCCCACTCTTAGAGACCGACGCTACACTTTTAGGCTCTTTTTTAGGAAAGGTGTCTTTCTATTTGTTTTAATAAACTACATTAATGTCTGATAAAATGTTCTATTTCTTATTTAAAATCATTAATTATGGCTCGATCAGGCGCCACTGAATAGCTTAGGTAAAAAACTAATAGTTGATTTTCATTGATCAACATGAACATGAACGAAAAATCAATGACCGGTCCCTAGGGACTGGTGTGACGCTTAACGTGTTAATCAAAGAGAGTTTTATGAAAGAAAATGTAAATTGTGTCGCGTATGATGCATCATATGAAGAGGTAAACGTAGCTTCCCCAAGTCTCGAACTACTTCTACACAATGGAAAACCCTGACGTCGAAGAAACAACCTCAGCGTAGATTTCATCGACTCGCCGAGACAGCCATTTCGAACCAACAATTCCCATCTACGAAGCGTCAAAATGGAGTTTCGCATCGAACAGTCTAACCTCTTCCTCGTAAGAACGCACCGTAACAACTTAATCCAAAGGACCATCCTAAGTCAAAGCCGCTTCCATTGCATTCACCATCGCAATGCTCCATCTACTTGGTAGCTCGACTCCAAAGAATCAGCGAACTTGACGAATCGCATTGGCAGAAACTTCCCGTTGACATTTGCAACCTATAGAAACTTCCGAGTTTCTTACTCTTCAGGGAATATCCGAGCATTCGTTTCTACGCGCCTCGTTTCCTCGCTGTTTATAAGTACCTTCCGGAATTCCGCCATTTTTGCTGGTTCCGCTGAAAGTTCGAGCACGACCCGAAACTTGTTATCGGACTTGACAGTAACTATGTTCCTGCATTAACCTTTTGAATAGTATCGAATATACTACGGAATTGTGCGCTTACCGAGGGCTGCCGGTGCTGAATATTCGGTCGTTTCGTTTGTTTGTATTGTATTTTACGGCTTCGACTGTTGACTCGTGCCTTTTGCCGATTTAGTTAGACACAATATCAGAGTCGTCAAGGTCCAAGGTATAAATTATTAGGGGAGCCGGAAAGCAATGTCGTTTTTTACAGTAAATCATTTACAGAAAGTTTTTGTTTCTCAAGAATGATGTCATCAACCTCGTTATCAACAATCTTCTTCCATTTAGTTTGCAAATTTTCAATGTCGGACCGATAAAAATTAATTGGTCGTTCAGCAAAATACCTGAAGAAACGACGCTACTTTTTCGTCCCCTTAATACGATCAACATCAACGACTATGGTCAGTTTTGTGATACAGGTTGACAGGTGTCATAAATCTAGCGGGAGGATTTTTTAGTGCAACTCTAGTAGCCACGTGCCACCCCTCGATATTCGAAGGTGGTTGCAAGATGGACGGGTCTATGCAGCTGCGAAAATAAATAAACAATTTAAAAGTTTTGTCCTCGCAACCTCAAGGCCCATGTTGTCAATTACTCCTCAACGGTTATCATTTTTTTCCGTGCATAATCCAGATTAAATGGTTGCCTGAGAACCCATATATGTCTTCATAGCGGATGTCGAACAACTTTGCCGAACGCATATATGCGTTCATAGCGTTGAAAAGATTAATTAGAGATCATCTAACGAGGGAACATACCGAACCCGTACACGCCGATTTTGATGAAAATTATGTGGTACATAGATCTCGAAGAAATATTTGACACGTGTTTTTTAATATCTGCTGTCGTCCACATTAAATGGTAGAAAACAAACAATTCCAAAAACACGTGTTCACTAATTTTGTCTATACTTTACACATATAAATTTACACGAGAAAAGAACAACATTTAGTACGAAAAACTAACGAAAAGTTAACAAAAATTTCGAAATTTTAGTAATTGTTTAAACAAATCATTTTTTGTAATTATTATATATATCGATGGATTCGTAATTTCGAGACGCACAATTTGAAAAAACAATTTTTTGCCCTACGCCCTGTAATTGTGGAGATATTTCAAAAAAACTGTTTTCAACCCCAAACTTTGAGGGATATTACGCCTTCAATGTGGACGACAGCAGATATAAAAAAACACGTGTCAAATATTTCTTCGAGACCTATCCAGCACATAATTTTCATCAAAATCGGCGCCGGACACCTTGGGTACTTCCCTTGTAAGATAAACGAAGACTGTGCTGACTTCCTCCCCAATCGAGTTCTCTACACGCCACACAGTGAGGCAAGCGTGTGTCAAATTTGAAATTTTCAAATTTGAATATATTCTCATCAAAGAATTAATCCAAGGTGCAGTAAACGGAGAATCGACTCTCGAGTTTGAAGGGTTAATGCGGAAAATGTTTCGTGACAATCGTAAACCAAAGAGGTAGTGACTCGTGCAAGTTTAACGGAAGTTCTCCGAGCCTCTGAAATTTACACGGTGTTCTGCGACGCTTTTGTAAGCTCCTAGGGTCTTTGTTATAATTATTCGACTATAAATAAGGTGTAATAAATTGACGGGCGATTGCAGAGGTTGCAGAGGTGAGGCTAGGACGAGGGAGAAGGTTCTTGGGGTTGCCGTTAAGACATTGCTGCATGCAAAGAGCTACTCGTATCGATTTGTAAGTTTCTTGAGATTCCCGTAGCAACAGTGTGGGATGAAAAATCTAGGTTGTCTTGAACACTACTTTCTGGCACATTCATAGTACATATTTCAAAATACGTTATTAGTATGTTGACTTGTCGACCTTGGAATTTTGACTAAATAAGAAACTTTTTCGTGTAGTAAATTATTGTAAATAAATTTTTATTGTCACCCTGTCACCATGAGCTTCTACTTGGGTGGCCTACCATTCTACTCCTTATTCGTAACCAATATAGATAGGGGGTCTGCAATGTAACACCCCCAGGAGGTTTGACCTTTGGGGGAACATTAATCGAAAATAAAGAAGAATTGTAATGTCCGACAACTGAAAGATGGCTAGGGAACGGTGGAGCTTTTCGTTTTCAACCACCTATTTCTGCCACTTCGTTTTTGGAATGCCCAAGCATTAAAATAAATACTTAGGTAATCGTTTAATTTGGGACGCTGAGCTCGGGAATTTCAAAAACGAAGTGGTAGAAATAGACGCTTGAAAACGAAATGGTTCGCCGCACCCTAGCCATCTTTTAGTTGTCGGACTATATCTGCAGTATATTGAGATTAATACCTTTTTGCTGTCCATCCCAGACGTTGAGCTGGTCACCGGCTGGTCGAGCCTGGAACAAAGAAAAATATTTATGAAATACAAATAGAAAATTATATAATGTACCTCAAATAACTATTTATACGCCTTTATAATTTGAAGTAAAAAAATTTTTCAAAATGAGCTTTCAATCAGTCAATCCCTATATGTTGAAATTAACGCCTTGCAATGGCAAATTTAACGATGTAAACTTTTTTTAGAAAATTCATTTGTTTAACCCTTTGGCGTACCATTTATATTGTGACAGGCTTCACAATAATTCAAAATTAAATTAGTAAAACAAACATTGAGCAGTGATTCTTGACATATCATATAATTTAACTTTAAAAAGTTCTTTCCAATTTACCGCACCACCAGTGTTACTCGTTACAAACGTCAAAGGGTTAAACAATATTATCTCATCGATACGTATAACCGTCCCGTAAAATAATACATTCAATGATCGACAAAAATTTTATTTCATCAACAATTACAACGCCCTAACGAAATTTCAGTGCCAATAAATCGAATAGATTCAACATCCAATACTATGTACATCATACTCAATTTGTATTTCTTCTCCTACGAGAACATTATGTCCTTCATGCAGCAGTAAAAGACAGACTTCAATCCATCTTAAACCCAAGAGCGACGACCCATTTGCCCCCACCCATCCTGCCCTCACCCCTTCCACGAAGTACACTTCGTTAAAGGAAAGCCGAGTCATACCGGAACACTGCAAAAACATCGTACGAACGGCTTCCCTTTTCCCATGTAATTGACAGGAGCCCTGTGCAAGGTTCCGTTCAAAGGCGTCCCCTCGATTGTACATGCACCCTCGCCCACCCCCGTAGGTGGGGCTGAAGTTGTTAACATGCGGCATGAGACTGGAAAGAGAAATAGGAAAAAGGCGGGAACGCGCCGATAAAGGGAAACTGCACTTTGGGTTCAAAGTACCGCGGATAGGGGTATTGCAAGCTTTCGACAAAGTTTTCCCTCGGTTAAAGTCGACTCTAGGATGACGATATTTGTATGGGAGTTCTGTGCTCTTGGAGAAGCCTTTTGCTGAATTTTTTTTATGTTTTTCAACTTAATGCCGTGAATTCTAGACGCGTATTATTTATCTCGCGGTTTTCTTGGGGCGAGAAATTATATTTTGACACTTTCAGAGCCTAACGAGGATGTATCGTCTTTGGGTATACTCGCGTAAAGATGGAAACGACCTTATATGGATCGTTTATTTTGAAAGTGGTGTAAGTCTGTTAAAAAAGGGGGGCTATCACGCAACTTATATTTAATTTATAATATCTTAATATCTTAAAAAATACTAATACTTTGGTTAATTTAAAATGGACCACTAAAAGAAGTTGCGTAGTCATTGTCAGACTTTAAATAATTAACCAATATTTTTTTAATTCATAGATATAATAATCTCGAATTTGCTGGAAACGACAGAAAATGAACTTGGACCATTTTCAAAATAAACGCTCCAATTTTCAATCTCTACATAATTGCAGTATCTCTAATAGTTTTCGAGATATTCCATAAGTAACGTTAGGAACTTCAAGTTTGGGGGCTGTTTTAACCCTTTTAAGGTGGACGATTGCCGATAAAAAAAAATACGTGTCGAACATTTTCAAAAAAACTATTTCACGTTTAAATGTTATTAACCCCTTAGCCCATAACTACGTGTGGGACTAGTAGCGCGAAAAATGGTATAGGAAATTTTAAATTCTTCCAAAAACTATTAAATTAACAATATCAACTGATCATGAAACGGTCTCATTATTTCTATATTACTAATATCACATTCAGTTATACAAAATATCACAAATCAGTGAAAACTTTTGATTTCAGGAATTAATATTGAGCCTTTGCATTCCCCGTCAGAAAAGTAATCGTAGGTCAAGGGGTTAAAATCAGTGATTTACTCTTCGGGATGTTCTCTTGTTAGACCTTTTCTTTCGTTCGTAGAATACATTAGAATTAAATGGCGAAAGGTATCATTTTCACGTTTCCAATTCAATTTTTGCAAGGGTTACTTAATACTTTGACTGCCGGCGCTATTGAATTCAATGAAATTTCATGTAACTTTTCAATTGCAATATTTATGAATTTTCGCACATACTAAACATTTAAATATTAACGTTAGAAAGATAAAGGTCAGCCGAATATCTATCTATCCGCATCTTTAATGTTTCTGCTTTACAAAGATGTGAATTATTTAGAAAAAAGTTTCACTTCAGTAGGAATCATAATAGTAGCGAAATACCGGTGGCGTTCAACGTGTTAAGTAACTTTTGATCGAATTTTTAAATGAGTGCATTCATTAATATGATACTCTTTACTACTACTTTAATTTATAAATGGCATAAAGCAAAACGATCGCAATAAAATTAAAAAATTTTTTTTTTCTTTTCATTTAAAAACTGTGTAAAAGTGAAACCGTGCAAATTATTGGACAGATGTATTTTAAGATTTAATCCCTCACTTTTGTTATTTATTTTAATCACAAATACTGATTAACCTCGATCGTTAAACGAGTATAAACATCACTTATTTAAAACCCCTCGATAACTTCAAAACAAAACCCTTCAAAGAGCACGAAACACCAAACCCAACAAAATCCACCGCGAACTAGTGCATCAAACATCCAATCGTTGATAAACAACAAAATCAACATAAATTAATCCGAAAATTCCCAAATGCAAATGCCGCACCTTTTTGCCGCTCATAATTCGCGTTAATCAATGAATCGTAAATACAGCGGCTCGTTGTTTCTTTTTTCCCTCGCATCGAACAGCGCGACCTGACTCCGCAGACAATGCCGTCGACGAGCACCTCTTCGTGTTGTCGTGTCGCTCATTTTTTTTCACTCTACCTTTTTCTTCGCCGCGTTGAAAATTATTATCGAGCCGCTCTATCGAAATTCCTGCCTTTAAAAAGGCCGCCGAGGAAAAAGAGAGACCCCCTGGCCTTTTCCGCGACGGCATTCAACCGCAAATAGGAGAATCTCGCGGACTTTTTGGATTTATGAACGGGCTTCTCATATTTTTCAACCCTTCCATGGTCTCCTGACTTTATTCTTCTTATAGATTCGTATAATGGCGGAGAATAATAGCGAGATGGTATTGAATGAGGAATTTTTGTCGACTCGATACGAGGAAGCGGCGGTAGGACTTTGATCCTTTTGGATTTTTGGAGGATTTATATTTCTAAAGTGACTTTGTACACTTTTTGAAACTTCTACGAAGGTATGTGCTGGATCTTTGAAGAATGCAGGGTGAAAAGAAATAACATGTAGTAGCGGGAATGTGGTGAGTCTTGGTGAAAAAATAATTAGAAAATATGGAATAAAAGTTGTTAATTTAACATGTTGAATGTATGGAGAACATTGTTAGCCGGCGGTGTTGAATTCAACAAAATTTTATGTGAATTTTGAGTTACAATATTCATGGGTTTGTTAAAAAATTCAATATTTAAATATCGTTGTTGAAGAAATAAAATACCGATGAACATACCATATAACTGTTTCTACCTCTAAGGTTTCAATTTTATAACAATGTGATTTTAGCAGATAAAGTTTCATGTTCGAATTTGAAAATTCAAATTTTGGGTCTATTATTCAAATAAATAAATTTGTGCAGCTACTATTGTGCAGATTGATTTTCTGTTAAAGGTCACGCAATTTTAAGATACATTTGCATCAGTTTTAACCCTTAACTTTGAGGGGTTCTTTCACCCACCTGAGCCAAAAAAAATACGTATCAATTTTTTTCAATAACTATATCTCGCTCGATTTACATTAAAATCTACTAAGCTCAACTTAGCAGTTTTTACAAGGAGTTACCGCTTGTCCTCTTGTTGTGTATCATGTAATGATACCGCACTATGTGTATTTTAATTTTAAAAACCTGATACGATAAAATTGGCAATGATGCAAAAAATCATGGAATCCCAAAGGATGCACAAGTATTTGAGACTTTGCACATTTTTTAATAAAAATCGTAGACTGATGTATTCTACGAACGAAAGAAAACGTTTAACAAGAAAACATCCCGAAGAGTAAATCACCAATTTTAATGACATTTAAGTATGAAATAATTTTCTTGAAAATATTCCATACGTATTTTTTTATCGATGCCAGTAGTTCAATAAATACAATAATTTAAGAGAAATTATATAATAAAGAAATATATTCACATGAAAATGTTATAATATTATAGAAAATCTGTGAATTTTCCTTCCTAAAACCGGACATACAGTATAACCATGCAATATCACAATCTCCCATTAAATGGCATTTCTCTGTTTTCCGATAGACTACACGATAAACCCCGTGCAATGCATTACGCTCTCAAAACAATTCTAATTTACAACATATCGCGCATGTTTGCCTCGAGGAATATGACGCAGGTTTCACGCAAAGGGGGTGAAATGCGCACAACCCTTGCATCGCGACGGAAACACGCGATGGGGTTGGTTGAGTGCGCGAACGTGAGATCCATACGGTGATACAAGGAATGTGGAATTGCTATTTAACGACACGGTTGTTAATCCTGTGTTTTATGGCGGTGCTTTGAAGGGTATGAATATAGGGTACGAGGTTCGATTGCTCGATGAACGACTAACTCTTTGAGGCACAAGTCCCAAGTGGAAAAATATACTCTTCTTTAACAGATTTATTATCGTAGGAAAATTGCAATTTAAATAGTCAATAGTAACTACTTTTTGCACAAGAAGGTGTTGTTACGTTTCGCGTAGGGTCTTCCCAGCTTCGGCACTCTTCCTATTAACCCTTTGCACTCCTATGTCGAGCTACACTCGACACAGCTTCCTGTGTTACTTAACGTGTTATCTATTAATTATTGACTTTTCAAAATCAACAATAATTTTGCATCTTAACATAAATATCCCGCGGTAATTACAAATCTTTTTAGTATAATGTAAAAATGAATAATTATCAGGAGACAATTTTCAGAGACTATATTTGCTTATCTGACGGATAGTTAGTAAAATAATTCGGAGCGCAAAGGGTTAAAACATTAAGCGCCGGCTTCATTTGCTTGTCCCTGAACAATAAATAGCTAAAAAGAATATTTGTTACCTTATACATTTTCGCTACAATTTGTTTCCCTGTTCCAATGATTTTAACACCTTCATAATTCTTCATATCACGTGATAGTCTCTAACGGTAATCATCTTTTGATCTGCGAGGTGTAGAAATATGCATATAAAGAAACAAAAAATTCCCCAGTATCGCGGGACCGGCGCTTATTGTGTTAAAAATTACTCCGACTACGCGAATTCGTACGTCTGTATGCCCAGTAGCGACTTCCGGTCGCGAACAAAACCGGCCGATCGATGAAACATTTCGATACTCGAATCCAGTGGGTTCAAGGGAACAGTTTCGTTCGCCAACTTCATATTGGCATAACAGTATTATAATCGGACGTCGACATATCTTCTTATTTGTCACGGGGCGGTTACTGAACTTTAACGCTGTTTATAGTCGATGGTTGCTGAGCGCTTGGCGAGGTCGAAGAGCAGCTATAGTCTCCCATCGCTGTGCTTTAGGTACTCTCGAAGAAACGACTGTAACAACCTGCACTGATTGTGTGCCACAGACATATTGTTCCTATAGTTACCTGCCGGTGAGCGGCTGTCATGCCTGGAAACATCTATTGTCACTTTACTCAACAATTGTTGAGAAGGAAGATTCGCGGGGCGGACTAAGGTGGGTAAGGAAATACAAGCTCGGTTCGAGTTCAAATCTCTCGTCACGCGTAGGAAGTTTTTTCCCTATATAATATATATGTAAAACTGTAGACCTAACCAGGCCAAATGATCGTGGCTATCTAATTGTAAGCCGTAATGCTACACTAAAACAGTAAAGATTCGCTGTAGTTGGTACGTAGTCATACCACTTGCTGAGATCGAAGAATGAGTATAGCTACGATAACCGTACTGTACGCAACACTCACTGAGATCTGATAGTTACTATTTATTATAGTATACGGACCACTTGTTGAGATCTGAGAGTTACTAAAGTCGTGGCGTACGAAATACTTGCAGAGATCTGGGAGTCATTATACCTATAGTATACGAAATACTTGCTGAAATCTGAGAGTTGCTCTAATCATAGCGTACTGACTACTTGTTAAGGTCTGAGAAATGCTATAGTCATGGTCTACGAAACACTTGCTGAGGTCTAAGAGTTATTACAGTCATAGGGTATGCAACAATCACTGAGATTTAGGAGTTATTATAGTTATAGTGTATGGAACACTCACTGAGTTCTGAAAGTCACTATAGTCATGGTGTACACAATACTTGCTAAGATCTGAGACGTACTATAGTCATGGTGTACGGAATACTCGATGACATCTGAGTTACTATAGCTACAGTATACGGAATACTTGCTGAAATCTGAGAGTAGCTGTAATCATAGCATACGGACTACTTGTTAAGGTTTGGGAGGTACTAGAGTTATGGTGCACGAAACACTTCCTGAGATCTGAGAGGTATTATGGTCACAGTGTACGAAACACTCGCTGAGACGAAAGAATTACAATAGTTACTATAGCTGCAGTGCACGAAACACTCACAATGCATCCCCGAGTCGAAAATTTCAGCCCAAAATCCTCCTAAATTACCAAATAACTTAGGATATTTAGGTTAAATATGGAAAAATATGTTACATATAAAAGAATGCAAATTTCAAAACTGTATGTGGAATTGTTTTAACCTTTTGCACTCCACTCACACCTATACGGTGACGTGAACAAGAAGTAAATATACTTCTAGAGAATTTCCCCCATATTTTTCAAGTATTCTTCTGCAGCAAGTGTGTAGTTTTTTCAGTTAGTATAAAACATTAGTACAGTGAAGTTTTTTTAGTACAGCGATGAATTTTTCCATTCATAAGAAATGGAGTTGAGTTGCTAGTAGGTGATTTATATTTTCATGTGAAGTACAAAAGGTTAATTGCTATTGCACGTTTGAGAAAATTGTTGATTTGCATATAGCTGTAATTCTCAACGACTGGCTTGTTCGTCGATGATGAATCAGCTTCGTCGATCTTTCTCAAAGAACTTGATACTAAAGAAGACACAAAAATGATTTTGAACCCTCAAACCTTTTCCTCGAAGGATTTTGACCTACTTGCAACCGCAATAAAGCAACTGTAAAAGTTGCAAAATCCTAAAGGAACGATTTACTTTCACAGGAGGTAGAAATAACGAGAAAACCGGCAGGGCCATCTTTAAGAGCGAATGTCGCGGTGATAAAAGGGGTCATCGGACCTCGAGGAATAACGTTCCGTCGTGACGAGGCGGCGCAATATCTTCCACAGACTTTTATCGCAGCTTTTACCGTAAAAATTATATCCGCAATATCGACAGCAGCCGGCTCTTGTTCCCTCGGCGGACGTTTGAATTTCCGGCGATAACCTGGATTCTCCCATTCGAGCAGCAAAGTGCCTTTAGCTAGATTAGCTTCCCCTTCGCGGAAGAGAAGCCTTGCCCTACCCTTCCTGCTTTCGTATTCAACGCGTATCGGGCTATCGTCCTTTATTAGCGAGGATGCGAGATGAATTCGTGCGGTTGCATTCCCAGCGACTGACCAGTGCATGCTTTTCACGATGCCGGGGCCAATTACCGCGAAGGACTCTCGAACGTGATGCGAAGCACTGTTTGGGAAATTCTTGCACGAATTTTCGAGTTGCTTTGGATTGCATCGAAGCGACTTTTCGTCAAAATTGAACAGTTGTGGTATAGAGTTATTGTGGCACGATGTAACAAGGTGCAATTGATCTGTCGAGCGCCATTTTTGGCTAGCTCAAGAATTGGCTATTGAAGGGGGTGTTTTTTGGGGGAATGTTCATTTCTCTTTTTAAAATACTCACAACTACTGTTCAGATATGATTAATTGTCGAATTTGGTGGGACTGTGATAAGTATGAAATTAGAAAGCTTTCACCCTAGTGGGCCGAAATTCAAACATTGGTCAACAAAGGCCTTGCATTTTCCTTGTAAGCGAAATTTGTTATATATAAACTAGAAATTGTATAAATACACCCGTCTCTCAATTTGCATGGAACTCAATTTACGCGATTTCGCTTTTACACGGCTTTTAAATGAAAAGAACTAATTTGTTTTTTATTTTATTCTCATTCTTTTGCATTTTGCTATTTATAAATTACAAGAGTATCATATTAATAAATACACCAAAGAAATTCCGACAAAAGTTACCGACTTTTTACTTTCAGTAAAAGTTACAACCCTTAGAAAAATTGATTTGCAAATGTGAAAGTCATGTTTTGTGTTTCTCTTCTAATGTATTCAAAGAAAGAAAACTGAGAGGTGCAGAAATTTTGCATGCCAGAGCAACGTCAACATGTACATTTTTCGTTTTGAAAAATAGATTGAAATAGTATAAGCTTTAAATTGTCTCTAAAAATTAACGAACCAACCCCTATTTTTGGCTTTAATCCCAAGCATTTTCCGCGGTTATAATGAACATACCCTCCACTTTTCTTTATTCTATCTAGATCAATTAACACTATTTTCAGATATTCTTCCATTTCGTACAAATTCTGTTTTTCGTTCTACACTGTCTCATTTTGCACGATTTTTTAAGGAACCTATCTATCGTGTAAACTAAGTAACGGATATATTTTAAATTCATGGAAACGAAGGGAAAATTTAGAGTTAGCAATACATATCAGCTGAGAAAATTCCAGCTTTGATGAGTTAACAATTAACGGTAGAACTACTTTTGCACAGATTTTTTTAAGAACGTACATATATGCCGTGTAAACCAAAGGATGAGTATAGTTCAAACCAACTCAAGAAACTAACCCAAATATTTAGAATCATTATTCAGTGTGCAGAAACTTTCCAAAAAATCAGAATAAATATTTATCACAGCTATTGGTAAGACATTTCATGTATTGTTAGAGAAACGAGTCTCGCAACAACGAGAAAGCAAAGAACAGCAAATTGGAAAGAATTCAACTCATTTTTCACCTTCAGCGAGACAGTTACCATTTTTAATTGAGAAAGTCCTCGTACTTCCGACATCCACTGTACAGACCTACATACGGTACGTTTTCAATTCTGTTATTTTACACTAGAAAAAAAGTTGCAAAAAAAGATACCGTCGAGAAGCAATACTGTTTCGTACCCAATTGCACAATGGCGTGTCGCAAAGACTGAAAAGGGGATCGATGCAGCGTCCATTAGCCCGTTAATGCAGAAACGACGAATGCAACTCTGAAAAAGTGAAAATCGATAGGGCGAGACTAACGTCGCGACCGCGAGACTTCTTGTTTCTTCGGGCAGAAATTTCAAAGGCGACGACCCTCGCGATATTTCAGACAGAGGCTCGTCATCGTCATGTCGCGTTTACGCGCCAACGAATTCGCCCATCGTGAAACGCGTTTGCTCTCTTTGACGAACGAAGATACGTCAATCCTTGTCGGGGAGATAAAAACACGGAAAGGAAAAATGAGAATGCGGCATCCGCTTTGGTTCGACTGCACCGTAGAGCTTTGTTTTTATTTCGAGGTGAATTCCTTGCGCAGAAATTGTACAGTTTACATTAACATTCAATTTTTCTGAAAATTCAAATCGATAACTGTCAACTGAAAGATGGCCAAGGAGCGGTAGACCTTCTTTCAAACGTCTATTCCTACCATTTTGTTTTTCGAAGTGTCAAAACCAGTTTGGGGAATGAAACACTCTACATCGCCGGTTTTCTAGAATAACGACACATCTCGAAAAAGACAGTTCCACAGTAGGCCCTTTTTAGCACCTCATTTCTTTCATCCTTTGATATCTATAAACATATAAATCACAACATTGCCTTTAATGTAAGTACTTCCGAAGGATGTGTGATTTATATATTTATAGATATCGAAGAATGAAAGAAATGAGGGGCTAAAAAGGGCCCACTGTGAAACTGTCATTTTCGAGATATGTCGTTGTTCTAGAAAACCGGCGACATAGTCGTTTACTTTAGGAGGCTGAGTTTGTCGATTTCAAAAGCAAAATGACAAGAATAGACAATTAAAAATGAGTGGCTTCACCGTTCTCTGTCCACCTTTTAGTTATTGTACTATAATAATACAGATGATGATCCGTTCCACCGACTGTGTTCTTTCAAGGTTCGAAATTTCAACGAAAAGATCTAATTAGCTGAAGACTAAGAAATTGGCAAGGTAAAGCGGAAGATATTTCGACAAGGCACAGTGGTGCAGTCAAAACAAAGACTACGCATGGCTCGACGCGAAGGAGTTAAGCCTTCGGCCATGAATGAGGTTTGTATAGCATATTTCTAGGTTTGCAAAGGCGCTAGTGGATTCAAACAGTTTAGAGTTGAATTCTAGAGTTAGTTGTAGGATCTTTGGAGAGAACTGGGAGAACAGAAGGAAGTTTCTAGACGCTTCAAGTTTCGAATAAAGTGGAAATATGTACAAATTAAAAGAAAGATAGAGACAAAAGTAAAAACAATGAAGTCACGGCCAATGACAAAGAGAAATACACGATGATAAGTGGACCTAAAGTCCAAAACGAAGCGAGAATTTCCAAAAAACGTCTAAACCACATGTATCCACAATAACGGATATCGATGCTCAAATCAATCTCCATGCTCACCACCACCATAACATCTAAATCTCACGTTCCAAACTCAAAAATCAAGATCAATAATTCTTCCCTCAACTAAAATCCTCTCCATGTAGCTAGAAGCCATTTGCAACCAAAAACCACCCTCGAAAATTAAATAAAACGTCAAAAAATCTACGATTGCAGGGTTTTCCGCGCCCAGCAGCGCGTATCGACCTATCGCACTTTATTAATCCCCACGAAAGGTAGGCCCGTCGGGCAGAGGAGCGGAGAAGAGTACAGGGTCACCCGGAAGGTCAGCTATCCGAGAGAGATCGATTGATCGACCCCTGACAATTTCACGTCCAAAAGCGAACGGCAGCCCTTCGAACTCGTTTCACGAATCGCGTCGATGGATGCTCACGGCGCGTACGTAACGCGCGAGACCATTCGACCAGCTTGCAATCGAGGACCGACATTATTTTTTTTCCGATACGCGTCCTCGAAGCGTGGGAATTAAAAGCGCCTCGGGTTCGCCGGACGGTGATTCCCAATGCTCCAACAATTACGAGCAGATTTTTATCTGCTGTCTTTTATTTTGCTGCGATGGTGCACAAGTTTGACAGAATTTTGCGTTCGACGGCATATGCATTTTTTGGGAGATGGAATTTTTGGATTGGGCGTTGTTACGTCACGTTGCAAAGACTGTTGTGACTTTAATGAAGCTATTTGGGAGATGTATGCGATGTGGTTAACCCTTTCGCTACAGTTCCGTCCTCCGAAGTACCGTCACTGAATGGAAATTCGCAGTCGACAGTATCCACAGTGTGCGTGATTTTTGTAAATCTTAAATAAGTTATCTTATTAAATAATAATCTTAAATAAATCTTAAGTAAGTTTTTCTAAGACTAAAATAACAACTGTGCTGAATAAAACAATCTAATGCGGCAAGTATATTTAAATACAAATCGCTTTGATGTTTGAAGATTATTGTATAATACCTTTTGACGTACATATATTACATATTTGGACCAATATATCAATAAAATCGTCAAAAAATGTCCAGCCGATAATGGTACATACATATATACATATCATTCGAATGTCGCATATACAGGGTGTCCCATTTAAGTTGAGATTGTAAAAAATCTCGAAAACTTAACTTAAGAAATATTAAATCTACAACAAAATGTTTCAAACAAAAGTGATCCATTTTTTTATGTAGAATATGATTCCGAAATAAGAAATAGGTGTTTATGACACAAAAAACAAGATGACCTTGAAATTACCTTGAAGACGCCCATGCATTGAAAAATCAGTAATGCCATTAGACTCCCCACCCGCAATAGTAAGGGGCACGCATCGCTTGGTTTTTTTTAAATCACCCGTTTTCGAGATTTTTTACAATCTCAACTTAAATTGGACACCCTGTATGCGTTGCTAATACGGATAGGTTGTCGAGTGGATGCCGCATATATGCGGCCCTAGCACCCATAGGTCGTCGATTGGACGCCGCATATATACGCCGCTCGGAGCGAAAGGGTTAATATAACCACTTTACTGGGGCTGGCTTTGGGACGCACTGGCCCTCAATGGAATGAAACGAGTAATCTAGGTAGAACAAAATCAAGTCAGGAATTGATTTTTAACCCTTTGCGGACGGAGAAATTTTGAAATATTGAGAGATAAACATTTCTTTCGCGATCTAAAACCAGCTTTTTATCAGATAGTTAGACTGTTAATGTATCCACATTATATATTATTATATGTTTAATTATATCTCGATGGTTGTATCTCAATTTTTCAACACTTGCCATGTGTACACGTGGCAATAAACCCTAATTAAATATTTTCTCAGACCACATATATGCGTAGCTAGTCCTCAAATGATTAATAATTTTATCATAATCTAGAATGTTTGCTGAGACCAATGATAGGAATAATAATTAATTTTGCAATTACTTAAATGCAAAAATCAGAGCTCAAAACCCAACAAATTTCAACGACACGAAAACGTACAAATATTTCAATGAAAAGAGGACACTGTTAGAGGCATAAAAAATTTGCGACAATTTTCATGTTTTGCATAGTTCATCGCCATTAGTTAATGTTGAAGTAACAATAGCCGATTTTTCGAGAACTTACTTTTTCAGCAAATCATGGAAGTTTTTTTAAACACATGCTTTTCGTCGAACGCCGTTGGGGTCGCCGGTGACCGGATCTACTAAATTCAATAAAATTTGTCAATGCATATTCATTAAGATCCGACGTTCATTACGTGGAAAATCAAAATATAGATGTCACGAATATGTAACTTAAAGGTAAAACAAAAGCATAAAGTGATAAGAGCAAATTGCAAACGGAATGCCAATGTTAATGGAACAATTATTCGCATTGAATTTAATTTCAATAATTTCCATCTCTTGTCGTATCCAATATTAAATTTCCGTTGTCAATAACGATCATTAAAGACCAAACAAATTATGTTTAACACTAGGTCTAACAAGTTGATTAGAATGACTCACCCTGAATTTTTTGAAACAGTATCTGAAATTTTCAACGTTGCTTCTTTTGCAATTTTCTATCTCTACCTTGAAGACTGTGTGCGATCAAGTTTTTTGACTCCTTTATTTGTTTGTTTCGAACAGACTTACTTGACAATTTTACAATATAAATTATCTCTAAATGTAATATTAATAATCGCTAACATTCACAGATGACGGAATAATTAAAAAATCGAATGTTCAATCTGTTATTCAGAATCTTTCCTGAAACTTCATCGATAGCACTGTAGTGACAATTAATTCTTACCCCACGACTTCCACACCCCTGACCTAAACGGACGAAGTAAACACGTTCCAACCCCTCGTTCCCATTCATCGAGAAAGATCGAGAGTCTCGATTATTTCTGCGATGCATTTATTATCGCTTGGCAGGGTAGCTACGGCAATATCGTTCGAATTATAAGAGCAAGAAGATCCCATTTATCTCTGAGTGACGCGTATCGCGATTACAGTCAACATTCGGGACACGTTTCGAAGTAATTAATCGTGTCAGAGAGCAGCTTCGAGTCTTACGCGTGTATATACGTCACAGGATTTTTCTTTCTCTCAAACCGGACGTTATTTATAGGAATAAACGCATACAATAAATCCACGTCGCTCTATCCGAAGTAATTAATTATACTATGAAAACCGACTTTGACCTTATTTATTGTTTACGCGAGTTTCAGGATTACGGCGGAAGATAAATTGCTCGAAACTTCTTCCATTCTTTCCGCCACGTAGTTCGGCCTTTTTCTGACTTCCCATTAGTTTCCTCGTTATTCTTCGGTCAGTGGTGACATTTGTGTCACTAGTGAACGTCCTATACGTCCGAATGGTCGGTAATTTTGTTGCTTTGCAATTTAGATTTAACTGTCATGTGCATTTTACCTAGGACTTCCTTCCATGAGCCGGCCTCCGAGCACTTAACAGTAGGATAGAAAATTCAAAAGCATTCATCAACGCAATGGCAATCCCGCGTCGCATTAAAAGTTCATTCATCCCAGTTCTTCCCTCGAATACGAATCTACGCGCTTACACCTCAACTTCTTGTATCAGAGTCGCAGACTATCCGCGGCGTTCTACGTTTCTACAGTTTACATTGTCAAAGTAGATTCTTCCCACACCCCTCTGAGACTTACAATTAGCCAAGCGCTTACTCTCGCGCAAGAGTGACTTTTTACAACTCTTTTTTAAACGCAGACGAAGATTGACGTTATGCATCTGTTGCGGAGCAATAATACGTCCCTGAGGCTCACAGATGTAGCTCAATTCGTCGTAGGATTTTTAATTCCTTCCAGATGTTCAGAAAAATAGCTGTCGCGCCTTGCAAATACTCAAAATCAATGAGCTTTATGGGCCTATTGTCGTCAAGACTTCTTCAGGAAAAGTTTTGTCCTGGAAGAAGTATTGACCAGGGACTTCTTCCCCCACGCGAGCCGGGGTTTTTCCTAACACACCGAAGGCTGAGGAAGTCTCTTATCCTATGGGCAAAGGAATATTCCTTTAAGTATATCGCAAATTTAATATTTGCAAACTAAAGAGTCTCCCAATCAGCAACGTCCCTGCTCTGCAATAGTGACCGCCCCCGCCAAATCTTGACGGGAGCGCGTTTTCACGCACTTGAAGAAATCAGTCTTCTACGAATAGTGAACCGAACAACATCTGGCACTCCTAATAGAGGTTCCGTTCGCGAGGTTAAGACCCGGACGAAATCTCCATAGTTGTGCTGTACGAAGTGTAAATAAACCACTTAAGTTAGGCAACTTTGGAAAATGCAACATCCTTTTACACGCAAGACCTTCATACGTGGCTCAAATCGGGTGAGCTTGTTTTAATATACGCTCACTCTAGAGGTGTCGCCGAAAAATCTTGGAGCAGGTATCAACTGCATCACCCAGTTTCTTTTCCATCACCTATTTCGAATCCAGCGAAGTCTAAAATGCGACCACAATGAACTTGAGCCTGGCAAGAACAATCTTCAATCAGCATCAGTATTCTATATTGTTTTATGGCTCAATTGCGTGTTGCGCGTTTGGCAATAAACAAACGGAAAGTTTACCGAACGTTTACAATTGCTGCGTAATGGAGGTTGAGGAGACGGGCTATTGATTTTCGAGAATTATCGGCTCACGCGAATGCACGGAAATCACTGATTTACGCTGTGTTTACATCGGCGCCTACGTAATTGCTGGTATTCATTACCGCGAACATTCGCGGCATACCGAATTGTTACCGAATTGCACCGTCAGCTCTTGCCGAATGGATGGGAAAATATACGAGACCCCGTAGAATGTATGCGGGCTCGCGTCCTGTTCTGCGGTCGACGTTATCATTAACAGCCTACTCGTGGGGCTAATGACGAAAAGTCGCGGGAAAATGTACGACTATTGCGAACGCGATTTGAGTTGACTTCGACCGATCGGTCTAAAGCAGGGGTAGTCAACCCCTATCGCCCAGTAGGGCAATATACTGACCCTCTAATCTACTAATATGTAAGTTAGGATTTGGAAATACAATGTAGATGTAAATATTTTGTACTGCGAATCGACCAAAATCTGCCATGTCATAATCATCTCGGATCCACTGCTCCAAATCAAGAAATCCTGCTCTTCTATCTTGACCCTTAAACTCCTTAATATAGTCGTCGTTTCTTCCTCATTCCCGAATCATCGGTCCAAGGTAAAAAATCCTTATTTTCCTACTTTGACCTTTCAGCTAGCAAACACCGTCATCCTACACCTTTTCCGAAAGCCTTTGAAAACCCGGTGTCCCTTTACGCCAATGTTCATTCTCATTAAAATCAATCGCTTATTACAAGGTCATATTGAGTTCTTAAGACACTGCTAATTTTAACTCATTTCTAGTTCTATTGATAATTCTAAGTCATTGCTAATTCTAATTCAAACTATTCCAAGTTCCAACATTAGCTCATATTACGCCCCATCGCTAAGTCATTGCATGTTGATAAGTTCGTTAAGTTCATAAACTCAATGCTAGTTCTCTTGCTAATTCTAAGTCATTGCTAATTCTAATTCAAACTGTTCCAAGTTCCCATATTAACTCATACTAGACTCCATCGCTAACTCATTGCAAGTTGATAAGTTCATTAAATTCATAAACTCATTGCTAGTTCACTTGCTAATTCTAAGTCATTGCTAATTCTAATTCAAGCTGTTCCAAGTTCCCATATTAACTCATACTAGACTCCATCGCTAACTCATTGCAAGTACATGAATTCGTTCAGTTCATAAACTCATTGCTGGTTCAGTTGCTAATTCTAACTTATTGCTTATTCTAATTGAAATTCTTCCACGTTCAATATTCATTTCAACGCTAAGTTCTTATTATTCTCTCATTCTCCAATATTTATCAACATCACTGTATCGCTGTTCGAAGGAGGTGACATTTAAATACAACATCCTCAAAAGCAAAAGTTCTCTCTTTCCGTTGGATCCAGAAGCGCAAATAGCCTCATTCGCCATTAAACGGTGCACTCTCGACCAGCATTGGCCTTAATCTCGGCGCGGAAGAAATTCGAAAAGGAAATAGATAACGAGGAACAGAAGTTGGACGTCGAGAATCACGAAACAATTCGGATTTGCCGTTTGTTTCCCATCGAAATTTATTCCACGCCCTTAACTCACAGGGGTACGGATAAAATTGGGTCGGCGCGATGCGCCACGATGCGCCACGATTTAACTCCTTTAACGTGCTTCGACGCATATATGGCCGTTTAAACTCGTAACTTCTGTCCTCCTATATCGCGGTACATCGTATATCGCGTAATGCGGTAATGCACGACGCGATATGCCGTGCTGAGCTTAAAAGAGTTCTCTCGTACTTCTTTTAATGTGTCAACGCCGTGAAACCTCAAACTGTGCGGAATAGAAAATAATCTCTTCGCTTCCTGTGCCTCTAAACCTCGGGAAAGTTTCAAAGTGATTTATGGTCAAGTCCCTATCGCCCTTAAAACTTTTCCGCGCTTCATTTATTTTTCTCAGTATTTTAACAATGTTTCGCCACCGTCGCGCTTCGTGTTCTGTAGCGTTTAAAGAGGTATTTTAGTTTTTTGCTGAAGTTGAAAACGAACCAACAAAAAATGTAGCAACATTTTCATCGGTACAAATATCACGTGGAATATGTGCATAGTGGATGACGCAACTAGTGAATCACCGCCTGGAGCTGTGGCAGGACGACTATGACGCACATGGTGGGTCATCGAGCTATGGTCAACCCTAGAGCTGTTTACAATTAATATAGCATGTGCAAAAATAATTAATAAATTGAATTTATTCAACGATAGAATTGCTTGCATTTAGCAAAATGAGGAAGCTGGAGCATTAGAAGCTTTAAGAATTTTTCAAAGAAATTACAATCGGCATATATTGTTGACAATTATAATAACGCTTTTAATATTTATCAATCGCAATTGTAAAAACATTTAACCCTCTGCATTCAGAATTATATGTGAATTTTGGTATCAGCAGTTCCCAACGCTTTTAATCATTTTGTTCGGAATTGACTTGAACCGATGAATACAACACTTTTTAATAAAAATAACGGAAGAAAACATTCAATGAAATATCTGCATTATTTGCACTATTGTTGTATCTCGTAATATTTAAGTGAAAAAATTTCAAGGATGCAATCCTGCTTTTCTTTTGCACGTTAACATCTATTGGTTTGAACTTGAAAAAATGTCGAGAGAGAAGAAGGAGTTCTTGAGATACAAATTTATGTCGAATTACACTCGACATAGGAATGCAGAGGGTTAACCCTTTGCGCTCCGAATTGTTTTACTAACTGTCCGTCAGACAAGCAAATATAGTCTCTGAAAATTGTCTTCTGATAATTATTCATTTTTACATTATACTAAAAAAAATCTGTAATTACCGCGGGATATTTATGTTAAGATGCAAAATTATTGTTGATTTTGAAAAGCCAATAATTAATTGATAACACATTAAGTACCACAGTAAGCTGTGTCGAGTGTAGCTCGACATAGGAGTGCAAAAGGTTAACCCTCTATGGGCCCCTGTGACTCTGAAGTAACACAAGTCGCACCAAAAATTCTATTCTTCGAAGCAAATTTTTCAATTCTGCCAAATATTACAACTTAGTTCAAGCATTCATCAAGATAAATAGTTAAAATTCTAATCAGATAAGTTCGTTTAAATTTAGAAAACACCTAGAACGTACAATTTCAACTTGAAAATAAAAGATAAAAAAATCAGGGCCTGTCATTGGCGAGCAGAATGAACGAATTTCCTAATAAATCGATACTTCAATTGTATCGAGAAAGTATCATTTGTTGGACTGATATTTTAACGAATGATGGATACATAGAAGCGCGCATATGGGGGCCTTCGACAATATTGCTACTGAATAAGGGATGAACGTTAAAGCACCGAACTGATCGCCGGATCCGTTACAGAAAAGGCTCGTGCCCGAAGTTGCTGGAAAAAGAATTGAGATCGATCACGGGCAAAAATAAAGTCGAAGGTGGCAACGAATAATTGAAGCAACCTGACACGGAAATAAACTTGCCAGGAAACGAAATGCCCGCTAATTTGACGGAGAAGGGAACTCAAACTCGACAAATATAATTCACATTTTCGATTCCACATTTGGTTGAATTAAGTAAACGTATCAAATATCGAAAATAATATTTAAATGCACTCGACATCTGCATCACTTAAATTCGGAAATATCACGGTTATTTCGCGAATAACCCCTTGTCCTACGATTTGTTTTGTGACTATCTCCACTATAGTTCATAATTTAATTGCTACAATAAAAATTGATCAGTGATTCCTGATATATCGTATGATTTAACTTAATATTAATACTGTAGGAATAATATTATCGTGTTGCCTTTCATTAATATTTACAATTTGATAGCTTTTACAAAAATTGGAAATTTCCTAATACAATTATCTCATGACGAGTGTCACTCGTCATTGTAGGACAAGGGGTTAAAGAAGAATGGTTTAAACTAAGTACGATTACTTTTCGATTCAAACTGACATAGAGAATCCATTGTACAAAAATCTATCCATTTTCCCAAAAGCATTGTAAAATACAATTTGTACGTTTGTCGATAATTAACAGGCTTTGCAAACGTATATGCGATAATATTTTTTAAGAACGCTGGATTGCGGTGTAGTAATTATTACATGCGCGATTACAGCTTGCAGTTTGTGGTCTCGGGTAATGACTCCTCAACATTGGACGTAATCGCGTAATTTCCTGGTATATCGTGCGTATTATGTTGCATCGCATGATATCGTGTAAAGTTGTTTAACAGCATGTAACATTGCATTGTATCGTGATCGCCCGGTTATAACTTCCTGTCTTGTAATATCGTCCAGCATACTGCAGAATCGTTTGCCTATTTGTAACGATATTCAGGTGTAATTCGAAACGTATAAGGTTAGCACTCATGCGATAAATGCGACATGGTACAATCTAATATACTGGTAGCAAAGTGTTTGATGGTCTGCGGTACTACAGGAGTAAGGAGAGAGTGTTCACCTATCCCCACCAACCTGGAAAGACGAAGCTCGGCCAATAACAGACAAAAACATTTCTTTCGTCGTTCACATGACGACATAACGAATGTGAGGTATTTTAGTCTGTCAAAATTGAAAATGATGCGCGAAGTAGAGACGTCTCCATGCGCCTGGAGAGTCAAACCAACCCCATTGTCACCCTTTGATTTCGTCAAACATTGTGCAGAATATTTACCTATTCGTAACGATGTTCAGGTGGAATACAAGATATACAAGGTACCAAATATTGTACTACAACAAGGTACTAATATATTGATAGCAAAGGACTTGATGATCTGCGGTACCACACAGGGGTAAGAGGAGAGCACGCAGCGTCTATCCTTGCCATACCGTTGCTGAAAAGCTAAAGCTCGACCAATAGCAAACTGAATGAGAGGCTGTTTGGGCCAATAGCGTGTTAGAATCGAAAATGGCAAAACGTTTGCCACAGGCCAATCACTTGGCCCGATTTGAATACGCGAATCGGAGTCGCATTCCTTCCATTAGCCTTCCTTCTAATACCCCACAGTTCCATGATGGCATATTATGCAGCAGCGGGTTACATGCGGTACTACATTGCATCGTGCCATGTAGTGAAGTACAGAACCGTGTCTCAGAATTAGCAACCGAGTCCCTATAAGTTACTCAAACACCAAGTAATTTACTCAGCTCTATGCCTGTTTATCGCTACGAACACATCTACCTTTACTTAGTTCTAAACCATAACTGTCACCCAACAAAAATCTATTTCACGGCCAACAATGTCTCTGTTATATCCCAAACACCAGTGCATTGCAAGTTCACCCAAATGCCCATCTTCAGAGCCGCAGTCGTTTACCAGAAAGCCGCGTAGAGCAAAATTTCCCGTATTTCACATACCTTAAATCCCTAAGAGGGAGCGCGAACCTGCTCCAGGACTTAAGAGAATAGACGATAAAGTATTTTTCAAAGCTATAACGACCTCTTTCGCGTTGCTTCGAGCTTAGGTTCCCGTTTATGGTGAAACTTCCCCGTAAAATAGCGGTGCAGGAGTTTTGCACGGCAGAGCCGTCCTTGGAGGAACACCGCCTTCTTTACCCATTCACCCAGCCGAGATGTCATCAATTTACAGCCATTCTCTCGGCGTCAGGGCTGCATCTACTGGCAAAGACTTGGTGGCGCTTTGGAGCGACATTTATATTTTAAAAATTTCGCAACATTAAAACGCCAGTTTTATTAGAAACCCATTGACACTTTGTCAGCGAGAGACTAGACAGGATTGCAAAATATACCATTAAGACGGCCGTAGCGGCAATAATGTATTCTTTGACGCAAAAAAGCCTGGCGTTCCACTGTCGTAGGGTTTTAAACTATTTGCCCAAGAAATTAATTTTCAAATGCGTGTGCTACAACGCAACACTATATTTAACCGTAAGGCGTAACGTTGTGGCCGATTTCGTCAAAACCATCGGCAGAAGTCCAAAAACATTAAAATGTATTAATCGTACTTGATTTAAGACATATCTGAGCATACTTTTTGACTAACAATACTTTTCTTTTGCCCTACATGCGCCGTAGTGCGATTTAAAACTGACAAAGTCTTAGTCGACGTGCCATGAAGGTCGTTTCGATTTCCATGAACGGCGCGCGAGGCAAGTCTTTCCACCACGAATGGTTAACTACGAGTGCCGCCCCAATGCGCCACCACGCTCATGCTAATAGGGCCGTTCCTGTCGAGAGAACGGCCAGCCAATCAGCGAGCTATCGAGTGCACGGAAAGGAGAAGCCGACGAAGCTGCTCGAAGGGCGGCTCTGGCGTGCAAAATTTCTGCACCTCCACGGTAAAGTTCCCATACGGCGTAACTCGAGATGCTGCCGCAAGGGGGACAAGCGCGACAAGTGTAGAAGGAGAAAGAAGGAGGAGCATAAAGGAGGGTTTTCTATGAGAACGCGCAAATATTTTTGCATCCACCCCTGAAAGCCTTCCACGTAATCCAGCCTGAGACGCTTTTCCGAGCGTGTATCATACATTGCCGTCGTCGATGCGAATATACGTGTCTACCTGCTCATACGAGGGCATAACTCGATGGTCCTGAGATTTCAATGCCACCCCCATACAGCTTTTTTCGCGACTTTTCTATGTACTCGTTTTTTTCATATCATTCTCCCCTCTTCAGAAAGCCGCGAAAATAGGTAGGAAAAGCACTCGGGTTGCAGGGAATATGAATTTCGCGTCGAGGATTAAGATCTTCTGGTTTTTAATGGTCAGGGATCATAAACCTGCCTGTGCATTAATCTTGAGGGGACATTTTTTCTTCTAATTTAGTCCGTTGTCGCTTTTTTTCTTGCTCCTTGCGTATATAAGGGTGAAAAGGTTAGTGTTCTGCAGCATTTATCTCAGTTGTGGAAATGTTTTTTACCTCTTGGGTATCTTCTACCCCTCTTCAGATTGCCGAGGTAGCAAAATTTTGGATTGAAATGTACACGATGGTGATGCAATTCTGTATCTGTATCTCGTGCACGGAATGACGCTGATTTTAAATCAATTATACAGCATGTAACGAACTTGGGCAATTTCTGCTAATATAATACTTTGAAAACAAAGGGAACCATTATAGGATCGGAAAATAACGTTGTTCCTCTACATATTTTAATAAAAAAGCAATTAATTTTTATCGAACCAGTATTGACAATTTGCACACTAGATGGAAAAAGGTTGTTGATAACGATGGCGATCACGTCATGCATTAAAAATAAGAATTTGCTACAAATTTATATGTTTGATCTAATGCAAAAATGTAAATTTAGTTTCCGATCACCGTAATATTTTCTTCAAAATTTGTGCCCGAAAATGTACTGCTAGTACATTTAGTCCAAGAAGTTCAGTTCATAGTTTTACTATTGTTCTTCGCAAAAAAATTATCCTCAAATCAACTTTAACATGTTGAATGCCACTGATAATTCGGTCGTTTTATCAGTTCTATCGAAGTGATCCTTTGCCTATTTAAATCCGACCTTTGCAAAGTAGAAACGTTACAGACACAAATAGATATATATTCAGATGGATGTTATCACTTGGACGCCAGTATATTCAATGTGTTAGAAAATTGACAAATATTTCCATTGAAAAGTCATATGGAACTCCATTGAATTCAATAGCGCCGGTCACCGGTGACCCCCATGGCAGTCAACGTGTTAAGAAAACAATTTTTTTGCGTGTAATGCCCTCATTCCGTATTTACTTATAGTATCTTCATTCCAAGTTTAAAAAATCTAGATTTTATTCAAATAACATTTGCTAAAAAAATTAAAAAAAAAAGCTTTATCTCCCCGAGCGAAAAGGTCCGTTTTTTAATCCTGTCGCCTAATAAAGTTGTCCATCCGGGAATCCGAGGCGGAAGGCTATTTTTCTAATTTCTGGAGCGCCCTAAAAACAAGAAAAAGGGTGCAAACAGCCCTAAGGCAGGGAGGTGTGGTCTTTCAATACGCCGGGGTTAGTCGATAAAGCTGCCTCGTCCCTTTTCCCTTCCTCTTTCATTCCACCCTTCCAATTCCCTCTTTTGCATTCCTTTTCCTCCGGCCGTTCCTTCCTTATTCGCTTCATTCTTCGTGCGTTCGCGGTCTTGCAAGACAGAAACACTTTGTCGACGGAATTGTGTTCGTCATGACGGAAGAATGAGAAAGATGGAAGGGGTTGGAGATTCCGCGGGAGACGAAGAAATATGAAATTTCACGTCAAATTGTTTCCCTCGAAAGATCCGGGTGAAAATATCCATCTTCCTCGACGGCCTCGCAGATTGTTTTTCGAAGTTTCACGAATACGTTAATGTCGACCGAGACAGGGCGAAAATGACAATGGCAGATGAAAATTTGTATGATAATTTTGCATTCTGGTATGATAAAACTTCATTCTTTATTTTCAACTTTAACATTTATAGTTTCTTTTAAATTATTGTATGTATTAAACTAATCGCATAGTGGTCTAAACAATAAACTAAGCGAATGAAAATAACGATGAATAACTTTATTAAAGTTGTTGCAAAACTATAAAAAAGACAAAGACATTAATGAATAAAAACTCTAATTACTTTAACTGGCACTCTTAGAAATTCTCGAGCTCTCCTTTCAAGATTATACTCAACACTCTTCTCAACTTCGCTCTCTTCACAGGTTAGCTCTGTGTGTAGCTCATCTCTGTCTATGACTCTACTCTACTCATGGGTCAGCTCTGTTCATAACTCAACTCTGACTATGGCTCAACTCTGACTATGGCTCAACTCTGACTATGGCTCAACTCTGACTATGGCTCAACTCTGACTATGGCTCAACTCTGACTATGGCTCAACTCTGACTATGGCTCAACTCTGACTATGGCTCAACTCTGACTATGGCTCAACTCTGACTATGGCTCAACTCTGACTATGGCTCAACTCTGACTATGGCTCAACTCTGACTATGGCTCAACTCTGACTATGGCTCAACTCTGACTATGGCTCAACTCTGACTATGGCTCAACTCTGTCTAGGGCTCAACTCTGACTATGGCTCAACTCTGACTATGGCTCAACTCTGTCTAGGGCTCAACTCTGACTATGGCTCAACTCTGACTATGGCTCAACTCTGACTATGGCTCAACTCTGACTATGGTTCAACTCTGTCTAGGGCCCAACTCTGACTATGGCAACAAAAACTATATCATACCAACATTGCATAAAAATTAGTGATTTACATTTCGGGATGATCTCTTGAGAGACCGCCATCTGAAAGACCCTGAAGCGTGAACTACCAGTGGTACATGCCGGCATGAATGTCTTAAATGTATCCCACCAGATAAGCTCTTTCTGATTTTGATGATACCAATGATGAAATAATATCAATATTTTACGTTTTATTGAACAATTCCTGATATTTATTCGATGAAATATATATGTGAACATACGCATAAACTAACCTTAACTCTACCTCACATTACAATAACTTATTCCGCTCAATAAAACCGGTACAATTGAATCGATCGACAAACAACACCCGCCACTAAAGGAAAGCAAGATCAAAGCACTTACTAGCAGACCTAACTGAGACATCGCTCATCTGTAATTATTATTGCCAAGACGTCAATTGCCTACACCAGGCTGCATTTCCATCTACGTATTGAATGTGAAATCTCGTGGGTACAGGCGGGGAAATTCTACCACGCAATCCGCGAGCAAATGCAGCCGATTGGAATATCAATTCCGTTCAAATTGGTATGCGTATTGCTCGGAATAATGAGGACACCCGGTATGCGAGATAATCTCTGTTCCCGTAGTCGCGCTACGGTGATCACGAAAGAGCCAAAGCCAGCCAACGGCTCCTTTGGATGGTCTCGTATTAATTCTAGAACGAATAAACTTCTTGGCTACCTTGGAATGTTAAACAACTTTTCGGAATTTAATTAAACTTCTGGGTTCGGAAGATTCGTACGACTTTCAGACTTAAGGGGTACACCTTTGTGCCGCAACTGCGATACCAATGTCCGAGGAAGGGCATCTATGTTTTGACCGGTTTGTGTTATGACGACTTTATCCGTCATGCGTAAAATGTTATTACCATTTGGGATTTAAATTGCAATTTTGGCGAAAACTAAAATCTATTCGTAAATTTGGAATATATATTTGTAAGTTTCGACTGTTTAAAGATCAAAACGAAATGAAAGAAGCAAATAAAAAGCATAAATATTTTGAAATAAAAAATACATGTCAAATAGTTTCACGAAAACTATATTACTTATAATAAAATTTTATCAAAGTCGATGATTTACAATTGAGGATGTTCCGTTGTGAGAGCGGTGGAGGGTTTCGTGAAGGTGGCGGGAATTTTAAATTAGTCTAGGCCTGTGGTTCTGAACATTTTTAGGGGTTAGCACCACCTTGAATCTGAAAATAAGCTCTCGCACCCCCTTAAAAGATATGCGTATATCTTTTATTTAATACTCTACGGCAACAAAATCTGGTATATTTAAATATACTAAATAAGTACTTTGAAAAAAGATGGATCAAACGGCAATAAATAATATCAGTGAATTAATTTGTATATTATCAGATACACGTGCAATATTTATTGTACTGTTTGTCTGTCGGTATGAGAAAAAACTTTAAAAAAGTAGGAACCCGTCAATTTGACGGCTACCGTAGATTTAGTGTTAAGAAAAAACATTCATTGCATAAACAAATGTCGCGTTTATTTACAATATATATCACTACGTAACATAAAAAGCAATATTAAAATTTTTTTAATTTCTGAAATTTTTTCGCACCCCTGAAAATACTCGCACCCTCAGGAGTCCACGCAGGTTAAGAATCACCGCTAGAAGTTTTTGGATGGAACTGCCCTGGGCTGGATTTTTGTTGTATTATGAACCTTTGTCGTTTGAGAGTGATAAATTCCGGACACTGATATAGGCTTTGCTATTAAGGATGCCATTATCGGAGGATAATTCTATCGCATGGAAAGGTATTTTGTGCATTAACTGAATCAATAACATGACAACGTTTGCTGTTTTAAGAGACGATTGTATGCAAATTCATTCGAAAATGTTGAGAAGATACGTATTTTCAAAATGTAAATGGTGCTGTAGGTATAGATAGGCAATTTTGCTGAACGATCATTTACATCGACCGGAACTGCTACGTGCTTTAGCGGTTATTTTGAAAATTACACGCGGAATTGTTCAAATCATTCGAAAAATTCATTGAAGTAATTCTATCCCTTTGTATAGCTGTAATTAAATTGGGAAACGAACCGAGTAAAACATTCTCACTGGCTATTTTTGAGAGTTCAAAAATTCACCAAAAACAAGTAATGTTACAAAATTCTGCCAAAGATAAATTTAACATTGGTGTAAATAATTTTACACAGGGCTTTGAAATATAGAAACAATAATGAATTCGTTGATAATTAAAGAAATTCTTGTAAATTATGACACCATGACCGGCAAGAATCTCAGCAAACAATAATTTAATTTTTGTAGTACCATTTTCAATTGTTATTTAAAGTGGACAATATAGATACTTCTTTTTGTAAACAAACTATAATGCGATAATCGTCAAATCAACAGTAAATTCCAAACAGGCCGATGAAAAGGAATGTTGAATCGATAGTCGTCGATTCGATTACCAGTCGAAGGTATACGCGTCGATTTCTCCAAGGGAGTCGCTCCCAGGAGCGAAATCCGACCGAAATGGATCTCCTCGAGAAATTCTCTGAACGGTTTCTCCGTCCGATTCCTCTTTTCCTTCCTATTTTCTCGTCATTCTTTTCTTCTCCCAGCTATTCGAGCCAACGATCCGTACCTCAGTCTTTATCTCTCTCTTTCTCCATCTCTCCTTCCAAAAAGGATTAGATCTTATTTCCTCGAAGATTGACGCTCTTGAAATTTCAAACGAATCCATCCAGTCTCAATTGCGAAATCGCAGCAGTGCGATTACTCTTCCTTCCGCTTGGAAACGGATACCGGACAGTCTCGTAGTCCCATGTATTTCTGTTAAAAGCAACCGTACCATCCAATCTTTATCGCAAATGCGACGATAGAAAGATCGATGGAAGTTTCTGTAACTGAATTCTAGAAGCGAAGACCATTTTTGTTGTGTTGCTGAACGACATGGCTTCACGCGATAGGTGTACAGTGATAATGGGAAATTACGTTTAGAAAGGGTGCTATGTTGGATATATATTAGTGATAAAAAATAGGAGACATTTAACCCCTTGACCTACGATTTCATTTTTGTCACGGCTTGCAAAGATTCAAAATTAATACCTGAAATCAAAAGTTTTCATTGATTTCTGATATTTCGTGTAACTGAATGAAACATTCACGGTATAGAAATAATGAGACCGTTTCGTAACCGGCTGATATTGTCAATTTAATAGTTTTTGAAAGACTTCAAAATTTCCTATTCCATTTTCCACGCTATGAGTCCCACACGTAGTTATTGGCTAAGGGGTTATCAAGCGTCGGAGTATTTGCACTTTCCCTAATCTTCAAAGAGTCCAGCAAGTTGCTTATTGTTAGGTTGTTTCGCCAGTTTAGGGCAGTGATTGCGAACTTTTTTGAGAAGTGGGTCAAATTTTGTTTATTATTTTTTTTACTATTAGATCGAGGACCAGTAACAATAAGTCAGTGGCGTCACTTGGAAAGGGGAGGGGAAGATGTTTAAAAAATACTTATTTCTGGTTGTCAGCCAGCCAATTTTCATTTGGAAATATTTTATTATAAATTCGATATTAGATTTTTATACTTTATTTTTTAAACATTTCTGATTGTCTACTCTCTCTTTTATCATATAAAACATAAATTTATAAAAAATAACGGGTGGGTTATTTAAAAACTCTGCATGGGCCAGGATCTGACCCAAGGGTCATAGGGTCACCATCACTGGTTTAGGGTGACCATCCACCGTTAAACCCTACTAAACAGCAGACGCGTGGCACTCCTGTTTAATTTGACATGTTTCCGTTAACCCCCGTCAATGTGTCACATCCTACTTAATCACGATAATAGACTTTGGATCTCAGTTGCATCGTGGAACAACATTCTTTTACTTGTGGTTTGTTTTTCTGATGTTTTTGCTCAAAAAAAGGAAGCAGCGATTCTCTTTTCTCACGCAGAAGATTTTTTAATTTTCTAAAGTTGACGGGGTTTTGACTCGAATCCAGTAATTATGGGTTACGCACAGCTTTTCCTAGACCTTCGTTGACCTTCAAAGACCATGTTGCACATCATTGGATTCGTCTCGATAGCCGCTATCAGAAAATAAGTAACAAACCATAGCATTCTACTTAAAAAAACAAAGTTGACCTTCAAATCTCTAGAGTGACTCCACCGAGTAACGAAAAATGAATGTCATATAATAACCCCCGTTGTTCCATGCAACTTTTGTTTCGAAAATTTTTCTACTGCTATCATATTTTCGGAGTTATTCTGAGTGGCAACAGTTAGTGACTCACCCTGTATATATATTTTATTGAATATATAGTACGTATAACAGTGCCATGCAATAGTATATTCAATTAATTTTGAAACTAACAGATAATTGGTTTCGTGCGTTAACCTTTTGTTCTCACAAAATCCCTACAATACTTTAAAAGCAACTTTGTAATTACTCAACAAATTTAATCCAGCCAATTTGTCGATTCAATCCCGCTGACGCATCTAACTTGGCACGGACGTAAGTTAATTCTGGAAAATTCGACAGAATCCATTTTCCCGTTTCAGAAACTTCTCTTAAAAACGAAGAAGTCGAGTCTCAAAGCAAAAGTCCGAAAATCCTGTCGACGAGAATACACTTGCGACGTCAAACATGATGGGAAGAGAGGGAATGAGGAAAATGAAGTTGAGTTGGCACCGTTCACGCGGACTCTACTTCATACGAGTGGAACAAATCTTTTTAGCGATGGCGCGAATAAAGTTTCCGAGTAACCGACGGTGCGCGTCGGAGAACGTGCTTTTAACGAGGCTGCTGGGTCAGCTTGGCTGTAAAAGAAAAGCAAGTTCGGACGAAGCGTGCCTCTGTGAAAGTTTTCTTTCTTTTTTTTTTTTTTAAAGAACTTTCGTCGTTGCATGTCGATCGTCAGGGATCGATTTCCTATTCTTCGTGACGTTTGACCTCGTCTTAATTTAAGCGCGCGCCGCTTCTCATTTTGGGCGATGGTGAATATTATGGTGTTGATGCATAGACATCGAATTTTGCGTTTTCAAATGAATCGAACAGCATTGAGCATATAACTTTTATTGTTCATTGTGTAATTACTTTTTGTTATCAATCATTACTGAACAGTGTTCAACAGTTTAATTTGGTTGCCTTTAATTTTTCTCTAATTAGATTTATTTATTTATAAATGAAATACTAATTAAAGAATTATTCATGAGCTGAATTAGGTGAAAGGCGTGAAAAAGAATTGTCATCGAGGAGAGGACTCTGGCACGGTGGATTCGCGCCGACCCAGCATATAGTCTGACAACTGAAAGATGGCTAATTGTAAGGAGTAGCAGAGCCTCTCAATTTTAACCGCCTGTTTCTGTCATTATATTTTTGGAATTGTCAAACCCATTTTCCTAAGTTAAACGCCCCATATAGTCGTTTGAGTTAGTCAAATTAAAACGTAACAAGCGGAATCAAATGACCTCTTTCAAAATTTACTTTAAAATCGTACATTCATAATTCTTTTTTTCGCTTATCTGATTTTCTACACATTCTTATCCTATCCAATTATTATATTTTTCGATTTTCATTTTTTTTTAATCTTATTTTTTACCGAGAAAAATTCTTTGCAAACCTTTTGCGTACCACGAGGGGTCGTTTGACCCCTTAGAGTACGAATAAGTACATGCACAGTGCCAGTACGATTAGGTTAAGCTACTTGGCAGAGGACTGCCACAACGATGGGTAACCGTGCGATCGTTTTTTTCTTTTTCATGATTGTACACTATATTAATGTAGCTATATGGCATGTGTATCGTATGGTTCAAAAGCCACCTAAATCGTGAAACAGTTGGTCCGAGGTAAAATCTCTATAATTGTTGAAACCAAAATGCAAAACAACGGCAACCAAAGACTCTATCTTCCTCATTTTCCTGTTAGCAAAATATCAAATTCTATTTCTCTTGCTATACATTCCAAGCTTTGCTCATTCCATGTTGTAAATAGCCTTACTTACAACTCATCGACATATATAAATGTGTTACAACATCGCAAGAGGGATCTACTTGCATCGGCCTCACTCGCACGCATCGATCAATCTCTCTGGCAGGCAATACATGCACCCCAATGCTTGTACGACTCCAAAGAAAAGTCGTGTCGGTGTACATCGATATCGGAAAAATGACCGTGCTATCGTGAAATGTCTTCTGCAATATAGAAGACTCCGGAAGAACTTCTTCGAAATAAAGGGAATGCTTCTGCCCTCGTACTGAAATATTTGCAAGTTTGTTCCCCTGGTAATGGAAAGTCGGGAAACAATTTTCATTTTTAATTTAATTTTTCGAAGGAAGAGGGTTAATCCTATTTTCTCCTCTTCTTCTTTCCTTCTGTATTATTTTCCGCATTAAAGCGAGATATAAAAATTCCTCGATAAGAAAACTTCCGGGATAAAGCGAGATAGAGAGATCATTGTTGTCTGTGCAGGCTGAACTTTAATGAAACGCTTTTCGTGGTCCTTATCGAGTATCATCGAGAAACCGGCAACTCTCGGTATATTGGATCGGCAAAAGTTCCAGAGAACCTCGAGAAGAAAAGTCTGACGCAACGTTGGCTTTAATCCCCATCTTGGCACTGAGATTTTTTCGACGTGATACGTATTATGAAGAGAGTAACGCTGGAACTGCCGCCATTAAATCTATTACCCTCATCCCTCGGTTTACACGGAAGAAACTTTCCTAAAAAGAGTCGTGCAAAACAAAATAGTATAAAATGAAACACAGAATTTATCCGAAACTGAACGATAAGTTCGATTAATTTGTTAATCGTGTAAATTGATGTAAAGAGAATGAAGAAAAGTTGAGGATATGTTCTTACAGACATCTTGGTTGGGTGTATGGGTGAGGAACCGTTTTTTTTACCAAAGACGGCTCTCGCGTGCAAAATGTCTGCACCTCTGACTTAGACGTTTTCTTTCTTTTCTCGAATGCATTAGGAGTGACACACAAAACTTATGACTTTCACGTTCACAACTGAAGCTTTGCAAGGGTTGCTTACTTAGGTAACCTTTGACCGAATTTTTGAAAGAGTGTGTTCATTAATATAAAACTCTTATTAATATTAAATTATAAATTATAAATATTAATTTATAAATGACATGATGTAAGACTATCAAAATAAGATAAAAAAAATTGTTGTCTTTTCACTTAACACTAAAACTACCGACGTTATATTTACTAAAATTTAGGGACACTGGCCAAGTACCGTGGAAAAAGAGAAACCAAGCTGTGAAACGGATAATTAATTAACTACTTTCCGTTTTATGAGATAGAAGTGGAGTATTTACTTTATAATAATTTTTAGGAAAAATTGGGTACCGCTCATTTTGGCCGGATTGGTAAGTTTAGTGTTAAAAACCGTGTAGATGGGAAACCGCGTAACTTGAGTACCGTGCAAATTGAGAGACGGGTGTATATTTAAATTAAATAGGGGAATCAAAACATGATAAACACAAACAATTTTATCAAGATTTTTTTGACGATCCAAATACTCTGTCTTCCTCTTATTGCATTCAATATGACTCGTTAACATTCGTCGCCATGCTGTCCAATTTGAATGCGCGAGACCCATTCCATTCGCATTCCTTCCGCTAGCCGCCTTTGCATTTCCGCACAGTACATCTATCGTATCAAATCTTAAACATGGAACAAAAGACTGTAGGTTTGTCTTCGTCAACCTCAATAATTCTCATGTCTAGGGAAGCGATGGTTAAAAACATCAATCAGGTTGCATTATATGTAATGCAGTGTGGAGGAAGGCAGCGGTGAGTTACGCGCCATCAGCTAAGGAAGCGTAAGCTCTGAAAGCACGGGTTCGGTCGCTTGAATTATTGCGCGAGCGTAACGGCGCCGCTTCATCCGCGCTGCTAAGATTTTCTGTCATGAATGTACGACGAATGGGGAACGAACAAAAGCGTCAGCCTGAGATATTCCCTTGGAACGAGGAAAAACGGTTTGTATCAGGGATGTTGCTTCGGTCTGATTCTGATTATCCTTTCGCCCGTACAACGAAAGTGATTACTGTCTTACAATTAGACGTGGAGATCTAAGAGCGGATATTTCAGACGTTTTGAGAGGAGATTTCTGAGAACAGAGAAATAGGGGTGGAATAAAGTGTAGATGTTTTAATGGTACTGAGACAGGGTACTATGAGGATGGAGAAAGAAGTCTAATAGGACAAGAGAGGGGAAAGGGGGGAGTTTTTATTAGAAATCTCTCATTTGCAAAGGGCAAACCGCAGAAGTAAAGAGGACACAGGGGCAAACGCCTTGTACCGCCTCACAGTGGTCGATTTTGTCGAAAACCTGGCCAAAATCCCAAGGAGTTTTGCAATTTAGCTGAAAAGGGGGGTCGCTGATTAAGAATCCGAACTCAGAATTTCCAAACACAAAATGGCGGCTTCAATATAGCAGGTGCGAGTATCGAAAAACTGTCGGATCGGCACGAAAATTAGTATTGTTATGTTTTTCCGATCGCTAAGTAAGAATCAAAACTCAAAAATATTTAAAAATAAAATGGCGGATTCCATATGGCGGACATCTGTATAAAAAAATGTTTGGTTGCACGACAGAATTGGTATTTTAATGTTTGTTGAGCAGCTAATTACGAATCTGAAACTAAAATTTCCTAAAATATATTGATGGATTCAAAATAACAATAAACAATACACGATATCCTGGTCTGAGGTCATATATGCACTGCTTCACGAATGGCGGTCAGCGGAAGTGTCGTCCGCGGCTACCTAGTGCTGTCTCGAAATAAAACTATCCGACTACCAGTCTACTTAATCCCATTTGAATTTTCAACTCGACGAAATAAATATATTATTTGCAAATTACCAGAGTGCCTGTAGAGTAAGATTAACCGTATTCATTAAGTAAGGCACGATAGCCCGGCAATACGTCATAAATGCACTTCCTCGAGCATGGCGCGCACGACAAACAAATAAGAATAACTCGTAGAGTCGCAAAAAGTCGCAAGAATACTCAACGAGGGCTTCTTCGGAAAGCTTCAAAGTTTAATTTTTTTAAAAATGACGTCGGCATTTTGGGGCTTTCACATCTATTTCACTATCAAAAGGGGAAAAATGTATAGGTTTTACATTCTGTACCATCCCAGTTGTAAAATATTAAATAAAAAAATGAAACCAAGATATTTATAAAGTAAAAATATGATAAATAGCTACCAATACTGAAAAAGTGTATCGTACTTTAATTTCACATTGAAAACGTATTCTCAATTTCGACGTGAAAACCTTACACTATTCAAGTGCCAACTTTGACATTGCATATCTCTAAGAATATTGTTCAATAAAAATTTGTATTAATGGAAAACGATGCTCTGATGTGTTACAATTCAAACGCAATTGCTAGATTTTGAAAATCGTGAAAAAAATTTTTTGGGCTTTTGGCCAGGATTTCGGCGAAATCGACTACTGTGCGCCTGTTGCCGCCAGATTTCAATGTGTCAACAACAAACAGTATAGTTAAAACAATAAGAGTAATGAACACACTCAAAGATACATACACGTGAGAAATATAATTATAAGTTGCCGATTAATCGTATTGCCGGAAACAACAACGGAGAGTTTCGAGAACGAAGCAAGAATTGATCGTCGTTGTTGAAATTCGAGGGCTTTTGATTACCTGGCAGCGCTCAAACGAAATAATTCGCGATATTGAGGCACGTAAGATGACGTAATTAAAAGCGAAGCAAAAAATTTGCGCACATGCAGGGCCGTTATTGATCCTTCGTTATAATAATATTCACAACACCGATATCGGTTTTGCTTCCCACGTAAACCTATTATTATCCCCGCGGTTTTCTACGACACTTCGGGGTGAGCACAAACGCGAAAATCACCTGAAAACAATTTTCTAGAGAACAACATTTTGCATACATTTTTTACAGCGTAACTGTTGAAATTGATTTGTACAATTGACGAGTTGATTGTAAAATTGCGGATTTAGTTTCAACAAATTTTCGACAATAAAAGCGTTGCATTATATATGTAATGCCGTACTCGTAATGCTGAAATATTTTTCATAAAACCAAAAAATGAATTTTAACCCTTTGCGCTCCTAGATCGAATGAAATTCGACATTAGTTTGTATTTCAAGAACTCCTTTGACGAGTCTCGCTCGACATTTTTTCAATTTCAAACCAATAGATGTTAACTTGCGAACGAAAAGCAGAAATAGAAAATTTTTCAAGAAACATAATGCACTTGCACATTACAAGATGCAACAGTAGTGGAAAATAAGGCAGATACTTAACACGTTGAACGCCACAGATATTTCGCTAGCTTCATCATTTCTACTGAAATGAAACTTTTTCTATTGAGATCAGATCTTTATAAAGCAGAAACTTTAAAGATATTGGTAGACAGATACTGGGCAGACTCAGAACAAGGCAGGTTATTAGTTTGTCAAATCCTATCTCTACAAAGCAGACATTTTAAAAACACTGATAGACCTTTATCTTTTTAACGCTAATATTTAAATATTCAATACATTAGAACATTCATAAATATTGCAATTTAAAAGTTATATGAACTTTCATTGAATCCAATAGCGCCGGTCACTGGTGACCACCATGACAGTCAACGTGTTAATTGAATTTTTTTCTTCCTTCATTTATTTAAATTGCCCTATTTTTCAATTCAAGTCAATTTTAAACACAACACTTGAAAGTGATGGGAGCTACGGGTAACAAAATTGAAATTTAATTCGGAGTACAAAGGGTTAACAGACTATAAAATTTGATACATTTATGATTAAAATTAGCATACATAGCAACTATAAATAATGTGGTGGATATAATTGCATTCCTTTTGCTTGCATCTATTGTCTGAGGTGATATATATATTTTCATAGTTATTGAAAACCAGTCTGGGTTTTTATTTTGCATAGCTCTCAAAAAACGCTCGATAATTTTTAGCCACTAAAAATCACGTGAATCTTAAAAGATTGGTGATTGCGTTTCACAAACTGAAGGTAATCTTCAAATTTTCAAAGCAGAGAAATTAAAAAAAGACAAATTATAAAACATTAAAATAAAACTATCGATTTTTAACTTTCTCAAGCATAATTACGTTAATTAACTATCGGCAACTACTATTATTTTTTCCTAAAATTTCGTAAACGAAAGAGGAAATGTTGAAAAAGAACATTTGTGTCATGATCATTCAAAAAAGTGTTTCTTACCAGTCGAAGAAGTTCCAGAGGCACGTGAACATCTTGATGATTTGTCTCACGCGTCAGATTAAATCCTCGAAGCACGTGGAACATTCGTTCATTTTCACAGAAAGACACAATTTTTCATCAACTGCATATTTACACTGAACTGCATCCTCAATGCGGCTCGTTTCGTTCGAACATTTCGATTGAAAGTTTTCACCGAGCTGTTCCGTGTCGCACAGTTTTTATCGCGACACAAAAGATTTCTCGTTTGCATCGTTCAACGATTGAAAATTCGAAACAATTCACCCATTCGAATGGTGACCTTCATGCACTGTCGTAAATTTTTTTTCTGAATTTTTACACGATATACGATACGTTGATACTTTTGTCCGCAGTTTTATTTTTGCAAGGAAGAATTAATTTCCACAATAAAAACTTCTATTAAACACTCCACCATCTCTGCACGCTGTAACGATTCAGTTTGTAAATGGACGAAAATTTATTCATTCCGAAGCTCTATTTTCAATTTTATATTTGGATGAAAGTTGTACCGAGGCAAAATATAATTTTGCGACCACTGTTCTGCTCGGGTCTATATAACCCGAAATGGAGATTATATTTTAACAGATTCTCTGTTTCTAAGTATTAATTTTTGATATTCAATGTATTTCACATTTACGTCTACCTGTTTGTATATTTTATATTTTTTAAAATGTGAACCTTTGTTCGCCGGGTCATTATGACTGGATGGAATACAAATGTGAGATATAAATGAACCGAATAGCAGAGTTGAGAAAAATTTTAAACATTTACCGTTGTATGTACAATGCGTCCGAATTTTTTTTCGAATTTATTGCACCTTAATAAATAGGGAAAATAGGGAAAGAACCAATTTATTGAATTTTCCCCACAACTACCCTTCCAGTCAAGATACAGGGTTCAAATTTGGTACACAATGGTTGCTCAGCATTATTTGCGCCCATAATAATGAAAGTGGTCTAAGTCATATATTTCTTGTTTCGAGATATTTAATGAATTGTTAACTCATTTTTTTTAATTTTTAAGTTAGACCACTTTCATAATTATGGGCACATTTATCGAATGAGACCACCCACATTGAAATTGATTGAAGGGCACTTTGACCTCCTTATCCTGCTATATCCTTTAATTTGTGCTCAATATTTTTCAACAATTTCATGAGCCAAAACTCTGCACTCATTGTGAACGAAACAGATGGTTGACGAAGGTGAAAAATAACCAGAAGAAACATTGGTAATGAGAATCTTACGGGGAAATTGGATTTTTCTAGAGACCTCTACATCTCTAAGGGAATATTTTGTAGGTGATCACTGACATTTTCAAGCGTTGTTTCTTTAATTTACAACTAAATTGAGATCCGGAGTACTTGGTGCAGTTTAACAGATCATGCTTCTCGATTACTTGGAGATTACATGTCTATATATGTTAACATGTTGAATTTACTGATTACACGGGAACGTGCGAGCTTCGAATGAGCCATTCTCTGTCTATTTGCTTTTCTCATTTAACTTTAGCACTGATTATGTCTTGCTACTTGCATTGCTATCCAATTTTTTCATCAAAACTGCTTCGGAAGTTGAATGAAGGAATTTGTGGCACTTATTGACAAGCTTCATGAAAAAAATTGGCATTGATGTGGAACCTTTACGTTAAAAGTATCACAAATTTCATTCTCTGAATAATATTTTCCAAAAGAGAAAAAAAGCTACGATTATGTTTTCTTAAATAAATAATTAAATCTTGGTTTTGGCCACTGCTTGCTTTGATTTGTTAACTCGTTGAATGCCACCGATATTTTGCTAGTTTTATCATATCAACTGATGCGAAACTTTTTCTATTAAAATTATATCTTTGCAATGGAGAGATCTTAAAGACACAGATAGATATGTTGTTAGTACAACTTTACCTTTTTAATGACGATATTTAAATATTGAACGTAGTCGAAAAATTGGAATATCACAATTTAAAAGTCATGTGAACCATTGATTTCAATGACACCGGACACCAGTGACATACGCGGCGTTCAACGTGTTAACCTTCATTCGTCTGTGGAGCCCTTTCTGTTCTAAATCGAGACAAAATAGGCCCAGGTAGTGCATATTGTTCTCAATTTATTCGTTATCAAAAAATAAAAACTAAGTCTTACCATTTTAACAAGAAATAGACTACAGGCTCCAGGAACTTTGTTTGTTTCTTCTTAAGGAGCTAATAAAGGTTAACCCCTTGACCTACGATTTCTTTTTTGGGCGTGCAAAGACTAAAAGTTAATTTCTGAAACCAAAATTTTTCCCTGATTTCTGATATTTTGTATAACTGAATGTAATATTAACAAAGTATAAATAATGAGACCATTTCGTGACGATCTAATATTGTCAATTTAATATTACAGTTTCTGGAAGGCTTCAAAAGCTTTTGCGCGCTACGAGTCTCGTAGTTACAATCTAAGGGGTAAAAGAAAATGCATTGTAGTTACAGAATCCACTGAATGTTTTAATAAATTCGTAGCAGTTCAATGCACCAAGTGCACCCATTATTTACACAAAATACCAATTGAATCGACATCGCGAAGCGTGGTTAATTAATTACCGAAGACTTCATTCCATCTCTTCGACACTTTCATAGAGCCCCGCCATTTAATTTCACTTCCCGGCGCTAATTTACTTAACTGTGTATTTTATTGGCCGATCGAGACGATAAATATTGCGAAAGATTTACAGCGTGTTTCGGGGAAATATATGGACGAAACGCGCGAGCTCTCGGAGGCCCCGTTCGCCGCAAAAACTCGGCAATTTGTCGGCTAATTCGAAAGTGGAATTGCAAATTAACGCCAGCCAGGAAATATCGGCCCCCTTTCGCCATGGAATACGTACCGCTGCGTTAACGTAAACAGACGGAAGAAAATTGCATACACAATTTTGTACTCTACGCTCTTTATTGCACCCTTATACCTTTGCACCTTCGCGCTGCACGACTTAGCCGGAAACTGCGAAATTTATGCGAGAATTCGACCGGTGCTCTCGCGATCGTATTTCTCTCGACACTTTTCCGCCGGTGATACTTTTTTAGCCGAACGAGATTTTCTTTTAGGTATCTCGTTTTTTTTTAGACTGTTTTGTGTAGCGAGAAATTGTTCCGTTATTTCATGCTGCTGTTCATATAGAGAAATTTTTTACCCTGTCTGCGGTTGTGGATTAAAAACTGGGTGGAGAAAGTTTGGATATTAATTTAGAATGAATTTTCAACGCCAAAATAATTGATTAAAACTTCAATGATAGTTAAACTTCCTTCTGTTAACTTTTCTAATTATTTTTTCATTTATATTTTTACCATTAATGTCATCTTTTGTAATCCTATTACTTCAGCAGTAACCTTTTTAACTTCTACGATCTTATTTTTTTGTTAATAGCCTTCTTACGACTACCACTATGATATTATTGCTTTTATTTTATAGAACATTCAGTGACTGCAAGATCATTTGTGCATCGGCGCTCGGAAAATCAATAATATCCAACAAATTTTAACTTTATTCCATTATTCCTTTGATACTTGTAGCATCTACATTTTTATCCTTTTTTCGCCTTCCAAGATCCTATGGTTTCCTTAATAGCCTTCTTACCGTTACCGCTATGATATTATTGCTTTTATTTTATAGGATATAAGCGGCTGCAAGAGCATTTGTGCATCAGTGCTCGGGAAAGCAATTATACCAAACAAATTCTAACTTTCTTCCATTAATTTTTCTAATTCTTTTGTCAACTACATTTTTATCCTCTCTTTCGCCTTCCAGGATCGTATTATTTTCTTAACAGCCTTCTTCCTACAGCATCTATGTTATTATTATTTTTATTTTACAGGAAATTAAGCGGCTGGAAGAGCATTTGTGCAAGAGTGCCCGGAGAACCAATAATATCAAACAAATTCTAACTTTCCTCCATTAATTCCCGTAATTCTTTTACCCTCTCCCTTTTACCTCCTACGATCCTATTATTTCGTTAATAGCCTTCTTACCGCTACCACTATAGTATTATTACTTTTATTTTACAGGACATTCGGCGACTCCAAGAGCATTTGCGCATCGATGCTCGGAAAAGCAATGATATTAACACTAGAACTACCAAACCAGTCAAAATGACTGGTACACAATTTTTTCCAAAAATTTTCCAAGTTCATAGAAGAGCCATAGAACAAAAATGCTGCGTCCATCATAGAAGACATAAATCATTGAATTGATCATCCTTTCTGCTACTCGATTCCTTCTTCTCCAAAGTATTCATTTAATATATTGAAATATAATAGGTTTAACGCCGGTAGTTCTAGTGTTAAACAAATTCTAACTTTGTTCCATTAATTGCTCTGACTCTTTTATCGGCTACATTTTTATCTTACCCTTTCACCTTCCAGGATCCTATTATTTCGTTAACAGGCTTCTTACCGCCACCACTATGGTATTATTACTTTTATTTTACAGAACATTAAGCGACTGCAAGAGCATTTGTGCATCAGTGTCCGAGCACGGGTACATTCTCGCCGCAAATACACGAGCTCGCAGTTAATTATTTGTATAATGCGCCAGCAGCACCGCGAGAAGGAGGAAAAACGACGAAACTGAAATTAATATCGGCCATAGAGAACAAAACGGGACAGCAGTACTTTCCCCCCTTGAAATTCATCGGGATTGCCTTTCAGCCGCGCCTGAATCTCATAAGGAGAATTTTAATCTTAATTTCAGGAAGCTCCGAGTACTTCCGGGAAGCTATTCCCACGGTCTTCGCGTTAAAATTACTTTCTGCACAGGCTGTTTCAGGTTGTACCGCCGAAAACCCTCGTCATGGCTTATGATTAAAAATAGGAAGAAACTTTTGAGCTAACGTGAATTCGTAAATATCTATTATCATTTATAGCGTGAAATATAGTAATATATATAATGTACATGTACAGTAATTTATTGCAGGCATAAACGAATTGTGGCATAATATTTGGGTGTCAATGCCCTTAGAATGACTTCGCCCCTTAAATGTGTGACCTAGAGAGAAGTGGGGGAGATCATCCTAAGTGGTTACGTGTCAGGATGCGGAAGACACAGTTGACTTTTAGAGGAACTGTGAAACGTACAATTTTAGACACCCTTAGATACATTAGGTCATTAGTTATTTAGTATTTTGTTGTTTTTTTTGTATTCTATATTTTTCCATACACTCAATATACCAGGTGTGTCGGTAATTCCTTTCCGGTTTTTTCGCTAAAGAAAACACGTTATTTACAATGGATAGTTAAAATTTATTTATTCAAAGTATTGGCCATTTGATTCTACACATTTTGCCCATCTCTCAGGCTATTTATGGATGCCATTCCAAAAGAACTTTTTCTCCTTTGAGCTGAACCATTCATCGAGCCATTTTTTAACTTCTTCGAAGTCGGCGAAGTGCTGCTCTGCAAGCGCGTGCCCCATCGATGCGAAAAGGTGGTAGTCGGATGGAGCCAAGTCTGGAGAGCACGGCGGGTGCGATAAAACTTGCCATCCAAGTGATTTCAACACTTCTTTGACTGGTTTTGCTGTATGAGACGGCGCGTTGTCATGCTGCAAAATCACCTTATCATGTCTTTGAGCGTATTGTGGACGTTTTTCGATCAATGCACAGTCCAAGTTGATCATCTGTTGTTGGTAGCGATCACTATTAACTGTTTCTCCAGGTTTCAAGAGTTCATAATATATGACACCAATCTGGTCCCACCAGACACAGAGCATGGTCTTGCGACCAAAGCGATTTGGCCTTGCACTCGTTAAACCGGCTTCGCCAGGTGATAACCATGATTTTTTTCGCTTGGGATTTTCGAAATAAATCCATTTTTCATCACCTGTTACTATTCGATGCAGAAATGACTTCCTTTCATACTTTTGAAGCAGCATTTCACTGACGATTTTTCGATTTTCCAATTGCCTGGCATTCAATTCATGTGGTACCCATCTTGCCATCTTTTGGATCTTTCCCATCGCTTGTAATCGTTCACAAATTGCTACTCGGCTCACATTCAACTTTTCTGCCAATTGCTTTTGTGTTTGTGTTGGGTCTTCATCCAATAACTCCTGCAATTCCGCATCTTCAAACGTTTTTGGCCTACCCGGACGTTCTTTGTCTTGAACGTTCAAATCACCACATTTGAATTGTCGAAACCACGTTTCACGTGTTCTTATGGTTGGAGCATGCTCACCGTAAGTCTCTACCAGCAAACGGTGACTTTCAGCGGCTTTTTTCTTTTGGTTAAACAAGAAAAGTAGTGCGTGCCGCAAATGCACGTTTTCAGGCACAAAACTTGACATTTTCAAAAAATTATAAATCTATAACGGGGATATTTTAGCGGAACGTAACTTGTGTAGTTTTGATGGTTAATGACAATAGAAAAAAATGACATACGCATCAAAACATAACAATACATACTTGATGCTAGAGACGTCTGTTACAAAAACCAGAAAGTAATTACCGACACACCTGGTATATATTCTATTTATTTATATTATATTCTTAGTGTGTTTTGTGTATTCATTAGTCCTGACATTTAGTTTCTTCCTTCTTTGTGCTTATTTTATCCACGCCAACACCTTAGTCAACTAAAATCCTCCTTAGTGCTATTTCACCGAATCCTACTACAAAATGATTCTTCGATTGATTAGTGTGCGCGAACACAGATTTCTTGAGTGCTCCATATTATTGAAAGTTGATCGAAACACTAATCGTTCAACCCTTTGCGCTCCAAATTATTTTACTAATTTTTCGTCAGATAAGCAAATACAGTTTCGAAAAATTTCCCAACGTTGAAAATTGTCACTTTGGTCAAATGGATAAGTGATTTCCAAGTTTTCTAAATCCTGTAAAATTGAAAATATCAGCGTGCCGTGATATGATAAAATTATTTTTGTACTATTAATATTGCATTACACCATATGATATATCAAAACCGCTTATCAAATTTTATTTTATCAATTTAATTGTGAATTATTGCGGAGGCAATCACGAAAGAAATGGTACAGCTGGGGTTAATACTAGGAAGAATAGTAAATATCACGGGATATTTATGTTAGGAAACAAAATTATTGTCGAATGTAGCTCGACATAGGAGTGCAAAAGATTAACGATGTGTTGGATATCGAGACATTTTTAATATTTTATGAAACGCTCCACAAAGTGATCTAGACTCAGAACAAGGCAGGTTATTAATTTTTTAAATCCTTTCTTTACAAAGAACACGCTTTAAAGACACTGATAGACCTTTATCTTCTTAACGCTATATTTAAACGTTCAGCATGTTTGAAAATTCACAAATATTCCAATTTAAAGTTACATGTTTCAATTTCACTGAATTCAGTAGCGCCGGTCACCGGTGACTCTCATGGCAATCGACATGTGTATGAACTTTTTGAATTCGCATGAAAGACTAAATATCGCAAAAAGTTCGACCAAAATTCGATAGTCACCCTCCCCCACCCACATTTTTCCAACCATACGTTCCTCCAGCAGCTCTTGAAAACCGCATAGAAAAATTTTTCAGCATCCCTCATCGTCCAACGTCGGCCGTGAGACAACAGAAGGCAAACAACGGTCCATAAAGCAATCGAGAACCAACGTGGAAACAATGGCGAACGCGGTGAACCTCGGCAAGGTCAGTGGCGTTGACTGAATGCGCGAAACGTCCCCCTTCGCGCGTCACCCCCTTTTTGCCTTTCAATTCGTAGGCGCGACCGTCAACGGGGGTGAACATATTGCGATTAGCATTTACGTCTGTCCTAGGTTAGTTCAACGGCGCTGTTGTGCCAAGGGGAGAAAGAGAACGAGAGAAGGGGCGAGAAATCGGGTCGGGGATGAATAAAGCCAAGGGGTGATGTCGTGGCTAAAGGCCAGGACCCGCTGCGCTTTTCGATTGGAATATTTTAAATACTGTTTTCAATTCTGGCAACGATTTGAAGGACAATTTTTGCACCCTTGTTGCTATTTTCTAGTTTTTAAGTTGTAGTTATGAGAGCGAATCTGATGTTTTGTTGTTACTTTTGTGTCAATTCAGAGACTGCGGTGTATTATAAATATAAATCTTAATGCGTTGTTAGAAGGAGATGGAATAATATTTTTTTGTGCTGGTTTTGGTAGACGATAAGTTTATCGTTAGTTAGTAGCAGTTGCTCATCGTATGGTGGATATGTCTTCTTTCTTTTGTAAAAGGTACTGGAATGATAAGCAGAATTTTTTGCATTAGTAGCCATATCTCGCACTCATTCACATTTATAGAATTTTTAATGCCTACCAGCGACACTGTCTTTTGAGACATTGTTGTTTTAACTACTAATTTTCATTCGCAACTGTTGCAGTTTTTATTCGTTAACCCCTTGCCGTGCCATTTCTTTTGTGACTAAATGTGCAATGACTCTGAATTAATTACTAAAATAACAATCTAGCCCCTAATTTCGGATATAGTAAAAGACTTAACGTAATATTGAATAGCGTAGATTTAATTTTATTGTAACAGAACCCACTGATATTTGTAATCAAATAATTCTTAGAGCACTTCAAAATCGACTACTCCGTTTATTGCGTCACGAGTAGCACTCGTTATTGTACGGCAAGGAGTTAAAACAGTGTGTACATACATATCATCTAAAAAGTTTAAGTATTTTCTCAATTATTATTTGCACGTAGCAAAAAATATGTATCTGCCATACATGGAACAGATCACAATTATCAATTATTCTTCGGAAAGTATCGTAAAAATATGTTTTTTAACATTGTTCAAGTTTGTTCTGTAATCTCGCTTTATCTTCGTAAAAAGTTTATGCAAGAAGTAGTTAAAATGATAAATATAGAAATCTTCACCCAGTTCCAATACTTGCATCGATTCCATTATCTCAGGAGGCATAAAAATGTTTTTTCTTGAATACGCGCAAAATATTGGAAACGTGCAATTAAATGCCTGCAACCTATACATAGTGTAATTTTCGCAAAGACGACGTATACATGCCGGACACTTTTCGCAGTTCCAAATTTCTATTTGATATTTTAATGTTTACAACAATTTCAGTAAAGTGATATAACAGAGTGGGCAAAATTTTACTTATTTAACTTTAAAAAATTTTAATATGTGTGGAAAAGCCTTCGCACAATGAGCCTAAACCGTATTGCATTGAGACAGAGAGACGGAGAAAAAAAGAGAACAAAAAATACAAGAGCAGTTCTGAAAGAAGCAAGTTACAATAAAAAAAAATACGAAATCGTAGAAAAGAACAAACAAAAAAGACAAGAATTAGAGATAAAGAGAAAGAGAGAAGCTGTGTAGCAGGAAAGGCCAAGGACGTCGAAGAAAGAACCGGACAAGTTCAGGGATGCCGACTCCCGTGAAAATGAAGGGCTGAAATATTCAGACGAGAGCAAGCTAATTTCGCAAGCTCGTGGAGCACTCGTCAAAAATGTAGGAACGTGCATCTTCCACGAAACGAGTTCCTTCCTCGATTCCACCCCGAGTAACGAGCTTTATTTAAACGTCCAATTTTCCAAATTCTTTCTCTCGACGATGCTCACCTCCTTCGTGCTTCGTTCAATCTCACGAAGAAAGGACGCGACACGCGACACAATGATTTTGCAAACGTTTTATGGATGAACAGTGCTCTCATATACAAAAATCCTTCACGTCCATCCATTGTTTGAAATACGAGACATACATCTCAAGTAGAAACAGATTTTTTTTTTACAATTCTGGGAATAAAACTGAAAGTGTATACCATTCGACAGAAAGAAGTCACTTGGCAGGAAGTCTGCTCCAATTATCCTGACATAAATCTCTCATTCTAATCATTTTCGATATCAATTTTCCTTGCTATACTTTATCGTCGATTTGGCAATGATTGTAGCGATAGTTACTATACAGTCAAGAAAATAAAATGCGACAAACTAAAAAATAAGAAGCAAAATTGAAAATACCCCCATTCCTCAGTTTGCACGGTACTTAATGTACGTGGTTTCGCTTTCACGCGGTTTGTAAATGAACAGAGAAGAATTTTTTTATGTTACTTTGACTGTTTTGCATAATGCCATTAGTGAATTAAAAGAGTATTGTGTTACTGTAACCAATGCACTCTTTTAAAAAATCAATTAAGAGTTGCCTGAGTTAAAAGTAATGTGTTTTGTATTTCACTTCTAACGTGTTCAAGCTAAAAAAGAAGTCAGAGGTGCAATAATTTTGCATGCCAGAGTAGCATTAACATTGATGTTTTTTGTTTTCAGGAATAGATTGAATTAGTATAAGCATTAAATTGTCTCTAAAAATTAATGAAACAATTCCTATTTTCTCTTTTAACCCTTTGCGGTCCGAATTATTTCGTTGATATTGGTAGTGAGCTAACTAAATTTAATTTCATAATATTTTCTATCATTGATTATTCACTTTTTAAAATTACATTAATAACTATATAGGTATTGACGGGTATTTAGGTAATATTATAAAATCATTGTGAAATTGGAAAGTCGATATTAAATTGTCAGATAATAAAATGAAGTTAAAATCTATTTTCTTAGGACCTATTATTTAGGATATGATTTAGGATCTATTATTTAGGATCGCAAAGGGTTAATCCTAATCTGACTTTACACGGTTATAATGAACATGTCCTCAGCTTTTTTTATTCTCTTTGGATTAAGGTACAGAATTTACAGATTAATTGAACACATCCTTCTGTCTCGTTTCGTTTTGCACGACTTTTTTAAGAATGTATCTACCGTGTAAGGGATGGAGCTGGTAACAGAATGATACTATTATTTGAAACTGTGCTACCAGTTGCAGTACAGTAACGGAAATTAATTGTAACGATTTAAATCCGTCCGCGTTATTATCACTATAATCCAAGCGGAAAATATCAACAGCGAAAGTTTCGATTTTCACGATAAACAAACTTCCCAATCTCTCCACCATGCGAAAGTTGACAAATACCGGAGCTCCAAAACCAACAGCGAATGCCGTGGAAATGCGCGATCGAAACTGCAAACAAAACAATTAACGAAAACTCCATTAAATGCCCGGGGACAAATGTCAAAGCGATGAAAACCATAAAATTTTCAATCGCGAAGCGCGAGTCAACCGCTCAAAAGAAATTCGTCGCGCGAGCGACAATTGCCGGGTGGTGGCGAAATTTTCGCGTCGATCGATCCACTCTTTTTTTTCTACAAAGCAACGAATATCCCGAGAGTGTCGAAATAGAAAAAAAATAAAGAGAAATGGAAGAAAAAGAAGGACAGAGTCGAAACAAATAACACGGGAAACGTAATTCTCCGACGCGTTGCAAAAGACGGGAGAAACGTTTGCATTTGCGTTTATCCGCTATGAGTACACTTTCTGCATTGTTAAATTCCTCGTGGAGCGGCGCAAGCTTTTTAACCTCGTTGCTTTCGAGCTCTTTCGGTCTTCCATGCAGGCGAGCATCGTCCAACACCTCTTTTCGCTCAAATCGGTAGTTCGTGCTTCACGATGGCCCAAACTTCCGCAAACTATTGACGAGTTTTGATTGGAAAAATAATTGCGGTTAGATATTTTAACGATACAATTTTCTCAGAGTAGATTTTGAATTTTTATTGAAGTTAAGGTGAAGAATCCTCGCGGTTGAGTGGTGGACGTGTGAGTCAATTTAACTTTCCCGTTTGAATTTTTATGTTAAGCAATGTGCTCCATTAACAGAAGAAAAACGTTGATGGCACGATACCCAAATAAATAGATGGAAGCTTTTGATAGAAGTTTTCACTGATAACTGTTTTCAAATTTCAATTTACTTGTACATACATTGATGAAATGTATTGCAGCTATAGTCCGACAACTGAAAGGTGGCTACGGAGTAGCCTCTCAATTTGAACCGCCTATTTCTGCCATTTCGTTTTTGAAATTATCAAAGCCATTTTCCTACATTAAACCATATGGTCGTTTACATGAGGAGGCTGGGTTTGAGAACTCCAAAAACGAAATGACAGAAATAGTCTGTTCAAGACAAGAAGCTTAGCCATCTTCCAATTGTCAGGCTATACTTTCCTCTACTCCTTTTTCCACCTGTTACATTAAATGTATAATAAAAGCCTTTACGGGAATAAAAACATCAACATTAACGTCCTAAATGCAAAATGCTGGCTCGTAAATGGAATTCAAAAAAAGCTAGACACAACAATGATATCAGTTCCGTTTCTGTAATTGTCTATCCTAACCTTTACCCCCATAGCGACTATATTTGCAGCGCTATCGTCGCTCGTCAATGATATACGATGCTTCCGGTAAGGTAAATTCAGCCACGTCCTGACATAACAAGCTGCGGAATCTTCGTAATAGAATAACTGAACAGTTCGGGGACCGCTGTGCTCGATCAGCCCGCGGAAGTGTAAATCTTGTATCGATCCTTTTGAAATTCACCTAAACCGTATGGCGCTATCAGCAAGCGATGGAAGGGAAAATACGTCCATCCGACGACTTATCGAACAGCACCACGAAAGATGCCAATATTCGTTCGTTCCTGTCAATTCATATCTTTTGATTGGCACTAGTGCTAACTCTTTTTGTTGTCCTTTCGATTGTTTCTGTTTCGATTGGCAATTCTGCCCAGAATATACAGCACGGAGCTTAGATAGGACGAGAACGATCGACATAGGCGTTTTAGACAAATTTATGTCTATCGAAAATACGGCAGTTAATAATACCTACCTTCACCACCAGAATAGCGTTAATAGCGCAGCGATCCCTTTGACGTCATAAAAAAATAAACAAAGTCATCCGTTTATTGTTTATTCGTGTTGTTTTGAATTTGTTTTTAATGCGTCAAATTTAATAAATTTAAAAAATGGTGAAAGTGTAAAGAAATATCCAGCAGAGGTTATGATCATACAAAGTTGATATCTCGAAATTGAGTTTGGGTTAAGTGTCTTTTTTTCAACGATGAGAAATTCGTAGACGTTGCAATAATAGTTCTTATAATTACGAGACAGTAGAATGGCAAGAAACAAGAAGAGGGGAAAATGTTACTTCGGTTGCCTGAGAAAGAAGAATTATCTGCTCTTCGGACGTTAAATCGCCTCAAGGCCAGAAGAGGCGCTGCGACGAAACAACTCGAGAGGCTCAGACGAAGAGGACGTCGAGGAGCTTCCTCCTCCTCTTTGGTTCTTCTTTTCGGTTCGCGAATACCATTGTTCTTCACTGAACTTCTGTAAAATCTAAATCCGAATCGAATATTACTGTGATGGAGTGCAACTCAGATAAATGTAAGAGGAACAATGAAAGGAAAAAGTCTATTTTGGTTTCAAGAAACGTTTGCTTCAAGCCCTGACTCATCAGCTACACTTGCTGAGAAAATTAAAATGAATATTGACCTCTAGAGATTTAAAATATTTAAAGTTGTCAATATTTGAAAGGATAGAGCGTTCGATCTTTTATATTCGACACTGAAACTTCAAATGAGGCGAAAATGATAAGCGATGAGAATTACTAATTAATATATAAATTGCATAAATTATGTAATAAATTACTTAATAAGTTACTCTTTTTGCGAACTACTTGTTCTGTGTATTCAAATGCAATGGATACAACGCCGGTAATTATAGGTGAATGACCCTTGCCTTTGTCGCACAGGGGTAACTGTTTTTTAATTTGCAAACTTCTGTATTTATGGGATTTTAAAAAGTCAGTCTTTTTTTCAGTTAAACTGCGTCTTTGCTGGACGATGATGCGGCAAAAGATTTCAAAAATCGCTTGAGAGTTCGTGAACATTTTTAAGTTCCAGACGGTACTCAAAAATCTTCAAAAAATCCCAAGTGCCTTTCAAAGTCCATTGCCACTCAAGTTCCAGATAGTACGCGCAACTTCCGGCGAACGGAAAGATACCGGTTTCGAACCTGAGTTCAGAAAAATTTTCCCGATTGAGTAGTTTCTTTGAACAGTTTTTTTTTTTAGAATTACGCACATAAAGAACATGTACATGTTATAAAATTAGGTTACCGGGCTAAATTATAAAAATACGTAGGGAAATGTATTATTTTAGAGTATTATTCTAAAGCAGAAAAGCGTCGCTAACCACATAAAAGATAATTAGCTGCTGCTGCAACGTAATTATTTCTTATTTTCGTGAAAAGGTGGTTTCGAACGTGTTTCAGTTTGGTATTATGTGTAATGCACGGTAAATCTGAACTTTGTGGTAGAAATCAAATTTTGATAAAAGATTTTTATCAAATTCTGATAATTAGATTTCCTGACTTCATATCTATGAAAAGTGGATCCTTAAGATTGGGTTGACTTCTAATTAACTCCTTGCCGGACAATAACGAGTTACAATCGTGATGATGTAAATGGGACAGGAAATTTTCGAGTTTTCCAAAGCCTATTAAATTGAAAATATTGATGAAACCCGAGACGATAATATTATTTCTATAATGTTAATATTGCGTTAAATTATACGACACGTCAAGAATGACCGATCAATTTTTATTTTATCAATAAAATTCTGAATTATAGCGGATAAGAAACAAATCGTAGGGCAACGAGTTAAATGAGAAAGAATTTCAAAGATTTAACTTCCAATCGAATTTACCAATTACGAAACTTCCCGAATCGTTAAAAATTGTAATATACTTATCTAACCTGCCGGAGAATCTCCCGTTGATTTTTCAAGCTTAACTGCAAAGTCTCTCATCGACCAATAATAACATCCTGTTGGAGTTTTAGTATCGGAAAATGGTCTCTAATAATATTGGCTTCTCGAAGCTACTTCTTGTTTGCCTCTTTTAAACCGTAATATCAAAGAAAAGAGCAGAGCGTTATTTTCCTTCCGTACGGTGATACGTAAAAGCGATCTTAAAATATATTTTCGTGTCATTTATATGAAAATATCGATCCGATCAACGTTGTCTAAAATTGGAACGTTGAATGTCACCTCGGTGATTACGTGTCCCTTGAGAGACTTCATCAAGTTCACAGTCAAATGTGTATCCTCGTTAAAAAATTAACGGAGGAGACTCACTCTTTCGATTTAACGATCTTGAATAATTGGACGAGCAAAAGTAATCGTGTAGCGAACGAATGAATAATGAAAAGTAACGAGCGATTGTCTTGGTGGTATTGAAGCATCATCAAAATTTATGGGTGAAAGACGTTCATTTTAAAAGTGGGGCAAATTCATTTTCTATTGTTCCGAGAAAATTAAAGATTCGCGTATCTGTCAATTACAAATTATTGGTTAATTGTGTAAAGTCTGACAACGTTTCTACTAATTTATCAATATGTGATTTGATTATTTATATAAATTTCCTTTAGGCGAATTTAACTAAAATAATGTATATTGATAGACTGCAAATGAACTTGCACCACTTTCATGATTAGTCCATTGTAAAAATCATTTAATTTCAATTTTGAAAAAAAGAAAGATAAACTTTTAATTTGTTTGGCCTAGAGGTGATCCGATATAAAAAAAACTATGTAAAGTAGAATAAAATGAAAGTAAAGGCTTTGGAATTGCAAAATCACGGTATAGTTTTTTTAACCGTTTGCGTACCACGAGCCACTTTTGCGCTTTTTAGTTTTTGTGTCGAAAAACCCCAGGACATGTTTTCAATGTTGACAATTGAAGGAAGACTTTGTTAAGATATTTTGTTAAGAATGCATCAGATTTCTCTTTTATAATATAAAGTAATTCCAAATTAGGATACAAGCGCGAGAAGATTGTTCTTGTTGTGCAGTACATAAAACAAAACACCAACTTTACCTTATTTTGAAATATAATCTCAAGAGCGCGAAAGTGGCTTTTTGCTTTTTTCGAAGTAATTTTTTAAAACCCTTCCGGTATTCAAACAGTTAATACTCTTGAAGTAAATGTACCTGTTTAGTTGGCGATTAAAATACATCGAATTTTGATGTCTCTCAATCTAATAACAAGATACTTTGCGGTGATTATGAACAAAACAAGTGAATAAGAAACGTTATTAGAATTATACTATTGTGTTTAAATTATATTATTGTAATCCCTACAAGCTCTATTATCCCTGCTCCCTACAATACCATGACGTAGTGTTCTCATACACCAAACTGTTAGGTCATAGGTCATCGAAGTTTGGAAAATGCTACATTAAATTAGCGGTGCAGGAATTTTGCACGCCAGAGCCGTCCTTGGAGAAACACCGCCTACTTCTGAAAATGATGTTCAAGAAATAATCTTTTCAGCGCGAGTGGTTAACTACGAATGTCGCCCCAATGCGCCACCACGTTCATGCCAATAGGTCCGTTCCTGACAAGTGAAAGGCTAGCCAATCAGCGAGCTCTCCCGGCGTGGAAAGGACAAGCAGGTTGAACTGCTCGAAGGACGGCCCTGGCGTGCAAAATTCCTGCACCCCTGCGTCATCTTCTGGAGGAACATTAATTGAAAACAAAACGATTATTCGTCACTCGATACAGCAGACTGTCCTATAACGTGGTTGTGCACCGTATTGTTGGAATTCAATGCTCTATGGGATTTTTTTTCTCTTACAATACGCATAATTTAAAGAAGTGAGCTCTCGAGTGCACGGGAGGGAGTAGCAGGCGGAGCAACACGAAAAACGGCTCTGGCGTGCAAAATTCCTGCACCCCTCCTTGAGATTAAGCAATTTCCTCGTGCATCTCCACAGTACACGTTACTAATTCAAGCAGTAATGCGAAATTGACGTCATTGTAATACTACGGCAACTTGGTTACATTATGCGAGCAAATGATTCGTTTCATTTAATTTGTTTAGTAGTATGTCAACATTTAACCCATCAACGGCACTATAGAGTACTTTCTATGCTTTCTGTAACGCCATAAGTGAAGTAACCATAACAGTTAAAGCTGAAAGGTGGAACAAAAACCCCGTGAAAATAGGAGGATGAGGACCGAGTCGTAAAATGCGATTACAAAAGTTGTCGACGAAAGGGGAGGAGACTAAGGAAGACGGGGAAAGGATCAAACTTGTCTCTTGGAGGGTGAATCAGGGTGAATGCACGTCGACGAGAGAACTCTTCTTCGAGGCGACGATTTCTTCGGCACGCATTCTTCGATTTGCCGGTAATTTTTTTTCTCTGTGTCTCCGAAGGAAGAGAGGAAGTTCTTGGAGAACTTTTCACGTTACTTAAAAGTCGAGAAGGACTTTTCTTCCTGGTGTTCGTCGCCGTCGTCGGTCGTTGCGCTTTTATGGTGACGAGATATTTTGGAGAACACTCAGGTTGTCGCGTTTTGGAGATTCATTTTTAAAATTCAAGGGAAAATGAATGGAGAAAGACGAGATTTAAGCTGCCGTAAAGTGACGAATGTCATTAAGTGTTCTAATGTACGATTTATCGCAACCTCTAAGAAACTTCTGCTAAATTATTGTTTAATTTTGTAATCATATTCGCTATATTATAATCGAAAATTGATATTAACCCTTTGTGTTTCTATGTCGAATGAAATTCGACATTAGCTTGTATTTCAGGGACTCATTTGTCGAGTCTACCTCAACACTTTTTCAAATCCAAACCAATAGATGTTGACGTGCGAAAGAAAACGAGGATTGTATTCTAGAAACTTTTTCTAAAGATATCCTTCACCTACAAATTACAAGATATTTCTTCCCTTATTTATTGAAATTGCCCTATTTTTCAGTTCAAGATCAAAGTAAATTTCAAACAAAAGATTTAAAAGCGTTGAGAGCTACTGATAAGAAAATTGGAATATAATTTGGAATGTCAACGATTAACTCTATACCCCGAAATAACGAAAGACATAGAAAATTTTCAAATTTCGAGAAACCTATAAAATTGAAAATATCAATGAGACGCGACACAATAAAGTTATTTCTATATTATTAATATTACTTTAAGTTATATTATATATTTAGAATCACAGACAAATTTCTATGTTAGCAATTCAATTTTAAATCTTTGAGAGGCAGTCGCAAAAAAAGTATTAGAAAAAGGGCAAAAATGATTTTCGAGTATAATTAAAACTGTGAGCTTGTGCAAAAAAAAACAATACAAATTTTGGAAATGTGAAAGAATTTTCCATCTTTGGGCGTTCAGGTCATTTTTGCTCGACATAGTACAATTCCCCAGAGAATTTCAAGTCTAAATTGTGTCGATGGAAAATTACGTTTCGCAGAGAGGGCTGTCTGGCAATTCTCGACGCAGGACTACAAAGGGTTGAATTGGTACTAACGTTACTTAATAACGGCACAACTGATGCTGATTTCATAGAAATATTCGCTGCAAGTTCGCAGGTACTTTTCAGGGAAATATGGCGACTCTGTATCTCCGCCATTTTTATCCACGATTTTAGCAGCACTTTGAAATAATTTCTATTATAATGAAAGACCTTGTTCTTTGCACTAAATTAAAATTTCGGAGTACAACTGTAATTCTTCAATTCTTCAGCAATCTGGTTCTATAATTTTCTATCGCTCAAATTACGAAACAGAATTAATTGTTTCTCACTCCTTTTTTTAAGGGTCAATCTTTGCAAACTTTCTGCAATTTGGGGACACATTTTTGCCCATCTTTCTCCTTGCTTTTCTATTTTTGTTTTTTCTCTCAGTCATTCTCCATTTTCATCTTCTACCTCTCTTCTTTCTTTGGCTTTCTCATACTAGTCTCTTATTTGCATTCTTTCTTCTTTTTCCTTGACTGTCACATGCTTTTTTCTCCTTTCACTCTCTCCGAATTTCCTTCTCTCTTTCTTCTTTCTTCCTTTTATTTTTTCTTTCGTCTTTCCTTTACTTGGAGCTCTTTCTCTCTTTTTCTCTTTTGCTATTCTCTCACCCCCTTTCTCTCATAAACCGCCAATTATTAGTTCACTTTGGAGCTTCATCAACGGAAGAATCGCCAGCGTAACTCAATTTCCTTGACCGAGACGCCGATAAAAATTGAGTCGCGAGAAAAGAATGGAATTTATTCGCAAAGTTCCCTCGGTTCTCGTTAAAATGTTCTCTTTTCTCCTTTTTTCCCCAGCCGTCAGCCATTCTTCGTAATTTCAATTCCCAAGATCCGCTACTAATTGATGTATTTTAATCACCATCCAAACAGGATCATTTAGTTCAACAGTATTAAAAAGATATACCGCGATTTTACAATTCTAAAGCCTTTACTTTCATTTTATTCCAATTTCTATAGCTTTTTTCCGATATCGGATCTCTATTAGGCCAAACAAAGATAAACTCTATCGTCTTTTTGTTATAATTTCAATATATGTACTGTGATCATATAATTACTGTTTGAAATTAGTATGATTCAAAACTCGAACGTCTTTGTCAATTACTTGAAATTGATCTAAAAACAATGCTTAGTGAAGTACAAAAAATACGTTTGAATATTCCCGGTAAATCGAAGATATGTCTCGCAGTTCGCGCGGGAAGTTTGAATAGACGAGCTAATTACACCGAAAAAAAGAGGATGAACGGTCGTTTTTAAGAGTAATGATCATGTGGGAATATTACATCTGCTAATCAGTAATCATTCTACTGTAATTAACAAATAATCAGTAGATAATTCTGTAAAGCTTTGCCATCGCTTTTAAATTAAGCCGCCAAAAGCAAAACTCGCTTAACTTTCCTGAGACTAAAAGGAAAATACTGCAATTTCGGAGTTTAGACTTCAGAGTTTAGAAACAGTATCAGAACTGTTATAACTTCATTCCCAGAACTTCTAAATTTTTGCAAAAAGATGCTACCGCCAAAACATAATCTCTATTCCTTCCCTCTTGACATTGAGAAATATTGAATTTTATAAAACTCGGTTACAAAAACTACAAAAATATGAGGCTGTTAGGAATTCGAAAAATTCAATCACAAACTACAATTAACGTTACCGCAAAATATCTCGTTATTAGAGTGAGAGACGACGAAATTTAATAGAATGAAAAGTTTCCCTGAAACTGAATCTGCAGGACAGAACGCGCAGCACGTTTCGACAGAACACTTTCGAAATATGCCGAGAATTTTCAAAATTAGGATCTCTGTATGCGATGATATTCCATTCAACGCATAATTCCGAAATAATTCAATGGAAACACGTTAGATATTTCAACCTGTACATTTAATTTTCAGAAAGCTTTTCGCCCTGCCACGACATCGACCACGGATTTCCTCGATATTTATTCTATTCTTTGGATACTGTATTCAATACCGTCGATATATTCAGTTTCCATCAAAAGAACGGAACGGACATACAGAATAGTGTAAACGATACGTCTGACAGGATTCGAATAGGTCAAAAAACTTTTGTGTACCCTGCCGGTGAAAGAATAGCTTTGGAACAAACGCGCTGTTAATACTTTCACTACTGCGGATGTTTCGCTTAGAATCTATGGCTTTTACGTTAGCGTTTGATCACTATGGAATTACTACTTCCACTATTGTATTTACTATGGTTATTCGTGACGCGTTGTTAGAATTCGAGGCATAGGAACTTGTGCTCTACGGGATTTTTTTTCTCTTACTGCTTTACTTCTCTTTAACTGCTCGAAGGACGGCTCCAGCGTGCAAAATTCCTGCACCCCTCCTTTATAATATGCAATTTCCTCGTGCATCTCCACGTTACTGCACAGTCCGTCCCACGTGAAAGTTGATTGATGTGAAATGAAATATAAGATGCTGTTAACTTTTAGTTTACATGACTTTTTTTGCAAAATAGGCGCCTTGTGTGTCAATACACAACTGAATTTCTTGGGAAAATTGTTTGATTTTTTCTGCTTACACAAGAGTCTACTGTACTTTCATTATTGTATTTAACAATAATTTTAAATTAATAATTTTTAATTTTATTTAAAATTTGACGATATATCACCGTGTATCAAAACTGCTAATTTCTAAATCTTTGCTGAAATAACATTAAGTAGACAGGAATTAGTTAACTTTAGAATTAATGATTCTGAACTCTTACGCCACTATTATCTGACACAGCCGATTACTTTGTTACGGTGGTCGATTTAATCAGAGAGCATTTATATTTTAAATATCTTGGAGCAGAAATGATATCAGCTTAATTAACGACATGGTTGTTATCTGGTGTTTATTTTTATATTTTACGGTTACAATTAGTACGCTTAGTTCATTGAAGATTTGCGGACTTTGGTTGGATTTAGGTTGTTCCAAAACGTCATTCTTTTTCTCGAAATACGGTTACCTGTTGGTTCATATATTGTCTCGCTCCACTGAGGAATTTAATTCCTAAGTACCTATTTATGCAGCCTCTTCTGAAAGTAATTACTTAAGTTTGAAATTAGCAAGTTTTCATCTTTGTAATCACATTGTCTGGTAAGTATGTTGTCCTGTAACTTTGAACAATTTAATTACGGAATATTTATTTGCTTAGCTTCTTCTGAGATTAATTATTCAAGTTTTCACTCTTATAGTAGGTACTTCATTGTCCAATGTACTATCTTTTTATACGGAGCAATTTAATTACGGGTTATCTATTCTTTAAGATCTTCAGAGTGCACCTATTTAAGTCTTAAGTCGTGTAATAGCTTATTCGCTGGCCAATAAAATCTTCAGAGCTTCATTATCGAAATTTTAAGAAAAGAAATAACCTTTGGCCTGCAACAAAATTATCCAATAGAGGTATCTCTTTTGTTACAGGAAAATATAACTCAGAAACATTTCCTTGTCTATGCAATACAGAAATTGATCATTTAACTATTAATTAAGCTCAAAGAAATGATTTTTAACCTAATATCCTCATGTAATGGGTGTTTTTTAAAGAAGTATAGAACTTTAAAATGAAATGAAACACATACAAATCATGGTTATGGTTTTGGTTTTATTAAAATTTTCTTTAAATCACAATATTATGCAATTTGTGGAGAACGAGATTTCGCTTCATTGGACTCAGCCGCGGCGCTTAAAAAAATCATTTTTTAACAAAATGACATAATATTTTGATTTGAATAAAACCAAAACCGTGACCATGGCCATGATTTTTACGTGTTTTGTTTCATTTTAAAGTTTTATATTTCTTTTGTCAAATTATTGAAAAATGAAATTCATAAATATCTGTATCACGTACACAAATTTAAATCAAAGAAATGACATTTTTCCCGTTATTTATTAACAAATTCGCTGACTTGAATTCATAATGAAAAAATAAAAATTCCAGATATATTTTTTTTTAATTGTACGGTTAACCTTAAAATTTCTATATTAAACGCTTGCTCAAAAACACAAACGTCGATGTCCGCGACATTGTCCCGGAAAACTGCAACCAAATCTTCCAGTTCGATCGCCAGATATATTATATGTTTGTTGTTATTTCAGCGTTCCGGAATTAATGTGACTGAAACCGGGTCGGATTTGGTCCCACCGATATTTGCGATCGGACGAACTCGCTCGGATTTTGGACTTTTGCCGGCCAAAGCGCAAGTTTACGATCGTAAAGCTTGTTTAAACATCGTGGCAGAGAATTTTCCTGCTTTTTTTCAAACATTACGGTTTTTCATATCGCGAAGTTACTGCGTCACGATTTCTATCTGTATCGTTAATCGGGAAAAAAAATCATCGTAGCGATTTATTTATTTGTGTAAAATAATTCAATGGTTTTACGTATTTAAATTATTTAACAAACTGCTCGATAAAGGAACTGGTATAACTTTAACCCCTCGACCTATGATTTCTTTTCTGACGGGGCGCACAAAGGCTCAAATTTAATTTCTGAAATCAAAAGTTTTCAGTGATTTCTGATATTTTGTGTAACTGAATGTTATATTAATAGTATAGAAATAATGAGACCGTTTCGTGATCGACTTCCAAATTTTCTGTTCCATTTTCTGCGATACGAGTCCCACACGTAGGTGTGGGCTAAAGGCAAAATTCCGTGTCGAGTGCTCGATTCAAGATTTTCAAAATTTCGAATACCTGTGACTCTTTTCACCGTTTCACCTTCCAATTCCAGCTTCGAAATAGAATAAACGTCCGTTTTTAATGCCAGAACTATCGACGTTCAATCCATCACGTTTCAACGTGTTAAATAAGTATATTGGAAAAAGAAGAATCAAGAGATGGAAAAAATGATCGATTCGCTAATTTCTACTTTACGAGATCACGTAGAGCGTATGATCTACGGTTCTCTCATAAACCTCAAGAATATTTGGAAATAAAATGGAAGTCAATCGTTTTAACCGATAGTTTTAGCATTAAATCAAATCTAACTCCATCAATTTAACACCAGCACACTCTTAAGGTAGTTCTAGGCACTTATCATTTTTCGATAGATTTCCTTAAAATTTTGAAAATATATTCTTCATGATATTTTATAATTATAAACCGGAATCTCAACGAGTTCGTCCACACGGTTTATGAATAAATCGTGTTTAAAAATAACATATTTAACATGGGCCTTATGGAAAAAAATTTTTGCTGAGTACGTAAAATCTTTTTTTATTTTTCTAATGGAAAAACGAGTCGATGGATTCTAATAAAAAAATTAGCAATGTATTATTTTATGCTTTTGGAATATTATTGAATTTTTTCATAATTTTTTACTTCATAGTTATAGAGAAAGATGTTTTTTAACGTCTAAAAAGTGAATGAAATGACCTCTGTGAAGTTAGCCCCTACATTAATTCTTACGCAATTATTTTCGTTTCTAATGAAAAAAGAAACTTTTAGTTCTGAATCCAGCTAGAACTACCTTAATCGCCACTCAACAAAAGAGCAATTTACGTATAGACTGTTTATTTTGAAAGTGGTGGAAGTCCAGTTTTTGTTGTTTGGAGGAAATTAAAGTTTAGCATATCTGTCAATTAACACTAGATTTACGGATGTTGATATACCTATTTTTCTGAAGTGAGCCAATTTGATTGATACAAGGTAATTGAAGTTTTTTTGCAATGAAAATAGTTAAAAATCAAGTTAAACGAAAGGTTTATTATTAAAACAATTAACCAACCAATATATTATATATATATATATATAGTAATCAAATTTTGAATGAGCCAAATTGGCTCCGTAAATCTAGTGTTAAATATATTAAGTCTGACAATGTTTCTATTAATTTATCAATATCTAATTTGATTGTTTATTTATTTATTTCCTTTAGGCGAATTTAACTAAAATAATGTAGAATTACGAGCTTCAAATGGCCTTACACCACTTTTATAATTAGTCTATTACAAAATCCCCTAACTTCAATTTTGAGAAATCATATACAGAAGTAATATTTTTGTTTTCAACATTAATTATATTTGTGTATTGTTAAATTCAATATACGATATTGATATTATTTATTTATGCTTTCCATATGGCGGTGTTTTCAAATTCTCACAATCAGTACCAATATCCTCGTCTGATGAAAATTCTACCTCTATAATTCTTCTTCTCTTTCTACGTTTCGTTCATTTGTTTTTCATAGTGGAATTACCTTCATCCCCCGATTCTCAGATTAATCTTTTGTTTATATTCATGGGTTTTATTTCTGGGTGTATTTATTTAAAATTAAAGAAAATAAATATTTTCAATTGTCATAAAATAATATTGATGTACTGCTACTTCTTACTCATATCACTATTTGATGTCAATATGAAATTATTCATTGTTATAGGAAAATAAAAATAAAAGAAATGTAGCCACCAGTGGCCACTGATCCCGCAACCTGTCTACGAAAATTGGACTTACACCACTTTCAGAATGAATGCATTGAATGCATCAAAGAATTAGCATTTTTAAGTTATTAAATATTAACTAGTTATAAATAAAAAGTTTGCAGTAAATTAACACATTTTATGCGGGTGTTTTGTAACGCCTCATTGAGACTCACGTGGAAAATTTGTTGAAAATGTACGAATTTTCTTTTTACAAAAAATTAGTATAAACTGGAAACTGCTTCCCCTCTAAATTCGAAAATATACTTGACTTTTCAAGTCTAATTGTAAGTGACAAATGCCACGAATCGCCTCTTTTATACTATCTACGCACAGTTTCCGAAAAACGTCTTTTTACATGCCTCGCATACAATGTGTTAGGCATAAATTCAGTGATACTCCATATTTTTTTGAATAGACTTACACCACTTTCAAAATAAACGGTCCAACATTTAAAAAACATCCTCCATATACCTGTCTTCTGTATCCCCAACTTTCCATCGCGCCTTCGTCAACCTATACACCGTACAAAACCTCGCAAAATCGCAACATAAACAAATCACCCACCTCCCTCGAAAAAGTCTCAAAAAATTGCCTCATCGTAACTCAATAATCTCTCCACGCACTCGACACCTTCAACCACCTCTCAACTCAATAAACATCACAAAAAATCCTCCTCCCCAATGCGAACCCGTTATCCACCGATTCGTCATCAGGCACGCATCTCGCGCGTTCCAAGCTGCACAGAGAACCGCGTGAAATTTTCCAAGAGTATCCTTATTCACGAGAAAAAAAAACACAAAAGAACATTTCCCGCACGAAACCGCCACCGGAGGTCGTTGCCCGTCACAAGGACACTCGCGTTAATCGTCGATTAATCGCTCGACAGGATCGTACGCTTTGCACAACGGTCTTCCTTGGAGGCTCGTTGACACGCCGGGATCTCGACGTCACCGGCGACAACACAGAGGAGACATTCCCGGCACCATTGCCGAGGAGCGACTGCTCGCGACCGTAATGATCGTCGATGATGTTTGCACTCCGGGAGACAAGACGGGGTAATTGGGCTGCCGGAACGGCGTGTGATCAGAGAAACGAGAGGGGAAACACTGCACGAAGACGAATATAAGGTAAAATTCGCGACTCGTCGCCGGCAGGATGCAGGAGAAAGCCAAGGGGCTGGCCGACTGGCAGCGCGCCGAGGGCACAACTGGCATGCGCCTTTTCCACCCTCCTCTCACACCGGGCTTCGCTTTTCAACCCCCTCCAGTACTGCTACCCCCTCGGTGCTGCTACCCTGCGGTTTTGCTTCTCTCTCGGTGCTCGTTGCTTTCTGGTTGCGTCTCTTTCTTCTTGCTTACATCTCGCTCGTTGGAGTTTCCCTTTCTTTGTCGCGTTGGCTGGATGTCTTTATGCGATACTTTTGTCGGGCTCTCTGTATTTAGTACTTGCAGAGTCTTTGTTTTTACTTTCGGTCATGACAGTACGCTGTTTGGTCTCTTTCTTGTCGCTTATGTTTCGCTCATGGAGTTTTCGCTTTCTTTGTCGCGTTGGGTGGACGTTTCTGGCTGATAATTTTGTTGAATTTCTGTATTTGATACTTTTTACGTCTTTGTTTTTACTTTCGATAGTGACAATACGTTGTTTGGTCTCTTTCTTGTAGCTTATATCTCGCTCGTGGAGTTTCCCTTTCTTTGTCGCTTTGGGTGGATCTCTTTGGGCGATCATTTTGTCGGATTTTCTGTATTTAGTAATTTTTACGTTTTCATTTTTACTTTCGATCGTGACAGTGCGTTGTTTAGTCGCTTTTTGTAGCTCCTATCTTGATCGTGGGGTTTCCCTTTCTTTGTAGTGCAGCGTGAATGTCTTTATGCGATACTTTTGTTGCATTTGTTGTATTTCGTACTTGCAGAGTCTTTCTTTTTACATTAAATCGTGACAGCACGTTGGTTGGTCTGCATTTGGCTGAAAGGTAGAGAGGTGTTCGTTGTATGCGATGAGACTTCTCTGTGGTTGGATTAGCAGTGTTTTTTGAGTTTGTATGTTTGAACTTGGTCGCAGTAGAGGTGTTTATGACTTTATATGCCTTTGCTGAGTTTGAAATGTCTTTTTTAGTGACATTTTTTTTTCGTTGGTGGTTATTTCATTCCGTTGACTCTCTCTTCCTTTTGTTTCCTCTTATACCTTTTTCCGGTTTAACTGTTATTGCAATTTCACCATTTTTCTTTTATTTCTGCTCCCGTTGCTTTTCTACCTTTCTCGAACGATCCGTGCGGTTTATTTCTTCAAGTGACTCTGTTTTTAATCTTCCTTTTGCTTCCACTCTTTTTTTCTCCCCCCTTCCACCTATATTTGCTCCCGCTTTCCTCCTTTTTTTCTTAGCCGTCTATACCTCTGCCTTTCCCTCTTCCTATTCTACTTTCCACTATGAAGAGCTATCCCCCCTTAATTCTACAACTTTCAGCCTCCCCCTTTCTATCTTCCTTCTCTTCCATTCTTGGCACCCTTTCCAAAACCACCATACCCTCGTTTCTACCCCCTCTCGCGTTCTCGCTTCATTCTCGCTGTTCTCATACCAGCAGAGGCTCATCCCCTCTCTAAGCTTGAATCGACGGCGACGCATTGTCCTTTAAACCAGCTACGTCCTGCTCGTGAGATCTTCGCGACTGAGGATACTTACACCCCGGATGAAAGAAGAGCTACCGGGGACGTTGTGTGTCGTTGCAATTTAATTGAAATACTATCAAACTATCGCCTTCCTAGGGAGCCTGCAGATAAAGTTGCAACGTAGATGAATGGACTGTAGGGTTACGTCCTAACTTCGACCAACACACTCTGCATTGTATCGATCATCACTGTTGCGCGTCAATTTGTGGGGCCAGTCGTCGACTGGGCCAGTTCGGGTTGTAAGGCCGAACCTTCGCTTAATTGTCACGAAGTCCACGAAATATTTGCGCTCCCCGCGATTTTGGTTGCTGCTGATAAGCGTCGCGAGGTTTTTCAGGGGTGGAGTGGAAGGAACTTAGTTGAATGGTGAATCACTCCGAATTTCGGTACTGAACTTTAATAACTAACTGTACAAATATCACAAAGGAAAAACTTAACAGAACTTTGAACTTGGCTATTGCGGATGATCGAAGAAAGACTTGTTTTGAGTAAAAGTGTTGCGGAGTGACTAAGTTGATTGTTGCGGAGTGACTGACTCTTCCAAAATTGGAAGAGTCCTCCTGGAACGAAAGTCTCCCTCCACCGTCCGGACACGCCCCCAAGAATAAGGCTCGCACGCCAACGGAAACAGCGGTGTGTGTCAACACTTGAGATAGTTTCTCACTATTTCCGAAGGGTGCGAATTTCCTAGCGAAATGTCCTTGGGCATCCCTTGGACGGTTGGAGGGGAGAGCGGTCGAGTCCGCGCGGAGTGCGGGCCCGTGCGTCGCCACCTCGGTTGGGGACCGAGGGTGGTCGAGGAGGGTGGTGAGGCCGGAGACTTGTCGGCGCAGGCGAAGCTTTATGGTGCGGCTATTATCTATTGAGGCGCGAAGGAGTGAGCCAAGGTGTTGAAAGTCTGGCGCGCACGTGGGCACCGAGACCGTAGGTAACCCTCAAAAATAACCTTGCAGCTCGCACCATAAGCCCATTGTCTCTACGAAAAGACATCTGCATGCCAGGAAAACACTTGGGCTTTTGGAAGCGCATTATGATGAATTACGGTCGACCTTCAGTCAACCCAGGATGTCACGGTTTCCCGGACATGCAGTGTCGATTTTTAAACATAAAAATCCGCGAGACAATGAACCGCCTGCGCTCGACCCTCGAAACCGTTACTATCCGCTTAAGGGTAGTAACAATCACCATCATCGTTATTGCTATTATTATCATTATTGTACGATAGTGAAAAAGAAAGAGAAACGCATCCAAGCAGCGCATTCGGCCTGAGTAGCTTAACATCAGAGATCTCCCGGATCGACCCGGGAACCCATTCAAACAGCGTACTGGGCCCGAGTAGCTTAACATCGAAATCTGCTGTGTCGGGGCGCAACTACTGTGCCAGCGACCTCTCTCTGGTGGCAATTCTTTTTCACGTCCTATTCTCTTGATTTCTTTTTTACTTGATTTCTTTCTTAATATAAAAAAACATTAAAATATTATTAATATGATTCCGACTGAAGTTTATAATTTCGGGTAGCTCTAAAATCGCCGAAGCGATGATGCAAACGCGGAACTGCAATAGAGCCGATGGAGACTTCTTTATTGAGAAAATTTGAGATCGATTTTCCCGCCAAACTTCAAATTACGAGAGCGACAGACAGTAAACTTCGTTCGCAATGTGTGATTACAAAAGTACATAACTACGTAAATAGAAGTTTCGAGCGTGTGACGCAAGTTTGACGTCTGAAGTAGAAAACGACTTAAAACTTCATACTTCGAGGAACATCCTCGTCAGAAGCAGGCAGCGAGTCGGTGAAACTTCACGATACATCAGAAGATTTAATAAAAATCCCAGAAGATCTCGTTGACTGGTTTAAATGTGACAAAAATTGATTCGGTTAGATGCAAGTACTGTAATTCTCTCCATTTTTTGTCAACTCTGAAGGAAAATCTTTGACATGTTCAAAGGACTTGTTACTATCTTATTTTTCTCCTTTGTTCCACCTTGGAGATGAAAAAAAGGTGGAAATTACAAAAAAGATTGATTTCTCAATTCGTCAGATTCTAAACTGTTGACTTCAATTTCCCTGACTGCACAATTACATCCGGTTCAAAGACATCCCGGGGCTCCTTTGAGGTCGGCAAATACACTTGTCCGGTCAGAGTAATTTTAAGGATCACGGTTACGGCTCTAATGGCAAAATTTCTACGTTTGACTCGAAATGAAAGTCATAAATATCTTAGAGTCATAAATTGTGGCCGACGAAGTAAAACCGTGGCCGTAAGAAAGGAAAGGGCCCACTGAACAAAATTTAACCCTTTGCACTCCAATGTCCCACTTGAGGAAACATCGTAAGTCTATCATTCGTTTTCCCCCTCTGAGGGGATCTTCAAATTTCTTGGTAATTACAGAGGATGATCTTATTACATCGTAACATTTTAAGAAATCTATGTTTACTTGAACTTTTCTAAAATGGCACCAGATAGTAAATAGCAAAGTGCCGTCAAGTTGATAATAGATAACGTCAGAGATGGCTCCGAGTGCAAAGGGTTAATCTGATCTGGAGAACAATACGAGTCTCAAAATGATCTTCAGCAAATATAGAAATTTTTTATTTTTCTAGGATTATAATTTTCTATGAATATATTTATTTTTCTAGAATTATTTTCTATGATTATAACAGTATCTCCAGACCACTTTAGCCCGTTTCTGTCACGTTTCCCATATGAAGGTGAAGTAAACTGTTCAATAACTTGTCCGGTGAGCTAACTTGCAAAGTTAGGTGTACTGTCAATAGTTAAGAAAGTGGCAATCGCATATTACTAAATTTAGATCATCGACACAATCTTCGATAACCCACAAAAAAAATCATTCTTATGGGTCTTTCTAGCTTCAGGTAATACAAATTTGATCATCTACCTCTAATAGTCCTTGCAGTGTCATACTTCGCCGGTTTTGACAGAAGCTGCGAGGATATTCAGGTATTTATTGATCTTCCGAAGTTAATATCGAAAATTCGAAAGACTCCGGAATTAAATCCTTCAACCTCGTTCAACTTAAAGACGCTACAACTTTCATAGATTAATCATAGAATTGACAAATCTCCGGATTTTAATCTTTGCTTGAAACTTGACAAATTCATCGATAGAAATCCTCAGATGCGCAAAAGGCTCTTTGGTTAAATGGATCTCTATAGTAGATTCTCAAAATGTATTGTCCGACGATACAAGAATTTTTCAGCTTTTTAATTGATCTATCGGGAAAGAAAGAAGGAAATCTCAATTTAAAGAAGTAAAATGAAGAGATTTAGGATTTATAATAATTAAGAGATATTTGGGAATGAAAGAACCTCAATTTTAAATCTGAAATGTATTTCTACGATGAAAGTAACTATAGAAGGCAAGATTGTATGCTTCTCCGGGATAATTGATCCATTTAACCGTATCGGTTCCCTTACGTGCGGATAATTAACACCTCACGGCAAGTTTCATGTTTCCCTAACACTATATCATTCCAATTCGCTACTTGCACACCCTCGTCTCATCTTCATGCTTCATTTTAGCAAAACAACACTCCTCCGCAAGTACTAGAATAAACGCTCGTTGCAGTTCGTAAGTCTTATTTATGATTATGGAAATTGGTGCAAAGGAGAACAATGAATATCATGAAATTAATTGCAATAAGTTACCGATGAATTGAAAAATTAACTTTACAAGTTTCACTTTTTCAACTGTTCCAAGTTCGTTTCTACACCTCACAGTTATCCTCATAATAAAACGCTTGCAACAGAAAATTTCTCATTCCAATATGGTTAAATTTTGTAAATATTTATTATTATTTAAACATTAAATATTTCAAACATATCTCCATGCCCCATACTTCAGTAAATTTTCAATGGCAACAGAGTTAAACCGCGGAGGTTTAAAAAATACAATGAAATAGCCAATAAATAGCAAGCACCATAAACGACAAAAAGAAACAATTTTTTTCACCAAAAAGCAAATGAAACAAATACAAAAATCACAATTCAATTTCATTGCATCAAATGCCCTTAACGTTCATCAGTACCTAGATCCTTTTTTGAGCAAAAACGACATTGAAATTGGCCGAAATTGAGGTGAAAGGACAGTAAGTAAATATTACAAGTTGTGCAAGACCTAACAACTTGGAAATATCACTGAAACTTGATGATAAAATTATTTCTGCACTATTAAATTTACGTTAACTTATACGATGCATCAAAAATTACTGATCAACACTTTAATCAATAATTTAAAAAAGAATATATTCAATTTAACTCTAAACAATTGCAGAGGCAGTCACAACAGAAATCGTCCAGCAAGGGTTTAATGATCGAATGCATGTTAATTTCCAAACCATTGAAAATTGCAATTAACGTCTCACAATTATACCCCGCCGAAGGGCCATCGACAGAAACTCCACTTTATTATCGTTTCTCGTCGAGGGTATAAGGTCGCGAGGCGAGTATTAAAGAAGACCATTCGAGGGAAAATTTCCATCCCCTTTGCGCCTCGGTGAGCACCGTTCATCCGAGGCGCCAGGCTGCGTGACAGGGACGAATTCTAGTTATGAATGAACGGCTAACGGGACGATCCACGCGCACAAAGTGGGGCTAGGGGTGTCCAAGTTTCGGCAACAAAGGGCTTTCCCCTCTCGTTGCCCTTCCACGCCTGCCCCTAGGGGCAGGATCGAGAACATTCCGGTAGCTTGGAAATCCGAGACCGTTCGGACCCTCTGTGGAGAATCGGAGGGGTTCTGCCTGTATAACTGTATTTTAGATTGGTGAGATGAACGGAAAGAAAAGGTGGAATGTAACGGTGAGGCTTGGGAGGGAAATCGCGTGACGATGACATTTTTGGGATGAAAGAAATTTTAGCATGTTTAAATTGTATCCTTCACCTTTCATCTCTGGTATTTCTTTTGATTTAGAATGAGTTTCAATTTAACGGAAATCAAGACACATACCGGAAATAAGTACTAATTTTAATTAAGGTATTGTAGGGGTCATCTTTAACCCTTTGCGGGCGGAGACATTTTTGAGTGTTGAGAGATAATCATTTATTTGACGATTCAAAGTCGCTGTTCAAGAAAAAGTTAGAATATTGATATGCAGAAATAATAAATTACGATTTGTGTATCCATATTCCAACAGCTATATTTCAATTTTTAAGCTTCAATCGCGCATACATGCGCCAATTTTTTCTCAGGCAACATATATGCGTCGCTAGTCTGCAAAGGGTTAACGGCGTATTTACGAGGTACATATATGAGATTGCAACGTGAATAGATATAGTCTGTCAAGCTTAAGTTGGCTAGGCAAAAAAATGCGGGTTTGATTCGCCAGGCGTCAAAGGAGTTATGTAATGCCTTTTGCCACGCGTACGTAGCAGCGTTTAAGGTTTTACTTCGCAATTCGCTGAAAGAGCTTCACATTCGAATCGAATTAAAGGCCGAATACATAGTTAATTGTAGTATAGTTTTGTCTATAGTTTATCGAGTAGCGTTTTATCTTATATATAAAGCTCAAATACCACTGACTGACTGACTGACTCACTCACTCATCACGAAATCTCAAAAACCACAGAACCTTCTCTTGGATCTTAGGTGCTCACTAAGAAAGGGTTATGAAAAATTCGAAATTTTAGGGGGGGTTTTGGGCGGTTAAAGTATGGGCCAAACTCATCAACGCAGAGCCGAAACTACTTGACCTAGAAACTTGAAATTGTGCATGAGCGTTCCTTCTACGGTATAAGCACCCACTAAGAAAGGATTTTTCAAAATTTGAAATTTTAAGGTTTTTTTTTTAGTTTCGGTTAAACCGTAGCGAAGCACGGGAACTTTCAGCTAGTTAAATATAATTTAAATACAGTGATACTCCTAAATACTCGAGCCTTCGGGGACAGGAATCCTAGAATTCGTGACTAAAAGTTCCCCCCTCCATTACTACATAAACAGAGAGAGTAGATACTCTCTTCTTTGTCATAGCTACAAAGTGGGGGATGTAGAAGCGCGCCAAACTACATACATACATAATGTGAGGTTATGATTTCATTATTTCTACTTTTGTTTTTTCGCGCAGATCGCGCAGATAGGAGAAGAGAAAACTGCGAGAGTAGGGAAATCTTAAACTCCGTCCACATAGGGGAAGTCGATACTAAAGTGTTCGAGTATTTAGGAGTACCACTGTTTAGAGTTCGCAACCTCATTTACTCTTCCCCACTTCGTGTTTTCGAAGAATCGTACAGTATTTTTCAGAGAAAGAGCAAAATCTTGTTTTTCAATAGAAAATAGACCATGGATGATAAAAAAAAATAATAGGGAAATTAGTGTAATTTGTTTTTTAAATGGTGAACATGAAGAAAGAAGAAAAGAGTTGTAAAATCTCGAACTGTTACCAGAGAAAGATAATTTTAACGAGACATTTAATAATTCATATTTAATATGAAGGTACTAGAAGACTTGATAGCAGATTTAAGCGACGAGTACAAGGGTGACACGAGATCATTACAAATTTTCACTTAGTGCATTAACTCAGCGCTCCCTTCTTCTACAACTTTATCCCTTCGCCGCAAAAAGCATCCTGTCCTACCTTCGTTACCAATGATGGAGTCGTAAACACCCTGTCACCACCTTAAGGCTTTCAACGACCCAGCTAATAGTCCGCTTCTATATAAGCATAAATCCCCTGTCGAAGATAATTTTGTCACCTTTTTACAGTCCGTTGCGTGGGTCATGATATAAATTTGACAAGAGCAAATATTTAACACTTTACCAGAATTTTATGGGATTTTTTTATCATATTTTACAGCAAGTAAGTAGTATTTTCAAATTAAAGTGCAAAAAATTAAAAGAGACTTTCAACCAGTTCGCTAATAGTCAATATGTATGTGAATGTTCGAAGAAAACCTCCTTGTACTTTTACGATGTATCTCGAAGAAGGTCATCGAATATACTTCAAAAAGAACGCGCGCTTCTTTGTGCCTTGACCTATTAGCCCGATGACCCGAGTCCCAGTCACAATAATCGAGAGCTCTGTGTGCAAGGATATGTGGATTTGCGCTGTAGCCAAAAATTCTCAAGGTAAAAGCACAATTCTGCTGGAAGTTACGCAGAGTCGGTCGATCGGTACTTCAATACAGTAACGATGCTAATTCCACAGCTTTTCCTTTTTTTTTGCTGATACAGTCTGATCTAAAAGATTGAACGGCGTAGTTTGAAAAAACGGATTATATGCAATAAATACATATTAATACTAGATTTACGGATGTAGATTATATACCTATTTTTATTGAAGCGAGCCAATTTGAATCATACAAGAAAACGTTTTGAAAATTATAGAATTGAAGAAAATTGAAGTGCTGCATCCTATTATAAGTAAGAATTTAAGAGAAGAGTACATGAGAAAGAAAGTTCATCGGGGAAAGGTCGCTACTAGTGGTTCTGCGCCGATCTAACAAAACATCTCGACGTTAAGCAACTCAGGCCCGGTACATAGTTTGGATGGGTTACCGCGCCGACCTAGCTGATCTTTGAAGCTAAGTTTTTCGGACACAGTACGCTGTTTGGATAGGTTATCGTGCCTACCCACGACGTCTCTCACGTTCAGTTTCTCAAACCCAATACGCTGTTTGGATGGGTTACCGATCCGACCCACGAGAGTTCTCACATGAAGCTTCTCAGACGCAATACGCTGCTTGCACGGGTTACCGCACCGATCCAGGAGACCTCTGATGCTAAGCAACTCAGGCCCGGTACATAGCTTGGATGGGTTACCGCGCGGATCCAGGAGATCTCTGATGTTAAGCTACTCAGGCCCGGTACATAGTTTGGATGGGTTACCGCGCTCCTCTCTTTTTCACGATCCTATAATACTTGCAAGTACTACGGTCAATAAAGAAAATGAAATATCCTACGGCGCAGAATACTTCGAGTACGACTTGACAAAAGTGCAATATCCCCTCGAAACGTTCGATTGAAAATATTAATGTTTGTTTATCAGAAAGTATCTTCGACAACGACGAAAGTAAAAATGGGAGCTCTCGTTGAACATCGCAGGTGGCGACCTTATGATAATTTACTCGTTGACCCCGGCGCGATCACGTTTCTCAAATCATTAAGTCCTCGTCGATATTCGCCAAGAGGGTCATCCCGGTGAAAGCTAAGAAGCTTTTACATTTGGTCAGCTTCCAAGCTCGATCAAGCCTCAAACAGAGCTCACGACTGGCCTACTAACGCTTCCCACAATTTATTATCACCAGACCGAGACGCTAGCTATTCTTTCCGGGTTCCTGACGCTTCCAATGGATCCTTCGACTTCTTTCTCATCCGATGTTTTTCCTTAACCGTTGCAGTATCCTAGTTTTCATTCGAATTGACCCAAATCGGAGTGTCGTTGATTTCCTGACCGATAGAGCGTGCTATTTTCGAAATGCGAAATAATTTCGGTAGCATCGTTCCATTAGGATATTGGGGATGAAAGATCGAGAAAAGGGGTTGATATCGTTTGGTTATTTTGCGGTGAATAAATTATAGCTAGGTCAGTAGAACAGGGAGGAAGAGATGTCAAGGAGGAGCATGAATTTTAGAGGTTTCTTAACGTTGCGAGTAACATTGATTAATTCGCTGTGGGCAAACGTACTTGATAAATGGAAGAGAAGAAACGAGTCTGGGAAGGAAATTGATTGATTCAGCTGCTTACACTTTACAAGATGAACTTAGAAAATTAAGGAAGTAGAGAGATTTTAAAAACGTTTCACGCGTTGTATTCTTTGTAGTCGTTTATAGCCAAAGTGGTCAAAATGGCTTGCCTTGAATTTTTTGACAATGATCCTAAAATTTCTAACGCTGTTTCTTTTATGTATTCCATTTATCGCGTCAGGGGTGGCACTCGTTATTAAAAGGCAAAGGGTTAAAACTCAACATATTGAAAAATTTGTACGAATTTTATTTTTACAAAAAATTAATATAAATTGAAAACTACGTACTCTCTGAAGAGTACTTACCTTTTCAAAGTTAAAGTTGTAAAATTAAAGTGATTAATGCCACGAATCGCCTTTTTAAACGGTCTATGCACAGTTTCGAAAAACGTATTTTTACGTCGCTCGCATACAATGTATTGATAAATAGTTTCCTCAATCAAAAGAAGTTCTGCTTCTTGGCCACGACTGTATCCTCTACCCCTGGCTAACACTTCGGGCACGACGGTCGAGGTTTGCTACAAAATTCCAACGTAACACTTCCGGTTCGGACCGTCAATCACGTTTAGCAATATTTGAATATAATTCTTACAAAATTAGGTCGGTATCCAACGTACGAAAATTGGGGATCCGTTTAGAAAAAGATGTTGGAAGCACATGGAGAATAAAATTGATCGATCGGTTGTTTATCTCTTTACGATTTGCATCTCAAAAATGCAACGTTAGCGTCTTCTTGAGCTCTCAAAAACGAACCGCCATCCTCTATTCTCTCTTAATCCAACGATAGGTATCAAGATAAAAGTGCCTTCGCAAATCGATGGCAGCCTTGGAGGCCGTCTTAACTGAACTTTCTCAGATCGAAGGCTTCTCTGACTCTCGCATTGTCCCAGTAACCGGGAATACACTTCAACGTCTTTCCCGGCCAAGAACACACATCCCTAACTTCCCGCCATTTTGACAAATGATAGTGTCAGCAGCGCTCCGTGGACAATACACGAGGAGGACGAAGACGATCGATTACCGTGGCGAAATGAGAACTCAAGGAGCATCCGCCTCGAGATCCTGTTAATGCTTTCTTATAACGTAAATATCGTGTCATTGGAAATAATAGATGATTTGGTTTTTTTAATTTCAAGTTCGCACGAAAGACTGCCTGACGGAGCTTAAACTCGGGCCTACCTGCTGAGAGTACAAGTATTCTTCTCTATATCCACCTTAGCGTTCAAAAATTTAACCCTCTATACCCTGAATTTTTTATAGTCTTCGAAGGTCAGTTCCACGACAACACAATTAGAAAATAATAAGAATGCTATTTTAAATAATGAATTTAACCCCTTAGGTAGCAACTTATTTGAAAAAATTGGTGCGTTTGAAACGGATTTAATCTGCTGATGTGTGCGGCAGGATATAAAGACAGTAGACTTTGTGTGAAAATTCGTTTGTTTGAACAATATGATGTACATAGATTAGTAATTAGTATTGTAAATCGAATCTAAATACATGAAAGAAGCAATATGAGCAAAGCAAGTTCATGACGAAATTTAGTCTATTCGACCCAATCAAAAATTTGACTTTGAAGAATAGAGGCTTGGATGTGTCTTGCGTTACCTTAAAGTTACAGGGGCCCATAGACGGTTAACGAAGTCGAGCCTCAGCTCATCATAGCTCTTGTGATAATAATTAAAATACAGCTGTTTAAAATGGATCATTAATATGATGGCACGTTGACTAACATGAGGATCATCGTTGACGGGCGCTACTGAAATCAATGAATTGTCATGTAACGTTTCAATTGGAATATTTATGAATTTTCAAACATACTGAATATTTAACTATTGATGTTAATGAAATAAAAGTCTATTTAATATCTATTTATTATTATTTCTAAAATTTCTGTTTTATAAAGATGTGATTTTAAGAAAAATCATTTTCACTTCAGTAGAAATTCAACGTTTTAAACGCCACCGGTATTTTGCTAGTTCCATCATTTTAATCGAAATGTTAGTTTTTCTAGGAAAATCAGATCTTTTCAAAGTAGAAACCTTGACAAGTTAAGCGCCCATGGCTAGAGACCGACACCACACTTTTAGGTCCTTTTTTAGGAAAGGTATCTTTCTATTTGTTTTGACAAAAGTACATTAATTTTTGCAAAATGTTATATTTCTTACTTAAAATCATTAATTATGGCTCGGTTAGACTCCACTGAGTAGCGTAGATAGAAAACTAATAGTTGATTTCCATTGATCAGCATGAATATGAACGAAGATTCAGTGACCGGTCCCTAGGGACCGGAAGGAATCGCAAACAGATATACCTACAGTCGGAATTTTACTATGTTAATACAAATATTTAAATATTGCATATATTAAAAAATTCAATTTAATGCGATTTAAATAAAGAAAATATTGGAAATTTCATTTAATTCAATGGCGCCGATCACCGGTGACCCTCGTGGCACTACACGTCCTAAAGAATAGAATATTTCGTTATTTTTAATTATTCCTAAGCCATTTATCTTCAGAGAGACTCTCTAATTAAAGTGGAACCGGAGTGCAGAACATTTACGTATTTTCTCCTACTTGTAACACTGTATCGGGTCATTTAAGTAATATCGCCCTGTTTCCTTTTTCTATTAAAATTTTCCTTCACCTCCTACAACTAACTCTCAAAGCAACGGCAATCCGAGTAGGTCGAGAAAAAAACGTTAGCCCAAATTGAATTTCCAAGCTTTGAAAAAAGGTTCGACGAAAATCCCTGTTTAGGAGACCTTCGTAGTTGGCTTCTCGAAAAACGGGGCACGCTATTTTCCAACTTTCTCTATTGTGTTTCTGGTAAGTAGAGCTCGAATGACCGAGCTATCGATCTTGGCTCGCCTACTTCCTCACTCCTTCGCGGATGATTGGGTGACATCGAGAAAATTGGTAGCTGCCTTTCAACAATGCTCGCGCAAATGAGAGATGCAAGTCTCTTTTGAACGAGCTCGTTTAGAGTTTGCATGGAGAAAGCACGAAATGCCAATGTGCCCAAGGAAAATTAGCGAGTGGCTGGCAATTATTTCGAATGGCTAGGAATATACAGGGTGTCTTGAATTCTTTTTCGCACGGACGCACGGTGGTCCAAAATGTGCGATTAGCCGCGCGAAAGTCAAAAGGTCAATTTTGCCATACCAATTTTTGTTCTTGTGATATCGATTCTTAAATGTCCCTCGGAAATAGCAAAATTAATGAAATTGGACAAAAATTGTAGTTACAACAAACTCTCAAAGTTGAAACTTTTTTGGAAACCACTTTCTATTCAAAAAACACGTTTTCTTCTTCGTGACATTTTGACGAAAGTATGCAATATTTTTTAATATAGCTAAATATTAATAACAGCTAAATTCACGTTCTGGACCACTGTGGGACGGTGTGAAAAAAATGTTTCACTTAACTCCTTGCCGTGCACGAGTGACACTCGTGATGCGATATATTGGATAGAAAATTTGCAAGTTTTGCAAAACCTGTAATACTGATAATGTCAGTGAGATGAGACAGGATGTTACGGCCATATCTCTTCGAAAATTGGAAATTCTCGTTACTGAGTCCTTGGCATGTAAACCACAAACATAAATAAGGATGAAGGAACTGATTAATAAGTTAAGAGTCCGAAAGTCTTAGGCACGTGAAGCATATTAATATACTAACGGTCGATAAAGTGTTAATATTGCGTTGAATTGTACGACGATTTATAACGAATCACTGATTCTTTTGTATTTTACCAATTTAATTCTGATTTATTGCCGAAACAGCCGCAAAAGAGATAGTACGGTAATCGGTTAATCTTTGGCGCTCGAGAGACTCTCATTGTCAGAGAGGCTCAGTAACATCGATGTCTTCGATTATGCTAAACTTCGTGATCTCTGATTAATTACAAGGCTTTATTGGCTCGCAAGTAGTCAATATTTTTCCCAACGAAGTGTGAAACATTAAAGCTTAAACTAAAGTTGAGATATTCAGTCTCATATCCCTAAGAAAATATAATTCTGACGATGTCCCTTTGTTTTCTCTACCTACACGCTTAACAAACGTTGGATCGTTTTAATATATTCTTACCGGCGAGCTAATAAATGCAATAGTAACTGAAACAAAACAATTACCCCGAACCTGTTATTGCGGTACTTGTCGGGATAAATTAAGGATGTATCCACTCTAATGTTTGATAAATTATCTTACGAAAAAATGCAGCACATTGCAGAGATATACTAGTATTTTCAAATATGTAGATAGAGATAAATTCTAAAAATATCTTATTTTTGTTAATTCATTTCTGTAGAGAATAATCATGTTATACTACCTGCAAGGTACTCATCATATGCGCACAAAATCATCCAAAGATGCTATTTCGCTCTACTAAAAAAGTAGTCGAGGAGAAGGGAGTTAAGTTACATGTCTTAATACACCGGGTGGAATAATAATTACGTCCATCCTGAGTGTTGCTGTTATTTGTAATAATATGAAAAAATGTTATTCACAATATTTGTACACAGCAGAAGCGACCATATTTCGATACAAACATTTTTTGCTTGGGTGAAGGCATAAAGATTTCAAGGTCAACATTTCTGTTTCAATGAATTGCAATGGTTTGTTTTTTTATCGCGATGCGATAGCCGATATTGAGACTACTTCAACAAGCTATCGTGGAAGGTCGCGCAAGGTCAAATGTGGTAGCAATTTAAACGTTGTGTAATAGAGGTCCGACAGCTTCGCAACTTAAATAACGGAAGTAGCTTGTCAGATATTCATTCCTGAAACACCTTACTCTCATACTTTTCTACACGCAACATTTAGAAGAATCGATTTATGTGAAAGAAACTACGCTACTCCAGTTTTAAAGGAGCATGCAGCCGCACTTTCCTAGTTGGTCGTTGCTCTTAAGGAACAGGTCATAAAAATATATAATGTTATGCTACGTAACTTCAGTGGCTGTCGTTGCTTTTTTCTTTTAGTAGTTAAGAAGATCCTGTGATTCAACGATGGAAACTGTTATATGTAGATGTGGTTATAAGTATACCACACTTTTATTATTAAAAGTGATTAGATTAAGAGATTATTATTATTAAGAGATTGAATATTCGAAACTAAATAGATAATACGTTTGAGTTTTTTAATATTGTATCTCACATCGTTTCAAATGCATCAACATTTTTTGAAAACAAGATAATACATCATGCAATAGTGCACAATGAAGAACTAATTTAAGTCAATGATAAATACTTTAATGTATCACCTCACTCTATTCAGGTCAAAGGTCGTTAAGTATATTACCCAACATTAATGAGCGTTAAAAGAAGCTTCACCAATGAAACTACAGTTTAATGCACAAATAAACTCGCCAAAAAAATTAAGTATTGTGGGAATTTTATAAAATCCTGCGTGGATCTTTCTAAATCCTTCTAGAAAGATCAAGAATCAGAGAAATGACGCACAAAAGATGGACGTAGACTTTACGCGGACGAGAAGACGTATAGACTGAATAGATGAAGAAGTCACTCGGTTCGAGGTATGGGGTAAAGGGAGACTGTCCTCGCACCGCCTTATTCCCATAGCAACAGCCCTTGAAACCTGACCTGGGCGAATGACAACCGATCTTTTTCGGCCAGTCGCGTTAGAATCGAAAGTGCGCGAGGACGAGGGACGTCTCCTACCTGTCTGGCGAATCAGAGCCGACGAATTATCAAGTGACTTCTCCCTAAATTTCCAATATAGGCAAAGAGTTAATGAATGAAATAGTAGAGGGACGTGCAGGAAGAAGAAAGACTTATAGACGACTAGACGAACTGACAAAAGGACGTGACTAGACGGATGATAGAATATAGATACTTTAGAACAGTAAGTGTGTGTGCGCGCGTGTGTTTCCATATCTCAAAGTCTGCTTGAAGGTTAAAATATTGAATTGCGCCGAGTCTATCTCCAGGTACAGGAACACAGTATAAAATAATATTTTAATCTCTTTAAACGAGCATTAATTATCCTGACTTAGAAAGTAACCTTGCAAAAAAGTGCTTCAATATTTGTTGCTCCAATTAATAATTTCATTTTTCAGACGTTGCTCTGTAGCATAAAAACTTGGTTGCAATTTTTAACGTATCAGCTACGTTTCCCTCCGTCAAAATTGCATTCAAAGCAATCGTTCTACGCGGAAGAATGAAAAGTGCAAAGCAAATTTCCTCTTTGATTCTTCTTTTAGAGCGCAAACTGTATTTTGTAACCTGTGTTTCCATATTTCTATTCCCGGTTTCATCGCTTCAATTTCTGCTTTCCTTTCGCGCCGATAACAATGAAACACGACGATTCGTTTTTGCCCCAAAAATCAAACAACCCCTGGTGATGTTTTTAATCTCGCAGATAGTGAACGACTATATGCTAACAGAACGGAATATATCATCCCGTCGAATAAATATTGGCCGCTTTTTCCTTCCTTTTTTTTATTTCGTTTCATTCAGGATCGATTCGATAAATTCTCCTGCAACGTGGGAAAAAAATATCGCACGCAACTGCAAGGTATTTTACGAGGCTGTATACTTACTTTACCTTCGCTCGGAAATTGTGTAGAAAAATGTGAAAAGCACCGGTGGAAACTCACCTGCAACAAAATAAGATATCGAGAAATTATGCTTCGTTGATTTCACCTACAATTACATTTTCATCTTATGGAAAACTATTATACATGCTATATAAGAATTCTTTTTAATTTGAAGTAATGTGTAGGCGAGAGTGGCTCAGAACCGAGGTTTATTGAATTACGCGAGTTGTTCCTTGAATTCTGCCTTAATATAATTATTTGCCTTAATATACATGATTCGGTTGTGTGCGTCGGAGTGGGGGAGGGGCGTCTACCTATGTCTCGCTAGACGAGTCCCTCCGGCGCTTGCAATTGGTCAAGGAGGTAATGCGGGGGTAAGGCCCTAAGCAGGTACGTCTATATTTGGGACCTCGTGTCATGAAGTTCATCATTTGCTTATTGTCCGCGGCTGTGAGTTTACTGTACTAAAGACATTGATTAATAATTATTAAAATAGTTGTTATGACGTGCTCAACTCTTAGGATGTACTGTGGGAGTTTCATGAAATCCCTAGATTTTTAAATCCCTTTAACCATTTTACTGCTATATACAAATATATGCGCCCTGCAAAAACTATCAATGGATACTGTGGACGCAAATGCGCGCCCTAGGAAAGCTATCGATATAAACTGTGGACACAATACTCGCCCGACGAAAGCTATCGATATAAACTGTGGACGCAAATGCGCGCCAGGCGAAGGATTTGGCTGTTTACTATACTCTCGTATGTATGTTTGGCAATTGTGTTGTATTACGTGTGAGATCAACAACACTTTATTTAGGAAAAACTATTGCGCGCTCGAACTTTTAACAATTTAAGGACAATTTCGTCGCGAGATGCGAGCTGTTAGCAATACAGTACAAAATTTTTCGGTTTCGGGGCAGAACTGACCTTTTAAAGATCTTAAATTAGGGTGATGGGAGGTTTGGATAACCTCGAATTCTCGTGACTACGGTTTCAAAAGGGCGATCGCTTTTCCAGTGACTTTCGCTAAGACCAAAGGTCTTGAAAAGATATTTTGAGAGAAAAGCGATGACGGAAGTTGAAGATGACTAACAGTTCCCTTTTGGACGTACTCACGTTGAGTATTATTTGGAGTCTGGGAAAACATGAACTGAGTCGGTATCCAACAATTGTTTCTCTTATATATCAATATCGGGCGAAAAAGTATTCAGTTCCTGGTGATCGTATCTCTTGGCAGCATGCAGCTCCCTCGAAACGCATCACCTTAGAACAGTCTGCAATCAAAGGGCTAGAAAAATTCGAATTCAAGGAAATAGCAGACGAACGACGAACGTTGACGGTACGAGGATCAGAAGACGTGAACAGAAAGTTGACGAACGCTATGGTAGATGGACGTACAGAGAGAAGGAAGACTTGTAGACGATTAGATGACTAGACGAATAAAGGTATAGACGAGCAGAGGACTAAACGAGTAGACGAACTGACAAATAGACGTGACTAGACGATAGAATGTGTACGTTACGGTAAATGTAATTAATCCGGTGATTATGTATAATCAATACTACGCTTGGTGAATGTGATAAATTGTGGAATATTTATCAAATTAATCGGTGAGTTTATATAGTTGTCGACTCGTTATGACGAACCTTTGCAATTCAATTTTTGCAAAGGTTGTATGTTAAAAGAGTGTATTCATTAATATGATAAGTACGTCTTTAATTTCTGAATGGCATAATGCAAAACAATCAAAGTAAAATTTGAAAACAAAATTTTTTTCTTTTCACTTAAAAACCGTGTAAACGTGAAACTGAGTACTGTAAAATGCGTAATGCAAATTGAGTAGTGTAAATTGAGTACTGTGCAAATTGACGGACGGGTGTGTATTTTAGAACAGTAACTGTGGCTGTGTGTTTGTGCGTACGGTCTCGTTATTTTCAATTTTTAATGTTTTTTTTTTTAATTTTAATTATATATATTATTAAAAATTTTTTTACAGTTTAATTGACTTTTTTGAAGTTATTCAGCTAATACCAGCCTATGCAATCGTGGCAATGTTCAAATAGATCCCCGGTTTTTGCTTAGATTTACACAACAAAAATGTAGGCCCTTTTTTAGGAAAGCTCTTTTTCTATTTGTTTTATAAAACTACATTAATTTTTGATAAAATGTTCTATTTCTTACTTAGAATCATTAATTACGACTCGATCAGGCGTTACTGAGTAGTCGAGGTAAAAATCTAATCGTTGATTTTCATTGATCAGCATGAATATGAACGAAAAATCAACGACCGGTCCCTAGGGACCGGTGTGGCGCTCAACGTGTTAAGAAAGTTCAAACTACAAAACTATTATCCTCATCTGAAAAATAACGCCCATAGGAACAGTAAAGCTTTCAGCCAAAGGAACAAAATTCTTCACGATCTTTAAAACCCTCAGCAATATTTAAAATTTAACTACCGCCGATCCCATCCTCCCTATTCTCTCTTAAACAGTGCAACCTTTTCCTAGGTGACACCTTCGAACCTCCTCGATAACAAAATCCTTATCTCCATATACAAAATTGATGCCATGACAGTAAACCTTTCAACCAGGAACAGATAAAATCCTCTACAAAGTCCATAAATTCACGAAATCCATCCTACTTTTCCCTTCCTCTCTCAAACGGGGCAACCTTTTCCTAACTAACGTCTCCAAAGCTCCCTCATGATACAATCTTCATCTCTACATACAAAATTGATACCATTGCACCAAGCCACTCAGCCAAAAATAAATAAAGGCCTCTACAATCAGTACAAAATTATTTATTATTTTTAAAAATTCACAAAAATCTATCCTTCTTTCTTGCCTGTCTTTCAAACGATGCAACTTTTTCTTAGCTGACACCTTCGAACCTCCTCGATAACAAAATCCTTATCTCCATGTACAAAATTGATGCGATAACAGTAAACCTTTGAACCAAGAATTGATAAAATCGTCTACAAAGTCCTTAAATTCACAAAATCCATCCTACTTTCCCCCTCCGCTCTCAAACAGTACAACCTTTTCCTAACACCTTAAAAACTCCCCTATGATAAAATCTTCATCTCCATATACGAAATTGATGCCATTGCGCCAAACCTTTCAGCCAAAAATAGATAAAATCATCTACAATACGTAAAAATAAATTTATCATTTTTAAAACTTCACATATCATTTTCAAAATTTGCACAGATCCATCCTACTTTCCCATCCCTCTTTCAAGCAACGCAAAGCTTTTCCAAGCAGAGATATGGAGACTAATAACGAGAAAACTTGGTACATACATACGCGGCATCGTAGATGACAGTGCGTGGCTTGCTGAGAAGCGACGTGCTCGGAAAGAAAACGAAAACGTATCTTGAAAGCGTAATGACACAATTTAAATGTTTCATCTCGTACGTTACAGCGAATGCCTGGTAATATCGTCCCGGAAACACGGTGAGTTACGCTTAGCAATTCAAATAAAACGCAATTCTATCGGACAAACGTCGTTCTGCTTGTAACATTTTCAATGTCTTTCGACGCAATGCGTCGTTTGCTAATTTTTCTATGGGGTTGACAAGCAAATAATTTCAGTTCTCGCTGACAGGTAGCTTTACGTTTGTTCTGAACGACTTCTGACAATGTTATGTTTCTTTTGTCTTTTCTTAATTGCAAGTTGTCACTTTAGATTTGGTTTAGAAGGAAATTTACTTTATCTTGTTTTTAGTTGTTTGATTGCAGTGAATTTTACCGTGGAGAGCAAAAAGTGATGTCACAGCCCCCATATAGCCTTGACTTAGCACCATCAGATTACTATTTATTTCGAAGTTTGCAAAACGTTTTGAGTAGCAAAACATTCGCTAGTGATGATAATCTATAATCCCAGAATCATACTTGGTTTAATTTTTTACTGATAAGAACCAGAATTTCTTTAAAACCGGAATCATGAATTTCTCAAAAAGGTAGCAGGTCATTGAACAAAATAAAAATTTATATAATTGATTCAAGTTTATTCTGTGTAAAAATTGAATTTTATTTCACCCTAAAAACCGAAATTACTTTCTTTTCAGCCTAATACATTTTCTTGGTCGTTTCACGTTTCTACTCTAGCATTGTAACAGAACTTTACGGGTTATTCCGCTTTGCAGAGATTTTATATTGTGCAGAATTGTTATGAGTTTTATTATTGTATTCAATTTTTCGGTTTGGATTTTTTTGCCGTTTATGAAATGTTTCAAGTACTCAAAATTCAAGGAGAGGCTGGAGCGGACAGTATCGATGGTATTATTGATATATTTATTGGTATTATTGATATTATCGTTACTGTACCACGTATTGTCGGAACGAGCTTCGGGAGTCGAATATTTTTTAAACTTTCCCCATCAAGTTTCATATTTATTATGGAAACGTTAACGTCGGTACTGTTATTAGCATTGGTGTCATTATTTTTATCGTCGCACATGTAAATACAGCTAGAAGTTTCAGGTTTTATTTCAGCCACCTGGATTGAATTTATAATTCGCTCCAGTTTCACCTCATTCGTATTTACAAATGAATTTAAAAATAACAGTTTGCGAAGTGTGAGCTGCTACATTTCCAAGTGGTTTAATTCTCTTTCGTCTTATGTTGAGATATTTGAAAGTTCGTACAAAAGATTTCATGCTATAACGAGTCACAGTGGAGTCGTTTTGGGAAAATTCGTGAAAATATGCCCACCCCTCAATTTGAATAGTGCTTAGTTTTTAAATGGAAGGAATGGAACAACAAATTTTATTTTGAGTGTTTTGTATTATGCTATTTATAAATTAAAAGAGTATCATATAAATGAATGCACTCTTTTAAAAATTCAATCAAAAGTTACCCAAGTAAACCTGGCAAAAATTGAACGTAAAAGCTTTGTGTTCCACTTCTAATGAATTCAGGAAAAGAAAGAAAACGTCTATTTTAGAGGTGCAGAAATTTTGCACGCCGGAGGCCCCCGTGGCTCGCGGCCTACTTTACTCATACACCCTGCCAAGATGTGTGTATCATATCCTTAATTTTTCTTTTTCCATCAATTTATACAATTTAATTGGACATATCCTTCTGTTTCGTACTTATTCTGTGTTTTGTTTTACACGATTTTTTTAGGAACCTACCTACCCTGTAAACTGAAGGATGGATGTGTGATACTTCGTTCTATGTACTTTGGCATTTGAAATGCCAAAATAAGACTCATATGTTCAGCTAAACCTTAAACACACATTTCTCAAAAATGGACGTGTATGGCTTTCACAGTAAACGACTCATATATCAGACTGCTTTATTGATCGATTTTTAAAAATTGTGGGAAACGGATAGTCGCTAGATGAGGAAAAGTCGAACTGTAGAGAGCTGAGAAGATAGTCAACTACTATGATTAGTTTCATCTTATTAGGACAACCTTAACACTAAAATTACCGTTGTTTAGTATATATCTACTAAAATCTAAGTATTCTGTATCAGTACTTTGGAAAGAGAGAAACCAAGAGGGGGAAAAAGGATTGATTAATTAATTTAGGCTTTACAAGAGAGAAGTGGAATATTTACTTTATCGTACACCCATCAATTTAGGTAATTTTTAGGAAAAATTGGGAACCAGACACTTCAACTGGGTTTAACGTTAATAGATAGTAGTTATTTAACTAGTTGTAAGATGCACAGATAACGTGTTACATCTACTCTTCCATTGTCTCTCGTAACGCTATTATCGACTTTTTGGCTTCTAACAGTGCCTTTGTCATTTTAAGTGCAAACATGTTCTTGTTCCAGCTATCATATGCCCAGCTTATGTTTATAAACTGATTACTGCCACTACGCTGCATCAACCTATTTTAAGGTATTTGACGACACAAAGTGAAATTTCCATCCCAAAGATACAATGCAAATATGAAATTTATTAGTATAACGGGCAATATTTATTCCAGCGGAAATTCGGTTTAAAAGTATCTCTCGCGCCGTCCAGAATTTTTGAATTTCGAAGTGTCTGAACTGTTAATTTTTATACTGTACTTTTCGGTATTAAAGAGAGGTACCTCTTTGAAAATAAAAGTGAGCAGAAGATATATCTAGCGTTTGGAGAGTACCTTCATGTGCTAATTACACTTTCCGGGTTAAAGTGAAGGTAGTAGATTAACCTCTGCAAATATCTCAAACCGACCGCCACTTATCGTTAGATCAGCAGCTTCAAACCGTTGCCTTAACGACTGCGGCTTAAAGCGTTTTCAAAAGCTACCTTCGACGAGTATCGGAAATATTTCCATGAGATCCCCGATAGACGTTATACAACCAGGAGAGTTTCTCTTTGCGTCGCGTCCTCTTCAGGTTCCGATGAATCCCTCTCATTCGATAATTACGATTGCAAATAGTTATGGTCGCTACATGGGAACTAGTACAGCTCTATCATAGATATTACAGATATAGGCAAACTTCTACTTCAATGCTTTACAACGTTGCCAGCAGAGCAATGAGAACGTTCTTCATGTCTATCGAAAAAAATTGCTCTAAGGAGCTACAGACTATTATTCTCCCAGCTCCCTACAATAAATTCCACTTTTTAGCATATTCCAAATCACTGACAAAAATTACCGGCAGCGTGAAGCGCTTGATCTCTTCGTTGCAACGGACGATCATAGTCGCTCCCCATAGAATAAGATTCACATAAGACGGGTGACTATAGTCGCTCTTCAAAAGATACTGTTCACGTAAGATACAATTCACAAAAGATAGGCAACTATAGTCGCTCTCAAGAAAATACCGTTCACGTACAACGGTCGACTGTAATCGCTCTGCGCAAGGTACATCATACATTTAAGATGGACGACTATGTTCACTCTCCGTGAGATCACCGCTCACATAGAGTAGGCAACTATAGTTGCTCTCCATAAAGCACCATTACCATATGACGAACGACTCTAGTTGCTCTCTGTAAAATACCATTCATGTGAGATGGGCGATTATAGTCGCTCCCCATAAGATACTATTCGCCTAAGTTCAGCGGATATAGTATCCCTCTATAAGATATTATCCATCTAAGATCGGCGGATATAGTTGCCCCATAAAATACCATTCACTCAAGGCAGACAACTATTTCTACTCGCTCGCCATAAACGCGCAATCAAAGTGCTATCTTTCATAGCAAGGTTTTCCCTCGAACTTACAGTTGATTTCTCAGAACATTTTTTCCTGCCAAAAAAGACTACCCTTTTTGTCGCAGCTACTATGGTGCAGTAATATGACTGATTACGAGTCCAAGCCTCTAAATCCGCATCCACCATGTCCACTATCCCGTTCCTCGAGAATTTCCCATTGTTCCACCCCCTAAAACTATGTCTTACCTATCTCAAGATCAGTAACTGTAAAACATTCCAAAATGCAACCCTAAAGAACTTAAGCTACCCCCATGGGATGCCACCACGAAATCCCTCCATGTGTTATCCGAAGATCTCATGAACACTATCCCCCGATGGCTTTAGAGTAGAAGAAGGAACCTTCCATTAGGCTACCTCCGGCACTTGCACCATGATGCATCGGTGCGCTGACCAAACGGCGAACAAAGGTGGATCCGATCTTCCGACTACTAAGAGGATGGCACATTATGGTGAAGAGTATCTTAGCTAGGTACTCGACAAGTATTAGGGTGCATGGGGGTAGAAATACTGCGAGTGCTTTCTAAGCGTAGCGCCTCAAGTTAATGGAAAGTGCCTTCTACATTCTTGCTGGAATTTAAGGGGTCAATACATGCGATATTTCAGGGGTGTGCAGACTTCTTGGGTGGTAGCGTTGGAAATGCATTAGATTTACGTCTCTTATTCTAAGGAGAACAGGACGATTTGAAAAATTCTGAATTTCTGCAAAATCGAAACTCATTGGTTGTAATATTCGTGTTTAAATGTTTTAATTCATCTGTAACTTCATATATTTTTTAACGAGTGACTTCGGTCAAAGTTGGCACGGAGAAATTCCAACAGAAAGAAAAAAGTAGGTTGTGTTATGAACGAATTATTCTACTTGTACGCAAAGTTTCATAACTTCTTGAATTTCCGAGTCCTCCAACTTCTCTTACTAGTATATTTTAACCTTTTGTAACCTTACTTCGAGACCCGGACGTCATAACTTTCCGGCCAGAGGAAAATTTTCAGTTGATGAAATTTTCATTACAAAATGAGCTTATTATTAGTTGCAAAGGATTTAATTAATAAATTCTCCCTACAATTTCTGAATAATGAGAAATTACGTTCGATTTGTCCTACAAAATGCAGTACACCTAAATCGAAAGTATCTTTCAGAAATATTCTTTTACGTTAAGACAGGTGACAGTTTTGTGCAATAATATAATCTGTTGTCCGATTGAGACTTCGTTGCCATAAAGCCCTCCTTTCTGGAGAAATTCGCGCGTAAGCCTCGACACGACGCGTCAGATTCGCAAAGACGCAACGGACAAAATCGATAGTTCGTTAGGTGGATGTCCACCTAACTCAAATTAATAGGAGCCTGAGTAATCGAATGCCCGGTTAATTAACAGGTCATTTAATCACTCGAAGCACCGTATAATAATCCTGTATTACAAAGACACGGAAAATTCTGTTTCGGAGCATTCCCGAAGGTACGTTTGCATCGCAAAACTTTGCAAATTCGAACGTTTACAAATCTACATACACAAATGAGAATTCTTGATAAAACGGAGTCCAGATTGTAACACCAACTCTGCGTGGTAAACAAAACAAATCAAAGAAAGGAGAGGCAGAGCAACGTTATCCAAATATCAATGAAAAAACATCGCCGTTTCACGTGTAACTCTACGTTGTTAACATATGCTTCGAAGATTAGGAATGCGAGCACACAGAGTCAGTTTCCGAAGAATGGGTCATTCTTAATTTTATCAATTAATAATGCGTTTGTTTAACCTGCGGTTACTTTAACTTGTTGACCATTTAAATTCAATGTTTCGAAGTTAAATTAATTGTTTTGGCTGTTAACTCTACATTGTTTTCATATACTCCGAAAATTAGGAATGTGATGACATTCCGAGTCGAAAATTTCAGCCCAAAAACCTCCTAAATTACCAAATAACTTAGGATATTTAGGCTGAATATGGAAGAATATGTTACATATAAAAGAATGCAAATTTTAATTCGACAATCGCCCTAAACTTGTTCATTTTTGCCAGTTTTGCCTAGTTTAGGATCAATTTGGGCTTCATACAGACCAAAATAATCCTCAGCATTCTTATTTAGAAAATTAATCTAAGCCCAATATTAAGCCATACATTCTATAATGAGGAGTTTTAGAATTGGATTGGAATTGGAGTGATTTTAAGAGATTTAGAATTTATATGGAATATAATGATAATTTAATTCCTACTTCCTCCTGAAAGCCCTATTTTTAGAATACGAGTCGACAGACTTGGAACTTCTGAAATATTTTTAGGGGATGTCAGATTAAATTGGAATAAAAATTTTACCTGATCAGTCCATATAACTTCTAAAAATCATATTTATAGGACTTTGAGGCGCGAAGACACCCTAGTTGAGGATTTTGAGGTTCAAAATGGTATACATAATTAAGCGGCAAATGAGAAATCAAAAGAGTCTAAGATTTGAAGTTTCTTTTTAGGCTGAACTTTTCGACTCGGGATACAGTCAGTTCACGAGAGCATGCCGTTCCTAATTTTGTCAATTGATAATGCATTTGTTTAACCTGCGGTTACTCCAATTTGTTGAACGTTTAACTTCAATGATTTAATGTTAAAATAGCAGTTTGGGCTTTTATCTGCTTTGAAATTGCGAAAATTTAAAAAACAATGACCCGGAAGATGTAAGCCGTGCGTTCACGGAGTGGAAACGTGAAAGTGGGACCAGGACACTTAATTAGGCTTCTTAATCACCTGACGCTAATTCCATTGAAAATGTATGGACAGAAATGAGTCAAACCGTGGGAAAATCGAGTGTTCTACCACGTCCGCCAAATACAACGGTCTGTGCACGAAACAATAATAGAAAATTTTGCCAAAGAGTATTTCAAAACGATACTAAACTATAGTTGACACTTGTGGCGATTGGACAACACATTAAGTAAATACATTATAGTACAATATTTATATCTTGATGGGATGCGTTTAATTATGAACAATTCCCTTTTTTTAGAAAATACGATTGACACGCTTTCGTGGAACAAAGTGTAATCAATATCGAAGAAGTAAAAATAATTCACCAAAACTGTGAGTAGACGATGTTCTATGCTCACAGAGATATCCCTCGAAAACTGGAGCAAATTAATTGACGTGTTTCTCAAAAAAGTCTACAAAACGTAGAATCGTAGTAACAGCAAGAAGAAATGGCACAATATACCGAGACGTAAATCTCACGGTTCATTTCAAACGCTTGCAAACGTTTTTATCGCGCGAAATAAATATCCGGCTGTCGGGTCGTAATGCAGGAGAAATGTCGGAGGAGTTTAAAAATGCACAGGAAAGCGTCCGCTCGTTTTCATAGTACATTATGATTTGAAATATCCTTGAGATATTACCGGGAACGATGGTAATAATGGCGACGGCATCGTCAAACGCGATACGAGCCCGCATGGGGCAAACCGGAAAATGGAGGAGAGGAAGCCGCAGAGATGCACGTAGGGCCGTTTCGAAATCGCCTTTGCGGTTTGGTAACTTTGACTTGGGTGACATTTCCCGGGTTTATCCTTTGTATACTGACAGAGCAGAACTACGATTTGGCTTCTTCTTCCTTCAAAGCTCTATCGCGATTTACTTCTGACGGCTTTAACCAATGTAAACTGAAATTAAAAGTTTCTGACGTCGTTGCTCGAACTGTTACTCCAGACTTTTTAAAAGAGTTTGCAGATAGTTTTGTTGCTTGACGTAACGTTCGACGTTGCCGAAAGTTGTCGCGTAACGTGCTCAGTTGATGGACAAAAAATTGTAGAGACTGTGGAGGTACATTTTAATTTTTTTTTTTCATGGTACGGCGGTTTACAAGCAAGAAATTTAAATATTCGGTTGGCAAGAAAGTAATTTCGGTTATGTAGGGAGAATTGGAATTCAGTTTTTCTTAACACATTAAGCGCCGGCTTCATTTGCTTGTCTCCGAACAATAAGTAGCTAAAAAAATATTTCATATCTTATATATTTTCGTAACAATTTTTTCCCCTAACCCAATGATTCTAACAAGGGAACATCCCGAGGTGTAAATCACCGATTTTGATGAAATTTTAGTATGATATAGTCCTCGCGAAAATATTTGACCCGTATTTTTTTTTATCGGCAACCGTCCACGTTAAAGGGGTGAAAACCACCTTCAAAGTTGGGGTCCTGAAACTTCTTTATCGAATATCTCGAAAACTATTAGAGATACGAAAATTTCGTAGAGAGTGAAAATTAATGCTTTCGGATTTTGAATCCAATGGTATAAACATTTTTTTAAAAAACACATTTGTTTAAACAATGTGATAAAAAATACTTTTTTTTTTCAACTTTGAGGGTGGTTTTCACCTCTTTAATGTGGACGGTTGCCGATAAAAAAATACGGGTCAAATATTTTCGCGAAGTCTATGTCATACTAAAATTTCATCAAAATCGGTGATTTACACCTTAGGATGTTCCCTTGTAAGTCTTATATTACCAACTATTAAATTCGGAAAAATAGAGTTCGCAGAACATTATCAGCAACAATTAACAAAATTAGATAACGACATCGATAATAAAACAGGAAAGACAATTCTATTGTCAAGGAAGTTGTAAGCTTATTCTCCTTCGCGACACACTTTTCCACATACAGCAAAAACACTAAAAATTCTCATTTTCACAATGGGGCTAGGAAACCTTACGTTATGCAGCTTATTGTCCAAATATGGCCCTATCTGATATTTATTTATTTAGATCTCTTCAAGTTCATTTAGTAGAGATGCACTTCAAAACACAGGATGAGGTATAGAAAAGCTTAAATGACTTTATTGCTTCTAAGCTACCAAACCTTATAGAACCAGGATCTACAAGTTGCCAAAGCGGTGGCGAAAATGCATTGATAATAACGGTGAATGAAGCGACTAATGGGGTGCGGCCTTTTCTTAAGTAAAGCTTTCATTTTATGAAGAAATCGGAAAGAATTCATTTCTACACCTAATACTAACCACTTGTAGGTACAAAAATTACAAATTTTTATTCCATGACACAAGTCATTTGATCGTGCATTGTACGGTTAGCGCTAATACATTAGAATTATTCTACAAAAATATGAAATAAAGTACAGTCAAATAATTCATCCTACATAAATTGCACTTACGAGCATTAAAAATATTGTTAAATTCCAATTAAAGTAAAAATGTCTGTATGTAAGAGACTATTACAAAAATGTGAACACAAATGTAAACAGATTAAAGCAGGTCTCAGGGAGGAACGAAAGTTATAGTAAACCCTTCAGTGTGCCTTTTAATTAAAAATTGATTCTACTAATTAAATATTTTTGAACAAATAAAGATATCTAAATGTGATGTACCAGCAAGAGTTTAAAAGAATCAAAACTCATCCACGTGGAAAATTTCTACAGACTGGATCGCGTGCATAAAAGAAACGATGTGTAAAAGATCGAGAAATAGGTCGTTAAACGCAGTCGACGCCGTCAAAAGCCGTATGTCAAAAAGTTAGGTTAATGCCCCTCCTAGAGATCGAGATCTTGAGGATTCTTGCGTCTGTCTGGTAATCAGTAATTCCTCTCCCGAAATCTCGTTTGGTGCATGCGAACTCCCCAAGTGTCGGTGCAGTTGCATCCTAGGGCCGTCTTAATTAAGCCATTACCGATACCCAGAGGGAGTTAAGGAAAATGAGCTTACTCGATGGCTGTCTTAACGTCAAGTTTGCTTAATAACTAATAAATAGATGGCTCGACGAGTACAACAACTGAAGTGAATACTTTTAACGTTGGCAGAAATTTTTATTCCAGTTATTAATTGCCTAGCAGTCGCAGCGACCGGAAGTCGCTGGAGTTTCTAACTTTATTTCTTCCCTTCGAACTTTATTTTCTTCTCGTTCGAAGCCGGTCGCTTTGGAGAGCGCACGGTGAAACGAAGTTTTAATGATTTTAACGAAATTTTGTAAATTAAGAAGTATGTAATACGATATTAATAGCAGTAAATCGATTTGCCAATTGATTGACACTTTTTTATTACGTATAGCAAGTTATCTATAATCGAGTCTATTATTGTCAAAGAATACGGTGTATGCAACACTGAAAAATGTTATCTATTTTATCTCAGATTAGGAAATTTGTAATTACTTGGTGCATTCAACATGTCTTATAGCACCTACAGTTATTATTAGTTAGACAAAAAAATTTGCAAGAGTGTAGAGTACCACCAGGCAAATAAACAAATCGGACACTTGTAACAAACAAAAATATTTGGATCGTAAGTTTTCTTATTTCGAAGAAAAGCTAGACTGCAGAGGTCATCTCAAGATCATCACAGGGAACACCCTCAATTTCCACTTTTATCTCAGAAAAATAGCAGTATTTCTAAATCTATTGAAACTTCTCAAAACAAATGCTTCAGGCTGGAAACACCAATTATCAGTAGCAAAATAAACTCCTTTTAAAATTAACTCCAGAGTGACACGTATCGCGCTAGTATACGGTGGATTCTTTAGATTGTGAGAAAAACAAAAATTATATATATATATATAAGACAAACATAGTCAAGGTATAGTTAACGCTTTGAGGTACGATTGGATTAAAGTGCCCCACCATTTTGACGCGTTAGGATTCACGTTGGGTCGTATATTTATATTATTTTATATTATTTATGGTGAGACAAATTTATATCATTATATTGTAACTTTATCAGCAAATAGAAATCAATTTTTTTCAATTTTTAAAAAATACCAACGCAACATGCGTAATTTTACTATTGGGATAGATGGAGTGGGCGGTCGCTGTTTCAGTAAAGAGGCACTTAATACTTTGAATGTACAAAAAATAGAATTAAAACAGTAAAAAATGACAAGCACATACAAATACATACACACACGAAAGTATTAGAAATTGCCGAGTAACCGAAAAATAAACACACCGTATCAGACGACCACGAGAGACCCGAAAAACGAAGAAGCTGAAGAAACAAAAAAAAACGAAAAAAAGGAGAACAAAAGTGCATCGAGGAGCAGTCGATACTGCAGAATACTAGAAAACGCCAACAGCGCATCATTAAAAATGCAAATCACAAACCTAACAGAAAAAAAAAACATTTCTTCCAATATTTATTTTTCAAATTCCCGTACCTCAAAGAGTTAACCCTTTCGTTACAGAGTGCTTTTCCGCGAGAGTGCTAACAAGGTAAGAAACAATCCCGGTGTGATCCAATATCTTTTACTGACTAATGACATAAGATAAACAATTAATTCTTCATTGAAGTTGCAATACCTATAATGCATGGAAAATAAAAACGTGTGGTATTTAAAGAATATCCAATTTTAAAATATGATCTATTAATTCTTCGGGTGAAATTCCGACGGGGGACTATTGTCACCGCTGGTATCCAGCCAGTGTTAGGCGGCTGGTGAATGTAAATATCGATAGTATCGAAAGGCTTAAATATTGTTCCACATTAAATATGAAATATTTAAAATACTTAGTCTTTCAGATTATTACGAGTAACATAAATGAAAAGCCTGTAAGCGTTTCTCGCGTCAACGAAGCAACGTACATACAACGAAGCGCCTATAAGCGCCAGCGGGCTCACCCTTCCGTCCCAAATCGCAAAATTAATACTTTTGTCCCAATATCCCATCCCAAAGCGTATTCCACGGCGGATTAAAGCGCGCCAGTTCAGGTAGGTACGTGCGCAAGTGCACGTGTACCCGAATTTGCATAATGCACCATCCGCCCGTATCGCTGGATGCATCGCGCGCATATCTCCGCACAGAGAGACGCGTGTATGCATGAGCACGTGCAGATCCGCGGAAGCACACTTTTCAGCGCCTGAGGAGAGACAATGTATAAATACCATTCTCCAGCGTCCTCTTCCCCCACCACTCTCTTTCGACCACCGAGACCAACTTCCGTTTCGTGGAGAGTTCCACGACTACCTGAAATTTTGAAAGCTCCTACGGACGAAGCCCAGGGCGATCGTCGGATCGGGCTTTTGCTTCCGCCTTTGTGGCCCGATGTGAAAAAGAGAGAGCTCCGGGACTATCTTTCGGATCTGTTCTACTTTCTTTTGTTCACGGTTGGCTTTACGGATTATTTTGCTGCGAAGCCTGGATGCAGGATGTTTGGGGGGATAGTTTGTTGGCTGTAGGTTCGAATGTCGCTCGGGGGATTGTCTCATTGGGCAGTTATGTAGGTCGGGAGTGAGAAAAGTAAAGCTCGGTATGAAGTTCTTCGGTATGAAGACTTTCGATCAGTAAATTTTTGAATTAAGTCTACCCGTCACGTCAAGGAAATTTTACCAAAATTGTCATTCATCGTGATATACTTTGGGATCCTGGAGGAAAGTCTTAACCCTCTATGAGCTCCTGTGACTTTGAGGTAACGCACGACACATATAAACTTCTATTCTTCAAAGTTAACTTTTTAACTTTGCCAAATATTATAATTTATCTTGTGAATATTATGAAATTCTTTAAAATTTAATGTTTAACATGTTCCGTGCCGCTTGGGGCGTATGCGACCACCCACTGAACTTTCCGTTCATGCTGCTTGCATTTCTCATGGCAAAACGAAGAATTTTATTATGAAAAATATATTGTATCATAATCATTTATCGTAAAGTGGGGCGTCTACACCCAATTATGGGTTTGTATTATTGAAAAATTGTAAGAAAAAAATTACAAACAAATTTATTTAATCGTAAAAGTGTGAGTCGTATGTGCCCCATGCAGCCTGAACAGAAAGTCTTCAAAAAATTATCCGACAGGGGTCGTGTTAAAAATCTGGTTTAATATATCATTTACAATAGTACTTTTATCGTTTTCCAATTATGCTGTCGTAAAACTGATCTTTGGATACCACGAAAAATTCGGACTATAGAGTTTGGAAATGACTCCTACAAAAATGCAAAATTATTATTTAACTAAGCAGTAGCAAAAATGTTTATTCAAATATAAAAGATGTAATATATAAAACCAAAATACACAAAACTCAACAAATATACCAAAAATTAGACTACGCTGTTTGGTAGATCACTCTTCGGTGTTAAACTCTGAAACCAGACGGCTCTGGTGAGCAAAATTTCTGCACCCCTGCCTCCCACTATCCCTTCTCGCGCTCGCAATCCTACAATACAGTAGCCTCGGAAAATAATTGAAGCAGAGTCCCAGACCAATTAATAGCAGATGTTATATCCGAAAAAGGTATTAAAAAAGTTTTGAAAGAAATTTAACCCTTTGCATTGGGATATCCTATCTGTGGGGACCTTGTAATTGTAGCATATCACTAGGTTCCCACTTTTGGGAGAATATTCCAGTTTATTGGTTACGGAAGATGAAGCTATTGCATCGCAATATTTTAATAAGTTATGTTTATAAGTAAGTAAATCGTGAAGTTTCGCAGAGTTGCCGATAAATAATATCAGAGGTGACTCACAGTGCAAGATGTTAAAACACGGCACTAGAAGGCACTGACCGAATGGCGGGAATATTTAAAGAAAACCATGAAAGTTAGTGTTACATTATTTAAGACTAGCTACTCGCTTTATGTCTAATATATTTAAATATACTATATAAGTACTTTGGAAAAAGAGAAATTCAGACTTGAAAAGAATAATCGTTTAAGTAATTTCTGTTTTCTAAAATAAACGTGGAGTATTTACTGCACTCCTGTTAATTCGAGGAATTGTTATAAATATCTTTAAACATTATTCACACCTTTTCTACCTTATTTTGCCAAACAGCGCCCAATTCGAGCTTGGGTAATTCCACATTTAACTCACCGATTAGCATTTTCTCGCATAAAAATGTGGCGGGAAAATTCAAATCGACTTCCACGTAAAACTTGCCAGCAGAAACAACGAGCAGGTATTTGCTTTTACGGAAATCCGCGGTAAATGCATTTAAGCCAATTACACGGTAAGCTTTCAGAATATATACGGGGGCGATAATTCCTTGATGAATCAGCCTTTGGAGTTGCCGGAAGTTCTCTGGCCTGCGGTCGATGAAAGTAAACTCCGCGAGTGGCTCCTAGAAGCTCCTAGCTGGACTTCTAATTATTAATTTGCGGACATGCAGAATACCTTGGTTAAGCACGAATATCGAGAGAATCGTTAAGATAAATTATTTACAACGCGTGTGTTCTATTGATGCAATGGCTTCTCCATTGGATGTAATCGGGACCGGACGTGTGCAATCTGCAGTTACAATTTGTCTGGGAATCTTGAATTCAAGTCGATGAATAATTTAACACTAAAAATACCTAGGCGGCCAAAATGGATTGTCCATTTTTTCTAAAACCTATACGGTACACATTCCTAAATTACTGAATCTTTTTTCATCTTTTCCCAAAGTATTTATCGAATGTTTTTAAATATAAAAGGTTTAACGCTGACAGTTTTGGTGTTAACGATAACGGCACTGATAAAACCGTAATCAGAAATAATTAGTACATAATAACCGATAATTGAAATTTATTTCAAATTAAATTTATTTTGGGTATAAGGCTGCAAAGCAGCTGTTAAATAATTTCCGAAAATTCCTCGGGTCAGCCACCTCGAAGATCAAACATCGCAGAGAACCCGATACCACAAAATTGATGCGGAAAACGATCCAGCATCCCCAAGGGTTCTATTAACCGCTTCGGACCAACTTGGACCTAACTCGGATAGTTCGCACAGCTAACTAACGCTAGTCAACGTTCTACGAGTAAATTTCCAACTGTAAATGGTTCACGTTATTCCCCAATGACATTTATTCGAATTTAAAAATATTGAAAGTTAGTGCTTCATTAATACTAGTATTTCCTATCATAGATTCTGAGTACAATTGTAAAAAATTTTGTAAATTATTTGGAAAGCTGGCAATAACCTTGATACTTAGGGGTGGTATTCAGAATATACTTAGTAGGTGGCAAAAGGTTATGAGATGTATACTTCCACAAATCAGACCCGCATTATTTTGCCTAGCCATCTTTTAATTGTCGGACTATACCTCATGACGAGTATCACTCCCTTTTGTAGAGCAAGGAATTAAAATTGGATATACGTGGGGACCAGGGATGTTCTTATCAGTCGGGTGAACCAAAGCAAACCACTTGTCAGGTGACTTCTTTCTATGTTCGAACCACACTTGCATACTTTATAGTTACTATAATTGCAACTCGAATACTTCTTCTCATTTTTCTCCATTTCAATAAAAATACTAGCAACTGCAAACATCGTGCAACTACAACCCCTACATCAGCCTTCGTCGAAATATTCCACTGATTGCCCACAAACTTTCTCAACTCTATTCCACACCTGTAAAAAGAAAAAAGAGCAAAACCCACATGGTTGTGCGCGGCCAGTCATTAGCTACACTCGACTCCAAGTGTGCTCGTAATTATGAGCACTCGTTTCGAGCGGCGTCGTCGGGAAAATTGGCAAGCGTCGCGAAAACGAAGGAAACGAGGAGAAACGTCGAGACGAGAGCTCCAGACTCTGATACTACATCGCGTTGCGATTGAAAAATTCTGATGAGTTTTCAGGCCCTCGTTTGTTATTCCGTTGGGCGAAGCGTTTTCCGATGGCACGGATAGATAGCGAGGTAATTACCGCTGAGAATTAATTCATTCCGGGGAAGAGAGGAGACGGTGTATTAATTTTGAGGGATTAAGAATTAGAGGAGGAGACGAAATAATTGAAACGATCGAATTATCGGAAAAAGGAGAATGGGAAAATTGTTATAGAGATGGATCCTCGAACCGCGTACAGTGGGGTACGTTAATTTGTTCGAGGGTAGTATTGCCGGTTTTAACCCCTTACAAGGGAACATCCCGAAGTGTAAATCACTCATTTATCGATCAAGATTAATCAGTGTTTATGATACAAATAAACAACAAAAGTGAATAATTAAATATTAACCCTTTGAGAACTAGCAACGCATATATGTGGCATGAGAAAAAATTTAATTCTAATTTATCGCCCCATATTTTCACGGTAAATGCTTAAAAATTGAAATAAAACCATAGAAATATGATTACGCAAATAGTAATTTATAATTTATATGCATTGATAGTCTGACTTTTAGATTTGAAAGTGCTTTTGGATCGTCAAATGAACGACTATTTTTTAATATTCAAAGATGTCTCCGCCCGCAAAGGGTTAAAGTACGTCCCTCGATTTGCAATGTTTCACTCTTGCGCGACTTTCACATGACAAAAAAATTTTTTTTACATTATTTCGATTATTTTGAATTATGCAATTTATGAATTAAAAGAGTATCATATTAATGAATGCATTCTTTTCAAAATTGGATTAAAAGTTACCTAAGTAACCCTTCCAAAAATTCAATTGCAAACGTGAAAGTCATGTTTTGTTTCATTTTTAATGAATTCTAGAAAATGAAAGAAAACATCTAACAAGAGAATATCCCAAAGTGTAAATCTCGGATTTTGATGGAATTTAAGTATGATATGGTTTTCTAGAAAATATTTTACACGTATTTTTTTTTAATTGGCAATCGTCCACTTTAAAAGGGATGAAACCCACCTCGAAACATGAGGTTACAAAAGTTATTTTTCGAATATCGCGGAAAATATTAGAGATAACGAAATTTGGTAGAAACTGGAAATTAACGCCTTTCAACGGCAAATCCGATGGGATAAACATTATTTTTTAAATCCATTTAAAAATATGTCCTTGCCGCAGATTTTTTTCATTTGACCTACGTAAATAGATTGGACTCTGAATATTTGTCAGTTAATAAAAATATGACTTTTTATGCACCCTTGGTTCATCATCATTTTTTCTTTCAAAATTGAGTTGCTGACATTATTTAAAAATATGAGTCAATTAATAATAAAATTAACTCTTGTGGATATTACGTTATACTTTCAAGCGGCATGAATTTCTCACACACACACACTTTCTGTTTTCACCCATAGGTGACACTGTTTTTTATTATTCATTCCCTCGTTATCAAATGTTCATAAAGAAACCAACTTCACGCCATTGGCCAAAAAATTCTGAAAACATATATGTAGAATGTGTGTTGGGTGTATGTTTGTACGTGCATGAGGATAATGATCGATCTAGCAAGGACAAAGAAAATTGTAACATTGGGCCTTACCAGGTTGTTATCCGCGATTTGTATTATTCAGATGTGGATGTGTGCGTGTGCAAGAGCGCCGAACGTTTAGGCGATCGAAAGGGCATTCGAAAAGAAGCGAGCTAAGAAAAGAGTCACAATCGACCATTTGATTTAAAAAAAAAAAAATAATTTACTACCCTTTCCCGAATTTTGCGGCCAGTTTTATGCACAAATCTCCATCGATCCTGAGGTATAGAACAACCCCTGAAAGCCATTGCCATTAATTTTTTTACCCCCTGTACATTTAAAATTTTTCTTGTCTCTTTTTTTATCCTACATATATGCCAGTGGCGCAAATCGATTAAATCCACCTATTCGCTTATCGGAGTGCCCTGTCTGTCAGCAGCTTCCTGTAATCACGATCTCGAAGCTCACATTTCTCCGATACCAATAAAAGTCGGCAGCTACTCAGCTCTCGGTGTACACCGTGTTCTTTAATATCGATGTACCTCGATGCGTAAAGAAAAAAATAAAGAAAAAAAAAATGGAAAATATAGTAGGAACATCGGCGAAGAGCATAGTCGGATCGTAGATGACGGGTGGAAGTTTGTCATTTCGACGGATCCGAAGGAAATTGAAAAACGAAGGTAAAGAGAAAAGGCACGAGATCCATCAATGTTCGATTGAAAAATTTCCGCTATGCCGTTTCTGCGTGGAGCCTGAAAGCTCCTGCTGGCGGGCTATTGGAAGCTCAGATAAAAGCGTCGTTACTTGACACAGCGTAAATTTGACGGCTCTGATAAATTTCACTCGGCCCATGATTCCGCCGCGAGGTTTTCAAACGTCGTCACGCACGGCTTTCCACGTTCGAACGTGGACCTCTCGTTCCGTCCTTTTTCTTCGTTTCTATTTTTCTTTTCGAGATCCTTTCTCAAACGATGTCCGCAGCTAGAGAGTCCTTTGTGATCGTTTTTCCACGACTGCTATAAATTGCGGAGAGGGATTGAATATATCGTAGAATATGCGGCCGAAACTTGGAAAATTGATAAATGTCTTTCTGTTGGCTGCTGAATGAAAATGTACCTACTCTAAGAACGAATTTGAAGTGCTACAGGGGTTCACTTTGTGGGATTAATATCTTCCTTTTAAATTATCTAGGAGAGTGACGATTTGTTTTGTAGCGGCACGATTTCGTATGCTGTAACCGATCTAGTGGCCGCCATTACTCTCACGTATCTATTCTAAGGATATAGAAAGAAGTCACTTGATAAGCGGTTTGTAGGGGTGTCGAGTGCCCAATATATCAGAGTCGGGTCGGAAGAAGTCGGGCGAGTTTGGGTCGTGCCGGAGGAAATCGAGCGGGTTCGGGACGGGCCGGAGGAAATCGAGTGGACTCGGATCGGCCCGAAGGATTCGGGCGGGCTCGAGTCGGGCCGAAGGAAATCGAGCGGGTACGGGTCGGGTCGGAGAAAATCGAGTGGACTCGGATCGGCCCGAAGGATTCGGGCGGACTCGAGTCCGGCCGAAGGAAATCGGGAGGGCTCAAGCGGCTACCCAACGCATACGACCTTCATGTAGCCCGACTGACTCGGGTCAAAATGGGAGAAGAAGTCAGGCCAGCTATTCAGTGAACACATTTCGGATCGAATCGCGGGTGCCATAGAGTGCGAGAGTTAGACCCAGCTAGCCCAACGTCTTTCGTTCTGACCCAAAAGCAGTCGGGCTACCGGAAGAACTGTATACACCGAGTACCCGCCCGAGTTCACCCGACATCTTCCGACCCAACCCAACTCCGATATATCAGGTACCAGCACAGCCCTAGTAAAGAAGCATGGTGAGACATTTTTTACCCCACTTTCATCATGATTATATAACTTAATTAATAAATATAAACTAACTTTATCAATTAAAACAAAAAGAAGAATTAAAAAATCTGAATTTCTGTGCCTCAAAGAGTTAACTAGTGAGCGATTAGCAATGTGTTAATTGGCCTACAACATGCAGTCTCTGCATAGTATTGAACTCGTTCCCTGCAGTGGTGGGGGATGTCCCCACCACGCGGTATTAACGTTCACCGCTGTACCCACTCTCCTGCTCGTATCAATGTACACGCTCAGGGTGCTCGTTCACTCGTCCTAATTCGCGACATTCCCTCGAGAATTGTATTCCCCGATGCGCGCAAACATCTCGGAGGCGCCTTTTCGAGGAGGAAGCAACCGAAGGTTCGCTTTTGGAAAGCTTTACCGGCGTTGCACAGTTACTATCTTTCAATTTCCTGAAAATCGATCGGCCACGCTCGGCTGCCTTTCTATTCATGAGGATGGCCCGAGCTGCCCCGTGAAACACGATTCTCCGATGCACTGGGTACGTGCCATAAGTTTATCATCCTTCCTCCCATCTGTGCCCCACGAACGACACCGTAGAACGTGCTCCACCGATTTCACCTATCCCTCTTTCGACTCAAGGATACGTGTTTTTCCTATTTTCCGCTTTCCGACGACCTTTATCCGTCAGGGAGAATAAATTCGATCGTCCGCTACGTCGAAAAATATCGACGGCTGATTTAACCCCGATTTATGTACGTTTATGATACATCTTGGAGTTTAACAGTTGGGTTTCGTTGGCGTTGCTTCCATCGATTTAACCAGCTAGCCGAGATTGCCGAGTACACTTATCATTCGCGAAAAGTCGGTACCATTGGCTACTCAAGTTGCAATTTTGTATTTGCAGAAATTGTTACATACGATCATCGGACACCGTCAAATGGTGCATAGACCTGTTACGAAACGAACACCACCTTGCCTTTGCGAGAGAATGTGTTAAACTCGCGAACATTAAATGTACAGGGTGTAAAAAAATTAATGGTCATGGCTTTAAGGGGTTGTTCTACACCTCTGGATCGATGGAGATTTGCGAAAAAACCGGCCGCAAAATTCGGGAAAGGGTAGCAAATTTTTTTTATTGGCTCATCGTATTCGTCTTGTTACGTAGGCAAAATGTCTGAGAGGAACCATGGGTCAGAAACGAACCGTTCTCTCACAAATGTTTACATGTTTACACGAAATTCAAACAAATAAATTCCTAATAAGTGTTTAATTTTTAACAAATAATGTAATCAATGCCGGATCGATAAAAATCAACTGGTTTCTGAGCTAAATATTCGAAGGAACGCCATTATTTTCTAGTGCTAATATTAATCTTTAATAAAACATCAAATGACCCGAATAAAAAGTCGAGCAAAAACCTCTCGACATGAAACGTGTAAAACATCGCAGTTATAGCAAACCTCAAAATGGTCTGTATCCACCGTCAAACAAAAGGGAAAAGGAGAAGCTTCAGAGACCAACGCAAACGGATTCCAATCGAATTTCCCGGAGCAAAGTGAGGACAGAAAAAGGGGGGATGGAATCCGTAACGTTTAATCCCGGGAAAGTGACAAAGCATCCAGAGTTGCCGGTAATTTCACCGTGAACATTTTTCTCCCTACCAAACGTTCAACGTGGTCTCTCGTTTCACCGAGGAAGCGCCGGGATTGAGGTCGAAAGAAGGTGGAATCGAGGAAGAGCAACGTGGAAATGGAATTTCCAAGGGGCGAAACCGAACGACGAGACGTCGCTTGAAGCTCAACCTGTTTAAGGAACGAAAGGGAGAAACGAAGGGGCGATGGGGTGTCAGGGATAACGAGGACGTTAATCACGCATTATCTATTCGTCTGGCCGGAAGGTACAAATGGGGAAGGGTTGCCGTAGAAACGGGGGACAAAAAGCCAAAGGCGGTTTCGAGACGCTTGGATAATGTCTATGTAATAACTGCGAGCCGGAGGGACAGTAATTGAGAAATTAAGTTTTAGGGGACTCAACGAGCAATTGATACTTGCGTGCGACGATGCTGCGCGGCGAGGGTGGCAGCATACGAAGGATTAAAATCGTGGAGTTGATAAGATAAAAAGATCATTTGATGCACTTTTTGAACGCGCACACCGTTGTATTTCTACTAGGAGAGAATATTTCGAGTAAATAAAGTGATGTTTGTTAACTATTCTGAAGTACTTGTGTTTATTTAAATCTATTCCGATTACTTTTGGGACAGAGAGTGTAGAACACATAATATAGAGCATAAACGGTGTATTTACAAGTGTCTCATAGAATTACCGATATCGTATTGGAAAATGAATAATAACGCTTCGATGCCCAGGATTAGCACTATTGCTAACGACGATATATCGACTTCCGGCACTAAAAGGATTAAAGTGCACGGTGCCTCTGTAAATTTGGCATATTGATCTGTTGAAGATTCTCCCATCATTTTTGTTGGAAAATATAATCACCAACCTCTTCAATTTTGAATTGTAATAGATTCAGTGCCATCTACAGACAGTTGTTTTTTTTTGTTCTCGTGTCACGCGTGCTTGGTAGCTTCCTCCATGCTGTTCTGTTCCGGTTTTGTAAATGGATATACCACAGAAACAATTGCCACCGCCGGGCGCATATGTGCGTCCATAGACTCCATCGATGGCTTTCGCAGAACGCATATATGCGCCCATAGCAGTCAAAGGGTTAAGAGAGGCTGAGCGAGTGGATTCCAAGAAACAAAATGGTGCGAATAGGCGGTTGGAAGCGAGAAGCTCCGCCGCCGAGATGCCAACTGACGTGGGTCGATCTGTACTTACGTTTTCCTTGTCCCATAAAAGTAATTGTTTGATCGCCCTCACCCTCATTGCTCTGTGCTCTGTGCTCTGTGCTCTGTGCTCTGTGCTCTGTGCTCTCGTCACTTCCGAATCTCTCATTATCTATCTAAATTCAAAGACCTAAGCGCACTTCGCTATATTTTTACTCGTTAAGTACTTGCGAGTTAATTTCTGTTTTAGTTTAATTTTGCGTTCGATGTATTGTGTTATTGTTTTATTTATTGTTTTATCGTGTTATTTAATAAAGTACTGTACAGAAACAGATCTCCCCATTGATCTGTCGTCATTATTCAAATATCAAACTTTCCCTCTCGATGTTCACTTCCAACGTCCGCCCAGTTTGACATGCAGATAATTTCTAGCATAGAAGAAGGATCAGGGAGATAACGACAATCAGATTCATCGTCCGCTACGCGAAACTCGGAGGGAGCCAGACCGTCCGAGTTCCGTATAATTTATTTTGAATGGGTTTTATCGCACGAGAGCGAACCGGACGCGATTAAATATGAATAAACTTTTATAGAGTCAGCCGTGTCCGTTTCCGCGACAAATATTGCTACCGAGGTGGATGCACAGCTTGCAAAAAAAATTCAACCACGTGCTCTATGGCTTGTCTGTGAATAACCGTGGATTTTAAATTCGCGCCACGCCTCGCTGACACGTCTCTATTTTACGAATTAAATCGCATCGTCGAGCTGTCGCGTTGAAAGAGGAAGATTAATTAGATCTGACGAGAGAAGTCTTCGGAGAGAAGCGGACTTTGGCTGTTTTGCGAATGAAAACGCGGTAGAGAGTTTGATCTTTTGGGGACTGATGTAATTCAACTGAATGTTATTCAATTGCGGCGGCAATGTTTTCGTATAATTGACAATTCTTTGAAGAATTTTATCGCTTAACGCTAGAACTACCGATGTTAGGGTGTTTTACTGTAGTAAAAGAAACTAGTATAGGGTCTTTCTTTAAGAGGTACAGAACTTTAAAATGAAATAAATATAAAAATGATGGTCTGGGTTATGGTTGTGGTTTTATTGAAATAAAAACAATACGCCATTTGTATTAAAAAATTATTCTTGGAATATGGGAGCCGTGACTGGACCGAACAAAGCGCAATCTCAAAGTCCAATTTTTGACCACACGAAATTATGCGCTCAAACACAAATGGCATAATATTATGATTTAAATAAAACCAAAACCATGACCATAACTATATATTTTATGCGTTTTATACCATTTTAAAGTTCTATACTTCTAAAAAAAACATTCATATTCCAATATGTCAAATAAGTGTAATGTACCGATCCACTCATCTATTACTAGTACATATATAAGGTAACTTTAGCAAATACCTTGTAACCAGAAATATTATGTACCGCAGCGACACCATCGCTCACCATCATCCTTCTTCATCCCTGACTCATCGCTCCAAGTCCAAAAATCCTTACATTCTTGATTTGACCTTTCAACTCCCTAACGCCGTCATCCTACTCCCACTCTGTTCCCGAAAACCTTTAAAAACCCTGAGCTTCTTTAGACTGGGGTTCAACTCCGCACAATTCAGTTCAGTTTATTTCTCTGCCCACAATCAGCTCAGCTCTGTTAATTCATATCAAGTTCACAAGTCATTGCTAATTCTAATTCGAAATCTTACAAGTTCAATAATCATTTGAACGCCAAAATCCCATTATTCTCGTACTCTCCTAATATTCATCAACATCACTGTATCGCTGTTCTAGAAGACAACGTTTAAGGCTAGAACTACAGCTGTTAAATTTATTATATTCTAATATGTTAAATAAGTAATTTGGAAAAAGGGAAATCACGAGGTGGAAAAGATGATTGATTTGGTAAACTGTGCATTAGAAAATCAACGTAGAATAGTTGCTCCATGACTGTCCTATAAACTTGGTGAACTTTTGAAAAAAATTCGAAACGAGTCACTTTGACTTGCTTGGTAGTTCTAGTGTTATATATATCGCACAATCGAAAGCAAAATGTTCTACTATTTCGGTGGATCTAGTTAAACTTTAAGGTAAAAGGTGCATGAATTTGCAGCTGATTATTGTCCGTCTAATTCTGGGTCGTTTCTATGATAGTTGGCAACAGTCGCTTGTATCCAGAAAGTTTTTTTTATTGCTGTAAGTAATATAAAAATGTATAGGGCTATTCCGCACGGTTCAGAAAATAACCGTAGGATATATTGTCATAAAAATTTATGAAGTATTCCACAATGCATTCCATAATATTGAAACTTTTATGGCGAGTAAAAATGGCGCAACGTTCGAGAACGGTGTTGCTTCTCGTTCCTCAGTCGGAGAGCTTTAATCGTGACGATCTTTAACCCTTTCGATATTTACGTCGAATATATACGTCGATATAATGACGATGAAATCAAAATTTTAATTTAGGGAATAATATTAATGAGGAATTTTCAAAATGTTGAAATAGAAAATTTATCGTAGGCGTACCGTTCAGTATTTAACACTAGATCTGACATGGTGGTCAAAATGACTCGCAATAAATTTTTTGAAATTGCTAACGCTGTTTCTTTTTCAATTTTCTACGTCTGCCTTAAAGACAGTGGGCAATTGAATCGATCAAGTCTTTTGCCACTTTAATGTATTTCATTGGGACATATTTATTTGATAATTCTAAATATATCAAATTAAACGTCGGTAGATATAGCGTTAAAGTGTAGCAAAAGTGGGTGAAAAAAATAGAATATCAACCGAATTCTTAAATATTCCAAATTTTGAAGTTTTACGAAGACATTAAAAAGTTCTAGACGTAAGAAATTCCTGCGATAAAGGTACATTAATTATCTGTGAAATTTTATTTTAACTTGTTTCAATTATTTACTTCCTTCTTGCCAGTGCGCTTCAACGAAATTGCTGTCTCTGGATTACACCCTTCCAAACTCCCCTCTAAAGAGATTACCTCCTACAACACCCTACATGCTATCGCGTAAACAAACAATAAATAAAAGATCATAGTCGCAGAAACAGTCCGATAAACCCTGCACTATCCGATTAATCCCGTAGAAACTCGATCTCTCGAAATAATTGCAAGACACGTTATACTCGGGGGATTTCATCCCCCGAACGCTCAAGGATTCCGTTTTATCAACTCGAGGTGCGCGGTTGAATAAACCCCTTCATGCACATATTCCGTTTACCTCGCTTGGCTGATCACATCCTTCGATGGCATATCGTGAACAATAATGCGATGCCTTTGTAGCGTGTCTCTCGGAAACTGTTTATGGTCGTTATGGGGATACAGCTACCCCCTTCAGGACACTCATCTTTTTATTTTCCAATGGAATTTTTCCTGAGATAGTTGAGTCCAAGCCAAAAAAGACTTTTGAAATATACAGGATGAGGCAATAACTATGTCTACCTTGAATACTACCATTATTTGTTTGAAACTTTGCACTCTGAATTAAATTTCAATTTTGTTACCAGTAGCTCCTAACGCATTTAACACTTTCCCGACCGGAATTTTTTAACATCCTACCCACTTCTGACCAGTTACTTAGCTTTAAATATCTTGTAATGTACCGACCCTCCGCTTATTTAACATATAAGATAACTATAAGAATATTTTATAAGCGCAAATATTTTGTACGCAGCTAAACTAACTTCCGTCATCACCTCTGACTGACTACTCCAAACCCAGACCTCCTAGTTTTCCATCCCGACCTTTCAACTCCCTAGTACCGTCACCATTCTTACTCATCCCTGAAAACCTCGTTGTAAGTCCGAAATCCTACCTCTTACTTTGACCTTCGCCTTGCATCCATCATTATCACTACTCCCACTTCTTCTCCTCTCGCTTAAAAACCCCGTATTCCCTGCCTACAAGTTCATTCAGTTCACTTAGATCATTCTTTTCACTAACTCTGATATACGCCGAATCGCTGCCCGAACACTGTCCGAACAAGTCACGAAATAAAAGTCCTAAAAGTTATAAGTTTTCTTATTTGGCGGACCTTAAGTGCGGATCCCTCAATCCGCTATTACAATCTTCCTGATATCGATGTCCCTGGGAAAATTAGAAATTCTCGTCATAGAATCGTTGACGCAGTAAATCGCAATGCTAAAATAAGAATTTATTAATTGTCATGGCAACCGATTAATAAGTTAGAAGTCCAAAAGCGTTGAATCCAAAAAGCCTACTAACAGGTTACCGGTCGGTAAAGTGGTAATGGTAGGTTTACGGAAGCCGTCAACTTGACCCAAACTCATAGAGATATGTTACAGTAGATATTTCACATGGATTTTATAATATACAAATTACTTAAATGTTTTACTACTTTGCCGCCTGAACAATCTATTTTCAAAGTCTTTATTTAATATATTGCAGTGTAACAGATTTCACGTCTGTGAATCTAGTGTTCATAGGTTTTTCGAGCTCACCGCTTTTAGACTTATTAATTGATTGCCACGGAAATTAATAAATTGTTATTTGTCATTGCTGTTTACTGTGCCGAGAACTCCGTGACGAGAATTTGTCATTTTCGCAGAGATATCAATATCTAATTGTAAGAAGTATTTGCGGCCATGTGTCCGGTCAGAAGTGGATAGGATGTTAAAAAATTCCAGTCGGAAAAGTGTTAAATGTTTTGTTTGAAATTGAGTGGAACTGAAAAATAGGGCAATGTAAGTAAATAAAGTGAGAAATAAATTTAATGAAATGTCAGCTGTATTTGTACTATTTCTGTATCTTGTAATGTGCAAGTGAACGATATTTTTTGAAAAAATTTCTCTTAACGTTAACACGTTGAATTGATATTTCGCCCTGTTTATTATTTCTATTGATGAGACTTTTCAATCGTAAAGCAGAAACCTTAAAGACACAAAATGTTAACATTTATTAATTTGGACTTGGAAAAATGTCGAGTAAGACTTGACAATGAGGTACAAACTAATGTCGAGTTACACCTGCCACAGGAGCACAAGACTTGGTGCATACCTACAGTCCGAAAACTAGAAGATGGCTCCGGAAGTGCAGAACCTCTCGTTTTCCATTACCTATTCCCGCCATTTTATTTTTTAAATTTCTAAAATCAGTCTCCTAAAATAAATACACCACAGACATTTACTTTAGGGGGCTGGCTTTAGGGATACCAAAAAAAAATGGCGAAAATAAGCGGTTGAAAGTGAGAGGCTCGGCCGCTCCCTAGCCATCTTTCAGTTGTCAGACTATAAGTACAAAACCTACACAAAGTTTCCACGTCTGACAGTCTAAATCAAAAATAGTGGCGCGACGATACATCGCGACAAATCTCTTTCGCACGATACACATTACGGTACGGGGTAAAAAAGTAACCTGTACAGTCGGAGAAATTGAATACGACATCCTAAGCATTGGCAGAAGAGAAGTCTTACCTCACTAAGCTTAGTAAGGTGAACAATGCTGCATCAAAGATAAGCGTAAGTATCATGTATCTAAGTTAAGTGGAAGAAACCTCCTCATCTTTCAGCGTCTAGTCTACCACCTTCAATCTCCCTTACTAAGCACCCTGTTGACCTCATTGCCCTCATTTTCATTTGCCACATCTCAAAAAGGTACTTCGAAATTCATCCTCAGATTTCAGTTATCCTAATTAATTTAATGCTCTGTTTAAACATTCGCTAAATTAGCCAGCAAAATTAAATTCTCCAATTACGTTAACGATCAAAGTGCTCCGATGCTTCGAGATACAGTATAGAAAAAACTAAAAGACAGACAATCCGGAATAATAAAAACAGTTAACGAATTTCACGGCAAATTTGACGCAACTCCGTATAAATCCTCCAATCGAAAGCAGGAAACTCGGAGATCGGAAGGCGAGTGGAAAAAACAAAGTGACATCGGTGGAGAGAAGGGTGAAGCGGGAGAATAAAATAGTAAAAAAAGCGAGAGATAGAAGGAGAAGGAGAAGAAGGGTTTCCCATCCAGTTGATTATTTAAATAGCTTCCGTTTGCGAGGAGAAGGAGGCGGAGAGGAGGACTAGAACTCGGAGGGAAGGCAAGAGAGTTAAAAGCAACCAGATAAGATGAGAAAGAGAGAGAAAAGCAAAGAGTGAAAGAGAGTACAATAAAAAGTAGAAATAATGTGAGAATCAGAAAAAGAAGAAGTGACAAGCGAAGAGAGATAAAGCCAGAGATAGCTAAAGGGAGCCAGAAGACCAAAAAAGGAGAAATCCAGAAGATAGTCCCTGAAAGGACAGAGATAGAAATAGAACGAACCAAATTGAAGGAACGAGAATGAAAGAGACACAGAGATAGTAAACCAGGCAGAGTAAGGAAAAGAGAGGGATTTGGGAGAAAGGGACAACGACGGAAGTGCTTTATTTTCTTTCAGCCTCTGCGAAGGAAGAGAGGATTCGCAGTCGTGCTCGTACACCATATGTGTGTCGGTCTGAACTCTTCGGTTGTAATTTGTACACGTATCGGGGGTCTTCCGTAATCCACGCGAAGCCGGTGAAACGTGACCCCTGGTTCCGATTTTTGTTCCAGGACCATACGCTCGAAAGGTAGAGAGATGGGGAGATAAAAAAGGTAATGTAAACCGACTCGTGGACGGTCGACGTTCGTGTGAAATAGTAATGGCTGCTTTCGACGAATTGGGAATTCGATGGGACATTTATTAGGTGAAGAAGCAAAAATCTTCGGCGACGAATCCAATTGAAATTGTATTAGATTGGTGCAAAAATAATTGCGGTTTCTATTATTAAAAGTTTGAAATATTGATTTGAAGTTAGTTTTCTTGGTACTAAATATCAACATATAGTACCTCTGCAATCTCTCGAGACGATTTGCGTGGATCTTCTTCGACAATGGCCTACATAAGTGTACCACCGGTGATTCAGTCCGCCCGATGGGACAGACATGAATGCACCACCATAGCCACTGCGCTATTAATGCTTTTGAAAGAAAGGTTAAAATTCTAGATTATAAAGACCATACAATCAGCTATTTATTTAATTATCCCAATCCTGTTCTTTAACATCGACATATTTCTGCGCAGAAACATTGAAGGTCACAAAATGAACATACTGTATTAAAATCATGCAAGAGTGGCAAATAATGGGCGAGTTTCAGCCCAAAATGTGTCCCAGAAATCGGTTTTTGATTATTCCGACCGTGATGTACCGTACTCAAAAAATCTGAAAGAATTAGGGTATAACAATGATAACATTAAGCAACTACGGTAAAAAGGAAAAAGTTGTACTCGGAAGATTTCAATACGAAATCGGTGTTTAAAAATTTTTTTCTTGGTTTTTCTTTTTTCGTGAGTGGAACTTGCAAAGGAAAAATCTGAAAAAGATCCCTAAAGTGTAAATTCATGTTTAGAATGTGTCAGAATTTTTTTGGAATTTTTGTACCCCATTAATTGGGGGAAATGAGGCAAAAATCGATTTTTCGATTTTACCCTATAACTACCCTCCCGGTGAAGGTATCGGATTAAAAATTTGTGTACAATGGTTTTTCATGATCACCTATCGAATGACCCATCGTCGAATAAAATCGGCTCAAGGGCACTTTTGACCCCCTTATCCTGCTAGACCATTTCATGTTACGTTCAAATTGCAATATTTATGAATTTTCTAACATATTTGATATTTAAGTATTGACGTTGGAAAAATAAAGGTCTGCTGACTACCTATAAGTATCATCAAAGTTTCTGATTTATAAAAATGATTTTTTTAGAAAAAGTTTCACTTCAGTAGAAATGTTGAAGCTGGCGAATTACCGGTGACGTTCGACGTGTTAATGTGTCATTTTTTAACCCTCTATAGTCCAAATTTGTGTGGTATCCAAAGAAGTTTCACTATAGTATAAGAAGAAAATGATAAAAGTAGTATTTTAAATAATGGATTAAATCTGAATTTTAAATATTGAATTCTAAAGAATTTCATGATTTTTACGAGGTAAATTATGTTTTTGGCAAAGTTGAAAATTTGTGTTTGAAGAATAGATAGTTCCTTGCGTTACCTTAAAGTTACAGTTAATTATCGACTTTTGGAAATCAACAATAATTTTGCATTTTAACACAAATATCTTGCTGTACCTATAATTCTTCCTAGTCTTACGTAAAAATAAATAATCAACGGTAGTCAATTTTCTGAGACTATATTTCCTTATCTGACGAAAAATTAGTAAAATAATTCGGAGCGCGATTCATGTTACTTGAATCATCAAAATTGCGTAACCCTTATGATTGCAAATAATTGAGACTTCAATTTAACGATATTAACAAGAGATACAAGTGAATGTCATTGTTTAGAAATGGCTTAGACTGAGACGCGGGATAAGCTAACCTTAGAAACTTAATATAGACCTAATTGAAGTCTGTAGAGTCCCAGCACAGATCCAATTTAGCTTCATAAGCGATTTAATGCAGTTGTAACTCGGATCTATCGCTCTTAATTCAGTGCCACCACGAATGTAACCTACCAGTTTGATTTAAATCAGAACTACGTTTCGCCTAATCCATGTGGCTTGATCGGGTTTGTAACTTCCATTGTCATATCTTCGACAAAGTTATCGTTCAAATTCAAAAGGAATACGGTTGCTTTTCTGAACAAAGGAGTGTTGTTCAATTAGAACAACTCGATTTTTTTAAGTTAGCTAAACTTTGATATTCGATAACTGTCAAAGGCAGGTATGCAGTTAATTCTTCAACGTGTGTATCGTCTGAGTAGAATCAATGATTATAAGTCTGGCATGGGACAATGATGAATGTAGAGGCTGCAGCTTAACGACTGGGAGGCTTAAATAGTAGGCTTACATCCTAATTTCTATCACTTTTGAATGGATTTTCCTAAACTACCATTTAATATATGGCCTAGAACCGTAAAAGCTAAACGAAATTGCACCGATGACAGTAGTTTGAGTCAAAGACACGATTCGGCAAATGTCTGACTGCAGGATAACATAACTCTACTAGAACCAAGTTACGAGAGCAACTGCAGCACGAGAAGAGACCACCTTTATCAAGCGCCAATAGCAATTTCAAATTTCATTGAAATGTTACAATTCTCACAAAAAATCCTCATTTCTCCCGTCACAAGTCGCTTGCAGAAGTGTAGCGATGCTAACAGAACCTACTTTGAATAATAAATGCACCTTTACGAAACAATTTCAACCGACGTTCAATATTCTTATGAAACTCGATATTTCATTTGCCTGAACAATAATTAGCATACGAATAAACAACTCGATTCGTAAATAAGTAATTCAGCTCAATAATGAAATATGCAAATTTAAACTTGGTGTTTCATGCATTGTACAACCGCGGATAATTGTGATAACGAAATACGGGAAGTTGCAATTTACCTCGGATGCAGGGCGCAGCCACGCTGCACTGTCGGGTAACTGGTAGATGGCGGTGGCGGCGGAGTGCAGTATGCCGGCGGTACTGCTGGTTCATGTCTGTGGGAATGATTGTGCTGATGATTATGCGAATGGCTCAAGGAACCTTGCAGACTCCCGGGCAGGTGGCGATGTGACGTTGACTGCTCGCTGAAACATAAGAAACATCGGATCGTTAATAATGTCACAAAAATTATTAACACTTTTTAGATAAATATAACCAGTGCAATTCATTTATTGAAAGAGAATAACAGAATAGGACTTTTTCTAGAATTCAATGCGTCATTTCTCCGTAGGTAACGTTTGTCCTGCTAGATGGCGGGTAATTTGAAAAAGTACGTTGGAAACCGGAAATCGCGTCAACAACTACGGTAGTCAACTAAACAACTTATCGACTGCCGTTCATAGGTCAGAAGGTAAAGCAGAGAGCTGTAGGGGAAATATTGCTTAAAAAACGTCTGCACCTGGTACAGACGAATTTTAACTCGTGCAGATAAAGCAAAATATGCGGCTAACGAAAAGATGGATACAAATGAGGATTTCCGCTGTGCCATTTAAATATTTAGCAAATTCTTCTAATATTAATTCTCCACCTGACTTGTAAATCACTTGTAACGGAATACCTTTCCCTTCAAACTTCAATAGAACGTATTTTCACTTGTAAAAAATACATGTCATAAATATGTATCAGAATATGTAGTTGAACATAAAAAAATGTATAAATACAGGCTTTACGTAATAATGCCTTTTATTTCTACAATTCTAGAATTCATGACGTACGAAGTATTAAATTACAGAACAGAAAGATAACATATATATTGAAACGTTGCATTTCGTAACAATTATACTAACATCCGAGAAGCGTAAGAACAACGTTACATAATCTTTAACATACCGTAAAAAAACATGGTATTTTGTGTCTGTAAACAATGTTTCGTTTTGTTTCTTCCGCGAGCTATTTACCTCCCACTTTTTTAACGATACTCTTCTGTTTTCACACCTGCCAATAATTATGCACGGAAGAATGCTCGTTACATCCGGTTACGCCATGCGCTCCCACCTGGAGTCCACCAAACCCATAAATTCCCACGAAACCGTATTTTCTACCGTGCCCGTCCATGCACCAGATTTGGCATAAACTCAACCTGAGATTTTACGGTTTCCCAGGCGTTCATCTACGACTAAATAACGTAACAAAATAAGAATCAATACAACTAAGAAGACAACATTATTAAGACCGAGAAAATTGGCAGAAGTTTTTATTTAAAATCTCTCATCATGGCGAGAATTTCCCAATAAAAAGAAAAGAAAGCATCAACGACTTAAAAAAGTATCGAATGAATGAATAAAATAATTTTATTTAAAAGTTTCCTGAAATTCTTCAATATCTCTAAAGAGTTCAAATAAATGCAAACATCAACATCACGATATTTCTGCAACCCAATTATTTTACATCCACTCAAAAGCGTTTTCCAGTTTACCAAACACATTCCATTGTTATTTCGATTCTCATCAACAAACAAATATTACCTACAGCAGGTTTGAACCTCTTGAAAAACCAACGTAGTACACTGAACTTACGGAACAACTGCGATACCGCAAACTGGACTTGAACGCAGGATAGAAGCAATAAAAACGATTCAGTGCCACCAACCACGAAACTACGCTGTTCAAGATCGCGTGAACGTGAATAGAAAGTGCATCAGGTGGCGTGCACTCGGTTGCAGCAACACAATTCCACTGGGCAAACGATTTTATCTACTGTCCCCGAGTAAAACCGAGTGTGAGACCGGAAATATTGAAAGCACTGACTAAAGACTCCTTTGCGGCGGTTATGCTCTTATCTGGTACCAAACTGAACCTCCGTCGACACGCATACCGAGTTCCGAAGATAAACGGGAAATTACATGGAATTACTCCCGTGTTATTTGTATACCATCTGAGCGCTAGATAACAATACAAATAGATCTAAACGCAATATTCCGGTAGAACATACAGGATGTAACACGTAAGATTATTAGCAGACTGAAGATTTTTGTGCATTTATGACAAATTGAATGCTGCTGAGATAGACAGAAGGCATGAAGAATAAAAAAAATGTCTGAATATATCCAAATTATGGGATTCTTCTAACAAGGTAGTGAATGAGATCTCTATAAGTCGCCAACGCGATGATGTCACTTTGTTCGAGGTACGCGGTAGGGGGAGACTGTCCTATTCGCACCATATCCGCCCTTGATAACTCACCTCGGGGAATGACAACTGACAACCAAACTCTTATTTCGTCGTTAACCCTTTGCGGACAGAGACATTTATGAATATTAAAAGATAACCATTTATTCGGCGATCTAAAGCTACTTTTTTATCAGAAAGTTATTCTGTCAATGTATATATATTATTTATTACTACTCGTGTAATCATATACCAGCTGTTATATTTCGATTTTTTGACTCTAACTGTATACAAGTGCGGCAAGAAACTATAATTAAATTTTTTCTCAGACCACATATATGCGTCGCTAGTCCAGATAAGTTAGGTTAGCGCCGGACTAGAAGCAATCTTAATGAATTATATCTCAAAAAATTGCTTGCAATTTGCTCATCAAGAATATAAAATTGTTCACTCGGCGCCGATTATCAAAAAAAAAGTTATCAAACAATTTCGTAACAAACACTATTTTGACGATTTCTAAGTTATCCGAGTACGAACGGGATCCTTTCTGAGCTCAAAAGATTGCGATTAGTTTGGTCATCACTACTCCACCTTTATATTTGCGTTTTATTAACGTTTTTTGAGTTAAAACTAATACTTAAATTTTCGATATTTTAAGGCCTGGGAAGACGACAGTACCGCCGCTAGTTTTGAAACATGGAAATAACACCCAGTAAAAGCAGTCCTCAATCCAAATCGGAAATAACAGTTCCGAATTTCGAAATTTTAATTAAAACAACGTTAATAAAACGCGAAGAAAAAGGTGGGGCAGTGATGAGCAAACTAATCGCAATCTTTTGAGCCCAGAAAGAATCCCGTTCGTACTCGGATAACTTACAGGGAAGGTATTCGAAGTGGGGACTCACGGATTCGAATGAAATTTTGTTGGTTTGTAGAGTGATCCAAGACGAAAATAATGGTATATTCCATTCGTGCCCAATCGCCCTTTCAGGGCATGAAATTTAACCTCAACTTCTTTCTCTGAGCCAATAATAGATGGCTCTATGTCGCCAACGCAGCGAAGTTATTTGGTTTGAGGTAGGCGGTAGAGAAACTGTCCTATTCCCATCATATCTGCCCTTGAAAGCTGAACTCGGCTATTGAAAACCGAAAACTAAACTTTTATTTCATCGTTAAACGCCTTTTCTGTCAATTACGCTTCAGAATTGAAAATGCGTCAGAACGAGAAATGGCTCTATCCGTCGAACGAAGCAAGTGACTTCTTTTCGTGAGCTAATAATACTTGAGTTTTTATTTCTAAGCTACACTTGCTAACCCTTTATGATACAATAACGACTGCCCCTACCACGTAATTCGTGCTATAAAGAGTTTCAAAGTTTTTGAAAAACTATTAAACTAAAAACAACATTGGTATACCTATACGGTAAAATTATTTTTATATTATCAATGTTACCTTAAGTTCTAAGCTACATGAGAAATCAGAGATAGATCGTTATGTCAGCAATCAATTCCGAGTTATTGCGCACTCAGTCAGGAAAAAAAATCGTACTTGAAACTTGCATAAACATCCGGAGTGTAATTGCCAGCTTAACGTTTTACGGATAAGTTACAGTTTTGCTTCAATTTACATTTTTTCGTTGAGATTAACCGATTGAAGTGTGGCATGCAGGCAATTTCAATGGGTACCAACTAAATAATTGGCGGGCCGCAAATAAATAGCAGACGGGCCCCAATCAAATGATTGGCGGACCGGATGCGGCCTGTGAATTACTCATTGTTATACTATACAATTTCAGAGATATATAACTGGCAAATTTCCCGTCAACATTTTTCCAATTTAATTATACAACATAATAATTTATTACACAAATCCAATAGTTTGGCACGGACACCACAATAATCTCAATAAAATTTGAATGTTACACAAGTAAATAATTTTCACACAATAATAAAATGACAAAAAAATATATTTGTACTGGGTATAAGTTGCTTGTAGATTATAATTTAAATGCATATACTTTGTCCTATTAAAATTAAATAGGACGCTTCAATCTATCAACTCTTTAGCTCCCATTATCACACTAGATTCAAATTTCATGCATCTTCCCCTGTTTGCTATGATTCAAGACCTACATTCCTTTGCAAATTCTGTAATAATCTACCGAAATCTCTGCATTTCCTCTCAGAATACCTAGAATATTGATTCTTCAGAGTTAAATTACGCAGAAATCTGAATATTAATACTAGATTTAGGGATATTGATAAAATCATTTTCGTTCTTTGTCCTAAAGTTTATTTTATGATCTCTCGATTAATTATGTACAAAAACGACAAGAATATACCTTTTTTTGATATGAAGTTTGATTTTGTGATTGTCATAATAATAACACTCATTTTCGAATTTTTGTGTAAATTTTGATTAAGTCTAACACATTCAAAAATACCGCGAGATCAGAGTGGCGTTTTTACGTCCACGCATGCTCATTTAGATAAATTTAAAAACAACATGGGAACGTATTCAGAAGAGCAAGGAGAACGATTTCATCAGGACATTATGAACTTCGAACAACGTTATCAAGGTCAATACAATGAAAATATGATGATATGATTAAGAGAAAGTACTTATGAACATAAAAGAAAAAGTAAAAACGTGCATTTTTAAATTATTTTCCACTTTTTTGTAAGCTATTTTGATAGTAAAACTTAATAAAAATGATGAACATATTTATTTGTATGGTTTCACCTTCAATTAAAAATTAAAACCACATATTTAGAAAAAAATCGTTCAAACGGTCTTCTAGATACAAAAGCAAACTTTTTCATGCCATATATTTTTTTTTCGTCTAATTACGACCTAAACTATCGAAATTTTATACTTTAAAGTCAAAGTCAAATTTTGTGTTGACCCGTGTTATATATCTATTTTTACTGAAGTGAGTCAATTTGATAATTGCAGTTTTCTGCAAAGAAAATAGTTCTAAATCAATTTAACTGAAGGATTTTTTAAATAACTTCGTAAAATGTTCTAAGAAATGGTCTTGATTTAATAAAACTACTCTTATGTACATCTGTTTACTTAATTCTCCTAAAAACTGCCCGGAAATCGAGAAAGGCAGAGTAGACTCATCCATGAAGTTCTAAATGCCACAGAAAACTGCGTGGAGTCCAGCTCAACGTAGGAGTGTAAAAGGTTAAACATTTTTAACAGAAATATTGAAAAATTGAATGTAGTAACAAATTTATGGTTATAAGTCACAAGAAATTTTATTGAATTGAATAGCGTCGATCACCGACGACCTCCATAGCATTCCATGTGTTAATTGTGCAACTTTTCGCAGAAATAGATTTCATCTCGGAAGGTGGAAACGGTTAAAACAAAAGAATCGTGTACCTCGTTGATGGGCACGTGCTAATAGGATTATTAACGTCTAGAATTAGTAATGTTGATAATTTCTGTAAACTAACAGCGCACAAGTATATTCGGAATATTCGTAAGCAGATTGTAGAGCTAGTATAAATAATAAGATTTTAATTCGTAAAATGTAATTCTTGAAATTTATAAAAAAATCTCTAAAACTTCTTTCTCTGCTTTTTAAATTAAAAGATGCATGGAGCGTTTAATGCAGCTAAACAAACAATTTATTTGTATTGTCAAACCTGAAAAAACGGTTAAAAGTTTTTCATACATTTTTTAATGAAATTGAAATATAAATCTCTTAAGGCAAGAATTCCGAACGCCAAGTTTTTCGAAGCTGCCTGAAATCTGCCTGCAACTGGATACTGCATCCGTTCCTAAATAAGCTAGCTTCTTTTTTCAAAAAAGATCACCCGCCTAACTCTTTGCCCTCACGCTTCTCATGTTGCCAGCTGCCACTAAACTACACAATTTTTTTTCCAAATTGTTACAACTTCCACAAATAACATTGTTATCTTCAAAATTCAACGTAACTATTGAAAACTATATTTGTTCTCGGCATCCCTATCAAGATCTGCACTGATTGTGTAATACCCCGGCGCTCTGTAATTAATTATTATTAATTGTATTCTCGTAACCAACAATTATACAATCACTGCAAAGTGCAAGACAATGGTGCTCCTTTTTTGTTCGGTTCGTTAAACATTCATGATGGGAGCTCCTCCTCTGTCTCCGTGGTCCTGTTTCACCACTTCCTTCCATGCTTCTATCTTTCTCTCTTTCTACTTCACTTTCTTTATCTTTTTCTGTCTCTCTCCACCTTCTCCTTTCGTCCTCCTCCTTTCTCTCGCCGACCGTTACATTTTTTCCTCCTTTAATACCGTACCTCTCTCCTTTTTTCTCTAAAGTCCTCTTATTATCTCTCTACGTCTCTATTGGCCCTCTGACTCCTCTTTTTCCTTAATTCCCACCTACTGTCTCTCCATTTTCCCTCTCTCTATCACGTCTTCCTGCTTTATCCCGCACTTTGAACCTCCCGTTGATTGTCCTTTTCCCACTCTTTTCCTCCGAGTCTCCCGGTAGTTGGAAATTACCTCGAGAACAGGAAGGTTCTGGTATACAGAGACAGTTCAAATTTTCTGTCTTAAGTACACCGAAACGACACAAGGGCTGTAATATCTTCTTGGCAAAGTCACGCCACGAAGTTTCATTTTCCCCTTCTTTCTTTCCTCATTAGCGACGTTATGCGAACGGAAGCCACGCTTTCGGCGCATCTCGCTTGTAGCGACATCGCGCGGATTTATTCTCCTTTGCGTAATTAACCTCATTGTTGCTTTCGATCTCGATAAGGATTACGGCAGAAGTTTAATTGAAAAGTTGTCCAAGGAACAGTTAGCATGCGCCGAACGAGCAGGGGAGTAGCAGAAGGCCATTGTTTGGAAATGGTCAATGGAAGCATTTTTAACGCACTAGAAATTCGCAATTTTTGCGCACTGTCGCTAATTCCGGTCTGTACCGCTCGATTTGAACTTTCGTGACTTTTCATTGGTGCATTATTCGCGCCATTTATTTGACAGGTTGACTGCCATAGGGGTCACCGGCGACTGGCACTTTCAAATCAATGAAACTTCGTGTAATTTTGAAATTGAAATATTTATGACTTTTCGGACATACTGAATATTTAAATATTGACGAAGAAATAGACAAATTAACCCTTAGCGGACGGAGACATTTTTTAATTTTGAGACTATTGAGAGATAATCATTTATTTGGTGATTCAAACTCGGCGTTCAAATAAAAAGTTTAAATATTACTGTATAGTAATTATAAATTACTATTTGTCTAATCATATTCCAACGGCTGTATTTCAATTTTTAAACTTCAATCTCGCATATATGCGACAATAAATGATAATTGAATTTTTTCTCAGCCCATATATATGCGTCGTTAGTCCGCAGAGGGTTAAACATAAAAGGATAAAGGTCTACCGAATATCTATCTATCTGTATCTCTACTTTATAAAGATGCGAATTTAAGAGAAAAACTTTCACTTTAGTAGAAATGATAAAACTGACGAAATAGCGGTGGCGTTCAATGCGTTAAATGAGGTAAATTGCTGTGTTTTGTCTACCGTGTGGTACGGAAAATGACTTTCGTCGAGTTATCCTAGTCCGATGTAAATTCAAAATTCCAGCTCACATGAGAATCACTGGCTCCGAGTTAGCGTGAACAATGTTCGGAATATTTAACGTTCAAAAGGACGCATTACGAAAACAACTGCGATATTCTAAGTAGGAGTCCACGGCTCGTTGCTCCGACGAGATTTGTCATAATCGACCAACCGGAATTTTTCGTTGTCGCGTCTCGACAAGTAGTCCTTGGCTCTGATATTATAGCGTCATTATTTCAAGGTTTCGTATTCCGTGACAAAACCGCCGACGATTTTATACGGCGTCTCCCGTAGAGCGCGTGACGGTCGTTCGAAACTTCAAGTAAACTTTTCAACCGGGAGCGCACTGCACTTGACCTTAACTGCGTTTTCCTCCACGCCAGATGGAGATTCGCGGTGGTCTCCGCCATTTTTTTCTGCTATTCTACACGACGAGGAACTTTTGCGCTTGACAAGCCAAATAATCAGAGATATTTTGGCCCCTTTGAATGCACGAAGCTGCATTAACGCAATCGAGACCGATGACCTACAATATGAGTCATACAATGATTCGTTTGGCTGATACTTCTGCATTGAGAGCAGTATTAGTCACAATATGGGCCATTTATTTTCAAAATGACATAGAACACTTTATCGTAACGACTATATTAAGAAATTGTTTATATTGAGAAAAATATAAGTACGTGAAATGAATGCAAGTAAATTTTCTCGAAAATGAGCACCAGTATTTTTAAAAAGATTAAAAAGCAAAGAGTAAATATCGAATAAAAAGAAAATGAGTTATACCACTTTCAAAATAAACGGTCGACGCTGTCTGTCAGTTCTCAATGTGAAATGAAACATATCGTGTAGCAAAGAAAGCAAATTGGATACATTTTTTAGTTTATATTATTTTCTGTATTGCTACAAAAATGTTAATTACGAGGAAAGGCTTTGGAAGGCTACATTTCTTTGGAATATGTAATTCTACACTCTTTGCTCGTAATATGTTCCAATTTAAAAGAAACAGCCACATAGAATATCCTATTGATATACCGTGTTAGTAGTGAAAATATTGTTTTAACACTCGAAATGAATTTATGCTGCTTATATATGCGCGTGGCTCGGAAAATCCTTATTTATATAGAATGTATAGCGAGTTCGTTGCAACGGCGAATATTCGAGGTCGGATATATGCACGGTGTCGGCCGTAAAGTTAAATATTCGGAAACATACGTATGAAATGTTTTTGTTTTCTCCTAGATTTAATGCTATTACTGCAGAAATCTTTAAATGTATACTGCTAATAGGTATTATTATGAGCCTACGTCAAAGAGCTTAGTTCGTCGTTTCGTGTCGCTTTCCGCTTGTTTCCATGCTTCTTTTTGACGTGCTTATATATCACTGACTCAGCCCATAACCTGGCATAGTAACAAATATACTTTTCTTCGATTTTGAATACTTTTTGACTCAACTTCTATGGTGAGTTCGTCTAGAATCCACTGTTTTAGGTGGCCTTCAAATCACCGAGGCTATGATATGCATATGATATAGGGAAAATTTTTCAGTTGCCGGAAGTGGCGGGAAATTTGAACTCCACTGATTATGAGTATGAACCTTTACTTCTTTGCATACCTCTTGATGGGTGTTGTGTCGCGAGAAACATTTCTGACTTAGACGGTCAAACGTGGAAAGTTTCTATAAGTCCTGTACAAAGGTATGATCATAAACCCTGCCTAGGTACGACCCTCAGGACGAAAACTGGCAAGACGAGAGACGAGTTTAAGCGGAATGTTTTTCTCGATTAACGATTAACTCCATAGAATCTAATATGAATAAATGTGATAAAATAGTATACACCCTTTTTTAACATGTAATTGTCTTTGACACTAAAATTCAAAAAATATTGCGGAATGTTTAATTGCATGTAGCTTTCATGCAACAAACTATAGAATGAATACGGTGGAAAGGCCTTACAGTTAAACTGGTTTACTTCTGAGACATATTCTTTATTGCTGGACGGCCAACCAAATTTCGTCATTTAACGGTGTTAATCTTTACAATTAAGGAAATTAATGATGCACATAAAAAGCTGTGCTTCAACTACGTACTTTGTTTTTTTATAACTTTAAAAAATTCAGAGTATGATTTTAATCGATGTAGCCTGTGAACGGTTGATGTATTTCTCTAGTGCAGAATAATTAATCTCATTGGGCTCCATACTATGCGCAGAATTTTATATAGGTATCTCGATATACATTTAAGACCTTGAGCTATATAAACGAAACTACCTGGAATAAGAAATTACGAGCGCAAATCGTCAACATATTTAATATCATTTTCAGTTAATTGTAAAATGCATGAAAATACTCTTTCGCGAGTGGAAGAAGTTTAAGGGGCTACTTTTTCGCGTTTTACATATATATATCGTATTTATTCGTGAAATGCCCTGCTTTTCGCCATTTAGTTGTTCTTTGTGCCACGCTTTCCAGCGTTTTGCATTCCGAACAAAAAGCTAGGATTTAAAATACGATTTTACGTATCTCGTCCTTTTCCAACGGACATTCTGTCACGTGAATTTTCCAGCATTTTTTAATTACAGAAATCCAAGAGAAAATCGAGTTTGAAGATCTAATTACGCAAAGTAAAAAAGCATACATCTATTTTTATATTGCCCTTTTGAAGGACGAAGAATTGGAAAAATTTGGAAATTCATGGTATCTCTGGTATGGACTCCGACTTTATAAATATTCATAAAACTAGTCGCGCTAACTTTCTCATTAAAATGTTGAAATAAAATAGACTCATTTAAAAATAATGGAAGTTGAACTTTAACGCTCTGTACTAACCCCATTAGAAATTCGGGATGGTGGGGGGCTTTATGCGTACAATTCCTGAGCTACTTCCTGCTGCATCCGTACAACAATAAAAGGTAGAAACGAAGTTTCAAGTGAGTCATTCATTTGCTAATGAAATCACCGAAATTAAGTTGCGAAAAGGAACACAATCCAGTTGTGTTCAACAGAATCGCGGAAAAAACCCTAACCATACAATTTTATACTAAAATGATGCAATTACTCTAATTATCTTGTTCATAAGCCAAAATAATAATCTATACTAAAATATATTGTGGGATTTTTTATAAATCAAACGATGATCTTTCCAGATCATTCTAGAATACCACAATGGCGAGAAGACTTCGCAGACAGCTGACGAACGCCAAAGTAGACAGACGTACAGAGAAACGGAACTTGTAAACAATTAGAGGGTTAGACGATTAGATAATTAGATGGTTAGACGAGTAGACCGTTAGATAATTAGTTGGTTAGATGCATAGACGAATTGATGAGTAGACGTGAATAGATGATAGATTTTATATATATATAATATCTTTTCTTTTTTCTGACAAGAAGGATACTATCCTCTGAATAATAAACAAAATTTGTTTCTGTAAATAAGAGTTGTATTATGATTACTGGTTGCTATGAGCTATTTACAATATGATTTCTATGAATTAATTACAATATGTACAGTATTTACACAATTACCTGTAAATAAGAAAAACGGTAATTAATGTTTATTATCCTTGTTCTGAACTATTCGCTTTTGTTATATTCTATTCCTTCTTTCTATTCTATTGCTCAGTTTTCTTTTCATAAGTCCTCGAAGAGTGCGCTGAGTTGTGTGAAGCGCGCCCAAATTCAATTAAAGAAAGTATGCTTTCTTTACATATGGGGCATTCTACTTTTCTACCGACAATATGAGTGACAAATTTTTTGATTTTGAAAAAAAATAAAAGGGTATTTCTTTTATAAAATGTATTTTTAAATTATTGTCCAGTTATCGAAGATTTTCGAAACGTATAATGCATCGAAGTTTTATTTTATAGCTTTTATTTATTTTAAGTTTTATCGGAAGAGTAAGAAAAAATAAACACCTCAGTCACAAAAAATATATATATATATATATATTTTTCACGGTATATATCTATATATATATATAGGGGAGGGTGGGGCAAAGTGGGCCCCTGGGGGCAAAGTGGGCCCCTTACAATTTTGGAGCCCAAAACAATAAAGATATGACTATTTTTTGCTGAAGGGGCCCACTTTGCACCCCTCTCCCCTATAACGAATAAAAAAATAAAGATATGACTATTTTTTGCTGAAGGGGCCCACTTTGCCCCACCCTCCCCTATATTTGTGACAGAGGTGTCTCGTGACAGAAGTGTAAAATAACAGTGTTCGAGGATTTTAGCGTTCACGAAATTACGACTTGTTCGTAAAAATGGGTGAACATGACAGATTTACTGAGAAATAATAATATTACATATATAAACGTGGATTACAATAAAATTTAAAAGTAGTAACTTACGTGACAGAGCGGTCGCCGAATAAACACACGCACCTCTATTCACTTTCTGCGAGCGAATAACTAGGCTCGCTCGCAGGTGGGGCCTCAAGGGGTGAGGCCAAGGGCGAAGAGGAAACCGTACTGTTGCTTAGTGTTGAAAATCAAACAACTCAGAAGCGTTTTTTGTTTTGCGAAATGCGTGACGGAAGATAGCAAGAAAAAACATGCATAGCCGGACCCAACGATAAAATATTTTTTTGTTTAATAGTATGAACCTTTACGTTTATTATATTCTCATTAATTTAATGATAATATTTCAGAAGTTCGATAAATAATTTTATACTAAAGGGTTCTATATGATTTTTTTAAGCGAGATCATGTTGTAACATTAGGCGGCGCAAAGAGACACATTTTATTTGTATGTAAAACACCTCTGTCACACATTTCGAATACTATGTCACAATGATTTTGTAAAAAGCAAAAAAAATAAAAACGGTATTTTAGTATTATTATAATCTCTGTATGGTCCAAAACAATCTTGTGAAAATAAAATTTGAGAAACTGCAATTTTGGACGAATACCGATTTTTTTTCAAGAGAAGACACGTCATTGTCGGTAGAAAAGTAGAACGCCCCATATATTTTACCAAGTGTGCGTGTTTGAGTGTATATGTCCTCATTATTTCCATTTTGTAGATTTTCACTTGCATACAAATATAGAAACGTGTATTTGTAATAAATATCCTACAATGTTATTAATAGTGACAAAATAATAAGTCCAAATAAATTGCTGGAATAAAAATTTCTATCTGATTTTTAACATTGAGTGTGATCGATTTCAATATTAATATTATAGAAATATTTTAATCGTCTCGTGAGCAAGTAACATGTTCAATTTAATAGTTATTGAAAAAATTCATTATATCGTATTTCATTTATCGTGACACGCGTTATTGTAAGCTAAGGGGTTAATAACATGATTTCATAACGAGGGCGAATAGTGAGCTGTAAATTCTCGATGATCGTGCATAACAAAGCCGTCGAGCTTTCTTTCAGTAGGAGGGAATAAAGAGAGCTGCGGTCATTTCTGGCTGGAAATGGAGAGATATCGAGTTATACAAGCGAGCCACTGTATGTGCTAGCGTTTCATCCCACACAATCGGTCCGGGTGAAGCCAGTACAGTGGCGCGCACTGCCCACAGGGTTAACGTTAACCCCAAACGAAATACTTGTCCGCGTGGTATCGCGTTACCGACGTTACCTATGCCTCGTGTTTGATAGGAATAAACTTTAACAGATCAATTAAATCGTTTGCTTCTGCATGTACGTTACAAATGTAAATATTAATCTACGTATTTAAATTATATTGCAACTTGCTGCCCAGAATTTTCCTCTTTGTTTTGTACATTTTTAGATCTAACTGCTACTTTTGGTTTACTTCTGCACGAACGTTTCAAATGAAAATATTAATCTGCGTATTTAAATTATATTGCAACTTGCTGCCCAGAATTTTCCTTTTTGTTTTGTACATTTTTAGATCGAACTGCTACTTTTGATTTGTTTCTGCATGTACGTTTCAAATGAAAATGTTAATCTACGCATTTCAATTATGTGATAACCTACTACTGAGACTTTTGCTTCTTGTTTGGCAAATTTTTAGATCTAACTGCTAGTTTTGGTTTGCTTCTGCATGAACGTTTCAAATGAAAATGTTAATCTACGTATTTACATTACGCGACCACCTGCTACCCAGAGTTTTCCTTCTTGTTTTGTAAATTTGTAAATCTAACTGCTATTTTCGGTTCACCTGAAATCTACAATTGAAATTTACAAATCTATTAAATAATAATTTAGGCAAATTTTCCAGGATATGCTAAATTTTTAATTTCGCGCCACTAATTAATGGGACTGTTTGGATAATCTAACATTACTACACGATCACAATTTTACATTTTTTTTTCCTTAGGATGTCTCTGTTGAAGAAAAAGTGTCTATAAAGCGATCGCGATACTATTCAACATGACCAATAAATTAGACTTTTTTTTTTATATTTCAGTTTTAATCGGCCCTTTTAGAAGCACACTTATTAGAACGTCGGCAAAAGTTTCTTTAAAAAATTTGACGGTTGTGTAACATTCGAGCAGAGAAAAATTCCGAACTATAGATTCGGTGGAATTCGAGATAAAATATCTCATCCCCATTTAAGGATGAAATGTGTCATTCTTCCTAGGAATGAAACATGAAAAGTCTATTTGCCGATCAACAACGTAATTTTATTAGGAGGAAATCACAACTGTCGCCTCTTACTTGCCATTTGAAGTACGGTATGAAACTCTGCGCCAACTATCAACGAGAATCGCTTCTCGAGCACAAAGGGTTACTATAAAAATTTACTCTAGAAGCCATAGTGTCTGGTGATTTTCAAATCACTGAAGTTACGATGCATTAACCCCATTGACTTCCATGATCCCCATTTGGGAATTTATTAATTTTTATGAATTATTTGTATTTTTACCCTGTGACAATACGTCTTCCAGAAGCAATCACACCAAGTAAAATTTGGCGGGGAGTGGGTTAAATAACAGTTAATTAACAAAAAGTCGTTCACAGGTGACCGAAATTTGAACTTGTATCTACTGGGTTGTCGGAAAAGTCATGATGCATATTTTGTATGTATTTCAAAGTCATTTATTTATATAGAGAACAAAGATCAATCAATGATATATTGTCCGTTCTGTTCGATGACCTTTTGCCATCTTTCAGGCAGTTTCATAATTCCTCGTTCATAGAAGGACCTATCTTTATAAGCGAAAAACTGAACAAGGTGCTGATTTACCGCCTTATCGGAATTAAAAGATACACCACGCAAGGAGTTTTGTAGAGCACGAAACAAATGGAAGTCTGATGGTGCAAGGTCGGGAGAGTATTCTGGATGTGACAGTACATCCCATCCAAACTCCACCAATTTTTTACGTGTGATTAAACTTGTATGTGGCCTCACGTTGTCGTGATGAAACACCACTCCTTTACGATTAACAAGCTCTGGACGTTTTTGGATGATCGATTCGTTCAAATTGTCCAATTGCCGACAGTACACAGTCGAATTAATAGTTTGATTCCTTGGTAGGAGCTCGAAAAATACGACACCTTTAAAATCCCACACACTGAGAGCAATGTTTTTCTCTGATGCATGTCTGCTTTCGATGTCGTTCGAAGCGGACTACCATGTCGGGACCAAGACCGTTTTCGGGCCACATTTTGTGAACCATCGTTGGCGCTGACGCTCCTGTAGAGCATCATCACCGTAAACTTTACGCAATTTTTCACAAGCTTGACACGCGTTTTTCCCTTTACGGAAGTAAAACAGCAAAATATGGCGAAAATGCGCACTTTGGTCTTCCATCTTATTCTTACTGTAAAATCTCCAAAAATGAACGATGTGACTCAATTGTTTTTTTTAAAATGGCGCTGAAACCACCAGCTATTAAATGATATAGGGATAATATAGATGTGAATGGCCCTAGTGCATTAAAAAATGATCGACCGTCACCTGTTCGCAAAATGCGTCACGACTTTTCCGACAACCCAATAGCAGAACATCAAATCTTTGACTCCACTTTACCGCAATCTCTATTCATATTTTTCCGCTAATAATAAGTGACAGACGGCAATCGAAAACAAACAAGTTCCATTAGAGGACATATACCATCCGGATCGTGAGCCATGCCTGTTTTGCAATTTGTCGAGGATAGGTCGTATCGAGGACCGCAATCTCAATACGCTCGACATAATCCGGGAAATCCAATCAGAATACCTCAAACCATGGATGGAATCTGGTCCAACTCAGCGGAGGCGCAAGTGCCACAAGTAATTTTAGACTGGAAACTGCACAATGATTGGAAACGGGTGTTACGAGTTGCTCGTTTCAACTGATAATTCCGTTTTTCCAAATGCAAACACCAAAGAGACGGAGCTCTGACGAAATTTTCTGAAATTAAGAATTGCGAAGCTTCTCTGATAGCAATGTTTGGTTTAATATAATACTTTGGATACTTACAGTCTTACAAGTAATTTAGTTCCTGCAGTGAAGAATAAGGCTATTCGCCTTTCTGGATCCACAGAAATAAGAGAACTTTTCACTTTCAAGTGTCTGAGATATTTAAATGTCGTTCTCCTTCGAACAGTGATACATAATGTTGATGTATAATAGGAGAGTGTAAGAGAGGAAAAGCCAGAACAAAATAATTTCACAAATTATTTTAACAAATTAATAACACAAACTGGTTAACATAACGGAAAAGAAATTAAAACATAAATCGTAAATTCAACCACATAAATTAAATAACCGTAATTAAATAATTCATCTGTTCACTTCTAACCTCCATAAATGACTGACTCAATATTTATAAAAAATGCGCCTCGTCGTTCCGACAACATGCCAACGCGAGCCAGTCATCGAAGCGGCAACGAACATACATGGTATTCCATTCATACAAGTTAAAAATTAAAAATGATTACTAAACAAAGACGGAACTAAAAAATTTACCGTTATTATTCAACAGTTAGTACTAAATTTGAGTCGAATTTTTGCAACGATTTACATCGAAGTACGGAGTTAATTAAAATGGCTTCCGAAATAAATTATTTATTATTCAATAGCAAAAAAATGTCCTTTAGTTGTTACGAAATGAGCACCACTTTGTCTTTCGAGTGAATTTATGTAATAAATTAATTCTTTGATATTATATTTATATATAAATATACTATATTTGTAGATTTTTATGTCTGTGTGCGTGTTTTTAAAGGTGTGTGTGTGGTTCGTGGAAAAGATAAAATGGAAGTTTGTCCGATTGCTTTTGAGAGTAGAGTGGAAGTGCCAATTTTCAGGAAAGTCGTGGGTGCGGAAAATTAGGAGATGTTAGGAGTGGGGATGAGGGGCCTCGGTAGGTGGGGGATGAGGTTTGCGAGGAGTAGGATGGGCCCTTAGGAAAGTCGGTATGCATGTGTATGTGTGTGTGTGTGTATCTTACATAATCAAAGTACATTTATAATAATAATAATACTAATAATAACAATAATCATGGTAATAATAATAATAATGATGATGATGATAATAGTAATAATAATAATACTGATAATAATAGCAATAATAGTAATAGTGATAATTAATATAATTAGATTGGGGTTAGGACGTAACATAGTGCTGATAATCTTTATTGTTGGGGAAAATTTATCATAAATATACAAAGTTATGATTGAACCAAGTGCTTTGACATTTATATTTGACATTTCAAAAAGTGGATTGTCATATAATAAATACATAGATGCACACTCTCAAAAAAGTTGCCACAGTTAACTGGTTAATGTAAAAGAACTGAAACGAACTGAGGAGAAAAATGAACTGAACTAAACCGAGCTAAACCTTGGCACAAATATATATTCGTCAAACTTTTATCTTCTTATCGTCGATATTTCAATATTCAGTATGCTCGAGAAATTATAAATATTACAATTTCGAAGTTATAGAAAATTTCACTGAATTCAATAGGACCAGTGACCCCCATGACAGTCAAAGTGTCAATGAAAATTAAACGCAGCAACTATGCCGCAAAGTATTTAAAAACACTGCCAGCACAGCAGTTGAAAGGATGCCTCAGGAGTTAAGCCAATAGGTATCGACGTCCATAATACTTTCCGTTGAGCTTAAAATCTTCGTGTTTTGAGACAGAAATCTGACAAATGGCACTGCTGCGGATAAAATCTTGCAAAGCAATCGGACCACGTAAGAAGCAAAACGGAGATATATCCCTAGCGTCTCTAAGAGCCTCGGTTTGTGGTTCAAGTCTACTTATTCTTTGCGGTAAATAATAAATGTTTGCGGAGAAGATTAAAGTATAAATGTCATTTTTACTTTGCTCTTTGACAAATTGAGGTCGAGTCTTGGTAATAATTATTAGCGATTCGTTAATGCGTCTCGTTTTAAGGGATATTTTGTGAAAATTCTTTAATTGATTATTTGGAATTTCGTTCGTTTTTTGTGGCATTACTTGCGCCGATTATTCGTTATTTTAATTGACAGATTAAAATATCTGGCCAACGAATATTTTCACTCGCAGGACCGATGAATATTTGAGAATTATATACGTTATATAGGATATCATTTTCAAACACAGTTATTTTCAATGGTGTCAGTCGAAATTATTTTTCGGAAATTGAAGCGAAACGATAATTTCGCTATTGCTTTGTTCGCTTAATTCCCACGCGCATACTGTTAGCGTGTTAACTCTATAAATGTCAACACCAAGTAATCGGTTCTAAATTTTTTTTAAAAATCAGCAAATTTATTGGGGGAGACATATGAACAGTCACGGTAAATATTCCACGTCTATTTTATAAATTAAAAATTACTTAATCATCTTTTTTCCTCTTAATTCCACTCTTTCGAAAGTACTTATCCACTATATTTAAACGTAATAGCTAAATTCACAGATAGAATTTGTTAGAATCTACAATATATTATAGACTAGAGCCGATAGTTTTAGTGTCAAGGTCATTCGATGTCACGCCTTCTGTAAATGTCTGCCTACGTGAGTTGCGCAAATAAGCCAAGTGATATTTCAAACTTAATTTGGCAAAACTTGATGGCGTACTAATTCATAAACTATTTTAAACGTTACCTACATCAAAAGGGACATTTGAACAATTCAAATTGATAACTAGGGTACACATGCTTCAAAACAGCTGGGCAGACAGAAAATATATCACAAATTGTATGATTCTAAATTCTTCCGAAACATGTGTATTCTAGATATCAATTGTTTGCAGGTAACAAAGTAAACATACCGATTAGCCCATATTGTCATATCAGACAAGAAATCGTAGGTTAAGGGGTTAACGTGCAAAAGGAAACAGTATTACATTTTCGAAATTGTTCATACAACAGTAGCGCAAATAAAGCAGATATTTAATTGCATTTCTGTCTTCCTTTGTTTATTTAAATCCCCCTATTTTTCAGTTCAGATGAATTTCAAACAAAACACTTTAAAGCGTTGGGCAGCTATTGGAAACAAAATTCAAATAAAATTCGGAATTCAAAGGGTTAAAGGAATTTGTAGAAAAAGAGTCCAATCTAAATTTCGTACTAGCTCGAATTTCAATACTTTATCGTTCGTAGGCTTTACACGTAATGGGTTAGTTGTGTTATCCATGATTTAACACCTTCGATCCAAGGTGCAAATATATATGCCGCTGAAAAATGGTCCTACAGGTACATAGAACGTATATACTCGCCCATACCGCGCACGCTTTATCACAAGTTTGTCACAATATCTAACAAAAAAAATATCTCCGTTAACGAAGAATAACACAATACTCGATAATCTCATCGCGAAACGATGAATTGTTCGTTAAAATAGTTTTATTTCGAAGCACTTTCTTTGCTTTTATCGAGAACATTTTCTCAGTAGTGCTTCGAAGCGGAAACATTAATACTTCGTGTTTCTACTCGAGCGAATTTCAAATATTAATTGTTGCCCGCAGCTTTCAGTATTTCCGAGCATTAAGGTGATGAGAAATCAATGTAACTCAGCCACTGAATTATTTGTCTTTCATAAAATACAGGAAACATTAGTTAACCCTTTGCGAACGGAGATATTTTTGAGTATTGAGATATAATCACTTATTTGGCGATTCAAAATCGCTGTTCGCGTAAAAAGTTAGAATATTACTATGTAGAAATTATAAATTACTATTTGTGTAATCATATTCCAACGGCTGTATTTCTATTTTTAAACTTCAATCGCGCATACATGTGATAATACATTCTAATTGAATTTCTTCTCAGGCCACATATATGCGACGCTAGTACGCAAAGGGTTAATAATATCACAAATAGAATTTTTGAAATGATAAGGAAATTGAAGAATTTTCTACCCTCCTAAGGAGATAAGAATTGTGAACCTAATGCTGATTATTTTAGCTAGATAGCATTTTATAACTATTTTATTGTTTTCCACAGCGTAATTGTAAGGATAGACAATGTCTAACCAATGAAATGCATGAAAATAGTATCGAATTTATCATAAAAAATTAATCTTCATCCGTCCATGGGATCTGTTTTTGCTGAAATGGAAATTTAATTTCACTCAAATCGAGATATACTGTAAACACTGTTTGCATATTAACGTTAACCAGTTAAGTGTGTTTTTGACGACTATATACATCATGGAGAAATGGCAGAATTTTGTGTCATTACGCCATGCATAAAATGCTATTATCATTCGATATGCAAATTTTAATATTATATAAATTTTACATAAATTTTCAAACAAACAAATAAAAGGTATAAACATTTTGAGATGGATTCATGCATCCTCGTATATACTGGAAAGCAGAAATGATTTTGCAGATTTTATACCGAGCAGTTCAACAACAAACAATCCTTCACGAAGGTGTGCACTTTGTTATAAATTCACAATCAATAGAAATGAAGAAAGTAGCGAAGTAACGATGGCGTTCGACGTGTTAAAAGACAATAATATCCATTCAATGTCTTGGAAGTTTGAAAGACTAATAAATTAAATGCCAAGAAAAATACTTCCACGATTGAGACTGGGTTTGCAACACTTAATTGTGCTGAAAACATTGAAATTTTCTTTCGCATCCACGATTCTACGAAAGCCTTTCGGAACATCGTTGTATGTAACACCACTTACCCCTACCCATCCACTATCTGCATATTCATAGCCGTTGCACTCGAAGAATTACTACGTAAACACGGCGAAAGATGGAGCTGAACAACAGCGTGGGTCGTCGGCATAAGTAGGCGGTAAACAGAAGAATACAACTCCGAAATATTACCTTAGAACGCGCCTCTAACCTGCACGAAATTATGTCGTACCTAGCCACGCAGGGTTTCCTATTCAATGTCATTCCAGCAATGTTTACTGTCCGAAAATCATTCGGATGCCGCTTTAAACCATTTGCGACTTATTGGATGCCGTGCACTTTAACTTTCTATAGGATTGCGTGCATCGTAGGCGTTGAATGGTTTGCGTGTCGGAATCAATGAAAATCTTCCGCCTAATTTCCCTTTCTACAGCACGACCAGTCGTGTTGAGAGCGTAATCCGAGTCACGATTCAAAGTCGTCTTTGTTATGCTTCGACTACGGTCAACGCGAGCCATTGCAATACAAAGGGTTAAGGTGCACGGCAAATAGTAGACGGATAGATTAAATCAAAATACACCAAAATAACTTTCCGCAAAGAGCAAACCTTGCACTCTTTCTATATTTACGATAACACTTAGCCAAACACCGAGAGAAAAAGACGAACTGGACGCTATACACCGCGCATAATTCAGCGATAACGCGAATTCTTAAGGTAGCAATGGGAGATATCCCCTTTCGGTCAATTGTCTTTCTTTGAAACGGGGAGATCTCTTCACTCCAAGTGTATGTCAAATTGTGTTTGATATTGAAACTGTCAATATCGCGAATCCTTGCTCCGAAACTAATATAATATCTTAGTTACTCCAAATATCAATTTACCTGCCACTGTAGAGTACAGCACGCAAGAAGAGTAAAGACATAGTCGCAACGTTAGAAGAATCGAGCTGTAAATCCCCTCGGTGCAACGGCCGAGGGAATCCATCGAAGTGCACCACGTACCTGGCTACGTTGTTGTTCTTAAAGCTGACCATGCCGCGTGAGAATATTCCGTCGTTGTATCCTCACTCGCACACACCTGTCCCGCACAATGTTGCGACACGACCAGGAAGCACGGTGTCGCCGAACGAACAGTACAAGGGCAGACAAAGAAACATCGCCACGTGTATAGGACAGAGGAGAACAAACGAGAGCACGTACTCTCGGTTCCGCGTTTCCGGGCTGACTGACAAGCAGCCACGCTTCGTACCCGGTCTTCCCTCACTCCCGGGAGCCGAACGTCTACGAGCGCTCCCGAGCATTCCCGAACGATTTCCGTGTTCAGTGCTCCGTCGATGGAGGCAACGGGTGACCAGCTGACGTTCTTTTGTTGTTACCTGAGACGAGACGGGAATGACAAACGACAACGATCGGATACCACTGCGTCGTGGGTTGTCGAGGGTCACGTTGGCTTCTTCTTCGTGCTCACCCTGTATGCCGGCAGTGTAGCTAATGCTTTTAAGAGTCTGGGGGACGCGCACTTCCGACGGAATCCCGGAATTAGGGGATGCGCCCGAGCGTGGCGCAAGTGCCGTGCTCAAGCCCCGTCTGGGTATTTCGGAAAATGATGGTAATGCTTGGAAGGTGAATCGAGAGGTAACGTATTGATTAAGGTTTTAACGAACGGTGGAACAAATAGTTGCATAGCTTCCGAGTTTTTTTTGGATACGTGGTAGCCATTGCAACGTTAAATTTTTTGGGATACATTACCTTCCATGATCCCCATTTGGGGACTTATTCATTTTCTAAGTCGTTTAGCATTCAATTTAGATATTTCACGCGCTTTTGAGATTAAATGTGTTTAACATTGTTGGTATTAGTTGTACTTTTAAGGAGGAATCAGCGAGAATTATTCTTACTTTCCACTGGGACAATACTGCTTCTAGAAACAATCTAACCAAGAAAAATTTCGTAGGGAATGAGTCAATATCTTTTGGGCGATCAAACCAAAACAAACAGCTTCCTGCGAAACATACCCTAAGGTAAACATAAACCTAAAGTATCATTTGCCAAATAAAAGAAGTCACTTGTCTTCGCTATTCTCATCATTTCGATCCTAAAAACCTGAGCTCGGCGAATGACAAGGGAAAAGTAAAGGTTTATTTCGTCGTTACCATGACAACGTAACGAGTGTGTGACTTTTTCGACCAATCACGCATTGGAGTCGAAAATGACGAGGATTTCTCGATACCTTTGGCGAATCGCAGCCAATCGCTTATGAAGCGATTTCTTTTGACGGACCAATAGAATTATTGTGTAACAATGTTCCGTCACGGATAGATTTGAGACTTTGAAATAGGTAGAGGTCTGCATCGGGCAAGTTGTTCCTTTCGTTTTTCATCCGTAGATGCTCATAACTTACTAATTGACATAGTAGTGCCTGAAAAACGTTGTTTCAAGGGAAGTAACGTTTGACATTCGAGAAGGGCGGGTACTCACGAGGAATCGCAGTGTACGAGGTGGGGATGCGTCCTTCGTTTAACGGGAAACGCCAATGTACGGAGTTCGTACTTACAGTTACGATAGCAATGACAATAATAATACTAAAATCGTCACAATAACAGTAACAGCAAAAAGAATGATAATAAGTTATTATTAATAACAATGGTGATATTATCGTCATACTAATATCGATAAAAGTGAGCCTTATAAAATGTTTATTCGACAAATCTTTCCCTCTCTCACGATAACAGACATAGAAGTTTATAATTCTTACAAAATGTGCAGCATTAAAATTTCCTTCGATTAACTCTTGCGCAACAAATTTTGTCTCTTACTCTCACGCTGCCAAATACATGCAATTTACTAATTGTTGTTAAATCATCTTATAAACGTCCCTGTTCCACTACTTGACATACACCTGTTATATACTTGCTTCGACATCCTCTTAGCAAGTATAAGCACGCTGTAATACCCTCTCGTGTACTCGAGCACATTCAGTTTTTCATCTCTTTCATTTCTACTTGCCAAGTTTTTCCTTCTCTCAAGATAAGAGACATAGGAACTAATAATTCTTGTGAAATCGTTATGCAACATTTAAATTTCCTTCGATTAATTCGTGTGCAACAAATTTTGTCTCTTACTCTCACGCTGCCGAATACATGCAATTTATTAATTATTATCAAATCATCTTATACACGTCCCTGTTGCACTATTTGATATACATCTGTTATATACTTGCTTCGACATCCTCTTAGCAAGTATAAGCACGCTGTAATAGCCTCTGGTAGTGCTCGAACACATTCAGTTTCATCTCTACGTAACATTTTCGATTGAAACTGGACTTCCATCGGCAAGCATTCTCCTCAATTCCTCTCGGTTACGTCTTCGGCAGATTCACGGTGAGAGTGCGAGCGGTTTTTACAAGAGTCAAGTAAATACCGTGGGAAAACGTGCGTCGTCCTCGTCGCTGTTTCTCAACGTCTTCTCGTTCTCGCATTATCGCTTGATTTTCCTTCTTTCGAAGTGAAAAGATAGGAAAAGAATTCAAAGAACAGAATAACCTTTGTGTTCGAGCTAAGCTGAATGAATTATTAAATTACCTTCCTTCCATGGAAATAGCTCTTCGTTTATCCCAATTCCACTCTTTCTTTTTTTTATTCCCCTTCTTTCGATTAGCATTTTCCTTCAGAGAGACAGAATTCCTTTTTTTTCTAACAACAATGGAATATTTCGCTCGGCTTGCAGAAGAGAACGTATTTCATTTGAGCCATGAGTCTTTGTTGATATTTTTAAATTCAGAAATAGAATGAAGAAAGAGCTTATTGTTGTTTAATTGAAACAAATAAATTTCGAGTTGTTGGAAAACACTGACAATAAAATTGAAAAGCTGCATGGACCTTAACGTGACGAAATATTTGTTCTGCAATTTGCAAAGTTCTGCACGTAGAATTTAGTCTGCTGGAAATATTTCATTATTATTTTCATCTCGTTCCCATTTCTCGATGGAATTATCATACTTTTACCAATTATCACCGTAACACGATAACATCGATTGCAGTGTAAAATAATTAGTTCCATTTTAGCGTGAGAGTTTCTGAAATTTGCTAATTTACTATCTAATAAAATTATCACTTTAGCTGAATTACAATTTCACCCACCTATTCAAAATATTTAATGTAAAATTTCTTTTTCCTATATTTCGATCAAAAAATCTAGTACGAGTCTTTAACTAATTTATCTAGGTCATGGTTACATCTTAACTCTTTGCCCTACGATATCTTTGTAACAGCTTACACATTAAATCAGAATTAAATTGCTGAAATAAAAACTGCTCACAATCAGTGATTCCTGATATAATGTATAATTTATCGTAATATCAATATTACAGAAGTAATTTTATCTTCTTGCGTCTCATTAACCTTTTGCCCCGCGATTTCTTTTGTCACCGAATGCGCGATAAGTCCAAATTAATTGTTGGAATAATAATTTATCGCTGATTCCTGATATACTATATAACTTAATATAATGTTAATAATATAGAACTAATTTCGACGTCTCCTGACCAAATGATATTTTCAATTTCACAGTTTTTGGAAAACTTCAAAAATTTCCTATTCCATTTACCGCGTCACGAGTGTCATACGTCATACTAGGTCAAGCGGTTAATATTTCCAATTCGATAGATTTTGCGAATTTTGAAACACTTCTATTCCATTTGCCGCATTACGAGTATCGCAATTGTGAGATTATTATTCAATTAAGAATAATAAATAGTTTATTAAAATATACGGAGTAATATAAAATAAAAACAAAGATGCGCTGGACACACTGAATACTCAAAAAAACTATGCTACACTACTCGCTAGATCACCGATCGCTTGATGCATATAAAAGTACATCATTCTATTAAAAAAAAACAGAGTTGATCATTATATATCCTTGACGAGTCTACCTACGGAAAAAGTAAGGACACCAGATTATACTCCACTCGATACCATTTTTTCCTACGAAACATTTTTTGTTACATATCACAATACCGAGGATATCAAGATGTGAAAATCGGCTGAGACACCCTATATAATATCGCAAGTATTGCCGTTAGTATAGGGCAATTTTAAGTAGGATCCTTACCTCTGTAAACGACGGTCATTTTTCCCCTATATTTAATCGCTAGGGTCATTTAGCCGAAGATTTACACTGTTTGAGGCTAATTTTAGGTGGGCCTCAAACCCCCGAAAATAGAATATGTTGAATAATCTAGGAAACCTTTAACAGGTGACGGAGGTCTACAGTTAGGCCCTGTATCGAAGAGTCTATACCTTTCATACCTACCTTAGCTACCTTTGTCTTTGTTATTGTTACTGTTCGACGCTGATCGCGCTATTAATACGTTGAACGCCACCGATATTTCGTTTGTTTTATTATTTCTATCGAAGTGATACTTTTCACATAAAATCCTGTCTCTGTAAAGCAGAAACTATAACACACAAATAGATACATGTTCACCAGGATTTTATTCTTGAATGTCAGTATTTAAATACCGAAGGTGTTAGAAAATCTGCAAATATTACAATTGAAAATGTATATGAAATTTCATTGAATTTGATAGCGTCGGTCACCGGTGACCTCCATGACAGTCAAGGTGTCAAGGTCGACGGGGTTTGGACGCATTGTAAAGGTACTAGTTGAGTGACCAATTTTTTTTTTTTTTTTAGGAAAAAAGAACGAAAAAAGGACTTTGCAAGTCCAGTAAGGTCAGATTCACCGTAACTTTGCGTCTACTTTTTACTTTTCTATTACTATGATATGAAAAGTGCAAAAAACTTTGCAATTTTTAGTAAAGTTGGCACCGATTATCAATAATCGGTTATTAAAATCTTAACATTTAAGGTATATCTGGGTATTGTAGACCTTAGTAAAGCAAAGTTTTCAACTTGCAATTGCAAGGAGGTAGAAACGTCGATGAAAAATGAAAAACCACAAAACTTACTTATTGTTAAAAATAATATCAATACTAATAAATTCAGTAATAATAAAATTAACAATAACAGTAGAAACTAGTATTACTTCTATATTTTACATTATAATAATTTAATTTGTAGCAATCGACATTGAATGACCTTGACGCGCCAAACGTTTGCAACATCAAAGACAAAACTCGTAAAATACTCCTACTTATTTACTAAATAACTTTTTAACAATATTCCAAGCAAACCATTTCAGCTGTCAAGGTAGATGTAACATTAATGCAACAATAAACAGCGATCCTGAATGGGAATTCAAATACGCCATTTCGCGGGACGGAAGTAACAGTGAAAAACTTTCAAACGCGCAACATTTTACGCGGAGATCTTAAGGAGCACCGAAAAGTTCTCGATTTCGGGACTCAAAGGAATTTCTCCCTGAAAGCCGGCGACGTGACGCGAAAGTGCAATTACCCATTCCGAAATTTCCCTTCCTGTCTCCGTCCACGTGTCTGCACGATTCAGAGTTTGAATTAAATGGACACAGTGCCAGAGATCACTGGTACTGCATCTGTAACGAGGTGTAACAATGTTGCAAATTTCATTTGGTAGCATGTCGATTGATCGTTTAACACGCTGAATTAATTCACTGTCCGTGACGACCTTCGACCGGAATCCATTGACCTTTCAAGCGCCCTACGCTAATTGAGTTGTTTTTAGGAAATTTGAAATGAAACCAGTCATTCATTGCACGTTTTTTTCGTGAAGATAAAAATATATTGAATAAACGAGATGATAAAATGAACCTAAAGAATGTTAAAAAGTATTAGGGGGGCCACAAAATATAATCTCGTTTTTTTCAGATATTTTCCTCAAAAACCAATAGATTTTTATTGATGTAGTATTAGAAACTTGCAGACTAGGTAACAAAAGGTTGTTTATAAGGAAGTTGATTGTATCATTCATTGAAAATGAAAATTTATTACAAATTTATTTGCTTGGATTTCATGCAAAACAACGACATTACTTTCCGGCCCCCCTAATATATCTCTCAATTTCTCTTCGAAAAAATTATACATCTTTTTTGCTAAATGTAAAGGATAATTAATCAACTATTTGTAAAGAAGTCATTAGTTTTAGTCCTTCAGCAGCCGGTCTCTTCAATTATGCCTCTACAGTTGCAGAAGGCCCCATAATATTATAATAAACTGCAAGACCAGCAATATTAACCTCTCCTCGTAATTAAGTCCCTTTTACGAATCAAAGGAGTCTGTCCTTACTCTCAATGGAAAACTCGTGAATTACTTTAAACCCTTTTCTTTAAATCCTCCTCCTTATTAACACATTCAGGTCGGGTGACGAGATACCTCGTTCCGTTGTTTTTTCTACTCAATCTATGACTTAAGGAGTTAAAAATAGATTTTCTTGTTACGTAACCACATAGTAATAAATGATAAATACTAATAATAATAGCAAAAATCAAGAAGTAATACCCCCAACACTAAAATATAGAAAGCCCATATAGTTGGAAATTGTGCCTTAAATCATTTTAACTTTGTAAAATAAATAATAGTTCATATGTAAGAAAGCCTAATAAACAGATGTATAAAAAATATATAGTAATATTTGAGAGTACTTTATATGAATATAATACCGATGCGAATTAAAAATTGCATATATGCATCGTATGACGTGTTTCTGCAGCGTCTAAAAATGTGCAGGATCGGAAAGCACGCTAAGCGAGCAGACTGCCATCCTCAGTGTTAAATCTTCAAACACATGCCCTAATTTACAAAAACACCGCACAACCCACCCCACCAATCTAAGACTATAATCATAAGAAAATAATGACACTTCCAGCCACAATGGTAATTACTAATTAAGCATCACTACAAATAACTTTGAACCCTTCAATAAGTAATCCTAATCCCTGCCCCACCCAAATAAACCTTACGACTCATCCCCCAATTTAAAATCGTCAAATAAGGTACAATTTGCTCGACAAATCTAGAGCAATAAAAGAAAGAAAACAAAGAAATTTCCAGCAACAACTTTAGGACACCCCCGGTTCTCCACACGCAAGAACCACCTTCTTCCTTAGCTCGACCGAAAGCAACGGCAACCCAGGCGTCCCTTATTCTTCTCCGTAAATAACAATGACACCGCGTGCATGAAAAGTGCACACGAAAACGTTCGGTGCACCTGACAAAGCGTATTCGAGGCCGCAGGTGAAGAGCGCAGGTAGAAAGCCCTCCTTTCACCCCTGCGCCATTGTCAAGGAGGCTATGAAGAAACGAGCCGAGTATTTTAACTCGTCCCACGAACACTGACCCAGGTATTTGCGCGTATGCTCGTTAATTATTTCATAGAAAAACCGTCGAACGAAGAGAGGGGGAAAAAAAACGAAGAAGGAAAGTCCTTTCAGGAAATAATGGCATTTTGTATAATGCCGGTATTGTAACGCGACGGTTCGCGATTGAGGAGGTTTTGTGGTGATAATTACGAGACGGTCTGTCTTTCGTTTCTTTAAGTCTCGAGTCTAAGGGTTGAGCGGGGAAGGCGGAGAAAGGGAGGAGGATACATTGAAGGGAACCGTAGAAGATGGAATGGTAAGACGATTTTTGTTGATGGGAAACTTACTTTTTGCGATGCAATGGTAGAGAGAATTATGAGGTGGAGCTGCAATTGGTACTGTTGCAGTTGGAGAAGCAGTAGAGGGAAATATTGCAGGTGGAATTTTAGGAATTTTTACTATAGTAATTGATACTGTTGGGGATGGTAGTTGTTTTGTTTCTTTTGCTTTCATTGGCCGTGGCAATTTCATCTGAGACTTACTGTTTTCTGCAGATTTCTAACTTATTGTTTACTAAGATTGTTAACTTATTGTTGACCGGCAGTTTTACGTAGAAGTTAAATCATGCCATCGGATATTTTTTCCACAATGGAGCATGAAATTGCAAGAATCTAAATAAACTTTAGTATTTTTTATTTATGTGGGATCGGAGCGGGGAAGCCCTGCTATAAAGAATTTAAGAGAAAAGGACGTGAAAAGGAATTGTCATCAAGGCGATTGTCGACGTTAAGCTGCTCTGGCCGTGTTGCTGCCTTGGATGGGTTGCCGCGCGTCTCTCGTTTCTTTTTCACGATCCTACATTTATAAGTAGACTCCGGATTTTTATGCATTTATGACAAAATGGATACGGCTAAAATATACAAAAAGAACATAATATAAAAACATATCTAAAATATCCAAAGTATGGTATTCGCTGTAATATTTAACGAGTGCAACAAATCCCTAAATAGGTTTTCCTATCTTAGGTGCATTTGTTAAAATTGAAATTTGCATAAACATCCGGAGTCTATTTATAAGTAATGAATTTAAATGAAACTTTGTATATATTTTCTATATATTATAGTTTATATGTGTTGTATATGTTAGTAATATTGTTGGTGTGATAAAATTGAAAAAGCTAATGCACACACAACCGGTTATCAACATTTGGACAAACGAGTTAGTTCGTGAGCGATCAACAATGTGTTTAGTGGGTGTCGTTCCACGTGACAGGTCGAAAAAATCGAAAAAAGTATTTGAACATAATTTGTTTCTATAGCGTTTCTAGAATATGTAGGTACAATTGTTATATTCGAAATCATTAGAATGTTATAAACGCAGAACGGAACAGTTAGTTGTTTGCCTCGTGCGGGCAAGTGCCCAACTTCATGCCAGCTGCCAAAAGTACATGACGATACCAACTTTCTAATATGTCGTATCCCACAATTTGAAAATTTTTCAGGAGACAATAAAACGTTTCACGGTCACAAATTAAATAAATTAGGTATTTTTTTTACGTTTGTTTTAATGTACAAGTAATATAGATTGAAGTGGGAAAAAAAAATTTAATCAATTTTTTAATTATTACGTGGTTACGACATATTGATTGACGCTACATATGTGGGATACGACATGGATAGCCAGATAGCCAGAGCCAAAATAGCTCCTGCATTAAGGTACTTTAACTCCTTACCGCATGGTGAAAGTGAGAATGATTAAAATTTCGTCAGATGTAACAAGAGTACGATAAAAATAGAGTTTTCGAAATTTAGTTAGAAAGCAGATATCTGAAGCGGCAAATAATAGGGGAGATAAGTCGCCTCCGAGGGGAATTTTTTTCAGATAATCGACTATGGGAAATCAGAGTTGAAAGCATGTTAATCGGCTATTTAAATCTCCCCATGTACGACACGGATTCACGATGTTGAATTAATTATACTTGAAAGAGGGTGAATATTTTACCGTTTGCATTTCATGGTGTCCACAAAATACCTTGCACTCTAGAAATAATATACTTATTGATGACAAATGTCTAATTGTAAGTCACCATTACCATTATTTTGAAATTAATTATTTCAGATATAAATCTACCTCATAACCGAAAGACTACCATGAGAGTCATCGGTGACCGGAAGTATTGAATTCAATGAAATTTCATATAACTTTTCAATTCTAATATTTACGAATTTTCTAACATATTCAATTTTTAAATATTGGCATCCAATAGATTGGGTCAGCAAGAAAGTAATTTCGGTTTTTGATGAGAACCAGCGTTACGTTTGTTCTCAATGATTTCTGACAATGTTATGATTTTTTTCTTCTAACAATCGAAAGTTGTGAAACTTGACTTGGCTTAGAAACAAATTGCGCTTTATTTTGTTTGTAATTGTTTGTTTAGGAGAATTTTAACATAGAGTGAAAAACGAACATTTCTGATATGTTTTACTTTTTTATTTTTTGCAAAATCTAAGCTTGGTTGGGAAGTGATGTCACAGCCTCCATGTAGCCATGATCTGACACCATTAGATTATCATTTATTTTTCAGCTTGCAAAACTTTTTGAATGGTAAAACTTTCAATGTCGATGATAGCCTAAAATTGCATTGGGTTCAGTTTTTTGTTGATATGGGCCAGTATTTCTATAAAAACGGAATCACGAATATGTCAAAACGATGGCAAAAGGTCATCGAGTAAAGGTCATCGAAAAAATTCTTTGTTTAAAAAAATTAAGTTCCATTTCACACTACAAAACTGAAATTACTTTCTTGCCAACTCAATATTTGTATCTTTAATGTTTCTATTTTATAAGGATGGAATTTTAATAAGAAAAGTATCACTTCAATAGAAATAATAAAACGAGTGAAATATCAATGGCGTTGAACGTGTTAAAGAGGACGTTTTTTGTCTTATTATTGAAAGAACAGTTCCCTCTTTATTTACCTTCAACTCGAAATTGGACCGGCCAAAATATTTTTAGAGCGAGCGATCATACAAAATTGAAGGGGTGACTATTTCACATATCACTTGTCACTTTATCCCTGCCAATATTTCGTTAACTCAGAATAATACTCTTTTTTAGTATTCTGTGTCCGATAATAATAAATACTTATGATCCCCCATCTGAACGACAAAGGAGATGAATAATTAACATTTAATTTCTCACTCGATATCTAACATAATTGACACCTGTCTGAAACGATTGTAATTGCCCAAAAGAAATTTATTTAACAACTAATTGTATACCAATTGCCATCGTCCGCTTGGAACTGAAAATTCCATTTGCCGAAATAACGATATAAATATTCTATGTGACCCGAAAAAGAAGATGGCATTTCCTCTCGGAAACCGCAGGAAATATCGAGAATCGAGGCCGAGAATACTTTTACACCTGACATTTCGGCCACGAAGCATCAGAATTTCCCTTTACCATGGTTTCCATCGTCGGTGTGTAATGAGCAACGAACCGTTCATTCGGAAAATGTCAAACGTTGCTCCGAACAGCCACATCCGCGTCATCCAGTCTCGCGTGTTTTATTCGCGCCTCTTTGACGCTCTAATTCCTTTCTTTTTTTCCCTACCGCGTATTATTTTCCACGATTCTCCTGTCTCTTTCTCTCTGCGTCTATCTGTCTCTCTATCGGTCTGTTTTATCCTTTTCCTCTCTAGATAACCGATTGTCATCGTTCGAACGCGTTTTAAGCGGAAAAACTTTTGATCGATGAGACTTTCGCTCAGAAAAATATTTCTCATTTTTGATGCCGATTCTAACTGTACTACACCGTCATTTTAAATACTTGTCCCTCGTGTCTTTCATGATGGAAAATATAAAAGGAAAAGTCGTCGTCGCTTTAGGGTAGAACATTTGTCCCTGCTAGCGCAACAGCCACGAAATTTGTTATATTTCATATTGTTGCCATTTAAACCAATATCAAAAAATAAACTGATAGTCATCGTTTTAACTGTACTGCATCGTCATTCAAAATACTTGTCCCTCGAAACTTTTGAACTTCGTAAGAAAAAATAGAAAAGGAAACATTCGTCACTGTTGGCGCTACAGAGCCGAAAATTGAGATATTTTAAGGTGAAGTTGATGACACAGTAAAAGGCTGAAATGGATTTTGCTCTTAGAATTAAATATTCCTTGTTAAATTGAAAAGTCAAATCCACCAACAATAATGAGAATTTGAGGCCTCATATGCATCACAAATGTTGCAATAATTTTTTTTTCTAAAAATAACTAGGGGGCAATAACTATATTGATCTCGAATATTACAGTTGCTGGCAAAAATATGAAAAAATATCGGATTCCATTTAAAAAATAAAGGTGAGATTTAAGAAACCTTTAACAGAAAGTAGATAACATTTTTTCATATTATTACAAAAAACGAAAATATTCAAGATGAGCATAGTTACTGCTCCATTCAGTGCAGCTTGAAAAAATATTGTAAAAATAGGATTTCATTTGAAAAATAGAGTTGATATACAGAAATCTCTTGTATTTCTCCACCAACGGAAAAAATGTTTGTCACAATATGTCCTCTATGGTGTGCAGATTTTGTAAATAACAGTTTTTCATAGTATCACAAACAACGAAAATATTCAAGTTCATAGTTAATGTTCCACTCAGTGTACCTTGCGAAAATATTTATAAAAAAAGCAGGTTTCCATTTAAAAATAAAGTTGATATACAGAAATCTCCTCTATTCCTCCACCAGCGGAAAAAATGATTGTCACAATGTGTCCTCTATGGCGTGCAGATTTTGTAAATAACAGTTTTTCATGCCAATTACACGAACGAATATATTCAAGATGGGCATAGTTACTGCACCATTCAATGTACCTTGCAAAACCGTCTGGAAATGGCAAAGAATCTCATTGTCAGCCAAGCTTAATCCGGAAGCGAGAAGATTCTCCAGAGAGGCACGAAACGCGAAAGAACTTCACGTGTGGCGCACATGTTCCGAACGTGTTTCGCGTTTCTCGAAGGACCGTTGGCCGTTGCCGGAATAGTTTTCGTGCAATGTTGAGAGGAGACCGTGAGAATCGACGGTGAATCGTGCAGAAGGCATGCGAGAGGACACTCTCGCGACAAATACGTACCTAAGACGGCCAACTTCCCAAGTGTCGCCCAGGGCGACTCTATTGTCTTCCGAACGACCGGAGCTTTCGAAAGAAACCAGTTCGAAGAGAGGAAATGGACTGTTTTGAAGAACACCGAGAGGAGAATGAGGGAGAAGGTTGCTTCGTTCCAGAAACTCGATGATCTTAATAGTATAATTGCAATGTTCCATCATTTTAACTTTGATAGCCTTAACTCCTTGTCCTACAATGACGAGTGACACTCGTGATGAGTTCATTGGTATAGGAAATTTTCAAATTTTGCAAAACCTATCAAAGTAAAAATATTGATCAAACGCGACGCGATAATATTATTTCGTTAAATTATATGGCATATCGAGAATCAATGATCAGTTTTTATTTTAGCAATTAATTTCTGAATTATACCGGAGACAGTGACGAAACAAATCGTAGGGCAAGGGGTTAAAGTTTAATATGCGCTTCGCCTGACACCCACCCCGATAACAAAGGTAACGTTTGATATTATGCAGAAACTTTAAGTGCCTTAAATCCTTAAAGTGTTAAAAGACACTTTATTGTAGAAATAAGTATACCATATGCACATTTCTAAATTTAGGATGTGCTGGTCGAAAATGATACCGCTGAATTAATTTAACAACTGTTGTATGAAAAGTCAACAAATTAATTGTGGAGAAATGATTCATCTTAGAGAATAATTTTAAGTCACAATTTGGAAGGTGTCTTTTGACACCTCTTGGTAGAAATAGTGTTAACCGTTGTCTCCTTCGAGCACCGATACAGTGATTTTAATGAAATAATCTTGACAATAAGAGAATAATAAGAACTTGGCATTGAATTGAATATAGAACTTGTAAAAGTTTAAATTAGAAATAGCAATGAACTAGCAATGACTTGTGAACTTAATATGGATGAACCTTGGCGTAAAGGAGCACAGGGTTTTTAAAGGCTTTTGAAAAAGGAGTGGGTATAGGATGTCGGTGCTAGGGAACTGAAAGGTCAAAGCAAGGAGATAAGGATTTTTGGACATGGAACGGTGATTCGGGGATGAGTAATAATATATTTCAGTACATAATATTTCTGTTTACAAGATATTGGCGAAAGCCATCTTATGCACCAGTAATATATGGGTAGGTCGGTACATTACCATATTTTAGAATAGTAAGTATGTGTGTGCTTGTGTGGACGTTCTCGTTATTTCCATTCTTCAATGTTTTCACTTGTATTTATCTATCTAACGTGTATTTGTAATAAACATCCTACAATAATATACCACCAAATTCGTAAAAATTCTTCTTTACGGCCCCAGATCATCCCTCGGTAATCAACTTGCTAAACAGCGAAAAATAAACGCAACGGAATTATTTCACGAGCGAATCGACAGATTTCCAGGATCGTATTTTCACCGAGAAAAAACACGCGCTCGTCGAAGAGGATTTTCCACCCTCCTCGTCTACTTCTCGTGTTTACCTTCCCCGCAGCTTAAGGGGGTAAGCCAGAGGGGTAGGTTTGGCTCGTGGGATCGTTAAGCCGCTATCCCGCAGGTACATAAGAGGCTTAAAACAGAAGAGGAAAGGTGGCTGCCTGCTCCCGTTAACGAGACCAGTCTGAAAGGCAAGTGTACCTAAGTTTCCGCGAGTTTGCGGCCGCATTGTCGATCTTAAATTCACCCTCGTGCGTTTCGAGGCGCACGAATGGACAGCCACTTTCACATCGAGCAACCTCTCCTGGGAGGCTCTTCTCCTCGGAGAGAAAGAATCCACTTGAGATCGTTAACTTAACGGAATTAACTTAGACCTGACTCTGAGCCACCTTTCCCCGTGGATAATGAGATAATTCGAGGATTTAATGAGCAATTGAAAGAATAACAGCTACTTCTTTTCTATTTTGACGTTTTTAATCGTCGTGATCGTTTCATCTATTTCTTACGGTTTTTAACCCTTTGCGGGCGGATACTTTTTTTAATATTGGAAAATAATCATTTACATGGCGATTAAAAACCTCCTTTTTATCGGAATTTCAGAATGTTAATGTATAGGAATTGTAAATTACTATTTGTAGAATCATACTTCAACGGTTATATTTCAATTTTTCAATTTTAACCGTGCATACATGCGATCATAAGCTGTAACCAATTTTTTTTCAGACCGCATATATGCGTCCGTCGTCCTCAAAGGGTTAACCTCATGCCCTATGATTTGTTTCGTGGCTCCGCTATAATTCAGAATTTAATTGGCAAAACAAAAATTAATCAGCGATTCTTGATATACTGTATAATTTAACGGAATATAAATGTTGTAGAAATAATATTATTGCGTTACGTTTCATTAATATTTTCAATTTAATTGGTTTTGAAAAACTTGAAAATTTCCTATCTCATTTACCTGATCACGGGTGTCACTCGTTACTGTAGGCCAACGAGCTAATGGGTTACTAACCATAGCAAAGCTATGATGTACATATTATATGGAAGCGTTAGCCAAAGGTGACATTCAGGTAGTTTAAAATTTTTCCAAGCTTTATTGTGAATGCTGGGAAAATTGGATGATTGATTGACTTCGTTAAATTGACAATTGTGACAACAATAATTGCTTTTTCAAATAACCATTGATCTGTTTGAGTTTGGAATGATATGCTGTCTTCTTGATATCATTTGGACGCCGGTCAATTTTTTCATCCTAACCCCTTGCCCTACAATAACGAGTGACACTCGCGATGCGATAAATTGGATAGGAAATATTCAAGTTTTGCAAAATCTATCAAATTGAAAATATCAGCGAGCTATAATATCATAAAATTATTTCTATAATATTGATATTGCGTTAACTCCTTGAGGCACGGTGGGGTGAAAAGTGTCCCACCTCTTCGATACGTGAAGATGCATTGTGGGAAACTTTTTGTCCCACCTCGAAAATTTATATTATTATATAACTTTGTGAATAAATATAAACCAACTTTATTTAATTAAAATTTTTGAAAAATGTCTGTGCAACATTGGTCATTTTATCATTTGAATTCCCGTGCCTTAAAGAGTTAAATCATACGATATATCCGGAATCACTGGTGAAGTTTTATGTTAACAATTTCATTCTGAATCATTGCGGAGGCAGTAAGAAAAGAAATAGTTCGGCAAGGGGTTAAATCAAATTTAAACTTCCCGTAATGGAAATAAGGGCTGTAATATTTCTGTGGCAAGTAGAAATTTCGACCATATGGGAATGGAATGGATTTTTGAACATCGGCGAATTTAGTTGGCAGCTTTTCTATTCGGGAGCATTTAAGACACATCTGGTTACGTTTCCATGGAGTCAATGAAGGAAAGAGAACTTCTGGAGTTTCTTAACGGCAGAGGGTGGTCGGGGCACTATTGTTGGGAATTGGGATGGCCTAGGAAGTGACCTGGACATTATCTACAAAGGCATATGATTTACACATTTTGCACAGAAGTACAGAACTTGAACTAAAGTCTTATTATGGGTGAAAGTCACAGTTGCTTTCAGATGTCAAATATTTTAACACTAAAACTACCGACGTTACATCTACTAAAATTTAGATACACTAACAACTACTGTAGAGAAAGAGAAATGAAGAGGTGAACGAGATGATTAATTAACTAATTTAAGTTTTATAAGACAGAAGTGGAATATTTACTTCATGGTTACCCTATCAATTTGAATAGTTTTTAAATAAAAATTGGAGTCGGTCATTTGACTGGCTTGGTAGCTTTAGTGTTAAATAACACTAATAATTTTCCGAAAGATACACAGGAGATTGTTAATTTAACGATAGAAGCAACGTAAAAAACTGTTTTTAATTAAAAATACGAAAATTACAAGTTTTTATTCCGTTACGCCGGCCATTTGACCTTGCATAGTACAATTAGAGCAATGCTGTATGTACATTAGAGCTACGTTGTAAAAACATTCAATAAAATTCAATAAAATAATTCATCGTATATGCACGCTTTTGGCAAAACTTGTCGCACTTTAGTTGCCAACGAGTAAATTTAGATTTAAAAATTGCAAGTCCTAAAATTTTAAAATTTTATTTATAATTTTAAAAAAAGTATCACCACGGCGCAACATTACATGGACGAGCTACCCCCACCAAGCGTCGCGTACGACAGCCCGTCTAGAGAAATCCGTTTAACGGCAAGAACAATTAAACGCATGCTTCTTACATTAATACCTAAAGCCGATTTCCGGGAAAGAAGCCTCTTATGAGAAAACGATATTTGATAGCATGGGCTTATCTTCTCAGATACAACGATTTCCTGAGCATACCAAGATTTCTGGATCCAGTGCGCATATTTGCGCATATTTAAACGTAGAAAATTGAAACAAAACATTTTCAACAAATTCCAGGCAAGTGGTTTTCACCACCTTGGCAGATCCAGTGTTAGTTATCACAGTTTCCCAGAGCAATTGAGAGTGAATTCTGTCTCACAATTAGAAAATCCCTCCCCATTTTAAAGTTTACTTTAAATATCTTCCAATTTATTAAAAAGTATTTTTTTAGAGACAATGCCATTTTATAGATCCTCTACAACATCTAAAAATGTTGAAAAACAGCATTACAGTCTCAGTGGAGAAAAAGACTTGCAGATTTGAAGATGGGCGAACAATCCGGCGAAAATGAGAGAAAAACGAGATCCTTGGCTGCAGAGGAAGCGCCCTATCGTTGCGAATTCCTTTCTAAAATCCTGAGAAGTTTCCACAGAAATGGAGACCGCCATTTAGAATTTCCTTCGACAAAATCCTGCGCGCGTAACTTTTCCTTCGCGTGCACGTTCGACGAAGAAAAAGGGAGAAGATTTATATCCGCTGATCCGTTCCCGGAAGCCGGTGTGTGAAATCGTGAAAGGGTGAGAACACGCGAGAACTTTCGATAAGTAATAATTTTTTGCAGAAATACCCTCCCGCTTCGCGAAGAGTACGAAAAATTGCGTCGTTCGTGTTAAAAAATATGACCTTCAATTTAGCAGCTACGTGCGAGCGTGTGAACGTCTGATAATGATTTAGAAAGTCCGGGTCAACTAGTACCCCTCCATTTGGCATCGTCAATTTTTCTCGGATTTTAGAGATTTTTTTCAATCTCATTGAAACCTTAAGACAGAGGTGCAGAAATTTTGCACGCCAGAGCTGTCCTTGGAGAAACTCCACCTCTTTGACGCATACACCCAGCCGAGGTGTCAATAATTCACAGATACTCTCTCGGCGTCACAGCTGGACCTACTGGCAAAGACTTGGTGGCGAGTTCTGTTGACAATTGTATTTTACAAATTTCGCGACAGCAGAACTTTCAGTAGGGCTTTCTTAATTACTTGTCCTAGTAATTAATTTACAAATGCCCGCGCTAAAACATAACACAATATTTAGCCGTAAGGCGTGACATGGTGGTCGATTACGGCTAAACCATCGCCAGAAGTCCAAAAGCATTAAAATCTATTAATCGTATTTGGTTTAAGACACTTTTGTTTTAACCTATATGCGACTTAGTGCGAGTTGAAATTGATCTTCAACAAATAACCTTAGTCGGTGTGCCATGAACGTCGTTTTGATTTCCATAAGCGACGCGCGAGGAACATCATTCTAGCGCGAGTGGTTACCTAACGAGTGTCGCCCCAATGCGCCACCACGCTCATGTAAATAGGTCCGTTCCTGATGAGTGAAAGGTTAGCCAATCAGCGAGCTCTCGAGTACAAGGGAAGGAGTATCAGACGGCTCTGGCGAGCACAATTTCTGCACCTCTGAATTAACGTACAGTAGAATCCCTCTAATGTTACTCCCTCTAACGTTGCTCTCTCGCTAATGTTGACAGGATACTCCCGTTACTGTTACTTGTATTTTCCCCCACTTAGACTTTTTATTGCCCAATAGAATTTTAGGTTCGTGGCGTGTTATGTAGGTTATGGATGTTTACATGAATCCTTCACTCAAGTTTCAATTCTGCGCATGCTTATGCGCATAGGGGAAAATAAGTCATGAAAAGTGGGGATAGAAGGGAGTGTCAACATTAGCGAATGATCCTGGCCCGAGTTGTCAACATTAGAGGGATTCTACTGTATAACTAACAATAACTTAACGCTCGTAGGTCTAGCGTTCATTAAAAAAATATTAAACGGTTCCTTTTTTTGTCACCTCATACTCATTTGGTGACATCCTCTCATTTTTGGGATCAATATTGTTTTTACCCTCATCAAGGACGTCGTTACTTTCAAGTTATTTTTCTCCTATCATTGCTCCGCATGAAGAGAGAGACTGCCACAATTACTGTTCATTTCCTCAACAAAATGTAAAATTCTCCGCAAACAAACGGCCCAATTAAGAACGTAGAAAACCACCTAACCAAAACTTAACCTAAATCATGTTAAAAATTACGAAAGGAATTTTAATTGATATCTCAAAAACCAGAAAACGGTAGAACGAAAGCAGACAGGAGGTTGCAGGATGAAGAGAGGAAGAAATGGGCTGTCCGGAGGGGATGAACGAGAGGAGGAGGAGAGGGTGGCATGGCTATATGCACGCGAAGCAGAAAAACCGCTTTTTCCATGAACGCGAAATGCTTTGAGAGTAACCACCTACCCCCTGAGCAATTATGACACCCCGGAGTATCTGTGCCTCTCGTTCAACCCCTTACGACCTTAATTTTCGACCTCTGAATTTTTCGAAATTTTATCGTTATTTCCTGGGGATCATTTCGAGCGACCCTTCCTCTCCAGAAATTCATTAGTTTGAATGCAAATTACGGCAGGAACGACTCGAGGGGATAACGATCGTGCGGATATGGGTATACACGGTTTTACTGGCGTGGAAGAGATAGGAATTTCGCGGTAGGGAATAATTTCATTGTAATTGTAAATGTTATTAATTATAGACTGTATTTCTACTGATTTTCATCGATTGTAAAATCTGTATTGATTATTCGTCTTGTAAACGAAGTATTTACATTTTTCTACTGTATATCAAATACAGACATTGTTGTTTTAGAAATTTAAGAGTATTTTTAATACTCACAAGCACAAATTATATACGATGAATTATTTTATTGACTTTTATTCCATGTTTTTGCGAAGTAACTCTAATGTATAGTATTGACCTAATTGTACTATACAAGGTCAAATGACCGGCGTAACAGAATAAAAATTTGTAATTTTCGTATTTTTAATTAAAAACAGTTTTCTACGTTGTTTCTATCGTTAAATTAACAATCTCCTGTATATATTTTGGAAAATTGTTATTGTTATTTAACACTAAACGTACCAAGTTTCAATTTTTTTCTAAAAATTAGTTAAATTAGCAGGGCAGTCGTGAAGTAAATATTCAACTTCTATCGTATAAAACCTAAAGTAGTTAATTAACCATCTTTTCCAACTTTCCATTTTTCTTTTTCCAAAGTAGTTATTAAGTTATATTTAAATGTTAATAGATATAACATGGGTAGTTTTAGTGTTGAGAATTCGAATGGCCGACCTCTATAAAAGTAGATACGTGTCAAGCCGTAATACGTTTATGGTTAAATATCTTAAACAAAACGTTGCAATATCGAAGAAATAAAGCAAATAATCGCACTATCGAAGAAATAGAAACAAATAATCGTGAAATAATTCCCAAACCTAATGAAAATATAATTGCATCGTGCTATCGCCTCGAGGAAATAACAGTTGACAGATATCGAGAAAGGTAGGTCAAAAGGCACGAAAGAGGAAGCGAGGAATATCCGGAACTCGAAGTAACAGTTCCATTGAAGGAGCCATCGTCCCGGAGAAAACTCCTAGCTGATATTGGATCCTGTGGACAATTTATTTCCGATGATAGAAACGAAAGATCCTCCAGAGACTCGTCGTTCCGCGGCCTGGAAGAAATTCTCACGCTTATTTGTATTTTTTTTCACCACGGAATTCGACATCGAAGGTCCTGGGAGATAAAAGATCAGGGAATCTGCGCGCGACCACCTGTCCTTGACGTTTTATTAATTGAAACGCGAAGTAACCTATCACGGCCTACCTTGTTTCTACGGCTGCTTTTTGCGCCAGAAGTTCGATAGATTTCTCCTGCAATGAGCTTTACAAAGACTATCGGATATATGGAACTGAAGACATCAAAGAAAAAGAACTCGGACTTCCAATCAGTGAGCTTAAGCTCACGTCGTTATCACTACTGAGAAATTGTTCCGAAGTTATTATTGAATATGTCACAGCAGTGGTAGCTGAAATCCATCAAAACTGTAAGTCGTATAATTAAAAACTGAAATACAGAGCTCAAAAGTGCACTTTCTGCACAATAACAAGAGACACTTGTGATGCGATAAACAAGAATTATTAAATTAAAATTATCAGTGGGTTACGATACTATCAACTTATTTCTATGCTATTTAATATCGCGTTAATGAGGGATAGATTGTTCTTTCAGTAATTAACTCTCAGTTATCGCACATTCAATCAGAAAAATAAATATTGCGACAATGGGTTAAGAAAGTATCATAAGTAGACTGCGGATGTTTATGCAAATTTCGAGTTTCACAAATGCGGGTGAGACAGGAAAAGTTATCTAGGGATTTATTGCACTTAATAAATATTACAACAAATACCGTACTTTGGATATTTTAGATATATTTTTATATTATGTTCGTTTTGTATATTTTAGCCGTATTTAATTTGTCATAAATGCATAAAAATCCGCAGTCTAATCATAAGAATTATCATTTGGAGATCAACGGTGATATTTCTGCGAGTTTTGCATGTAACATTTTTTCGTACCATTGCAAATAACGACAATATTAATCCCTTGAACTATAATTTCTTTTGCGACTGCTTACGTAATTATAAAATAAAAAAACGGTGATTCTTGATATTTCGTATGACTTAACGTAATATTAATATCATAGAAACAATTTTATCTTGTCGCGTCTCCCAATCAGTGGTATTTTCAATTTGATAATACTTGAAAATTCGTTTTCCAATTTTCAGCATCAAGAGTGTCACTCGTTATTGTACGGCAAGGGGTTAAAGGTGAACAAAGTTATTTTCTCACTCTGTACAAAATTCTGCACAAAGCGGATCACAGGAAGTATAAACAAATGAAATTAGAGAAACAACGTCTTTTGCAAAATCTGAAAATTTTTTTTCCAATTTTCTGCATTAGGAGTGTCACTCGTTATTGTACGGCAAGGGTTAAAGGTGAACAAAGTTATTTTCTCATCCTGTGCAAAACATGTCACAGGAAGCATAAACAAATGAAATTAGAGAAACAACGTCTTTTGCTAACAACGTACCAAGGAACATGATTATCAGCAGCGCAGTGAAATTATGTTCCGAACAAAAGCAGCAAAATAACGCAAAAACGGCTCGTTACACGCCCTATTATTTTCCATCCGTCGAGCAATAAGCGGCGCAGTTTTTGCCATGGAAATATGGCGGAAGGGGAAGAAACTCGGGAAGAATTTCAGCGATTCAAAAGGAGGAGAGTTAGGTCGGTGAGCATCGAGGAACTTTTCTTGCGCGACCTGCGAATACCCATAAGCTATTTATCGCCCGGCGCACCTTGCAATTTACGAGCTTCGCGAGCGGCAATCGGCGAACAGCGAATCCCTCTTTCTCTCTCCCGCTCGACAAGCACGGAATTTCTTATCTCTCCGAGGATGATTCTCGGGACCGGCAGTGACTTCCTGCCGGGAATAAAATCGTGGAATTGCTCGAATTCATTCAAAATTATCAGATAACCGACTATCCGAGGAAGCTCCTCGACTGTTCTCCGACAAGGACTGTTCTTCGATGGACCGAATGAATTTCAATTTGGCAATTTCGTCAACTACGACTAACGGTGCCGCTTTCTAACGTAGAAATCATCGATTGTGGCTCTGTCGCATTGTCGAGCAGGTTTATGCGGATGTATACCCCGGAGCACAAAATATGACGGGTGAGAGGGTATGACAGACAAGTAATAGAGACTTGACTTTTATATAATATAATGAGAGACTCCTAAGTAAATACCTACTGTGCGACGTGTCGCATAAAGTTTCTAAATAGAAGTCTTCCAGCTCTATATTTCAATGTCAACACTTTACTGATCGGTAACCTATCGGTAGACCTCGAAGCCCAATGATTTTGGACTTTCAAGTTATTAATCATTTAGTAACAGTAAATAATAAATTGTTAGTTATCGTTGTCGTTTGCTGTGCCAAGGATTCAATGACGAGAATTTGTCATGTTGGAAGAGAGACCAGTGTCAGGGAAGTATTTGAAGCCAACTGACCGGTCAGAAGTAGGTAGGATGTTAAAACAACACCAGCCGGTAAAGTGTTAAGTTGCTTGGTAATTTCGTCGAGAAACTTTAACTTTAACAATAGTAAAATAAGTACCTTGCAGGAACATGAATCAAGTAGTAAAAAATATATATTTTACTTGTTCTCTATCAGTTTGAGAAGAATTTAAAAAAAAAAGTAGGAATCCGTCAATCTGACGGCTGCCGTAGATCTAGTGGTAACTAGGCTTGAAAACATGGATGTCATGATATAATAAATTAGGTAACAGCTAAGGAAGAATCTTGCAAACATGATCTCTTCGAGAAAAAAATGTTTGGATAAATATCTATTTGAGAAATTTAATATGTAGCCTCTGAAATTTGGCGCCAAAAGTTACTTAAAACTGAGCAGGTCTTCGACAAAATGGCTATAGCAATTAGCTATGAAGAAGCAAAAGAAAAGAAATCATTTTAAAAAAATATATATAAACGGAGAGTCTAGAAGATTGCAAATGCACAAAGAACTGACATTTGAAGATGCAGATGCACGATGAGCAATAGAAGAGAAGGGAAGGAATTTCCGTCGTTTTCGAAATGTAAGCGTGCACTCTGAAATATTCGAATCCTTCTCGTCCGTCTCGAACATCCTAAAGGACTTCCACCTTCTGGGATATATCGCGTGACATAAAGGAGGCGAAATTCCTGAAGAGCAGGAACTGCGACTAGATGAAACTTGCGCTGCGATGTTTCCTCAGGCGCAATATACTGCATCTTTCGCCCTCGTGACGGCAAATTTATCGGTTAACGCATCAGCTACTCCCATTACTCATTTCCCTCTTGCATTTACCGGCATTGTAACGTAAATTGTTCGTCTTATGCCGTGCCTTTTACTCTGTAATTTTGACTTCCCTTTTAACGAACCTGTTACGTCGCGAATTCGAAAGGACGCTTTCGTATGCGCCCCAATCGTGGATGCTCGATCGGTAGTTAAAAAGTCCAATTGGGTTGACATTAAATATATTTACGCGGACTTAATGTTACTGCACTAGGTGACCGTAGAATTACTTATATAAATTGACGGAATAACGTTGTTCTTGAATAGCTGAATTTATATGGCGAAAGAGAGCTGTTGCCCTCGGCCTTTTATAAAGGTATTTTTGAGGGGAGGTGTACGGACTCTCGAAGAAGGAGAACGAACTTTTCTGTCAAACGTAGAAACACATTCTACTTGCAATCGATTCTATTTGGCAATATTCGTTCCGACGTTCGTACCTAGGCACGGTTCATTACCGTACCTAGATACAGGGCTTCCAGAAAGTTTCCACGTTTGACAGTCTAAATCAGAAATGTTTCTCGGGACAGTGCGTCGCGACAGAACTGTCGAAGTCTGATTACCGGTGCCATGACTTTTCAACTAGCCTGCACGCACGAAGAATTTCAATTGATGTCGCAGTCAATGTTCTTTAAAATGTTACTATCTGTACGGTAAGTTTATTGTAAAATTGGATTTTCTTCTTTTTGGAAATCGATACTGTGATCGAGACGATACCCTCCAATTAGGAGAAGAGGATGTGGAAAGAGAGTGTCATCAAGGAGAAATCGGTGGAGCAGTGGTTTCGTCTCGACTCAGGAGAGCAATGACGTTAAGCTACTCAGGCCCAGTACGCTGCTTGAATGGGTTACCGCGCCGATACAGGTGGTCACTGACGTTAACACATTGCCGGCCACTGTCACGTATGCGTGACTTTTTAGAAACTACGAGAAACTCGCCGGCGGTATGTAGCGTAACGCCAATGAGACAAATGAGCGGTCGGCAAATTGTTAAGCTACTAAGGCCCAGCACGTTGTTTTGATGGGTTACTGTGCCTCTCTTCTTTCACACGATTCTACAATACTTTTCTCTCTATAGCGCCAATTGTGAATTACCCTGTGCTTGCAATATCACTTTTTCTCGTCAAATTGTAAATTTTGTACTTCGAAATGGGAATGAAGAGTCCTAACGGCTCATGAAACATAATGCTTTCCCTACGTGATACGTATACTGTACTCTCGACGTTAGAAATTTTATCTTAAATTCTACAGGCTAATTCAGAATTGTCTATCCTGTTTACAACTTGATTAGACACCTTTTGATCAGTTCCAATAAAAATTCAATATCGAGGTGAATTTTGCGTCAATTCTTTTAACGGATCTGTCATAAAAGGTAGGTTGAATAGCTTTAAAATCCTCCTCAAACCTGTGAAACCAATCGACAGAGAGAGGATAGAGATTTTCCATTGAACTTAAAGCGTCACAGATGGTAGCTTTTTCCAAGATTGCAATTCTTGCGTCCGAATGCGACTCGAGTAATCCTCAAAGGACATTGGAAGAGTCCTTTGCCAGGATATCCCGTTAGTACTTGCAGATTTCTGTCGCAATCTCGTGCTCACGATTAGCATGAAACCAGGGGAGACGAGCAGTTGTCGGTTTTAAGGCTAGGTCGGAGATCGTTTGTTCTATGTAGACAGAATAGAATGTCTCCAATCGCAGAGTTCAACTTGATAAATGTATTTGATAATAGCAAACTACAAGCTGAAATATTCCATTGGCTATTAAGCATTCTCAGAACCATTCCGACTTGACGGTTGTCGGACGTGCCTGTAATGTCTAAAGTCATAATCTCGAGACATTAACCGATTTTCTCCAATTTGAAAATGTCTTCTCGCTTAATTCCTTGCCGTACTAATTATTTTGTCACTGCCTCCGCAATAACTCAGAATAAAATTGGTGAAGTAAAAATTGATCAGCGATTCTTGATATACCCTATAATTCCATGTAATAATAGCATTATAGAAATAATTTCATAATGCAGGATCTCTATATCGATATATTTCTTAGATAGTTTCTCCTAAATTACTGTATGTATCAAGCTAATGGTATCGTAGCGTAACCAACGAACTAAACGTATGAAAATAATAATGAATAACTTTGTTAAAGATACTGAAAAACTATAAAAAAAATGAACCCGTTAACCAATAAAAACTTTAAATACTCTAAGTCGCCGTATCACAAATTCTCGAACCCTACTATCAATATTGTACTCTCGCTGTTGTCAACTCAATTCTCTTCAGAGCTCAACTCTGTCTATGGCTCAACTCAGTCTGTGAATCAACTCTGTCTGTGGCTCAACTCTGTCTGTGGTTCAACTGTCTATGACTCAACTCTGTATGTGGCTCAACTGTGTCTATGATTCAACTCCGTCCATGGCTGAATTGATTCCCCCAAAAATTCATTCTCACATCCAGCCTCCATACTCTTTCTCATAATATATATTTTTCGCCTGTGTCCCAGCATGCATTCTCTGTTGCACTCCCTCCAAATCGCGTATTCTAATCACCCACTCTCGCTCATACAAAATCAATTCACACTTACTAATAAATGCACACAATAATCACACTCAATAATAAACTATTTCCTAACTCTACAAAATTCCGCTACTATGATAGGTTTTACAGGATTTAAAAAGTTTCTATCCAATTTACCTCATCGCGAGGGTCACTCTTTATTGTACGGCATGGGGTTAAGAAAAACTTTCATTCTGCTCTAGATTTCCACCCACATTCTTTTTCGCTCTCTCCCTTTTTTCTCTCTCCACTCGCCCTTTTTCCTCGCGCTCTTATTTTCCCATTTTCCCTAATTCCGCTCTCAAATATATCTGTGCGCATGTGTGCATCTAAAGATCAAGTAGACTCTGTCCCTTCCGTTGCTACCAGTGTTGCTTTATTTGATTTTCCTTCCACTGTCCCAATTAGACGTGTCCCTCTCCGCATCTCTCCTTGCTTAGATTCCAAAGTCGTCTCCCAGAATGGAGTAGTACTCCTTATTCCTAATTCGAATCTTCCGTCTTTCTCTTGTCCTTTCTATCTCTTCCCCTATGGCGCTGGCATGATGCCATAACCTTTCACTTTCGTTCAACATTGCCCCTACTGTAAGTAGATTAGATGTTGGCACACTACAAGCTGAACCATTCTGCTTACTCCCTTCCATGGAATTGACAGTTTTAAGTTCTCAGCATTCCGTCTTGTGGCATGCACGTAAAATTGAATCTCATGCTCATTCACGTACGATCGATTCAGCTAACAATAACAGGGTAATTCTCCTTTTTCTTACACTAATTCAGTCTGGTTGCAGAGCGCCGACATTTTGTTTCTCTGTGATACTTAAATCCTACGTTGGAGCTGACCAACGATGGGTTCAGTAGGAATTGAATTCGACTCATGAATTCATTAAGAGCGAAAACTAGCTATTTTCAAATTTATAAATTTAACATTCTGGTATAATACCCATAGGTACCCTTAGAGCGACATCTCCTTATAAAGATGCGTGGCGTAGAAGGAAGTGGGGGAGATTGTCATCGAGGTTCCGTTTCGCAAGCATTCAGATTACTATTAGAGATTTCGTTAGAGACAGACCTTAGAGACACACTTAGAAATTCGTATTAGATATTTTGTTAATTTCAGATATATTATATTTTTTAGTGTATTTCTATTTTCCATTATTATTTTATAATCTTAGTGTGCATGTTATTCTTATCCTGACAATGATCCATTAATTGTTTATCTTTATCTACGTAAAACATTAGACCATCCGACGCATTATTATTTCACATATTTCCCTTTCTCCTTCTTCTTAACCGAATCCTACTGCAACGTTATAACCACCGCTGTTACGTCTATTACATTTAAGTACAACGAAACATTTTGGACAAAAAGAACTCAAGAGATGAAGAAGACGAATAATCAAGTACTTTGGATTTTATAAGATATAAATGGAATATTTACTTTGTGGCTCCTCCATCAATGTAAGAAATTTTTCGAATAAATTGAGAGCCGGTCATTTTAACCGACTTGATAATTTCAGTGTTAATAAAATATTTCATTATCTTTAATCTACTGTAACCCTTTTCTTTGAGTTTATAATCAACCTGCTCTAACTAAAAGGGGCATGCACATTTTCGATAACAAGAAATCTCCCTCCAAAATGTAAGCCTCTATATCAAAAGTTCCACAAGCAGCATCGTCACGATTAAAGCACATCGGTGCGAGTAGAAGCGATTAAAGTTTCCCTCTAGGTATCCATAAATGACGTCTCGAGACACTCGAAACTCCCGCGGAATCCCTGTGGGATCTCCGGCAGTCTCTCACTCGGAGCACCTAACGTGAAATTCCTGTCGGGTCGTGAAAAGCGGTTACTCAGGTTCCGTCGTGAAATTACCAAACTTTATAGGCTTGCACTCTGGAAATCATTAATGCCCTGTGTGGTCGGAATGTACTTCTACGTGGACGTGATGTACACTTTTACGTGGATTACACCGTTTTTTATTCCCATTGCGGTACCTTGTCCACCCTTCGGACAAAATTCCCTCATTTGTAATACGTAAGGCGAAGCTGAAGCAACTACATGTTTAAAAAACAATCGATTTTGATTGTTTTCCATCAGTTGTCCGGTTGAAAAACATTTGCTGCTGAGAACGGTGATGCTGTAGGCACGACTTGCAGGCTAGAATTTACAAATGAAGTCAAATCAACATTGTGCCGGAAAATGGAACATTTGTATTGAAAACATCCCCTTCACGCACCTAATGTGCCATCATCGTTAGATGGAGGGACATTTCTAGGGCCATTTATCGAGAACACTGCATCCTACACCTTAGAGAGGACGTACAACTCTTCTGCTTACAATTAGCACTGTCTATCTTTAAGCCCTTGCCGAACCTTTTTCTTCGTGGCTGAGTGCGCGACAACTCTGAATTAATTGCTGAAACAACAATCTATTCCTAATATCAGATACAGCATACGGTTTAACGCAATATTGAATACCATGGAATTAATTTTATTTCATCGTGACCTACTGATATTTTTAATTTACCAATTTTCAGAACACTTCAAAATTGACTATTTCATTTATCGCGTCACGAGTGTCACTCGTTATTTTATCGGCCTGTGCAATAACTGAGAATTAATACGTGAATTCCAAACTCTCTGATTGCACGCAATATGAATATCATAAAAGTGATTTGATTGTCTCCTGACCGACTGATGTTACCAATTTAATAGTTTTCGGGAAACTTCAAAGTTTCCTATTTCATTCCACGCCTCACGAGTGTTATACGATTTTATTGTAGGCGAAGGGGTTAAGATTAAATACTTTTAACTTCTTAGCCTACAATAACGCGTGACATTCGTGATGCGGTGAATGAAATAGGAAAGTTTGTCCCAGAAGACGTTCAAAATGGGAGAAAGAAAATAGCCAATGTAGCATGTGTGTGCTGGACATCAAAAAGTTCACGTTTTTGCAAAAAAGATTTGAATTATATTTTTCATTTCTTTGTAATCAATATCTAAAGGCAAAAAATCGGGCCAATTGAAGTAATTAAATAATTTGGGACTGAAGGGGTTGAATGTGAGGGAATATCCTACTTTCCCGCTATTTATCGAGCCGCTGCAGCCGAAAACTGTATTATACTTTATCACTTCCTGCAATTAAATTCTGTCTATTTATAACCGTGAATGCGCAATCGTTTGTTGATGACCATTGATTTTTTCGTTTTTAGAGGAATACGTGTCACGTTACAGATAAGGTATCGATCCCGCTCTATCCTATGGTAACTGTCGAATTTAATTAGCGAGCAAGAACGACAGCGTGACGTCGCCGGAAATTAATAAATATCCGGTGGGATCATGATGGTGCATCAATTTCATAAATCAATTGCATTCGCTAAGGCAAAGTGCAATTACCAGGCGCGGCAGACAGCCGAAATACCTCGGGTATCGATGTTACATTGGCGAATTGAATTCGGAATTAACAAGAAAGCGTATCTGAAACTGTTCAGGAATCCGGATATACCATGATTCCTCGCCCGCGTTAAATTTCCCGCCATCGATGTCCGTTGACAGTTCAATAAAGTTTCTTCTCAGCATTAAACGTATTTATCGGATATCGACGAACTTCCCAATATATTGAATATCACTAATAATAATGTACGATAAATAAAGTGTTATTAACACCGGTATTTTTTTAATATCCTACCCTTTCCTGATCGGTCACTTGCCCGCAAATATTTTCTTCATACTGATATCTCTTCGAAAATTGCAAAGTTTCTTCACTGAATGCTTGGCACAGTTAACCACAATGATAAATAATAATATATTAATTGCCGTAGCAACCAATTAATAAATTACAAATCCAAAGGTTTTGGGCCCGTAAAACCGATTAATCGTGTAGCGGTCGATAAAGTTTTAACACTTTATCGACCGGTATTTTTTTAACAACCTACTCCCTTCTGACCGATCACTTGGTCACAAATACTTCCTTGATACAGATATCTATTCGAAAATTACAAATTCTCGTCACTGAATCCTTAACAGAGATAACCGCAATGATAAATGATAATTTATTAATTGGAGTGGCAACCAATTAATTAGTTAAAAGTTCAAAGGCGTTGGGTCCGAAAAGCCTATTAATAGGCTTTCGGTCGGTTAAGTGTTAACCATCCTACTGCTTTCATATTTTAACTTTATAACGGTACATTTTAACATCGATAGGACACAAGATAGGTGGGACCTTTTGCGGGGCCGGGTTCAAAAATTTTGGGGGGCCAGAATACACATTCAATACTTTGATGTCAACATTTAATGCCAATGTTTGAAAACCGAGGGATATTCAATCTACTATATATGGAATCGGGGCGGAGAAGCACTCCTATAAAACGAACTTAGGAAAAAAGGACGTGAAAAGGAATTGCCAGCAGGGAGAAGTCGCTGACGCAGTGGTTCCGCGCCGATCCAGGCGATCGTCGACGTTAAGCTACTCAGGCCGAGTTGCTGCCTTGGATGGGTTACCGCGCGCCTCTCTTTCTTTTTCACGATCCTACATATATAAACGCCTGATGTGTTTTCCTAGAGTCTAGGAAAGGTCTAGGACCTAGGCCGCGGGGCGTTCCTAAACGCGACTGAACTTGCCTCGCACCGGTCTTGATAATACAAATTCAATACAATTAACAATAGGAGCAAAAAGTATCTGACGTTTCACGCATTCAAAATTCATAGACACCGTTTCAAATTCAAAACCACCGAGAAACACGAAACTGAAGGAAACCCAAGAAAAGAAGAGGGTCAGAGTGCAACTCTTCGTCAAGATTCAAATTTCCCGCCAGAATAAATATGAAATCCCCTCGTGGAAACTGTAGAGTATCCGGCGAACGAAAATGACTCTAATGAGAGTATTCGCACTCACAATCAGTGCACCGAGGGAGCACTCGAGGGAAGCGCAGAGTGCACGGTGCAAAGAGGCGCAAGAGGATTACGCAAAGCCAGAGAGCAACTGGAAAACCGGAAGTGCTCGGTCAAGGTAAGACGTTGCCTCTATCCACGGCTTATGCACATTCATACGAACCCGTCCCTTCTATCCGATCGATGCTCTGCTATTTCCCTCGTTTGTCATGTCGCGATAGAACTCCTCGATATGCAAATTCGAGATTTTTTCAATGTCAATTTCCTTTTTAGATATCTCAATCTCTAGAAAATACGGGAGTAATATAAAATGAGAGCTTTAATTGTTCAATCACGGAAATTAAATTGCATGGATCCAATTACAGAACAATTTCTCTTTACGGAAATAAAACATGTCGAGTTATGGGCTCCAAGATATTTCTCTCATTTGGAATGATATTGGACATGTTATGATCACCTGAAAGTAATTTCGACGTTAATAACAGATTTTAGAACCATTCTTTGCTGCGAAAAGTTTTGAATTTTTTCACTCACGTTTTTTCTCCTTCCTCAAATTTCAATAAGAACGTAACGCGGCTTCTTGTGCTGCTTTCGTCTTCTTATCTCGATGACTTCCTCGTGTTCTCTCTTAGAATGATGAGTAATAACGAGAATTATGTCACGCGAACGCGAAGCAGGCAAAGAAGTTGCATCTTCGATGCAAGAAAGTACAACAATCCCAAATAAAACGAGGTAAACCAAAGAAAAATTTCGATGTTGCATTTTCCCTTGTAATAGCAACGTCCTCTTTTTGCTAGAGCTTCTTGCAAAGTGATATTTCACGGCCTTCGACGCTAAGTTTATGGTCTTCCCGAGTTTATCGACAATCGTGCGAAACGTGACGCCGCCGACTTTCAAGATTTTGATACGTGTTACCGCAGCTGTCGTTGTGACAAATATTGTAGAACTAAAAAACAAGATAGGCAAATATGTATATCCTATTTTTTATTACAGTTGTCCGAAGTTTGCGTAATTTGTTTAGGTTTGTCCTTGTTGTACAATAACTGGGAACACTTGTGACGCGGTAAATAGGATAGAAACTTTTCAAATTCTCCAAAACCTAGGAATTAGCATTAAAAATATATCTATTATATTAGTCTTATCTGGAATTATACAATCTGTAAAGAATCACTGATCAATTTCAATTTTACCAGTTTAGTTCTAAATTACAGCGGCGGTAGTCACAAAAGAAATAGTATCTGGAAACTTCTAAATTACAGTGTTCACGAATTTGCTAATATATTCAATACTTAAATATTGCTATTCGGAAAGTAAAGTACCGTGGTATGTATATATAACTGTTTCTCTTTAAAGTTTCTATTGCATAGGATATGATTTTAATGGAAAATGTTGCTCTTCGGTGGAAATGATGAAACTAGAGAAATACAGATAACGTTGAACGTGATAATTATTCGAGAGCAGTTTTGACGGGAACACTGTATTTCTAAAAGGTAAAATGGGCGTAGATGGTTATCTCTATGATACGTGTGCCGAGAACTTAATAAGTAATTCATAACTAATTAAACTACCCCTTGAAATTCCTATTTAGCACAGAATTTTGTGTGTCATTGTTATAATTCATCCTCTATGCACCTGGTAAAACATCCGGGTTAATACATAAAGATTGAACAAAATGTTTTAATCGACGCAGCTGATTTAATCAAATTACTTATTACACTTTTAAATTTGATTCAAAATCAGAAAAGTTGCTATTTAACAACGTAATAAAACACTGAAGTTTGTTAGAATGTGTGGATTGCTGAATCATTTCTGGTCGATTTTGCGACGAATAGCTTCTTTCGGGTCATCCAGATTTTGTGGCTTTACAGGGAAAACAATTCCTTCGACGTAACCCCACAGGAAGAAATCGTAAATGGTGAAATGGCAACGAGACGTCACTTGTTAGATATTCTTCGGTCCTAACCTTTGTTCGACTACATCCGTACATTTATTTTGTTAGATCTCACAATAAAATAGTGAAAAATGGAATATTAATCAAAACATGTGGACTTTTGCTGTAGAAATAAAAAAATTAACCTTACACATTTACAGAGTGCAGTAAAGTTATCACTACAAAAATTTCCATTGCAACACTAGATTCGAAAGAATGTGCTTTGCAAAAATTACGTTCTGTTAATGACGACAGAGACTAATGATAATACGGTTTCAAATTTTTTCAAATCATGTATCACAACACAAATTATTAAGATAAAATTAAGTACTGCGCCGTGTATATCGCAAGTTCAACAGTTTTTAAAATTTTTACAAACTTAAAGTGTCCTGCGAAGCTATAAATAGCAATTTTGCATCCAAATTTCCGCAGTACCATTCACAGAATTCCACCATCGATCAATTTTCTTCGGCCAACTCCCGATACCTCGTCAATGCTGCCAGTAATCTTCAACTTCTTAAGATCTCCCATTAATTTCAAAAACAGGCAATCAAAGCTGCTCTTATCGTCGCAAACTACAAATCTCTCATATTTCGCAGAATCTCACGCATCCGCTTGAAGCTCGTATTTAAAAGTAAGTCCACTTGCCAATGTCACTCGGCAATTATAGGAAGTAGCATCGCGCGTTAATGAAATCGGCTCGTCTCGTGACTTTCCCGCTGTAAACCGGCTTCATTGCGGATGCGATCAATTATCGTTATTATGCAAATTACGAAAACGGCGGGCCGGTTTGCACGCGATGCGTCTCGAGACGGTTGATATGGATAATCATCCCATAACCGTGTCCCGATTGCCTCGCCTTCGGGATATCGTTGCCGTTCGATCGGCTTTGCTCTCGTTGCATCGAGAGTCCTCTATCTAAGCGATACGGGATGACTTCGATCGATCGACTCGTTTAGATAATAGGGAACGAGGATGGATGAAGAAACTTGATCCATCTGTAAAGGAGGAAGTTGGCGGGTTGATGCTGCTACTACCTGCTACTGTGCGCCAACCAAAAGATGGCTAGACTGAGTGGGTGCCGGAAGAGTAGACAGACAACTGGAATGTTTAGTTGATTTGCTAGGCGTTAAGCATTCATCCAACCTTGAAGAGTGGACAAATGAACGTGACATATCAGAATTGCAAAAAACTGGAAATATAACATTGCTATTGCTTGGTACTGTGCGCACGCCAAAAGGTGGCTAGACTGGAAGGGTAGACGAGAGACTGGAATATTTGGTTGATGTGCCAGACACTAAGTATTGACCCAACCTAGAAGGGTGGAGAAAAGAACTTGTCATATCGGCAACACAATGGGGATGTGGTGTTGCTGCAGCTTGATACTGTGCAGCTACTAGAAGATGGCTGCCAGGAAGGCAGGCAGGTCGCTGGAGTCTTTGACTCATCTGCCAGACGTTCAATATCGATGCATCCTTAGGGGAGGGATAAAGGAAAGCGATATATCGGCCTCAGAGGAACCTGGAGACTTAATTCCAATGTTGCCTCGCATCGTACGCCTAGGAGAAGTGACGTAGCACAGGAGAAGCTAATTAGAACCGCATGTCTTCGGTTAACCATCTACTCGCAAGAGAATGAAACTTGACTTCCTGGTGTTCTTCAGAATAGCTTGTAGTTGAATAGGTGAATAAGAAATGTAGGATTCAGCTTTAGATTTTCCCTGAACATTAATATACAAATGTGTGCGTGAAAATAGCTTGTTGATTTATCACGTTGAATTTTGTATCGTGGCAATTTTTGGATTCCCTAGCCCTTCATTTTCTTTTCTGCGACATGAGTGTAACTCGATATTCTAAAGCAAGGAGATAATACCACAGTCGAGTGTGAAGAGATAAGTCTGCAAAAGTTCATTCCGTAGTGACTTCTGAAGGGTCGAGTAGCGTCCTCGTTTGAATTTCATAGGGTAAGTTTTGTGAAGCGGTGAATCTCAGGAAAAGAGTAGACCCTTCGGTATTGCTACTTCTCATTTAGGAATTCTACTAATCGTGCAAAGAAACTTGACATAAACTTAATGGAAAATAAATCCTTAAAAAAAGGAATCCTAAAGATATCTAATATTATTTATAAATTGCAGAACTTCAACTACTTGTCACAATTATGTGAAATATATTTGCGAAATCTAATTGAGATTCCGATATTACCTTTAGCTTTCAAAATTCATATCTCTGCAGTTGTACACTCGAGAGCTAACTTTCTACCCGCATCCTTAGTATAAATTTCATCCAAAGATACAATACTAAGACTTGCTAAAAATCTAAGTTTCTTGAAATGTCAAGCGACAACATTTGACTGCTACGAGTTACGCGTTCAAATTTCCAAAGTCGGTGCATCGAGGAATCGGAGAACAAACGAGGACCCGTTAGACGATTCAGCGACGTTAGTTTGCTTCCGACCGCAGACAGATGTTAGAAGTAACCTTGCAGCCAAGGTTGGAAACACACGCGATTCCAGCTCCATGGAACTCGGATTTAGCAAAACCCCGAAACCACCTCATGCTCCCTGCAAACCAAACACGATACCGCATCCTCGAAAACTAGTTCGGAGTTCGCATTCCGAATTTGAATTACCATGATTTGCCGTGAGTCATCGCGATTGCGTGCCGTCGAAAATGAGCTTCTAAGGGTGCTAACGTAGTTACCAGTATGATTTTGAGTTTCAAGGAATTTCATGTTTCTGTAGTTTTGATCAATTGATATATGGTTTGTCTGAATTTTTATTTTACGGTACGGTATTATTATACGGTTTATTTTACATTATTTACGGTGAAATTTCATTTTAGTGGGAGATTATGTTGTTGAGGACAACAATTGGGACGAGATGATAATGAAACGAAGACACTTAACTCTTTGCGGTTTTAGGTCGAGGTTAACCCGACGTGAATTTCTGTCTAATTTTCTCTTACTTTAATTTAAAGATATTTACAGTTATACTGCATACCCAATTAAAACATTTCTAGATGTTTATAGTCATTAGTAGTATTAACAAAAAATAAATATTTAAAGGCAGGAAATGTTATCAGTGCATTCTCGATTAATCAATAACTAAATATAGAAATTATTTGAACCACAAATGACCGATGCCATATTGTGGAGGTATATTATATTTTACCAGACGCGACGGAAAATGAGTTTTTGTATTATGTTTTTTTTTTTTTTTAGAAAAGGAATAAGAAAGTATTATTAATCTAAAATACTGGAACATTCATTTTTTCATGAAACTAAATTTTGTAATGCCTCCTTTAAACAGGTATCTTCAGTCAACAAAGCTCGACAAACTTCGCGTGGCAATCGATTGTTAATAAGGAATTGAAATATGAAAGCACATATAGTTCAAAGAAAAGGTAGATAAAATTAGTATTAAATTGATCACCATACATTTAGATTTGAAGTGCAATGAATAAGTAGCGTTCCCATGAAACAGAATGTTAAGCAACCGGACCCACGAAGAGAATGAGAGTGGGTGGTTGCCGCGTGCTTTTCCACGCAATCGATGCGTATTTATAGATATACTGTTAAAATAGAACGTGTACTTACTACAAATAACATTTTAAATAACTAGTAATGCTCCTACGTGATAAATTGTATCCCTTTGCAATTTTACATCAATTTGCAGTTTCGGCTTAATTAATATTTCCACGACTTAATTTAGATTTTACAATAAAACTAATTTTCATTTATAATTCAATATCCTGACGAACAAAGAAACATTTCGCTCTAAATATTTCAATCTCCAAATGCAAATGAAAAATCAACGATAGAAAATTAAACATGTTATCATTTACTTCTCCATATGAATTCAATCATCTAATTGTAAGTGCTGTCTAAATTCCAGCATTCTATTTAATTTTGCTTTTAAATTAGCTGGCTACAGCCACCGCAGTATTTTAACAATTCGTAGTAAGAAATATTTAGTTCATTTCGAATTTCTTAACGAGAATGCGTATTACTCGACAGTCGGTAATATTTAAACGAAATTGAGAAACTCCTCGACACGTTGACTACAAGCTCGCATTCGCATCACAGACGGTTGTTTCTAGGATTTCCCGTAAAGTTAAGAAGCTAGATACTGTAGCAGCACAAAAGTGGCTTTAGCACGGAAACAAGGTCACACGGAAGACACGCTTGCATGAACTTTTTAAAGTTATTTTCTCCGTCCTAAATTCGCCATTGCAGGAAGTCTCGCATGTTATGGGACACTCTGTATATTACGTACTTTAAGAGTAAAGTTTCGAGGTTCATTTTAATTTCGATTCTTTATACATGAAAGCTTGAACTCCATTTGGACGTTTTATGGCGCATTCCGGCAAGTTGGACTTTTAGACTTTCCATTTTTTTTCTGAGAGATTTCAAACAAGGAGACAATTCTGCCTTATTACTATTTATACTTGACGAATTTGCACATCAACTTCTTTTATTTGTGACTTGGATAGAAGAGAACTTCTTCCAATCCTTTTTCATTCTTGCTTCAAGTGGAATATTTATTTACATTATGTCGACCTACTTCTGCAATACGTATAGTTTTTAATCCCACGATGAACATCCAGAAAAGTAAGAAATTTAGCAACGAGCAATTTTACTCTATCGATCAATACAATAAATATACAATATCTGATCGTCGAACGTAGAGTCGAAACCTTCAAATATTTGTGCAAGAGACGAACCGTGAAATACGAGTATACAGTCCGGCGTGAAGCCGGAAGAAGTTCAACATCGTCGGAGAGACATCTCATTTCTGTATTGCTTAACCCCTTGCACCGCAACGACGAATGTAGTTGGTTATAAATTTTATAAGCCTGAGAAGTAATAACGAGTTACGCTTTCAAATAATTTTTGTATTATATTAATACTTAACGGATGGGTCGGGTAAATTTACGTTTTTTCTTTGTGACTTCCTAGTACAGGCTTTTCCTTTTATTACTGTGACTACGCTGTATTTTAGAAATATATTAGGATTTTTCTAAATAAATCGAAACCTATAGTTTACCCATCCTCCTTGTCCTTTAGTAATCAATCATTTGCTCAATCAAAATTGAAAGCTACCGCGTTAATAACTCAGCGAAATAAAACCAAAGAAAATTAAATTTTATTTTTAAATATATTGCCTTCAAGTTAACTGTAGTGCAAGGGACTAATTCAAAATTCTCGGCATTCAATATCAAATAAAATTTTCCCCGTGTACATTAACCCCTTGTAGTCTTAATAACGTAAGAACATATGTTCCAGTGGCGTTAATGCACACCTGGTCATCGTTAAGGACACTTTCTCCGATGAGGGACGAACCTAACCATCATGAAGGACTGTTAGACCCTGTGAAGGCCTAACGATCGTGAAGTTCCCTGGAAGAACCAGAGGATATTGCAAATATCATAAAGAAGCAGCGCTGTAGTTGGAACTTAGGTTGTGAATAATATTCTACAAAATATTTAGGCGCTCTTTCCTTTCTTCCTGCCTCTTGGTTGTATATATGGTTTTACAGGAAGGGTAACTTCGGATGTGCTACTACGTATAGTATGACAAAGAAGAAGGAAAAATTCATTCTATTATTTTTTCAACACTTTATCGCCCAGCACCGTGACATACACGGACGACGTTGTTTTCAGAATTGTGCATATCCGTGAACAGCACGGGTACACCGTAATGAATCAGTTCAAATTTTAAGAAAGCTCAAAAGATTGTTTATTTAGAATGAATGAGTTAAGATGAAGAAGTTTCAGTTATCTCCAAGAAGAAATAATTATTTTTTTTGTATTCTGGAGTTAATGCCTCACAGCAGCACTTACTTATCTCGTAACGAACAAATGATATTGGAAAATTTAAGGGACTTTGTTTTAAATTTTAAAGTATAATTTCTTCAAATGATCTAGTATATTCAATTTTAAAATAACACGTTGAAGTAAGAGAAGTATTAGAGAATACGTAAATGTATACGTTGACCTTTAATTCATCATTTCTCTGTATCATAGGCTTTGTGAGTCAGAATTTGTTTAAAGTTGTAGCTCCTAGGCGCAATGCCCGAGGCATTTAAAGCGAAAGCGGTAGCCAATAACAATAAATGCGTTTCAGGATTTATTATGCAGACCAAATTAATATTATAAATATAAATTATTACTATATTTACAGATTTACCAACTTAAATGTTTCTATCAAGATTATGAAAAATTTTTGGGAAGAAGTGTTGTGCGAAAACGTTATATAAGTTTATTCGTAAAGGTGTATACTGCTGGCAAACTCGTAAATATTCTGGCGCTCTAGATAAAGTTTCAAACAAAGTAGTGTGAGACACAGGGTCGGGGACGCCCTGAACAGTTATCGGGAAATGTGAAGAGAACTTTCTCCTCAGACACAGGGTACTCGGACCTCACCCCCATAATAAATTGCCGTGGATTTCGGACGCTCAGCCGTATCGAACTAAAAGGCTGGTCCCTTTCACACAGCCTATCGAAAATATTCGAAGAAGTTTCCATTTATTTTTGGTATAAGATACTGCACTGCCACTGTTTGCATTACTTTTTCCTTGCACTATTATAACTGTTGAACCGTTTCGTAACATTTATTCACCTCTCATATTACCTTCATCGACTTCATCGATCCAAACAGTTGTTAGACTACATATTAACCTTGAGTTTACAAGAACCGAAATTAATTTACCCCTCATCTTGAAAGTATAGCAGCACCCAACATAATGAATCTGTGGATTCGTATGCACACGCGCATTTAAATTTGAAAAGCCCGTGAAAATTCAAATTGGAACTGGGCGCGCAAATTCAAATTTGATATGCGCACGCGCATTTTGAATTCGTATGCGCAAGCGCATCTCATTTGAAATGCGCGCGAAAATTTAAATTTGATATGCGCACGCGCATGTTGAATTCGTATGCGCACGCGCATCTCATTTGAAATGCGCGCGAAAATTTAAATTTGAAAAGCCCGCGAAAATTCAGATTTGAACTGCGCGCGCAAATTCAAATTTGATATGCGCACGCGCATCTAATTTTCGCATGCGCACGCGCATCTAATTTTCATATGCGCACGCGCATGTTAAATCCGTATGCGCACGCGCATCTCATTTGAAATGCGCGCGAAAGTTTAAATTTGAAAAGCCCGCGAAAATTCAAATTTGAACTGCGCGCGCAAATTCAAATTTGACATGCGCACGCGCATCTAATTTTCGCATGCGCACGCGCATGTTGAATTCGTATGCGCACGCGCATGTTGAATTCGTACGCGCACGCGCATGTTAAATCCGTATGCGCACGCGCACCTAATTTGAAATGCGCGCGAAAATTTAAATTTGAAAAGCCCGCGAAAATTCAAATTTGAACTGCGCGCGCAAATTCAAATTTGATATGCGCACGCGCATCCAATTTTCGCATGCGCACGCGCATGTTGAATTCGTATGCGCACGCGCATCTAATTTTCATATGCGCACGCGCATGTTAAATTCGTATGCGCACGCGCATCTCATTTGAAATGCGCGCGAAAGTTTAAATTTGAAAAGCCCGCGAAAATTCAAATTTGAACTGCGCGCGCAAATTCAAATTTGACATGCGCACGCGCATCTAATTTTCGCATGCGCACGCGCATGTTGAATTCGTATGCGCACGCGCATGTTGAATTCGTATGCGCACGCGCACCTAATTTGAAATGCGCGCGAAAATTTAAATTTGAAATGCGCGCGAAAATTTAAATTTGAAAAGCCCGCGAAAATTCAAATTTGAACTGCGCGCGCTAATTCAAATTTGATATGCGCACGCGCATGTTGAATTCGTATGCGCACGCGCATGTTAAATTCGTATGCGCACGCGCATCTCATTTGAAATGCGCGCGAAAATTTAAATTTGAAAAGCCCGCGAAAATTCAAATTTGAACTGCGCACGCAAATTCAAATTTGATATGCGCACGCGCATCTAATTTTCGCATGCGCACGCGCATGTTGAATTCGTATGCGCACGCGCCTGTTAAATTCGTATGCGCACGCGCACCTCATTTAAAATGCGCGCGAAAATTTAAATTTGAAAAGCCCGCGAAAATTCAAATTTGAACTGCGCGCGAAAATTCAAATGTGATATGCGCACACGCACGTTAAATTCGTATGCGGACGCACATCTCTACTGACAATGAGTGTGACACTTCATAAAGTTGTAATTAAATTCCGAAAATGGCATCAGTTGAAAATAAAGATATATTAATTGTGACAGAACTTTATCTTCTGCGATTTAAGTTCTATTACCTTACCTGCCTCAGGTAGAATCAGATTATCCTTAGAATTTTCCCACACTATATTCACTTTTAGGAAATTAATTTTTTACTTTTCTCTGCCCTGTAATATTTACTCCTTCACCACAGTAAAAATCATAGATATTCCAAGATACTTTAATTAAATGTCTAAAATAATGATTAAGTTGCAAGCTTGGATTGACTTTAACACAAAATTAATTATGATGGAAAATTCCGTCGATTATAACACGACGTACTCATAAGACCTATAATGATTAAGTTCTAAAATCAAAATTACTTTATCAGAGTATTGGCTATGACATGGAGTTACGTCGACTGTGCATTGACGTAAGACCGCGAAGGATTAAACCGACCGAACGTTCGGCATCCTCATTGATCCAACCCAGTTTTTCCCGAGGAAAGGATGCCAACATCGGTCGAGGATTTTAACCGGAACAAGATAGATGGAAGGAAAATTAAAAGTACCCTTCTGCCGTTTGCTTTTTGCAGGTCTCTGAATCAAATAGAAAAATTGGAAGTAGAAGGTTATTAGCTCAGCTTCCAAGTATGATCTTTCCGCTCAGGATCGTTCGAAGGTCATTCGAAGATTGCGCTGGCGTTAGTCAATGAATTTTCATTTACGTGAGTCATAATATTAGGATATTATAAGCTACATTATAATAATATCAAATATATAACGATAATCCTAATATTTTAATATGCAATATGTTATATTTCTTTTCAAACAACATTAACGAAATTTGTGTTTGTTTTGTCTTTTCATTTTCATTTCATTACAAAGCGCGACACAGTGAAAAGACGAATATGAACGCAGGACAGAGTTGGTAGAATGTATTATAAGGCAGAAAAGGGTACGATATTTGCTTCTATTTCAAAGTGCATCACGTCTTCGGGGAATTAAATCGCGTTCGATCGCATTACCAGATAGATTCCAGATTTGCGAATGAGAAAGATGAGAGAGACAACCCATAAAGAAAAACGTATGCAGACAAAGGAAAAAAAAGAGTGCAGGAAAGAACAAAGAAAAAAGGTGAAGATAACGAACAAACGAAAGCGAGAAAAAAGGAGGAAACAAAGAACATTGTTATTACTATCGAAAGGTTAGCCACCTCCTCTAACATTTCTTAAACAAAACCAGAATTCGACTCCCTTCGCAATTCAGTCAGCAGGATATCCTGACATTCCGCCACTAATCTCTTCTACGATACTCACTCTACAATTCCTAATACCCTTCAACTATAACAAACTTAATTAGTCGACTTAATTCGCCCTTTTAGTTCCTTGGAGCATTTGCAATCCAACTTACTACCGCCTTCCTCATCCAACCCATCTTTTTCCTCCCTATTCTCATTCACCATTTCCATCCGCCAATTTTTTTCTCTTCTTTCAATCCACCCTTGGCACTCGAGCAATTAAAGTCCCTCTTCTCTCGGCGTACATTACGTCAACTCGATCCACGATCGATGTCGCTGCGGTTCAATTCGAAATCCATACCGAAACAGCGTTGACCGAGATGAATACCAGGGTAGTTCAAACCGAAATCTGTCCTAGTTTAACCCCGTTCTAGAATCTATACCATATCAGCCTGCAACTTTAGCAGTTTGAATGCCAACATGTCCTATTTCCGATCCAAGACTGCCAGCTGTAGGCCATTCAGGGTACTCGGCTTTTCGGTTAGGTTTTGCTAAGTCGGAAGCTTTGTCTGGTTTTTATTGGAGACTTGGGGTGCAAACGGGTATATACTCGAAGTGAAGAGGTTGATCATTGTATGTTTGCCTACAAACACCGCGGTATATGGAGTAATTAGGTGGAAATTAATATGAGGATAATGATAAGTGAGTAAATTTTCCATTTTAAGGTGTGCAACAGCTTGTGTTAGGTGCAAGTGGAAGTCCATTGGTTTGGAGACACCTTACATTAAGCATCAGTGTCCGAGAGAAAATAATTATCCCTTTCTTTAGGGGGATTTTCAAAAATGGAAATCCTCCTCAAAAATGTTTAACCTCGTACAAAAGTATTAACACTAAACCTACCGACGTTATATCTACTAAAATCTAAATATACTCAATAACGACCTTACACAAAGAGAAGTGGAGAGATAAAGAAGATAATTAATTGACTCATTTTGCTTTTGTAAGATAGAAGTGGAATATTTACTTCATGGCTACTCTATTAATTTAGATCATTTTTAGAAAATATTTTGGTATCGGTCTTTTGACCGCCTTGGTAGGTTTAGTGTTAACACTAGAACGGCGTTATATCTATTATACTTAAATATACTAAATTGGTACCTTGGAAAACTATAATAAATTGAGTAACTCTCTTTTTATAGGAAAGAATTGACATATTATTTAATGATTCTCCTATCAATTTGGGAAATTAAGAAAATTTGAAATCGGTCTTTTGATCGCCACAGTAGTGTCAGGGTTGACTCTTTCGCTTACAATAACGAGTCACCCTCGTGGATTAAAAAATGGAATCAAAGAACTTGTTTTTTCAAAAAGTAACAAATTTAAAAACCGCGTCAATAAAATAGCATTATATAATTGCATTAATCTAAAGCATACATTGTATTAGAAGTAATTGTAAGGAAAGAAGGTAGAAGATCAAGAACCTAGGCCAAGGTTCTCAAGTTGGATGATCTCTGTGATTCTCAATTTTTTCTCACGCACCTTCCATCCATATCCGCTCAATGTGCCTCAAAACGTGTCCCAATTCAATCCCGCACCAAAATCCATGCCACATCCGCTACTTTTCCACAATTACACCGACCACGTTAACGAATTACAGTCACCGCAAAAAGACTCCCCCTTCTTGCGCCTCCCAGTTATTCAAAGTGCGACGCGAGCCTTGGAAATTACACATTGGCCACAGAGAATGGTACCGCGATAATTCTATCGGTGACTTCCTCCCAGAAGAGCAAAATCGCAGACTCGCTGGTTATTAAAGTCCACGGACAGGACATGAGCCAAGCAGCCATTCTAAATGGATTACTTACTGAACGGATGGTTAACGCTCGTTTCTGAATGAAATTATATCTATTATTCTACTCGGGCATCCCTTTGATCTTGTAAGAGGTAATTACAATGTCTCATCACGCTACCTTGCCCTTCTAATGCACCAAAGAGAATTGTATTTAGATGTATCAGATTTTAGAATAAGTTTCTTGCTCATTATAAGTTCTAAATTACTTTTGTCCATTTGCTGTTTGACTTTCGTGACGTTGATTTTTAACTTGGATGATTTTTAACTTAATCTTCATGAGTGCTTGGATTTTTTTTAACCAAATCGGGGTTTAGTTTTACCCAAATTGAAACAAATTGGGGGCTCAACAAAATAATTGGAAGAAAAGAGAAAAGATTTTATTAACGGAATATAAATTTCGAAGGAATTACAATTAAGTACAATTGTTTTATTTTTTACAAAAGAACTGCCACATGAAGAACGTAAATAAAAAATACCAATGTCTTATTCAATATATGTAATTAATGTTCGAAATAAAACGAACTACCTCTATTTTATTTCTTGTTGTATTATCTATAAACAAAATTGGTTTAATATGAAATATATTTTAAGTGATATCTGAGTTTTCAAAATTGAAATGAAATGATTCTTACAATTAATTAATTACGAAAGTTGTGTAAGTCCATTCGCAGCCTGTAGATATACATTACTTTAGTTAAATTCGTCTAAAAGAAATTTATATGATCAAATTACATACTGACAAATTGGTAGAAACATTGTCAGACTTGTTATAATTAACCAATATTTTTAAATTGACACATATCCATACATATATCGTATAAAGTGTTTCTGGAGCGCTCAAAAATGTGCGGGCCCTGGAAGCGCACTAAACGACCAGAGTGCCGTCCTCAACGTGATAACAAGAAGTGTTGGGCTAACCAGGAAACAGCTAAAACCAATAACATACGCCAGCCATCCTCTCAGCGTCCTACAGTGCACCTCCAACTGGATTAATTTCAAATTTCTCGCGAAAAGAATAGACGAACACTGAAAAATAAAAAGACACTTTTCAAATAAGAGAAATGCGTCTCTTTCCCTTTATGTGTGTGCAACGAAGACTGTTTTCACGAGCTAAAACCAATAATAGATGTTCACCATTTTCTCAGCGCCGTACGCTGCTCTTCCAAGAAGATTACCTCTGAATTCCTCGCAACAAGAAGACAACTATCGCAAATTGAAAAGAAAAGGAACCAGCTGCAATTCTACCGATTGCGATAGGAACGAATGCAAAGGTAGCTCAACCATTGCCCTCTGGTCAGAAAGAAATCCTCCAAAGAAACGCATCACCGAGAAGAATGCAAGAAAGGGAAATGCGCGAAGACATCGATGGAGCTTAAAAGAAACTCTGCAAGGACGGGCAACGTCCTGCGACTATTAACTTTTGTAAAACCAAGGGAATTGATCGGTTAAAAGGAAAGTAGGATTACTCGTGGAAGTTTCGAAGCTCTCGAAGAGATATTAAAGGTGCGCCCAGAAGGCACGAAGCGAGAGGAGATAACTGGGTTTTAAAGGCGATCACGAGGAACGACCAGCGTCGTTACACTGAAATTATCGCTGTGACCTGCGATCGGATGCAGGCAATGATATTGGAAAACGCGAAGAGTCCCGTTTCCGCCGAAATGCCTTGCAAAAAACGCTGAAGAAGAAGGTTATTGACGGGGCGAGGCGATTAAGTCTTTTGGTGGACAGAAATGGATGCACGAAGGAGCAAAAAAGGTATTTCAAGACCGGTGATCGTTAAAGTCAGGGGGAAATTTGCAAAATTAGCATTACTTTGTCGGGTAAAAAGTTATAAAAATTCCTAAACTGATTCAAGAAAGTTAATAAAGTACTGTTTTGATCTTGGTGCGTTGCGTTGGTGTGATATCTAACAAAGCAACCGTAGGATACCAGTATTAACACTAGATTTACGGAGCCAATTTGGCTCATTCAAAATTTGATTACTACATGTATAATATATTGGTTGGTTAATTTTTTAATAATAAATCTTTTATTTCAATTGATTTGGAACTAATATCTTGGCAAAAAATTTCAATTTTCTTGTATGATTTAAATTGGCTCACTTTAGAAAAATAGATGTATCAACATGCGTAAATCTAGTGTTAAATAACCTTTTTGCTACGGCGCGCTTGTGACAAAATGTGATTGCTGTGTACGGAACGCATAACAGAATAGTCGACACTGACAATAAGGTACGGAATGCTACGAAGTAATTACAAGTCGTTTCTTGTTATCTAAATTTTACAATGAAATTGATTATATTTAGTAATATCATTTTATTTTCTAAATTATACAAATTTATAATTAAGTATATAACTTATTTTTTAAAATAAGCTTTTCGTACCCGAGCGTCCACTTTCGGAGGGCGTATAAATACGCCCTTCGGAGCGAGAAGGTTAAGAAACGCTCTTCCGGATGACGCCATGGTCAGGTAGAATTTCAAATTCAAGCATAAGTTATGCTCGTTGAAAAAAAATGACTTATTTGCACGATTAAAACATTCTTAATTTCTTAAAAGCATAACACATCGAGAAAAGTTATTTTTCGAGTACACAAAATTAGAACGGAGAGATCGTATTTTCACGAAGAGAAGATCAAAGGAATATCGTAAGAGGAAGTTAATATTGGCCGAGGTAATGCGCTTAAACGAGACTCCGATATCTCTCGATGCTGACGAGAGCAGCCCTCTTAACGTTTCTAGAGGGCGGCGCGCAGAAACAGCCGAAGGGTGGAAGAGGACAGCAGCTTTGGAATTCCCACACAGACCTCGTCCCGCCTAATTTAATCGCAGGAGAGAATTTCGAGGTCGTGGTGATCCGCGAACCATGACCTATCTCGTGTTCCCCGGAAATTCGTCGAGTGTAACTCCATTCGGGACGAAAATCCTCTGGCGAGGAACATTTTCGTTGAAATGTTGCAGAAATTGTGGCGATTTCTTTTTGTACATGCTATTTCTCCTCTTTTTGGTAGTACATACATGGTCGTTGAATATTTTATGATTTTTTTGATAATGGGTAAAAGGGAATTAGAGCTATCTCTTTAGGTGATCAAAATAAATATTAGCAAAGTTTCATCAAAGTTGGACTATATCAATTTTCGAACTACCCTTATGTGCGCTGCCATCCTTTCCGTTCCACTGTGCAATTTTTTATCGCTCAGGGTCACAACCCCAGTCTTCCGTATCTAATTCTATAAAACCATTCAACCAATAATTATGTTATTCTCAAAAAACCACCATTAACCTCTTACCACATGTCGAGACGTTTTTGGGACAATTAATATTTTTCTTGTAGTAGTTGTGTCTAATTGTAAGTCTCATTTACATTTATTGATAGCATAGGATATAAACTTGTGGTATCGAAAATTGTATAGGGCCTCGACTGTTTAGAAGATGCGTGTGGCGGAGGCCCTACGATCCTTCTTTAGTTTTAAGGAATGCATGTGTGTATGTTTAAGTACAAATGAATGCTTAGACGGAATGAATGCGACGGTAGTTCGTCTTTGACCACCAAGCTGTATTGTCTATTTTCATTTCATTTTCTGTAATCTCTTAGTATATAGTTTTTAATAAATATTCTTATTTTACTTATATTTTAACACCTTTTAATCTAATCCCACATACTTATTTAGCACTAGGTTTACAGAGTAAGAAAATTTGAAAATGTAGAAAATAGACATTGAAAAATATCTTTTTTAACCTTGTTCAGATTTAGTTTATGATCAAGTTCATTCAATAAATTTCTTTTTTATCACGAAAGAGAGATCATGTGGTAAGAAACCCCTCATCCTTTATGTTAGAAGCAAAAAGGTCTTTATTTCTCCACCGACTTCCAAATATTACGTCAACCTGCTCGGCTATGAGCTTCTTCGTAGCATAAACACGTCAAAGCAGCGGGAAACGAGACTCGGTATAAATAATAATACCGTGGCACAAAAGAGAAGGATGAAAAACGGGAGCGAAAAATTAATGGGCTCCTGAAAAGGAGGCACCACGGAAGAGAGAAGCGGCGCCCGGGATTTTCCGCATTTGAGGAGGAAGGGAAACGCGCGAACTGTAAGAAAAGGCAAAGAAGAAATCGCTCCAGTTTCCAGTGGCTCGGTCGCGCTTTTGATTTCGAAAATAACCGCGACCCTGAGCTTCCTTTCACGGGTGGAACACAGATTCGCCATTCATATGCTGCTCCCTCCCTGTCTTTTCTTTATTGCACTTGCGCTCAACTTTTCACCCGGCTGTTTTGCTCTTATAATTCGTTTGCTCCTCACCTGCGAAGAAGAATCGCAACGACGGAATAGTCCAAATGTCAGAAGTCACGATTGAGATTGAACGTGATTCTTATTTTTTTCGTATTGACGAGACGATAAATATTTTAAAAATATATCCATCCATCGTAAATAAGTTTTTGAAAAAATTGTGTGAAACGAAAACGTGAAAAATGAAACGCAGAATTTATACAAAATAGACGGATATGTTCAATTAAGCCATTGCATTTCTATTTTCTATTTCTATCGCGTGCGCAGTAACTGAGAATTAATTCCTGAAATCAACATTTTTCTGCGATTTCTGATATTTCGTTTCATTGAAGGCATTATTAATGATGGAGAAATAATTTAATCCTTTCATGACCGTTTCATACCTTCGATTTAATAGGTTTAGAAAATTTCAAAATTTCCTATCCCTCTTACCACATCACGAGTGTCACTCGTGATTGTAGAGCAAGGGGTTAATAGGATTAAAGGGAAAAATAGGGTTTGGTTCTTTTGGTAGAACCTAGTACCAGTAGGCCCGGCCGTTACGCCAAAAGAATGTCTATGCTCCGGCGTGCAAAATTTCTGCACCTCTGACTTCGACGTTTTCTTTCTTTCCCTCAATACATTAAAAGTGAAACACGAAACTTATGACCTTCACGTTTGTAATTTAATTTTTGCAAGGTTGCTTAGGTTACTTTCGATCGAATTTTTAAAAGACTGCATTCATTAACATGTTATCCTTATAACTTATAAATGAGATGGTGCAAAACAATCAAAATAGAATAAAGAAAAGGTTTTTGTAAAAGCGAAGCTGTGTAAATTGAGGGACAGGTGTATTTCGTAAAATGTAGTTGCGAAAATCGGAAATGTATTAACAGAGAAATTCTACTTACTGTGATTATCGTAAGTTTCATGGATAAAGCACATGTTTTTTATATTTTTTTTTTTAATTTTAGCTAATTACTAAGCATGGAAGAACTTTTCGAAAGCTAAAGAATAATATATAATACTTGCATACAAAGTAATTTTATTATCTTCAATAAATTGTAGAAACAGAGACAACACGAAAGGCGCACGAACTTTTGGTTCATCCTAATGTTTCCGAAATCGATGAAGCGAGCCCTGCGTTATTTAATGTATCGGCATATATTTTGTAACAATGAGCGATAATGCGTCGAAGAAAGTTGTAGAAGATGTAAAAACCGGCTGTGACACCCTGTATAATGCAGTCAATAAGATAAATCAAATTCATTTAATTATTTCCCGTGCTTTTTGTACCCGGATCGAGTTTTATGCAACAATCAAAGACCACTACATCAAACCTTGCAACAGGTACATATTTACCATGAAGCAGGAAGTACGAAGGTAAATATAGAAGGTCCTAATATTAGTTACTGTGTCACGGGAATGTGTCGCCATGGAAACTGTTCGAAATTTTCTCGGTTTTTAATATCTACTTGGGAACTTTTAATATATGAAAAAGTAGATTCGAGTATAACGTATAAAAATAATAATAAAAATGAGAAAATAAATAAGAATAAACTCCTTATTTAATGTCAAAGGTGAATTGGAGCAAATTGTCACTGCTACCTTCCACCTCTGGCTTTTTTTTTAAAAGGATCAGTAAGTTAAAAAATTTTAAAACAAAGTTGTCTTGGATACGCCTGATATCGATGCACTATCAATTATCCAAATTTTTTGAAGAAGTACTTCGTTAATGAACTATAAAAATGTACCAGCATTTATAATAACACGAATCTATTATTTTCTTCACATTTATTCAAGTAAATAAATTCAATCGCAATTCCAAATCAGAAACCAATTTTCGAACGAGTTTACTTCCTGCAAAAATATCACAAGGTTTCCCTTCAATTTCGAAACAAAATTCAGGGAAATCCAATTTATTAATGGCTAGCCGGATTAATTAAACTCCGGCGGGATATTACAGCCGGTGAACTTAAACACGAAAAACAATCGGTCGGAATAAAAATCGCAATTTCTCGTTCCGCCCAATTACCGTACCCGTTCTCACGGAATTTATCGTCGATGCTTTGACGACAGATTAAGCGTTCGTTCGCGTAATAAATGGCCGTCGAAGTGCCGAAATTAATTAATCGATTCCACGGCGCCCTCACCAGCTGCAATTAAAATCCCGTTTTCCTTTAAAACGCTCGCTCAAACACGCTCGCACCAAGCTGCTTGTATTGACTACGTATTTTAATTACGCGCCCGCACAATCGCGATCAGCCGAGTGCGCGCGCGACCTCGAGACGGCTAATTAAATCGCGAGATTCACGCCGGAATGCCATTTCTTAAATACTTCCATCTCAATGAAAGGAGTCACGAGTTTTATTTATCAGTAGCGATCTTCTGGATCCCCGAAATCTCGCCGTGAGTTGATCTTCGGATTGGGGTCAAGTTTCGAAAGTATCTAACACTTGTAGTATATTTTAAGGATTTTAAAAAATGTAAGAAATTAAATTGGACGTATCAGGATTAAGTATATTTGGGATTGGTCTCCTAGTCGATATTTTTATCGTAGGCTATTTGACCGATTACGAAAAAATGACAATCTTTTTTCGAAAGAAGTGCAGGAGCACTTCATTATGAGCTGAAAATTCAATTCCAACCTTTTAACTTTGATTGACAACTTCATTTTGAAATCCCCTTGTCCTACTCTTAAGAGGTCATTTATATGATAAATCAGCAAATTAATCATACTTTCATGCGCCAACGTTCATTCTGAAATTTCCTTCTTCAATTTACGAAAATGAAAAAAAGAAATATTCGACTTAGCTCTTTGCGCTTCGAATTATTTTACTAACTTTTCGTCAGATAAGTAAATATAGTCTTGGAAAATTGTCTTCTGTTGATTACTTATTTTTACTTAATACTAACAACGATTATAGATACTGTGGTATGTTTCTGTTGAAATGCAAAATTATTGTTAAATTCGAAAAGTGGATTATTAGTAGAAGAAACGTTAAGTGCCACAGAAAGCTGTATCGATTGTAGTTCGACATAGGAGTTCAAAGGGTTAAAGAAGGCTGAAACTCAAACTGTTTCCCGTCCCAAGACAAATCGCATTTTACTTTCAGGCCTCCCAAGGAAGAAGGTCTTTAACACTAGGTTTACGGAGACCGTCAAATTGACGGAAACCTGTCTTTTTAGAAACGTCTTCCAAACTTATAGAAACGTGGTTCAGTAGATATTTCACATGTATCTTATAATATACAAATTACTTAACACTTTACCGACCCTATTTTTTTAACATCCCACTGCTGGCCGGCGGACTGTCTCGCTAACTTTTGGCAAGTATAACAAAGAAGTGCACAGGTGGGCGCACAAAATCTTTGCAATAATTACTACTATATACTCTGAAGATCATATCTGACAAGTTTCAGCCCTTTATCTTTCGGTACTTTTGAGTAATTCAATTTTTAACACTTTACCGACCGGTATTTTTTAACATACTATCCACTTCTGACCACTCACTTAATGAGAAATACTTCTCTGATACCGATATCTCTACGAAAATGATAAATTCTCGTCACTGAGTCCTTGGCACAGTAAATTGCAATGATAAATTACAATTTATTAATTACCGTGGCAACCGATTAATAAGTTAAACTTCCAAAAGCGATGAGTCCAAATGCCTATTAGTAGGTTGCCAGTCAGTAAAATGTTAACTGATCATCTTCTTTGTCGATTGATTCCTCTACTTCCAAAGTCCTTATTTAATATATTGTGGTGTAACAGATTTCACGCCCACAAATCTAGTGTTACAGCATCGAGACGAGGAGAAACCTTCCCTAGAAGGAGATTCAAGGAAAAAGGAAATAAAAGAGCAATTCGATCGTGGCGATTTCACGAAAACTCAATTATAAGGGAAGTAATTCTCGTCTCGCGGCGATGTGGCGTCCGTGCAGCAGCGAGACTCGCGGAAGAGTTCCATCAAAAGCAGCAAATGCGATTAGATCGATCCGCGTATCAAATTCCGCGATGGAATCGGAATCGAAATCGAATCGTCGCGGTCTACCGTGGAAAGTCCGCCGAGCTGGTCGGCGCCGTTTGCGGATACGCTAAATCATCGTCGGATACGGTAAACGTAAATAGTGAAATACGGAAGTCCAACAATGCGAGACGAATTGCCGGAAGCACCTCAACGAGTCATCGTATGTGGATACAGCTGGGATATATTAACCCCTTTCGCGGGAGTGTTGATATTCGACCGTGCGGCGGAAAATGCTGGAAAAATATACGATCGGGCACGATTGACAGATATTATGGTAGCCTGGTCGAAGTATGTTGCGGAAATTAGATGATGTCTCGCGTCAGCGGGAGATGCAATGGATCTTCTCGGTTTACTTCGTCTGGTTCCACATTTTGACACGTGTACTGCTCCCGCTGTATTCTCGTTTATGTTTTTTTCGTCATGCTATAGTCAATGTTGAGACAATTTCATCGAAAGAACGGGCAGGCCGAGCACAGACCAAAAAGGATCAACATTATAGAAAACTTAGGAATTTTCTTCCTTTTGGCCAAACCGTTTCAAACGGGAACCAACCGAATCCAAAGAAAAAATGCAAAATTTTGGAATATTTCTAACAGGGGAAGATCTCCAAGTGTAAATCACTGATTTTTATGAAATTTTAATATGTCATACTTACAAGAAAAGGACCAGACCCGGGGGTCACCGATTTTGATGAAATTTGGCACCCACCGTTTACTCGGAAAATCATTAGACCCGTGTTTTGCCAAAAGTGTAAATATGTCAAAATTTTTTGAAAAATTAAGGTAAAAAAAAAGTTCTCCGATCGATTTGAAACTTTGTAAGCAAAATTAAGGTATACATATTTTTTTATTTTATTGCAAAATATTTTTAAAAATCGACATGTCCGTTTAGCACCATAGAGTTAGAATATTTTTCAATGTAGCGGCGTGGTTGACGGCGTTTTTATGGGTAATCGTCCATTTTGAAGGAATGAAAGCCGCCCCCAAACTTAGACTTCGGAACATTGTTTATTGAATATCTCGGAAACTATTAGAAATATGGAAATTTTGTATAGTCTGAAAATTAACGCTTTGCGATGTCGAATCTAATAGTATAAACACATTTTTAAATAATCCATTTATTTAAACAATATATTTAAAGATTGTATTTCTTTCATAATTCTGTCAGTTACATTTCAATCGATCTTCTTGAACATTGGCTTGTAAATACTATACGGCCAAACACAAAACACGGATAAATTAGAAATTTGATATTTGACTATATTTACAAACAAACATTCACCAAAATTGCTTGAAGTTTAGCTAAAAAAATTATGTGTTATGTTCATGATGTACAAAGGAAATTATGATAATTAAGGTGCAACAGATAAATACAGATAATTTAAAAATTACTACCCTTTTGAAGGCAGTAACATCTATCTGTCCATCTGTCTGGATTAGCATTGGATGGTACAAAGGAATTAGTGTTATATTTTTCGACAAATCTAATATTTGTGCATATCTTCACAAAAATCCAAGTACGTAAGTTGCCAAACTTCCCTTGTTAAACTTGTCTCAGGTTACCCGGCGCAAGTGAGCACGATCGTTTGAATTCAACGGAAGGAAAAATCGCGCACAATGCAGAGGGTCAGGATTATAAGTCGCGCGTGTAAAAATCACTCGCAAATCTTTCACTTTCACTCACCGTGAACGTCGAGTGTCCAAGCGACTTGTAGAACCGCGCAGAGAAACGCGAGAACGCGCGTTACGCTGGGAAATGATTTTCACGGAGTGAGATAAAATTTCCCGAAATTCTAGCCGCGAGCTCGTAGAACGAACGGGAAACGGGAACGACGTGCTTTCGCGAATGGAACTGAATATTTATGGCCAGGCAGAATCGTCGACCGCGGGCAATGGGCGGGAGCTGCGATGTGATCGCAGAGGTTTCTTCCACGATTCGACGATTTGCATGGCGTAGGGTCTTTCTTGAGGTTTCTTTTGTGGCCGCTTATTTTTGCAAAATCGTCTGCCATTTTTGTTCTACACGTCTGGTAAATACTAGGGCCGCGATCTATTTTTTATTGTTTTCTTTTTGTTGTTGTTATTGTTTTGTCACTACATAAACCCTTGTCGTCAATGACGAGTGATGCGGGAAATTGGAGAGAAAATTTTCAAGCTTTCCGAAATCTAGGGAATTAAAAATGTCAGGGAGACTCGACACGATAATATTATTTGTATAATATTAATACATTTATTTATTACTAATAAATTGAATTTTGAGCTATTGTAATGGCAAAGAGGGCTATTTACTCTTCTGGACCCACTGCAACAAGAGAAACTTTTGCTTTTAGAGTGTGATATGTTTAAACTATCTAGGTGGCAACTTCCTAAATTTTGACAGTGAAACTGACGATTAGCTAAATATTGAAACAGTTTGGGGGAAATCTTCCTATGGTAACCGAAATTTGTACTCTAGACTCACGAATTGGGAATCAAAGCCCTTAGCTCCACAGCAGCCATAACTCCGAATCATTTCTTTTCTGTTCTTCCTGTGATTATATCCGATTTTCTTTTTCCTTAGTTTTCTATTCCATATTTTTAACACTGTCAATCGCATATTAATTTTTGCTTCTTCCCTCCCTATCATTTTCTCTGCCTCTTTTGCTCTCTTCCTTTCTCTTTCTATCTGCTCTTTATCACCCTTTTCATTCTCATAGTTTTATCCTGCCTTTGTATTTTCCTCTCTCTCTCTTTCACTTCTGTATCAGAGGTATTTAAATTTCGCGGCACCTTTGACGAGGATCGTTCAAATTAATTCCAGGGCTCATAGAAAATAACAGTTTATTATTCTTTGACGGAGGAGATTTTAATATCGTAGAAATTTCGTCATGAAAATTGCAAACATTGTCTCTCGGTTCTAAAGCTCGAGTCATAAGAGGCTTTCCTGTCCTTCTCATTTTACAAAATTTTAAAGCCTGAATATAAAAGTTCTTTCCCCTCTTATAAAACGCAAAACACAGTTTTAAGGTTCTTCGTGAATCTTGACAAATTATTCCGTTATGATAACCTTATCAAAAAGTTATGCTATGTCAGTTGATCGTTAAAAAGTGGCAACCTTAAATTTCTTTAGGGAGAAATTTAATAATCAGTCTTTGGAACTCTTTTATTTCAAATTAATTTCTTCAAATCGTAAAAAAAATTAAAGCAGGTATATATACATGTACTCGTCCCTCAATTTGCAATTTTTGGTACACGGTTTCAGTTTTACACGGTTTTTGAATGAAAAGGGCCATTCCTTTTTCATTTTGTTTTGATTGTTTTGCATTATCAGTCAATCAGAGTACAGAGTCAGTCGGGCCACCCGTGGCTCTCGAGTTACCCGAAGGCCCGTGTGCGTCAGGTACCTGTCCAAGCCCGCCTAACTTTTTCCGACCTAGCTCGAATTCTGTCGTTCCAACCCGAAGCAGTCGGGCTACACGAGGTTGTCGGGTTATGTACCCAAAGGACCGTATGTGTCGGGTGCCTGTTCGAGCCCGCCCGACTTCTTCCGGTCCGACCCGAGCCCGATATATCGGGTACCCGCTCAAGCCCGCCCGACTTCTTCCGGCCCGACTCGAGCCCGATATATCGGGTACCCGCCCAAGCCCGCCCGACTTCTTCCGGCCCGACCCGAGTCCGATATATCGGGTACTCGTCCGAGCCCGCCCGAATTTTTCCGGCCCGACCCGAGTCCGATATATCGGGTACTCGCACACCCCTTGTGCCCAACTTACGAAACCTCCTCATGCGTCGACGGCTGATAGCTGGCAAACACCTTAAAACTATGTTATTAATGATTCCGAACAATTTGTCCCTTAACTAATTACCTGAAGCGACAACAAATTCGGATAACAGAGCGGTAAATACAATTTAATAGGAAGGAAAAAAGCAAACACCAGGAAGATGAAGCAAGGGCCTCAGCCGTGCATTACGGCGATAAATAACGGCGTTAGAAACCTGATAATTCGAGCCTCGCCTTAACTATCGAAGTTGAAGCAATTAGGAGGATGGATATCCGAATGAATCGCAGAAATCCAATCGATTATAAGCAGCAAATGCGATTATACCGCGTCATTCGATCCCCCATCCCCAGGCGGACCTGTTTGCCCATTCATTATTTCATTCCCCGTCTCCATTCCCCCTTCTGGATTTCCATAAAGCACAGTTTCAGTATCGTTCTTCCTTCCACGATAAATCGCGTTAATTTGAACGGCCGAAAAATCGGATATTCAAGACTCCGTTTGTGAATAACAGTTCTGTCTTTCCAGTCGACCGCAAGTTTCAGCAGACCGTAGAAAAATATGTTCAGTCACGAATTAAATCAGTAGACATGGTGTTTGCTACTTGGATGACAAATTGCTGCAATTATGATACTTGGAAAATAATATTTTATTAATAATTCTTGAAATATCAGTTTCAACGCGATAATCTTGACCCCATGCCCTAGGATTTATTTTCTGGCTGAATGCTCAATAGCTACGAATTAATTGTTGAAGTTTATCACTGATTTCTGATACAGATCGTCTCGTGACCAGATGATATTTTCAGTTTAATAGTTTGTACAAATCGTCACGGCTATCATTCTTTATTGTACGGCAAGGAATTAACCTTTATCAGTCGTTTCGGTCTTTTTCATCCAAAATCGAGACAGACTTTACAGAGTAAATAAATATTATTGTCAATAACGTTGTTACAAAACAAAAAATCTTCTTTTCAGATGAAAAATAGGCAACGAGAGGTTTCAGTATGAATTTTTTTTTAAATTCAAATGAGGGTTAAAAGAGAATAATGGAATATCTCCGATTATAAGAGAATTTATTTTATGGAAATATTATTGCATAAAATTGGCTCGTAAAATAGTGTAAAAAGAATAAAGGTACAAATTACGTGGTACATATAACTTTTGGAGCCAACAAAATAATATAGATAATTTTGAAGTAAGATTCTCTTCTTTTTCAAAGAGTAAAACCAATTGCAATGCATTATTCAATTTATCTTGGCATCCCCTGTAGGAATGTATTAACCTACTTATGCTAAAAGAACGATTCATTCAGAAGACATTCCATCATTCGCGCTTAAACGTCAGTTGCGCGAATGATTAATTCTGCCGGTAAAGAGTAATCTTTTTTCCTGGCTTCGAGAAGCTGGAAAAAATTTCAGAACTTACAATTAGTTTTACGTACATCTTTTCACTTCTATTAACTTTTGTTCATCCCTGGGCTTCTTCCAGATCCAAAGATAGATTCAATTTCAAGCACATTGAGACTAATTGTATACACTAAATGCACATTACTCTCAATAGCCTTGTTATAAGGAAAAAGTTAAGAAATTTTGTTTTTCAGCAGAAAATGGGCGAGTTAGATGAATCTCTAGAGACTTTGATGTGAGTTTCTTTAAAAAAGAGAATGGATGTCAAGTTCTATGCGAACTGACTTTTGCAGAGAAACTCCTATTTTTCTGCTAGCTAAACTTTGCGGCAAAAGCGACGTTAACACTCGAGATCACGGAATTATTGCGAGAATATTCTCAATTACTACGTGCATAATATTATTAACCCTTTGCTCGCCGAAATTTGTTGATATCTACCAACAACTCCCTAATTAATTTGCAAGATATTTCAAAAAAGGGGTCTCAGTAAAAGGTTGTATTGTAATAGAAATTGTTACTATTATAATATTATTGTCACCATTGTTTTAGAAATTGCGTTGCATAAAGTCGAGACTACCTTGACACTAAACTTGGCGCAAGAAATATAATATAATGTCGAGTTACATTCGACACAGGAGTGCTAAGGATCAGGGTGCAACTATATGACAGACATACATATTTCTATTTAAAAATTAAGTCTCTGCAGTGATACGGTGCATAAACAATGAACACCCGTGCAACAATAAATTCATCAAATATAAATCAAAAACTACTCAAACTAGTAAGGATAATTTCAAAAAATTACCAATCCATCTAATAACGTAGTTATTTCTCACGCAATGCATCCATCAAGCTTGTCTCCTCCGCAGCTCCGAATCTCTCCCTTTCTCCCCCGAAACACTTTAATTTTTCACTAAAAACCCACATCACGAATCACGCGTCAAAGTTCCTCTCAAAGATCCAAACTTAATTCACCAGAAATTTCGAAACTGTCAGGAAGGAAACCAAACCAAAGCATCGATAAAACTCAATTCTATCTCCAATGAAAACAAACGATCCGCTACTCATCATCCTCGCCCCATTGAACATTATCAATTCCTCCTCACCGAATAACTACCAGAATTTCAATCCCCAAAGCTTTCACACAATTCAAAAAGATAGACACGCTGGCAGTGAAATCAGGAGATGTAAAAAAACAAGGGTAAATAATGGGAAAGATCGAAAGGAAACGTCACGCAAACGCCACGATTACAATCGAGTCACGCACGTTCACCGCGGAACGCCGGAAAAGAACCGCAGGCGTCCAGATCCTGCGAGAGTTCCTGCGGAACTGAGGGCCATTTCCGTGGAATCGCGCAAAAATCAAGAGATCTCCCTCCCACTGGGTGGCCGGTCACGTGACTCCTATCTGGATGCACACGAGGACGCTGTCGGCTACTGGGGGTTGCTTTCGAGCAGAACGGGAGATAAAAGGGGTAGGAGAATTACGCGGGATCGAAGTTTAGTATTGGAATTTTATAGAGTTAGGAAACAGTTTATAATTAATGAGTGTGGATGGATTTTGTATAAGCGAGAATGAATGTTTAGAATAGGGGATTTGGAAGGCGACGAACGTCAGAGCTAACGTGAATGGTTTAGTCTGTGGATGAGGAGAAAATGAGGGAGCTAGAGAGAATTCATGCTGCGAGAAAAACGAAGAATGCATACTGCGAAAAAGTATCGAGGGTGGAGCCATAGGCAGTTGAGCGATAATTTTTGCGAGCAGTAATTATTGAAAGAAACACTTGAATAAGAGTTGAGAACAGTAGAGAGTATGATCTTCAGGGAGAGTTTGAGAATTTGTGAAAGGGCATTTAGAGTTTTTATTGATTGATGTGTTTGTTATTTTTTATAGCTGCCCATTATCTTTATTAAAGTTACTAATTATTATTTTCATACGTTTAGTTTGTTGTTTAGGCTACGACACCATTAATTTAATACATACAATAATTTATGAGAAATTATAACATATAACAAAGAAAAATATATATAGAGATCCTACAGAAGTAATCGAGGGCAATTTGGTTTTGAATTGTATCCCCTGCTTTCTAAAAATAGAGTGCACTTCAAGATGAATATGCGCAATATTCATTATTTCATACATTGTTTAACACGCTAAACGCCACCGGTACTTTGACAGTTTCATCATATTTACTGAAGTGAAATTTTTCTGTTAAAGTCACATCTCCACAAAGCAGAAATCTTAAACACAGATATAGTCCGACAACTAACCGATGGCTAAGCAAAAGAATGCGGGTCTGATTCGTGGAACGGGTAACTATGCCGCATTTATTCAGGCAAAGAAATAAAATACGGGAATACTGCGACTACGGGGGGTCTTTCCTTTAGAAGGATGAGTTCGAGAATTCCAAAAACGAATATGAGTTCGAAAACGAGAGGTTCCACCGCTCCCTAGTCATCTTTCAGTTGTCCAACTGTAGATATATTGCCATCACTTTATATTTTTAATACCAATATTTAAATATTTAATGCGCTAGAAAATTAGGAAATATTACAATTCAAATGTCAGATGAAAGTTCATTGATTTGTGGCGTTCAATGTGTTAATGTTACAAATTAGTGAAGACAAGAATAACGAGCTACGGTGCAATTTTGCTCAAGGTCAGAAACGAGTGAAAAATTGAAGCGGACGAATTCGAGAATAATGGTTAGATGTCGGGATTAATGTACATTTTGAAGCAGAACAAATTATTACTGTTCCGTGATCGTGCCCTATTCCTATTTAAAATTTCAAAACTTTTCTTGAAATAGAATAAAACGAACGTTTAATTGAATTACATAGTGTGCTCTGTTTAACAAGAGTGAACTCCTTCTTTATTATGCAAGAACGTGCTCTTACCTTCGTTGAAAGGAGCACCAGTGGAACAAACCAAAGAGACTCACCTGAAACAAAAAGTTAACGCAATGTTCTGAATAATATATTATACCACTGCGCAATTATAATAAATAATTGACTATTTCTAAAATTCGTATTTTCACTTCGTAGCGACAAGGTTCATTGCTCGATACTAACTCGACATCATCGATTCAATACAATTCAATGCAACCTATATGGAGGCAGGTTACGTAACCGTAAATCATGTGTCGTCTACAAATTTTAATTCGTACAGAAAGTAAGCATCTGATACACAGATATCTACCAACTGTTCCTGCACAAGCAAGCACAGCACGCCAATTACAGTCGCCCTTAAAGCAGTTTCTCTACCATGTCGCCATACAGTTTTTCGAAATGAAATATTTAAAAAATTCAAAAATTTTGCCTTCCAAACATACATGTGAAAAATTTTAATTCGCAGGAAAAGTAGGCATTTGATATATAGACATCTAAGAACTATTCTTGCACAAGCAAGCACAGCACTCAAATTACAGTCGCCCTTAAAACAGTTTCTCTACCATGTCGCCACACAGTTTTTCCAAAAGAAATATTAAAAAAAATTCAAGAATTTTGCCTTTCAAACATACATATGAAACATTTTAATACGCGCGAAAAGTAGGCATTTCATATATAGACATCTAATAACTGTTCCTGCACAAGCAAGAACAACAGTCCAATTACAGTTGCCCTTAAAAAAGTTTCTCTCCCATATCGCCATACATTTCTTCGAAATGAAATGTCGAAAAAACTCAGGAAGTTTGCCTTCTAAACGTCCAAACGGCAAACTTCAAGCACAAGTGAACTAATTTGTCTAACCTTCCGCTTCCAGCAGGTCTGACGACGTCATATCGAACACTGATCTTCCTCCTCTGATTCCTCGGACTTTTAATCGCATCTCTCGAATCTCTGCACGTTTTAGCACCGATCCTTGCCTCCCTCGACCTCAGCGGTTGATAGGAGTCCTCCGCGAGGTTGCAAGCTCCTATGCAACCGCAGCACTTCGACATTGCACTTTTCCACTACGTTTTCAAGTTAAAAGGCCTCTCGAACATTCAGCTGGCTGATTCTCAATGTGCAAGGACTAAACGACTGACTCGGCTTCTCAAAGCGTTCCTTTCGACCGGTCGATCGTCGCGCTTCCAACCGTGGCACATATATTTTCACGAAAATCGCAGGTTAGCACGAGAACACGGGAAACCTCGAAAGCTCGCCTACGGTGTTTTAACGCGGATCGATTCTACGTTCTGCTCGAGCCTTTTCTTTCTACCTGCCACTTTTGCTCTGGATATGGGAAGTACAAGAAGTTATTGCTTGGAGGCTTGATTCGAGTTCCTCTTCGTGGAAGTTTTAACATTTTTAGACGATGTTTTTGATATTTATTATGTAAGAGCAACAGACGTTAATAAAGCTCAACAATTTGGTAACACTTTAATGCATCCAATTGTGAAAACATTAATAAGATACTGAAATTTGCTGAGACACCTTGATGGACATTGATGTGCAAAGATCAGAAATGCATTTACCAAGTTACATTATATACAGAATTTTTGGAAGACAGAAGTCTGCATATATTAAGAAACGAAGCAAAAGAAAAAATGTTCTCCACCTGTGCAGAGTCACACGTGACACGTACCGTTTCATTGAGTGTACAGTCAAAGAAATTGAATGGGGCACTTTATTTCATCTGCACAGAGAATATGCTCTAAATTGTGCAACAAAATTATATCCTTCAGATACCTACTTGAAACGTTGCATAACATGTAACTCGCTTTAGAAACTTCAAAATGATACCATCGTAACAATTAACTGGCGAGCAGGGTCATAATCGAGCGCCATTGCAGACAAAGTACTGTTAAAAGACAGAACTATGCATATATCAGGAAAATTGCTGAAAGGAGAGAAGTCTCCTTCGTCTCTGTCATCAACTACGACTTTATGCGCTATTAGGTCGACTGTACAGTCAGGAAAATTGAATGCTATACCCTATATACTGCTAGACGAGACAAACTTCCTCATCACGCTCAATTACGTGTCTTCTGCGTCACGAAATGATGCATGCACCACGCAACTAAGCAAAGGACGGAAATTTTCTCACGTGCCAACGTCTAGAATGTAAGGTACCGCTGTGTCGACTGTACATTAACAGAAATTGAATGAGACCCTTCCCGTACTAATCACTAACAGGTGAAAAGATCTTGGTGATGTCATTTAAGTACACCATGTGTCCTAGACTGCGCCATAGTGAGTTCAGCAGAGGGACCCAATGCTCCACTGGTACATACCTGTTTAGAATACCGTTTAACTGTACACTCAGGGAAATTGATGGTGAATTTAAAATGCACCGTTTGGACTTTGACAAAAACCTTTATCTTGTATCGGGCGATAATGAATTTAATGAAGGAAACGTCCCCTGCTAGAGCCTAGAATGCCATGTACCACATGAACTGTACAATCGGAGAAATTGACAGCGTATTTAAAGTACACCGCTTGGCTTTAATAGGACACTCTATCTTCCACTGCACACAATTCAGAAGAGGAAATCTGCTCTTTCTCTGCTACTATCTAGCATACCTGTACTATTCAACCGTACAGTCGGAGAAATTGAACGCGCATTTAAAGCGCAATATTTCTATCTGTCACAAATTCTGTTGTCGTACTGAAATTCGTTCTTCATCACACTTGGATGAACAGAAGTCAATAGAATTCATCGCAATCGCGCTCAAATGCATTTCAATTTTGCCAATCCTACCCCCTCATTTAGCTGTAATTTAGCACTAACCATAACGACACATTATGGATGCTTATTTACCATAGCAGATCTAGTGTCCCACTATAAAATAACAATAATACCTTACTGAAAGATATGCAGAAAACTGTCCATTTAATGTAGGAAACAACGCACAGAGCAGTCTCTACTTGATAGTACAAAAAATGATATATCTCCACTTCCTTTTCTACCCTGACCTCGCCCTAAATCGTGCAAAAAAGAAATAAAAATAAAAAACTACATAATAATCCATTTTTTCAGCACCACTCATCTTAAAGAAGTCTACTCGACCAAACGTCCGATAACCGAAAGTCCGTAACCACAATAGTACCGTTCCCATTTCTTGCTAAACTCCTTCGAAATTGTTTGTCAAACCGTGAACCATTCCGAGCACACGTCTCAACGATTTGTCCGCAATCTCGAGGACGCTCTAAGCGCAATCGAGATTCAAGGGAGCAAGAGATACGGTCGATGGAGTGCGAAAGCCAGGGCGAATGTCGTTGCACCGCAGATACGGCGAACGCGAAACAATGTCGGCAGCGAACCGGTTGCGTACCGATCCTCCTTGCGTATTTCAGGCACGTACGTGTCCGAAGGAAACGTCGTTCCAGCAAGCAAACTACTATTTTCCTTTCTTATTCACCCTTTCTCTCCATCGTTCTCTCTGCCTCTCTCTCTCTCTCTCTTTCTCTCCTCTTCGCGCGCTATTAATAATAGTTTCGCGTCAGAATCGAATACCGCCCTCCAGGAGGGCCCAGGGATTTTCGCTCGCCGATGTCCGTTTTGCGGACTTTGAACTTTGATAGCTTGACAGGATTATAAATAAAGTTTGGCGCGCGATAATCTTAAATGACGTCAGGAAAGACGAAAGTGTTTCGGGTGGAAAGAACTTTATTTTGGATCTGTCGACAGCAAATTTATAAATTGGAGAAGCTTAGAAGCGTTGAGATAAAATTAATTGATGGAAGATTTCAATTTTTGGACGATCGACTTATGAGGCAAAATGTTTTCATTATTTTGAATTTTGTGTCTCTTTACGTACCTTTCATTAATTCTAATGAACATACCATAACATTTTATGACATGTTAATGTAATATGTAGTGTAATTATAGTCACTCTTTTATTTATTATGGAATAGAATTTAATTCCATTCTGTGAATTGCATGCAAACTTTTAAGCTGCACTTTGGTTTAAAACTTACAGCACCAAAGGCGATTGAAATAATGCGAGCGAGAAATGCCATGTACTTTGGTTTGTCTCTGCATTCTACGTCTTGCGGACTTTGAACTTTGATAAATTGACAGGATAAATAAAATTTGGCGTATAATGATCTTAAATAGCATTAGGCAAGACGCTGGAGGAAATCGTTACGATTTCGAGTTAAAAGAATTTTATTTTAGATCTGTTGACTGCAATTTATAGATTGAAGAAGCTTAGAAATTTTGAAATTAAATTAAGTAGTAGGAGATTTCAATTTTTAGGCGATCGATTCAATGAGGTAAAATTGTAGTCACTGTTTTTATTTATTCTGCAATAGAATTTACTTCCATTCTTCGAATTGTATTCAAATTTCTAAGGCGCAGTACGGTTTAATTCTTAGAGCGCCAAAGGCGATTGAGAGAATGCGAGCGAGAAGTGCCAAGTACTTTGTTTTGTCTCAACATTCCACCTTTTGCTAGGTACTTCTGGGTGTATATTTTCGTGTATTCTCCACTTAGGAAATGTACGACGGCAAAAATGTGAGGAGAAAGTCCAATTTAGCAACACAAGTCAAAAAAGCCGCGGCTTCAACAAATAACAAATGGCGTATGGTAGCGATTTCTATTTTGTCCGATTATTCAACGTATAGCTTTGTATTTGAGTACATAATAAAATGCATCCTCCATTTCCAAAATTGTATGCCTTTATCTGTCGAAGATTACAAAAACGAGAGGAGAATACTTCGATTTATGAAAGCCAAATTAAAAAGCCGCTAGTTCCGCAGTGAAACCAAAATGGCGCCCGATAGCGCATACTCTTTTTGTCTGATTATTTGACGTTTCGTTTAGTATTTGCAAGGGTACATTACCCTGGATTTTCCATTCATTAAAAATACATTTTTACTTCTCCATATTTTTGCAAAATTGAGACTGGAACATTTGGCTTTATCAAAGTAAATGGAATCAAACTGCATGGATTTATTGTAAGTAGAACCAAAATAGCGCTCGTTGATGATTTTTTACAGACAACGAAATTGTAATCGCGTTGATAAGCATTCAAATTGTTGACATATTGCAAAGTTTGAATTATTAATTACTATCTTGTAAAATTATGTATAACTCTAAGCACTTTGAATACCTGACATTGTTATAGATAATAAAGTTCCTTAAAGATAACTAAAATACTATAGCAGAAAGAAGTATTATATGTAAAATATTTGAAAAAAAACACGTAAATTGTTTTAAAAGTAAGATTTTGTATCGGTTTGCGCTATATCACTTCCTGACGTGGTGAAACTGTTTCTAAAGAATTCTAGAAGAAGAAGAAGAAGAAGAATAGAAAGTGTTACAGGAAGAAATCCTGCATCACTTTTGACGTCACATGTGAGAAATAGTCTTGTTTTTAAAAAGCTTTCTTGAAAATGCAATAACTTTGTGCTTAACACTTTACCGACTGTCCAGTCACTTGGGCAGAAATATCTTTCTGACACTGATATCTTTTCGAAGAATGCAAATTCTCGTCGCTGACACCTTGGCAAAGTAAACCGCAGTGATAATAAACAATATATTATTTGCTGTGGCAACGGATTAATAAGTTAAAAGTCCAAATGCATCGATCCCGAAAAGCCTGTTAACCACTTCGCCTACGATTTATTTCGTGACTGCCTCAGTTATAATTCAGAATTTCATTGTTAAAAAAAATTTATCAGTGATTCTTGACACACCGTATAATTTAACACAACATTAATGTTAAAGAAATAATATTATCGCATCGTGTCTTATTAATATTTTCTACTTAATAGGTTTTGGAAAACTTGAAAATTTTCTATACCATATACTTCATCACAAGTGTCACTCGTTATTGTAGGGCAAGGGGCGACTGCGCTACCAGTCGGTAAACTGTAAATGTGTAATATTAAAAGTGAAACAATTAATTAAGAGTTCTACGGGGCAAACTGGCAATGCGAGAGCAATTACGATACAAGGAAACAAAATTATTGAAACAATGTCAATAATAATATAATTTTTCCAAGCGAAATTCTTATAATTTCACGGTAGAAGTCGGTAGAATAATGAAACTACCTCCTACTTGCGTTGTACAACCTAATTCTTCCATTACATCGAACTTCTTAGACGTTAGAAATGCAATCTTAGGAATGCGCGAATGTAATCCACGTTTCAACAATTTCAGCTACTTCTATTCCCGGAATTCTGTGTTCATCGTCCTTATATTGCAAACTACATTGTTTATTTTCATTCGAAACAATAAGTTGCATTCGAACATTTGCTCGAAACGAACCAGCTAAAGATCCTGCTCTTAACCCCTTCGGACCCTATGCACATTGTAATGTACAGAATAATTTTCGTGCTGTATTTTATTACGTATAGATTTAAACTTAGTTTCAACACCCAATGAATTTTAATTTTTAATACAAATATTTCTGAGGATCTCCTTAACGTTACAAATTTTGCGCAAGAATCATATGTCCATTAAAATGTACATTTACAAAATATAAATAAATAAATAAATATTTTTGAAAAAAGTATATTGTTGCTTTCAATCACGTGAATTAAGTTAATTTTAGTATAAAAATAATTTTTCCTTAAACAAACAAAAATTCGGGTCTGAAGGGGTTAATAATAATATGCTTCAATGTTGAATACCTCATAAATATCTAATGGAATATTAATAAATTTGTAAAATATGCAACTAATATTATTATTTTTCAGATGCACATCTCCGGCAAGGTATGCGTAATTGTCTAAATATGGAAAAGGCAGGCGGTCCAGCTGAAAAAACAAATTTGACCTTGGAGCCACTTCTGCGCTTTTACGTAAGAGATTGCACGATTCTGTTTGTTGTCGAAGAAATCCGCATGGTGGAAGAATCAAACTGATCATTCATTGAGAAGCCATTCTTGTGAAACTGTGTCGCAGATGAAATTTATTTATAAGTCAAATAAATATGTTAGAAACCAGTAAACGAAGGAAGCAAACAACTTTATCGTTTCAATCCTCTATAGTTTTCAATGTGGACAGAGAAAATTGAAAAAAAGCAGAATTAGGAATTTCAGGCAGATTGTCAAAAAATTTTGAAGAAATTCAAGCTACCCTGGGAGACCCTAGTGTTTCGATCCTAAACTTTAGGCAGTTTAATGCGTTCACTGACATGGGGTCACCGGTGACTGGCACTATTAAATTCAACGAAATTTTATGTAACATGTAAATTGCAATATTTATGAATTTTCTAACATATTTAATATTTAAATATTGGCGTTAGAAAGATAAAGGTCTGCTGAATATCTATCTATCAGTATCTTTAGAGTTTCTACTTTACAAAAATCTGACTTTAATAGAAGTTTCACTTCAGTAGAAATGACGAAGCTAGCAAAATGTCGGTGACATTCAACGTGTTAAGGTCATTGTTATTAATACTACAACTACCAAAACTGAAAAAAGTAACTGTTTCCTAATCTTTCAAGAAAATTCTTGAAAATAGGAGAGCCATACTGTGAATATTTCATATTTATCTTATGAAACCTAAATCACTTAGTCTATTATTTTTTTAACCTCTTCGCTTCTCTTTTTCTAAAATATTTAGTCGACATATAATCGACATAACGCCGCGGCACCGGCAAGTTTAACGTTACGTATAATTTGCATAAAATAGTGAAAGCTGAAATAATACTTCTCCCCAAATTAAATCTGCCCTGACTCAATAAGTCGTCAAAATTACTTTATCCATTAAACTCCTCTATTAGTATCACACAATTGGCCAGAATTCCAGTTTGTAATGCAAACTAACAATAAGTAGAGCACGAAACTACATCAGCGCTAATGGGCCAGCTTTCAAAGCCGGCTCTTTATTGCGTTTAGACACGATGTTTAATCGATAATCGCACGAAATACGTCAAAGTGTCTTCAAAATATACGACGATATTGAAAATTTATCAAACGCGAAGATCCGACGTTCACTGTATTTATGTCACGCTCATAATTCACGTCTGGAATGCGCGGCAACAAAATACGTATCTTCAATCATGGGGAAAAAATCAATGAAGGATTTTTCAAAATTTGAACTGCCGTTGAATAATGTACTTCCAAAATGCGATACTTTGCTGGGATTGTGATCGACATACGTTGTAATTTAATTGTTGCAAATCACCCGAAGCAATGCAGAAAGGACGAACTGTGGCTCTGCGAATGACTTTACCTTAAAATAGGGCTTAATTGGATCGAGGCCGTATTGTTAATTAAAGTTGCATCGTGTTTCCAGTAAATTGCATTCTTGTTGAATTTTTAAGATGTTTCTAGTATTCTACGAATTTTAAATTGAGTTTTCATATCAAGTTTGGAGTTATTTGTTTCAATTAATTGGCAACGGAAGGAAATAAGTTAATTGTAGAGGATTTTATGTTAAAAGAAAACTCGGTTAGATCGAGACGGTATTGCCGATTAAATTAGTACCAAGCTACAAAAAAAAGATCGTTAAAACTAAATTGAACTTGCCTAACTCTTAGGATTCTTAATTATTCAATGTTCTAAGATTATTTTTCCAACAATTTTCTATTTCTGGGATTCTTATTTAATATGCAATATTCCATTTTGCATAACTTTATCAGTTAAGTCAATTAAAAATAAAGCTACCGACATTATATCTACTAAAATTTACATACACTTAATAACTATTGTAAGAAAGGAAAAATGAAGAGGTAGAAACGAGGATTAATTAATTAATTTACGTTTTCTAAGATAGAAGTGGTATATTCACTTCACGGCTACCCTACCAATTTAAATAATTTTTTGAAAACATTTGGGAGCGGTCTTTTGACCGGCTTGGTATGTTCAGTGTCAGATCAGACTGGTTACTAATTTTGTGACATTTAACGGATTTTTAAAGTTACATTCCTTTAAATTCTTTATTTTTGTTATTCTTACTCAATATATAATTATCTTCTTCCTCAGCCCTCTGCCCCCTGCAAACTAATTTATCTAGTATTTAAAGCCCTGCCAAATTAATAATACATAATTCCAGCATCTAAAAAAACCACAGACAAAACTTCTTTTCTATTTCCCAAAAATTGCACTCATCCTTTCCCTTCAATTCTCTATTTATGCGATTCTCACTTAATATGTAATTATCCTCTCCCTCCTCAGCCCCCTGCCCCTTGGAAACGAATTTATTTACTATTTCAAGCCCTGCCAGATTAATAATACATGATTCCAGCATCTAAAAAAACCACAGACAAAACTTCTTTCCTATTTCCCAGAACTCCCACTCAACCCTAAAATACATTTCATGAGCCCACGTATTCCACTGCATCGCACTTGATAACGAAAATTGCACGACACTGAAACCCAGAACATTCAGGTCCGAATTTCGAGGGAAAATTGTCCTCACATTCTCACTTGTCGTTGGCAGCATAGAATCGGCGAGTTATCGGCTTGCCGTAGAGTTCTTTCGCGGCGAGTGCTCGAAACGATACTGAGAGAAGTTCGCATCCAAAAGGAGAGGATAAAACGAGGAGATAGAAGAGGAAAAAGACGAGGAGACCGGGAGGCCGGAATGGAGGAACACGTGTCGTTCTCACGTACATCAGCTGGATATGCCGCGAGACGGTGTCGGTCCGTCTGTCTGTCCGTTTGCCCGAGGAGATCTATACTCTGCAAAATATGCACGTCCGAAGAAGATACTGGCCACTGCCATTGGGAATTCTGCGCGACGTAGGTCTAGAATGGAAGGAAAGGGAGCACAGTGGACGAGACATCGTAGCTAGCTTTCTATCGTGAAATTCTTTGGATTGTTTGTCAACGCTGTTTATTGAAGTTGGAGACGGTGTTTCTTGTTTAACGGTTGGCTACTTTTCATCATTTTCGTTTGAAAGAAAATTGTATTGGGAGAGAGTATAGAGCACTGGATGTGGTTAGAAGGGAACAACAAATGGGACTTATGGTGGACATATAGTTAAACGTTTGGAGTGCCAAGTACCAACCCGGATTTAAGTCGCTCCAAGTGTGCTAGAATTTGCTTAACCCATTTGAGAAGATGCTTTTCTTTTGGAAATCGGCGAGAGGTACCGACAATTTGTTCTCTTTATATTAACTATTTCCTGCATTCTTGATGGTCATGGCTTTGGGTCATGCTTTTAGGGGCTAAATAGAACCCAATACCAAAGGGTAAAGTAGAATTTAGCATGTCAAAAGTGCCCTTCACCGGTTTCTTTGGGGATAGTCACATTCGATAGATAATTCTCAGCAACCAGTGTATATCAAATTGTAACACAGTATCTTGACCGAAAGGGTAGTTATGGGGAAAATTCAAAAAAGCGGCTTCTCTCATATTTTTCTTACTTATTCAGGTGAACAAGATTCTAAAAAAATTCTGACACATTCTAAACGCGACCATACATGTTTGAGATTTTTCTCAAATTTTTCCATGAAAGAACGTAAGTGTGACGAACGAGAAAGCGCAAAAGAGTGGATTTCGTATCGAAATCTAACGTTTTCCCTTCTTCTTTTTGCGTTTTCTTATTTGTTACACTTAAGTTTCTCAAAGGAAAAATTTGAGAAAAATCTCAAACATGCATGGTGGCCTGTCGAATATGTTAGAATTTTTTTGAATTTTTTGCACCTCAATTAGTAGGGAAAAATTCTCCAAAATCTGTCTTTTTTAAATTTCCGCCTTAACTACCCTTCCGCTCAGGATAAAAGGTTAAAATTTGGAACACAAATTTGGTATACAAATCAGTTGAAATTTACCTTTGACCCCCTTATCTTTCTATACCCTTTGATGTTCAAACACTTCTAACAATAATATACTTTGTATTATAAACCAGTCATATATCGAACACTGCTTTTTCCATACTCACTGATAATTGCAATTCAATAACATTACGCGCACGGTGTGCAAGCCGTCTTTTTGGTTCGCAAATGCACTGCACACACGGTATGCAATTCGTCTCGAATGAGTTAAACAGTTATTTCACCTATCATGGACTCGCTGATTCATAATCCCTCCGAAGCTCTAAGACCCGGGCAAAAGAACGTGGCAATTGAATTCGAACAACAAAAATACTATGTTTGGCAAATAGTTTAAGACTCGAATTCCAAATGAGTGGACCCAAATTCAAATTACCCATCATCTCTGTCACATTTTACCTAAATTATCATGTAACATTTTACAGTTCAGTGGCACAGAATCCCGCTGAAACTGTGAAGTCTAGATAACATGACCATATCAATTAAACCGGAAATGCAAAAACAAAGAGTTCGCTCTTTCTACAGATCCTCGGCGCCCTCGACGCCCTCGACGCAAGGCCCCCGCGAAGACCCACGATAAAGTTGCAAAGAGAGCAAAATTGAGGATGAACGTCCGGCTGTTGATCTGCCTCGTCGGCAGACTACAGAAGCACATGTGTCGGTTGAAACTGCACTTGCGGCGTTTCGCAACGATGATCGTTCGCCTCTTCGCCGTGAAGAACCCATAGTTCCTCCGCGTCTGCCAATGGCGTAGCATTCGATCATGTGAATTGCCTCTCGTTTCTGCGATCATCGTTGTTTTCTTCGTTTTTCCCCATCTCTCGATACTGCCGGCTATCGATTACTTTCACAAGAGACAATTTTACAAATGATCCGACTCGTTCGAAGAGATAAGTTTCGAGAGAGAATCGATGACACTAATGGATCATCGTAGTTCCGCGTATCGTGATATTAATGTCTCCGTTAGTATTCTTAGCGTTTATTTGCATCGAATCGGTAATTCGAGAATGCCCCTTTCGTCTATGGCGGTGATCGCTCTCCTTGTAAAGAAGTTTAAAATTGTACGACGAGAAGTATGAAAATTGTACGTTGCGATCGATTAATTCAACTTTATCGAAGATTCAGTTTTATTTCCAGATTTTGTAAGATTCGTACAGAATGTTCAATCTAACTGCATACGTTTTACAACAACATTAAAATTTACCTCTTTGCATCTAATTCCAGATAGTTATCTATTTTGCTTTCTCTTTCATTTTAAGAACCGCACATCCTAGAGTGATGTTGCCAAAAAAAGTGTCCCCAAAGCAAATTAATATTGAGAGATAATCAAGAGACAGAGCGAAAATTCGTCCGAGATATTACTCGTTTATTCCACGAAGCTAATTTCTGGCAACGTTTGATATTTGACAAGTGATACGAGTCAGTGACAAGTCAGACCGAGCTGAAAGTCCATCTGAGATGTTTTAGTTTATTACGAAATTTAATTACTTTTAAAAAATCTGAAAAAATTCAAACATACGCATATCATTGTGTATAATATCTGTGATTTTTTTCAAAATTTTCTATGAAACTAAACAGGAGAAACCGAGCGAATACTGTAAAACACGTTTCACCCTGTAACTATCCCTACGTTAGGGTTTGCGAAATCGTACTTTGCACAAAAGTTTTTTTCTATGAAACCTATCGAATGGTAGACCTCAAGATTAATCTGCGTTCTTGGTACTTTTTCGATCCTTATGTGGCTAGAACCTTTCGCAGCACTTTCTGATACTTTCATGCGACAATAATCTTCGAAATTATTCCACATATTTTCATTAATTTTCGCTCTATCTTTTTCCGTATCGATTGCTCCATGAAATTTCAACTTCCGATTCTTTTATTCAACCGAAATTCATCATTCTTCGCTCCAATTGTTCCTTCCCAAATCACTCGACGCGCTAAACCGCTGCAACGATTTTCAGGCGCGTCGCTGTTTCCTTTCAACCCGATAATACCTCGCGCGGCGAGGTACCCTGCGTAATTTCAGCAGCGAGGAGACATCAAGAGGAAAACGATGGGCCACAAAACGCACTGCAGAATTGCGCTTCGATGATGCGCAAACTAATTTTAACGCCTTTTAACGCGGTCGCAGTTTCGGCCTGAACGATTTCCTATCGGCGATCGAGCCAATTGCATTGTCCAAATGGCAATCTGGCATTTGCATGCTTCGATTAAATATTGATGTTAAACATTTGATCAGAGACGAATGAATGTTTACAAAATGACAAACGTTTGACACATTTAATATTTATAATGTAATATATCTGGTAGGGATATATAAATATTTGGAAATTCTACCTGGAATTCTAATTAAACAGTATTTAGTATTAAAATCTTGTATGGCTAGAACAGCTATCTTTATCTTGTTACTTAAAATTCTGTTAATTCCTCTCGTGCAATAGATCATATTTGATATTACGTGGTTAAAATTTATTTTACCTGAGATTTCTAGTATGCAGAAATTTTGAATACCTTTGGCAAGGCTTTTTCTTGTAAGCTGCTTTTAATTGAGTTTGTGGATTATGTTTAATTAACCGCTGGAAGATAGGAGTTAATGAAAATTTCTCTAATCGCTCAGTTTCTGATACAGGGATTATTACTGACAATTTAGGTGATACCGTTACGGGCCAAAACGATGTAACGAGAATCAACAATTGCTGTAGGGAATTCCGGAGAAAGGACTTTTATTGTAAAATTATAAAACAAACACATTAATCAATAAAAAGTGTAAATACTATGACTCACACTCTCACGAATTCTAGAACTGTTCTCTCAAGATTATACTCTCCACTCTTCTCAACTCCGCTCTGTTCATAGCTCAACTCTGGCTATGACTCAACTCTGTCTGTGGCTCGTATCTGTCTATGGCTCAACTGTGTCTGTGGCTCATATCTGTCAATGACTCAAATCTGTCTGTGGCCCAACTCTGTCTGTGGCCCAACTCTGTCTGTGGCCCAACTCTGTCTGTGGCTCAACTCTGTCTGTGGCTCGTATCTGTCTATGGTTCAACTCTGTCTATGACTCAACTGACTCTGCCAAAAATTCACGCTGACATCCACCCTCGATACTCTTTCTCACAGCTTGCATTCTCTATTGCACTCTATCATTTTCACCTTATCAAAAGACTAAACATTCACGCTAGCTCTGGCATTCGTCGCCTTCCAAATCAAGTACTCTAAACATCCACTTTCGTTTATGCAAAATCCATCCATACTCCCTAATTATAAACTGTTTCCTAACTCTACAAATTGCGATACTACAAGTGTCATCTCACTTTGATTTGTACAGTAAAAAGATTGATCATCACACGTTTCCTAAGACGTACAGCGAGAGAAATTGAATTTGATACTTTTCTCTGACACGCACAAATTACAAAACTGACGTGAATCAAACGATTAGAACCATCTTATTCTCTTAAACAGCCTAAACTCACGAGACTCAACACGTACGGCCAGAGAAATTGAATGCAGTAGCCTGTACATTAGCAAATACAAAAAGTAATTCCGGTATAATATGCGTTGAAAATATTATGTACAAAAATATGCTATATCTAACATTACACAACAAAATAGCATTTTTTTATCAGAGAAGTGAAACTAATCGTAGGTGAAACAGCACACATCGGTTGTTACTTGAAGCTCTTCTATTTTGCCAACTGGGTAGTACCATAAATATGTTTAGGCACCTCATGCAAACATAAACTTACAAATTGTCATCTCTTCTAACCATGAAACTAGTTTACCAACATAAAATTTGCAAATGTACAGAAATATAAATTCTCAGAACCAGCTCGCTCAACGAGGACCTTAAAAAATTAATTACGGCAAAAGAATGTAACATCTGCGAATTGTTTCATTGCCACGGGCTTCAAAGTCCGACGCCTTTTGGCGAATCTCTCGTGAGCAACGAATGTAGAATTAAACGCGTTAATTTTTCCCCGTTTAATTTAAGTGAAACACTAAAGTACAGCGCATTCTTTCGTCAGCCGAGCCTCGTAACATCGTAGCGCAACACCGTAAAACCTCTTGTTCGGATGTAAGCATCCATCGTAGAGGGAAAAAAGGACGAATCCTAGAAAACGTAATTCCCCAGAAAGTGAGGCGAATGCGCTTGCAAAAAATTACGAATGAAAATTTTCTGAAAATTTCACGAGAGATAAAAATTCAACTCGTCTTGCGAGGCAATGCGAGGACTTGGCTTCTAGGGAAGTCAACAACCTAAAATTTACGTCCTCCAGTGACGAAACATAGAAGCTCCTGCTCGTCCCGAGGCAGTTTTTGTAAAATTTTACAAAAGGGACGCAGAATTGTGTTAAGAAGTGAAATTTCAGGTTCGTAATAAAGGACTTTCAGAACTTTGAGCGTTAATTAAAAATTTAAATTTTCTTATCGGAGGAACTCAAGCGGGAGACCCCATGGAACGGTGACGCAATTCTGCAGCGACAGACGCAGGCGAGCTTGTTCGTAAACGAATTACATAGATGTTGCGCGAAGAGAGAGCGAGATGAGAGAAAGAGAGAGAGAAAAGGAAATCCGAAAACACGAAGAAAACATTCGTACGAGGCAGAGAAAACACATGTATGCCAGAAGTGCAACGATCTCACGCTTCGCGAACCTGGTTCGTGCTTTATGTTTTTCTTCGCACGCAAACGTCGAAAATACCTTGCTATTGCAATTAACTAATTCTTTTTAACAAACTTCGAACTGCAATTACAGATGTAGAATGGTGTTTAAAATTCAGCAGTCATGCAGAGAGTACCACCTAACTTTCACAATTTTCTTTGTAATACAAACAAGGAAAAGTTGTTATCTACAAAAGCTGCATGGTTTTGCGAGGGAAAGAGTACAATTGGAATACTTTTCTGTCTTACAATTTTCGTGAAAAACATATTTTTGGGTTTTGCATTACAACGGGAATTTTTAAGACAACGAAGTTAGATTGCACACGGTGTATGTGGAAGCCCTAGGGATTTCTTATTTACTTATTACAGCTACAAAAACAAACTCTGATATTCTACACGAATGAAGAAGTGCTTCATAATATGTACAAATTGAAAAAAAGAAGTTTAACTTAATCTTTCTTTTAAGTTGTCCTATTTTTCTCGTCGTAAAGAAATATATTGCAGCGTGGTAATTAACGCCTTGCGATGGTGAATCCGATGGTGTAAACACTTTTTTATTTAACATAATTGAAATATTATTTTTCATCATTTTTTCAGTTAAATTTTAATCAATTTGCTTGAATATTTGTTTGTAAATACCATATAGTCAGATACAAAATATAGATAAATCAAAAATTTGATATATGTGGTACAGAAAAAGTTACTGCTTGGAAAACACAATAACTTTTTTTGTAACACAATTATCGAATTTCTAATTCATACGTATTTTGCATTTGGTTATATAGTATTTGCAAACCAATATTCAAGAAAATTTATTAAAATTTGACTGAAAAAAATGACGAAAAATAATATTCTTTAACTTACTATTTAAACAAATGAATTTTCTGAAAAAAAATTTACACCGTCGAATTAGCCATCGCAAGCCGTTAAATTTTTATTCTGTGCAAAATTTCGGTATCTCCAATAGTTTCTGAGATATTTAATATCTCCCAAATTCAATTTAGAGGGCTGTTTTCACCCCTTTAAAGTGGACGGTTACCGATAAAAAAAGATACATGTCAAATATTTTCACGAGAACTATATCACACTAAAATTTTATAATGATCAGTTATTTACACTTCAAAATGTTCCCTTGTCAGAGAAGTCAGACGCATCATCGAGGCTTGATTTAATGAATTAATTAACACGCCGACTATCGCAGAGGTCATCGTTAAACGAGGCCTCCAAATTTGATAAAGCATTTCAAGTCCGCGAGCGATAACATTAATCAGAAGTGCTAAGAGTGACTAATCGAGTTGATTATTCGGTAGAATTCAAAAGCATATCAACTAATGACGAAGAAAAATGGAGGCAGACGAAGTAAAAAACGTACGAACAGACAAGGATGTCCTTGTACCGAATGGACGTGTTGCGCAAGACGAGGCAGACTCTCGTAATTCAGGGCAACGTGCAATATCGAAGATCTACGGAGGTGCAGCAACGACATACTTTCGTATTTCAGTCGAAACAGGTGGATATTGCCGCCAATGCATCACCCACGCTATCCTCTCGTACTCTGGCCCTAAACCTAACCGAGACCTAACCTACAAACCGCTCGAAGGACAAACTGTGAAAATATAAACGTGGTCACATTAATAATTTAGCTAAAAATATAAACAATTGTAGGTTTTTCATTTTTTTAACTGCCGTCCACTACTCTTAAAAATCTGAAAAAATTACACATTAATAATTAGGGTACTATGTAAGTACTGTAAAAATGTAAAAGTGGTCATTTCATATTTTCAATAAAAAATTAACGTTTGTAAACTTTTTTAATTTTTAAAAATCTGAAAAAATTCCAAAATATGCACACCTCTGAGTGTTATATCTGTGATTTTTTTCAGAAATTTCTATCCAGCCAAACGGGAGAAATCGGGCAAAAACTGTAAAGTACGTTTCACCCTATAACTACCCCGACGCGTCTACTACCGTCGCGACGGTAGGGGTAGCGGGTTCATACTTTGCAGGAAGCGATTTTCCAAAGAGCCCTATCGAATGGTATGCCTCAAGGTTAATTACCTTTGGAGCACTTTTGACATCCTTATCCGGCTATACCCTTTAACCTTTTACTTTATGTTTTTTAGATACATAGCTTATCAATTTGTTGATACAAACATTTCTAAAGTATCTTTGCATTTTCAGTTATCCCCTTACCTTACAATGACGTGTGGCACACGTGAAGCGGTAAATGGAATAGATAATTTGTAAGTTTCCCAAAAAAAATTTTAAGTTTCCAGAAATTAGTTCTATGCTAGTAATATTGCGTTAACTTATACCGATATATTAGAAATCAGTGATAGATTATTATTCCGCCAATTAATTCTGAGTTATTAGTAAGACAAGGGGTTAAATCGAAATGTAAATAATTACTATCAAGTTGGAAATAAAGTGACTGAATGAAAAAGCGGAAATCTGACGTAACATTACAAGAACCTGCAGAATCTTGAGACACAACTCAATTTAGACTTTTGTTCTTTGCAAGTAGAATAAGTTAAATAAGTTTCATGGTAAATAATACAGCGGCTTTCTTCAACAAGTCTCCAGTTATGTTGAAATTACTGTCTGATTAAAAAATAGTATTTACTCCAGCAACGCAAGCAAATTGCAGCATTCCTTGCAACAAAGTGTACCTTTATATTCCTGAAACATCTCGCAGCGCCCTATAAACTAAAAGGGTGGAAGCGAGAGAGCAGACGATGGTATAATTGTTTGTCGTGGATACCCTTCGCTCCTGTTCTCTTCCCGAGGCGCTCGGTTACCTGCCTTCTACTCATCGTCCTCGTTTGTACGGCAATAATTTCGTTCGTGTAATTTAGCTGTAAACGGCAAGAACCGGAGAAAATTTCTGCGAGAAAGCGAGCATCTTAAATCCTCCGCGCAGCACGAGCTGCATTTTCGCTTTTACCTGAAACATTTTCGTTAACCTTTTACCTCGTTTCGTCCTGCTGCGCAGTTACGAAATTCTCTTCGGGTACAAAGAGAAAATGTAATTATTTCTTTTAACGTTGCATTTTTACTTACTTGGAACAAAATTAGCCCAAATCTTGCCCGTGGGGAGTGAACCCTTTGAAATGCTGGGGTGATGAAAATGTCAGGTTTGTTTTTAAAAAATTGAGCTTCTTGGACGACGGAAATATTTGAGCTATCGGAGGTTTTATGAGGAAACATATCCGGAGACGATTTTAGTGAAACTTTCTAATTTGTTAAACACGTGAAAATAATCGATACATATTTTTGAATATCTGCTAAATCGCAAGTTTAGAGGGTGGAACCACCCTTCAAAGTTTCAGCATTTTTTGTTCTTTCGCTTATAACTTCAAAACGGTTAATAATAGAGCTTTGCAATACATGTATGAAACATTCATTTTTTTGTGTACTAAACCCCTATGGAATTTAAAATTTCATTTGACGATTTTTTGTTATTTTTTTATTCAAAAATGACCATCCACACTCAACTTCTAATTTTCTTGAAAACTCGACACACATTGATATTTCTTTTCAACCAACCATCCGTATTTTTCAATCTTACGCGCCAGTATTACTACACAGAAATAAAAGAGATCAAATATACTAAACTTAAGTATATATTTAATTTTCGCGAATTTAACACATTCCCTCGCGAAGATTTTATTTGCAAGTTTACGCTAAAATAACCTGTAACGATTACACCAAGTAAAAACTGCTAACTTCTTTTTATCAAAGAGGACTGAGTCATTTTCTTTTTAAACAGCGATATTTAAGATTTGCTTTTTAAACTATTTAAAAATATTAATGACAATTTTCGAGAAGGCTTGCTTGACTTTCTTATCTGGTATTCTTGTAGTTTTCTCAGTATAAAGAATTTCGTATAGTCATTAAAATTCACCATTTTTCGTTAAGCTAAAGTGACTTATGCTCTTTCAAAATAAACGGCTCATATATCTTTTCTGTAAAATCTATTCTCCGCGAAACCAGCGCGCTGCAGCGTGTGCATTGCAAACATTCACGGTACATTAGACTCTCCATACATCTACCGAGAAATTGTTTCTCACAATTTCTTCAAATATATCCATTTAGACTGTATAGACGTTCACGGTATAAAACATCCAGAACGTGTTTCCTTTCTGAATTAATAATTCACGTATCCGGTAGAATAACGTGGGTCAAGTGTCATGTTCTTCTATTTCATTTCAATATCGTGCATTTCGTGCTGCGTTTCACGGAGGCAGTTGAGATAAAGTCAATATAATCGGGATAAATATAATCTCCAGGTAAAGCGAAACTTTATGACCCGAATATTCGTGTAAACTGGGTCACTTGTAATTCCGGTCGTGTTCCGGGCGATATTAAACTACTTTCCGCTCGGACCTATCAACCAAATAATTCAGCGCCATCAAATCCCACTCGCAAATTCCAAACGCATTTACTCGAAGGAAACTGAGGTCCTCTTCGAGATCGATACCAAGCCACTTTTTCCTGAACGTGCAAAAATTGTGTACCATATTACTGAATTATTTAAACGGAAGCGATAGGCCGTTCTACAGGCTGTTTCATAATAGGATAGGCAGAGACTTAGGCAAAAAAAAGATAACTCTACATTTACGGTCCATTTTTACATCTAATAAACCCCCATTTCTATATCTGCATTCGAAGCACACTGTGCTCGCGCACCGTATATATATTGGGTCAGCAAGAAAGTAATTTCGGTTCTTAATGAGAGCCAGCGTTACGTTTGTTCTCAATGATTTCTGACAATGTTATGATTTTTTTCTTCTAAGAATCGAAAGTTGTGAACCTTTTGACTTGGCTTAGAAACAAATTGCGCTTTATTTTGTTTGTAATTGTTTATTTAGGAAAATTTTAACATAGAGTGAAAAACGAACATTTCTGATATGTTTTACTTTTTTATTTTTTGCAAAATCTAAGCTTGGTTGGGAAGTGATATCACAGCCTCCATGTAGCCTTGATCTGACACAATTAGATTACCATTTATTTTTCAGCTTGCAAAACTTTTTGAATGGTAAAACTTTCAATGGCGATGATAGCCTAAAATTGCATTGGGTTCAGTTTTTTGTTGATATGGGCCAGTATTTCTATAAAAACGGAATCACGAATTTCTCAAAACGATGGCAAAAGGTCATCGAGTAAAGGTCATCGAAAAAATTCTTTGTTAAAAAAAATTAAGTTCCATTTCACACTACAAAATCGAAATTGTAGTGTCAGACAAGTGAAAGATGGCAAGGGAGCGGCAAAGCGACTAATTTTCAATCATCTATTCCTTCCATTTCGTTTTCGGCATTCGAAAAGCACATTTTTCAAAGTAAACGACCATACGGAGTGTTTACTTTGGGAAACTGGATTTGAAAATTTTGAGAATGAAACGGCGCGGATATAGGCGTTTGAGGGCGAAAGGTTCCCATAAAAAGGTACCCATCTTTCAATTGTCGGACTGTACCCACAGAACGTCATGCCATTTGTATTTAACACGTTTACTACCATGGGGGTACCCGCGCTATTAAATTCTATGAAATTTCATATAACTTTCAAATCGCAATACTTACGAATTTTTGAACATGCTGAATATTTAGATATTGGCGTTAAAAAGATAAAGGTCTGACGAATCTATCTATATCTTTCAAGTTTCTGCTTTATAATGAATTTGATAGGAAAAGTTTCACTTCAGAGGAAATTATGAATGTAGCGAAATACTGATGGTGTTCAACGTGTTAACCCTCTATAGGCCCTTGTGACTTTGACTCCTGATTTACGACAGCTAAATCTGGCATATTTAAATATACTAAAAAAGTAGCTTGAAAAAAGATGGATCAAATGGCAAAAATACGGTCAGTTAAGTAAATTGTATATTATAAGTTACATATAAAATATTAACTGTACAGTTTCTCGGTCGACTTGAAAAAAAATTTGAAAAAAGTAGGAACGACTGACGTAAATCTAGTGTTAAGGCAATGTAATAAACATCAAAGTTTCGATTCTTCAAAGTGAAATTTTCAACTTTGCAAAATATTTTACTTTAGCTCGTGAAAATCATGAAATTCTTTATAATTCAATATTTAAAATTCAGGTTTAGTGTACTATTTAAAATAGTATTTTTATCATTTTCGATGTACCCCATTATGAAATTGATCTTCAAGTCCCGCAAAAAATTCGGAGTATTGAGGGTTAACGGAGCATTCGCGATACACCAGACTTTTAAAATTGGAAAATGCTGTAGAAAAGAATTTACTATGAGAGATGCGTTAAGAATCCTCGAAGCTAAGCAAGCGAGCAATTTCGAAGAAACTCGAAGCGAAGAGAAGAGCACGTGCAGAAAATACGATTTGCTGATAGAAGGAATGCAATGTGGGATCCATTTTTATAAATTTTTAGAAACATAGTGTTTTTCGACTTTCAAAAAAAATGATATTGCGATCTCATTTAATTCTTCCTGAACACAGAAAGTATATTTGAGAAGAAAATCAGTTTAAATGGGTGTAGGCGATGTTTGGTGTAATGGATTCAAATTTTTTAATTTAAATTCAAATTTTCGAGATAACACGTTCCGTTTATTTCTAATTTCTTATCTCTCAGAGAAGTTTAAGAGGACCAATTCGTTCCTAAACTTGTTGGCGAGGGTAGTACCCTTGGAAAGTCACCCCGATTACGATTTCCAAAGTATAAAATACTTGCGTTTTGGCTGCCATACTTGCAAATTGCAAAAATATAAAATACGTATACTTGTACTTATCTGCAATAAATAAAATTAACCTTCACTTAAATCTGGCCAATTGCTTTTTGCCATACCACTTGCTTTAATTAACTGTAACTTCGTATTCACTCACGATACCAAACTGCTCAAACTTTTTGTATTTTTTTTTCCAAACCACGTACAAAAATTTGTATTAACTTCCTATATTACAAATATTCCAATATTTTTTATTAAAACGAACATTCTTTCCCCATGGTATTTTCCATCGTGTAGTACACCCTTATATTCGTTCATGAAAATATGCCGCTTGAACTTTTCCCTATTTCTCTTTCGGAACTATATACAAATATTCTTCATTAAAACAAAAATTAGAGAACCACGGACCTCAATTTGAGGACTACTGGTACAGTGAATTTTCACCAATGAAAAAGTTTACTTTGCATTCATTTGCATAATCGAACAACTTTCACTGACTTGTTCATCCGATGTTCTCGTATAATCAGAAAAATTCAAATACTCCTTTTTTTACCACTGCATATTCATTTTGAAATATCCTCCATTTTTTGTGAGCAGCTTACTTCTTAATTTTCCCGTTAATACTAGACTTACAGCCATAGAATTTGTTCCACAGTATTATTCCACATATTATTCGTTAACTAATTATTATATTATGAAATATACATATACAGCTTATGTACTGTACATTTATATAACTGTATATCTACAGTTTCTCTGTAAAGGATCTAACCATGTAAGCAAGGTAAAAGTGCCCTAAAGCTAATTAATCTTGAGGCATACCATTCGTCCACGCTCTTCGGAAAAACCCTTCCTGCAAAGTATAAATTCGCTACCCCTACCGTAGAAGCAGTTTACAGGATAAAATATATTTTACATTTTTTATCCGATTTCTCCCGTTTGGCTCGATAGAATATTCTGAAAAATATCACAGATGTCATATTCAATGGTGCACGTACTTTAGAATATTTGGAAATTTTTTCATTGGCAAATCCAGTTTTAAAAAAATGAAAAAGTTTTAACACATTAATTTTTTATTGAAAATATGAAATGACCACCTGGATCTATGTAAATGTGGAATGTTTACAAAACAAGTAGTAATCCATCAATTTGATAGCTTCCGTAAATCTAGTGTTAAAAGCAACCGCAAGTTACGAACAGCCCGACTTTTTTCTCATTCTACCCTTGGAAAAATGAATTTCTTTCACTTTTGCCGGGTTCTTTTCAACGAAATAACTTGTAACGGTTAACCCTCAGCCGGTTATACATCCCCTCTTTATCTTTCCTCCTTCGTGATCACGTTTCACGTCGGTGGCTCCACCGTCGTCCTTATCGTTCTGCGCGTACCTACTTTGCAAATACTCTTATCTCCATATTGCTCTTGCGGGAACGTTGTCGTGCGCCATAACAAACTCTATCTGTTCGTTCGTCCACGTCCAAATGAGAAAACGCGAGGCATGTTGAGGGAAGAGATACGAGGTTAACCATAACGTGCATATCTAAAGGGAAAGAGGATACAGATTACGGGGGTATATACGATAAATTTTGCGTTTCCGCTTCTTGCAATAGCTCTTTACTTTATCGAGTTTCTTAATAAAGTAACGCCCAGGAACGCTTGCACGCAACATCGTCGGTTAGGTCGAAGAAAATGGGGAAGATGTTCGCGTTGAGCTTACATGAACCAAGTCCGATGAGAGATAGTTCGAGCAAGCTGAAGGTGTAGAGATGAGAGAGAATAAATAAGTGAATAGGAAAGTAACGAATACCGCAGACTGGTGAAGGGTGTTAAGAGGCTATAGCTGCAGTGATATTAACCCCCTGCCCTACATTAACATGTTCCGTGCCAAGCTCTTTTTGCGCGACAGGATCTTCAGGTCATTTGTTGATTGACTAAAAATTGATATATTATGATATAATATGTCATTACATCATCAATTTGGAAGTGATTAATTTGTTTACAGTGATTATTATACCGTGTACCATTTTTGGTACACGCGATGCTGCGATCAGTTCAACGGTAAAAGTCAGTCAGTTCGAAAATTTTCGATTAGTAAAAATTGCAGCATGTAGAAGCCCTTTACGCAAAATTTTAAAATGGTATAAATAAGCGATTGCCCAAACAAGTCATTTTTATGCACCTCTTGCTTTAAACAAGTCATCCATCACATGTAATTAACACGTTAAGCGCCACGCTCGTTCTTAAAGCACTTTCCGTTTAGGCCCTTTATTAGAAAAGATATCTTTCTATTTATTTTAACATACTACATTCATTTTTGATAAAATGTTCTATTTTATACTTAACTAAAAATCCCATCTTTGTACAGCAGAAACTTCAAAAATACAAATAGATCTATATTCAGCAGGATTTTACCTTTTGAATGTGTTATTAATTTAAATACTGAATGTGTTAGAAAATTCGTAAATATTGCAATTGAAAAGTTATATGAAACTTCATTGAATTCAATAGCGTCGGTCACCAGTGACCCCTATGGCTGTCAACGTGCTGATTGCGCAGAAAATCGCTTCTTGGAATTCGCGTAATGCAAGATTTATGGTATGGAACAACCGATAGATCGAAGGATTATATCTACCCCCATCGAAGAAGGGCTGCCGATCATTTCCAAGACCTAATTCAGGGGTGCTTGAAAATTCCTCGGAATGGAGGAGCCCCTGGAAAAGGTGCGAGGCAAGGGGCAGAGAGGAAACGAGTAAACCGGCAAGCACAGGCGCTAAAGAAAAGAGGAATGCGGCGCGGTCACGACATCAAAGCAAAACGAGATGCTGAGTTGTCCGACTGCGGGCGAGCAGAGGCGCGGAATTCAACGTGGCGAGGGGAGATGCGCCGGCTCGTGGCCTATGGGTATCGTTGAAATGCACAGTTACCTGCGAGAGGAAAAATCTCATCTAGCGTTTAAACTTCGCCCTCGCAACGAGGACTGTTTGCGCTCTTTGCAAGCTTCACGAATCCGACGAGGGCAATGGAACCGCGGTTGGGAGAGGAGCGTGACCAATTCGGAGATGATCGAAAGATTTTTATTATCGCTTATTCTGACCAGGTTTTACTCATTTTCTATGTAATTGTATGTTGCTTCGGAGAAGGTCTCACTGTTCTTGTACTCTGTGGTCCAATTTTATGGAAAAACCCGTTAGCGGCTATTGGGTAGGTCGAATGGGTTAGTCTCACTTAACCCTCGACCTACCGACTTTACATGTATTCTATTGTTACGACAAGCTTCGGCGTAACAATATTATAATATATTAAATAAGTAGATATTTTCGATCAAGAGGAATCAAGGGGTGAAAAAAAGAATCGGTCAAGTAATTTCTCTTTGACAAGATAGAAATGGAACATTTACTTCACGACTCTCGTATCGATTTGAGGAATTTTTCCTTGGCAGTATTTGAAAAATTAAGCTTTCACAAAAACTATCGAGTAGCTCGGCAGTCAGAGGTGCAGGAGAGCAGCAGACGGAAGAAGTGGCACCGGCAGAAGAATGTACACATCGTAAGCGATTAGATATGGCTACCGAGGTATGGTCGAAAAGCGTCGCTCTGCAATGCAACTGCAGATACTCTGCAACCAGCGTACGTCATTTAATAATGCCAATTACGGAAGATCGAGGAGCCAGAATTTTCAAACCATCCTATCGCTCAAAAACCGTCTCGATTTCCAGTAGATCGAAATCTTAAAACGTTTCTCCAAGCATATCATTTCACGTCACTAAAATCCTATCTTTCATCGAATCTACCTCGACGACCAACCCACGATCACCTTTGGCAAACTCCTTCATCCTCGACTCGTTCCCTTTGCAACGTAAAAAAGGTTGACCACAGTCTCATACCAGCAATTTACCCCGTGCCGCAACGATTCAAAGTCAACGCTGCCAGGAGCGAACGTGTTAACTATAGCACACTCGCAATCTAAATTGTATCACAGCGCGGAACAGACGCGAAAAGAAACACGGTTCTCGTTAGAATGCGTTACTCGCTCGGAAGGTAACCATGCGAGAAGAGATCATGCGCCGTAGCATCGATACGGACACGCACTCGGATAAGAACGACCGCGGGGCGTACGCAGACCGAAGCGAATTCTCACGATCAACTGTAACTCCTTGTTGCGTTCAAACCCACGCGAACATCTGCGAGAAGAAAATCCGGGGGCATTCGACTGTAATTGATACAACGATACTTCTCGAGAGAACAACTTTGAGATCGCAGTAAATATCGTACACATGGAAACCTAATGGACTGTGGGACTATGGTGGGCGTAGTGTTTTAGGCTTTGAGCCCCAATTGTGACCGTTAGATGGCCAATGTTAAATAACTGATGGTGAGCCCAAGGACATAAGAATTGTATACCACAGTATTTAACGGCGGGAATTTTGCGAATTTTTGCACAGTGGAACAAAATGGGTAATATAGATGGAAAAAAATCAAGTCAGGGAATTGATCCAGCCAGAGTTTAACTCCTGATTGCCTCTGGATCTTGCACCTTCCTAAGCTTATCTATAATTGTAGATTAAAAAGAGCAAAACTTTTACAATTACAATAAGCGACAAAGGTGCACACATTCTGTGTCTTCGAAGATTTTGAGTTGTTCTCTAGGTACTCAGGCAATGACTCCGGCAATGGATTGTATTCCGATATGTACATGTGTGTATGGTTAACACGTTAAAAGCCATGCGGTCAACGGTGACCGGCGATATTGAATTCAATGAAACTTCAAAATCTAAAAATCTAAATGTCTCCAATATCTAAATATTGGCATCGGAAACATAAAGTCCCACTGACTATGTACCACTTACTTCAATCTTTAAGATGAAAACAAAACATAGATGGCGTTCAACGTGCTAATCGCCGAAATGTAATACAAATTCCCACTTAAACGGAATTTAACCCTCTACTGCCCATATTAGCGGATGGATTTTTATCATTCCCAACAAATGGCTAACGCTATTCTACATATTCGTACATTTCACTAGAACTGCACTTCGCTGAATGCTTATATAAAAAGAATGTGCTTTATATTCCTTCCGTCGGTATTTACTTGGTATGTATAGATATATCATTTTTACCGTTATTTTTAAATTTCCCGCCTCTGGGCAGTCCCAGGAACTAGAGGGTTAAAGCAAAATTCTTGCCCTTAACCCTCTGAATGCGTAAGTTTGCGCATGTACGCGCACAATGATCTCGCATATTGAAATACGATATTCTGAAATTCGATGGCCCCCAATAGTCAAAAGAAGTCGAAAAATCCTCGACTCTCGAAGAGTTTAAAGCGCCCGGCAACAACCTGAACTCGATCGATGCCGATCGTGCATCTCGGCAAAGAGGAACGGGGCCGCGTTGCCGCTGGACTTCCGTTCATGCGAAAGCAATAAAATCCATTCTTCGTCGAAGGCGAGAAGCGACGCAACATTCCAAGGAGAAGAGAGAGGACACTCACCTCTCCTGCGGAGTCAGCTTCTGCTTCGACGAACGACTTCACGGCGAGCACCATCCTCCATTCTTGTTCCCCTTCTTTCCCTCTTCCCCTCCTGCAGCCCCACCGCGCTTCTTCGTCTCCTCGTTATCTCCTCTTCACCTTTTCTGCGTACGCGTGCAATAGCCAGATTCCTTGCCCTCCAACAGAGAACAGAGAGGGAGATTAGTTTGAAAACCGCCGAGAAGTTCGACGGGAATTCAGGCGGAGCTATGATGTCTCGAATTCAACTTTCGCGTGCTGTTTCACTGTTGTATAGTTATATTCGTCGCCGGAGAGGAATCCCGACTTTCGATGGAACGAAGAGAGCGGTTCGAAACGGAGGAGTTATCGCGATATTAAATTTTCTTCGGGAAGTTGAACCGTGCGTCTGTCATCCTGCTTTTGTTCCTCGATCACGATGATGTCGGGACTTCTTTGTTGTTTGTATCGTTGCATGAATTGCTATGAATACTTGTGCTAATAATATAGTTATCGTGATAATTCTAATGCTTAGAATTCACAATAGAGGTGGATAAACTCTTTGACAAAAGAGCCATGTATCGTATCTTTTGTTCATCTTCTGCCGTTTGAAGATTTCGAAAAATATGACGTTAAATTGTATTTAAAATTAATAAGAGTAGTTATATGAAGGTTTAAGAGAAATGCCAACAAATTCTCCGGAATTGCATAGTCTAGGGAAGAAGCACTTTTTTTTGTGTATAATGCAATTGCAATATTTGTATACGTTAAGTGCAAGGACCTACGTTGTGTAACATGAATAACAGAGTAATACAACATTTAATTTGCTCTTTTATTTATCATTACCGGCAGGTTAGCAATTGCTATTAGCAATTTCCATGGTAATTCAACTCTATCGATATCTAATATGCATAACGTCAGGTTCATTATTCGAAGTATTTGATACTTGTTCCCACGAACACAGACTATAAAAGAGATGCGTTACAAGGTAATCAAGATTTCTATCTTAGCAGAAGTACTTGAACACCGAGTGAATTAGCTGACACTTATTAACACTGATCTACCAAGGTAGTCAAAATAACCAGAACCAACTTTCTTGAAAAAGTTCGCTAAATTGATAAAGGAGCCGTGCAATAAATATTCTACTTCCATCTTGCAAGCCCCAAATTACCTAACTGATCATCCTTTTAACTGCTTGATTTCTTTATTTTCAAAGTGTTTATTTAGTGTATTTAAATACAATATATTTAACGCCGGCAGTTCTAGCGTTAATAGAAACTCTTAAACCTAGAAAACTCAAAATAACGCGACTTTGAGTCCTATAATTGGCAAAGTCAGGTTTAAAAGAGTTTCAATTTAAGTTTGATCTACTGAATGCCACCGGTTCAAGTAGTAGAGAAAAAACCAAACATATCGATTGTTCGCACAATGGCGCCTTTCGACTACGTCGCGGCAATGAAATTTCGACTGTACCGGTATCTTATCTTCAGAAATGTCGCTGCTTGTGCACAGCGATATAACTTGCAGCAAAAATGGCCATTATTTCAATCGGTAGGTGAGTAACCGCTCTCTCAGTCCGACGAGGAGTGTTATCGACACGACAAGAATTCGAGTGTCCGCCCACATCGAAATGCTTACTACCTGCGCGAGTCGTTCTCTCGAGGTTATGAGTCACGAGGCCATCGCACGCTTTGCTAAATATCTTGACGTTCTTGTCACGCGTCTCGATCGTTATTGTATTCTTTAATCGTTCGCCTTACATTTTTCCGCTTCAACTACTTTGTTTATTTCGCCTAACAAGATCCTTGTAAAATCTACAGTTTTAGCTTGACTCCAAATCACCGAGACTGCTATGTAAATATCACGTAAAAAAAGTTTTCTATAGTTAACGAAAGAAGATTTAAATTATATAAAAGAATTGCACACTTGTACAAGAAACTTACCGGAATTAAATTAGGATCACAGCGTGTAAGACCTCCACGAGTATGTCCGATATTCCAGGTCTCCATAGACTTGATACAATTCACTGTACATTTAGTTTCACTCTATTTGTTGCACAGTGGCAAAGAGGAATTCTATGCAAATTAAAGAGATCTTCGAAACATCAGGTTTCGTATACACTGATCAAACTGATTGTCTTTGTCACATAATGCAGGTTTGCCATTCGCGTTCGAATCAGATTCACAGAATGAACGAAATAACCAGACGTAAATGAACTGTGAAATTTACAAAAAAACTTAACAATGTCGATCAAACAGATACACTTTGATTCGATTAGTCGCCTCTGATTTAAATGGAGTTTTTGCTTCCCGCGAAAAACTCAGTGATCGTCGATCGATAAAGTTATGCATGGTTGAAAGAATACGTGAGTCGTGCGCACCTACAATTCAATTACAAATGATTTGTGAAGGAGCACGGATTTTTTGTTAGAATCAAATTTGTACAATGAAGATTCATGTAGGATATTCAATTCTTACTTGTAGATATTATTTAAATATTGAAATAAGAACTCAATGATCGATTTGCAAGACGTTGCGACATCTGACGGTGTTTAACAGCTTTTAAAACGAAACCTCTTCTGATCAAAGTGCAACAATTTACATCTTTCATGACAATTAATTAGTAGGTCTTATTTTCGAGGGTTTTATTACACTTTTAATTTTCTTAATATCATAGTTATTTTCACATTAATTGAAGTTAGTGTTTAATGAGCACAAAAATTAAATTTGATCTTCGTTACACGACTTTAACATGGTATTTCATTTTCAAAATATCTGCAGAGCCATTTAAGAGAATATTAACAGTTTTACGATTTCAGGAATGATTAGAAAGTTAATTTCGAAATTCTACTGGAAGCACTTACAGATTATCTGAGATCATTGTCTTCGATTAGTCGCGTTATCGTCAAAACTCGATTTGATAATACGAAATGACTAAGATATTAATTCATCGAGCGCAATGTCTTTTTTTAGATCGACGCTTCAACGTATTTCTTGCAAGAATTCAAACTTATCCAGGCATTAAACTTTCAATCGCTTTACATGGACCGTTTATTTTGAAAATAGTGCAAGTCCATTTTCTGTTGTTTCGAGAAAATTCAAGATGTGCATATCTATCAATTAAAAAATATGGGTTAATCATGACAGGTCTGACAATGTTTCTACCAATTTATCAATATGTAATTTGATTATATAAATTTCTTTTAGGCGAATTTAACTAAAACAATGTATATTAACGGGCTGCAAATGGACTTACACCACTTTCATAATTAGTCAATCGTAAAAATCATTTAACTTCAATTTTTAAAAATCAAATGTCACTTAAAATATATTTCATATTAATTCAATTTGGCTTATTAACGTTTTAATATGAAGTTATTCATTTTTGGAGGAAAATAATATAAGTAACCACACATAGTAATTTTTGGCACGTTAAATAAATCAAATGCAGTCACAAGTGGTCACTAATCCTGTAACCTTTCTATGGAAATTGAATTACACCGTTTTCATAATCAATGGCTACCTAATTTCTTTTAGATGCCAATTTACATGCTAGCTAGTTACAAATAACCAAATTTACACTAAATTAAGTATAATTTGCGTGATATCTCATTTTTTTAAAATGAACTTACAAAACTTTCAAAATAAACGGTCCATATATCCCTGATTGGCAAATCAGAGGCGTTTATGAATGAAAAGTATATTTAATATCCTTCTGTAATAGGAAAATTCATACCAAGTTCTCAAAACTCTAAGCAATTTCACTCAAAACAGCATTTCCAAAGATTACAGCACGGTAGAACGACGCTTCCAAGTGAAAGAACTACAACCACGGAAGACGCGAAGATTACGAATCATAGAGCGTAAAACGATCCAAACAATTTCACCGTTCCCGCTTACAAAACACCTCTCACTTGCACTAATAGCACAATGCAAAAAGTTTCAACAATCCGATGAATCAAAATTCTCAAAAAATATCACCAAGTTCTACCTACACGTAAAAATTTCCAAATCACATATCTCGTACAACTTCCACCAATCGAAACTGACCATACACGATCGAGAACATCACAGCAAGAGAAAGAAATCTCCAACACCTCGAAAAATTCCCACGACGAGAACACTTAAAATTTCACTCACATCCCTAACAAATCATCGTACACGCTCAGTGCGCTTCGATCGCGTCGCGAGGTGAAATCGTGGGCTCGCTGAGATCAAGAAAACCTGCTTTCCACGGCAAAGTAGACGATCGCAACGATCCGATCGCAGACTTCTCTTTCACCCATTCTTCGATCGGCGTGATTTCACGGAAGCGTGATGAATCCGAAGGATTTTCGGTGTGGCGGCTCCACACGATAAGCAGCCACGACCGTCGTGAAAGCGACACGACACTGGATGAGAACGGGCAACAGGTTCGTCGGGTTGCCCTAAGGAACGTGACGACGGTACCAAGAGGTAGGAGAGGGAGGAGAGGGAGGAGGGAGAGAGAAGAGAGGTACTAGTCAGGTAAGCCAGTGCCGCCATTGCTCCTGACGCAGCATCCACCGAGCCGCAGTGGCGTAGAGGCTGATATCCTCGAAGGAAGAATCTTTCGAAGGCTACGATGGCTATGGAGCTTGAGGCTTGGACTGTGTTAGCTGGAACCGGTTCAAATCTCTGTTACGTCCGATTGTTTTTTTAAATTGTTGCTCAATACGTGGAAGAACGTGACCGATTAAATTTTAATGAATTGAAGGGAAACTTCTGTCAATTGATTTCTGCCAATAGAGGTCGGATGCATTTGGGGGTAGAGGGAGTTCAAAGTTGAAGGGTTCAATCGACATGGAGTCTAAACTTTAGTGTTAACTAAAGCCCCAAAGTACATTATAGTCTCGGTGGTTCAAAATATATTTAACACTTTACCCACCGGTAGTCTGTTAATATATTTTTCGGGCCGAACTCTTTTGGACTTTTAATTTACTATTTAGTTCCCATGGCAATTAATAAATTGTTACTTATAATTGAAAGTTTATTGTGCCGAGAACTCAGTGAGGAGAATTTGTCATTTTCGAAGAGATATCAGTATCAGAAAAGTATTTGCGGCCAAGTGACCGGTCAAAAGTGAGTAAGTTGTTAAAAAAATACCGGTCGGTAAAGTGTTAAAACTTTGGATCATAGGAAAAATTGGCGTAACAATGAAAATCGGAGTATACGACAACCGGAGAGAACGTTGAGGAAGTTGAATTAAAAACTCGGGCTTACAATTAGTGCGGTTAATTGAAACCCTCATCACCCCCTGAATATTTTTCTAAATTGAAAGTCCGAATATTTAACGTTAAAGCTACCAAGGCACGCAAAAGGACTGGTTCCCAATTTTGTAGAAAAAGTCCATAAATTCATCCAAAAGGATATGTAGGAAGTACGACTATTTTGTAAAATGTAAATTACTTAATTTATCATCTTTTCCTCTCGTATCGAAGTACTTATTTAATGTATTTAAGTATAATAGATTTAACACGTTGATGACGGGCTCTACCACCGGTGATGCATTCATGTTTGTCCCATAGAGCGGACCTGAGCCACCCGTGGAGGAACATTTAAACGAGTAATTACTATAAGTGGTAAATTTATTTACATCTTTATATAATATAATATAATATTATATCTTATTGTTTTTTTCAAGCACCTTAACACTTTACCGACCGGAAGCCTATTAATAGGCTTTTCGGACCCAACGCCTTTGAACTTTTAACTAATTAATTGGTTGCCACTCCAATTAATAAATTGTCATTTATCATTGCGGTTACCTCTGTTAAGGACTCAGTGACGAGAATTTGTAATTTTCGAATAGATATCTGTATCAAGGAAATATTTGTGACCAAGTGATCGGTCAGAAGGGGGTAGAATGTTAAAAAAATACCGGTCGGTAAAGTGTTAATAAGATAAGCTGTTCGGATAAATCAACGCCTTTTTTGCATTACTATGCCGCCGAATGGAAAAAAATGAAAAAAACAAAGCCGCCCCATGATGAGAACACTAAATTCCGGCCCCGTAGTGAACGTATTAATACAGATAAACAAATATCTGGGGGTTTGAACTTGGGCCCAATGATTACAAGTACAAGCTTTTAACGTTAAAGCTGCCAGGGCAATCAAAATGGATCTCGCAATGTTGCCAATTAGTAAACGAAAAGTTTACGCTAGAACTACCAAGGAAGTCAAAATAACTGGTTCCCAATTTTTTACGAAGAATCTCTAAGTTTATAGAACAGTGATGGAGAAGATATTCTACGTTAATCTTATAAGCCGTAGAGGACCGAATCGACTATCTTTTCCATCTCTTTATTCCTCTTTTCACAAAGTTACTTATGTAACATATTAAAATTCAAGATTTAATAGAGATGTAACATATGAAACTTAAGATTTTAAGATTTAATTCCGGTAGTTCTAGCGTTAAATGCCATAGTGTGTCGACATAGGAGTGTAAAGGATTAAAAAATTTGACAGTACTTGGAAGGATTTGAGTACTCAGGCCCACTTGAAGTCCAAGCCTTTAACTCCATACCCACAGTGGTCTCTATATGCAACGTGGTAACATGGAAGATTAACATCGATACCGGTATCCGATTGGCGGATACCTTCTTCGATTCGTGGGAATCGGGAGAAGGTAGCCGCAGCTGACGGGGGCATTTAACCATTTTATTCTTTCATTTTGCAAGTGTCGCGTGATTTCCCTTCCTCCGCACCGTGGATTATCGAGGCGCCATGAAAACAAAAAGATGCGTTTATGGGGAGACGCGTGATACGAACAGATATAAATTTTCCTCAATGGCGCATTCACATCGCCTTCGACCAATCTGATCGTCCTTTTTCACTTTTTGCGTCTGCTGTTCGGAAAATAATCCAGCGCGAAGGTGTAGCATTACGATGTGTAGAGTTGCGACTAAAGTTTTTTTACCTGCGGAAATTAATTCTTTCCCAGGTTTCAAGCAATGTATCCACTCGATATCTCTATCTGATTTAATTCTACAAGAATTATAATACTTGACCACAATTAACGAATTTACACGAATTTATTCGAAATCTGTAAAGCTGCTAGCTAACGATCTAAGCACATGTAAATTCTTCACTTCGTCTTTCAATATATTTCAATTATACTTTTTGCGCCATCAAATAAATCGAATAGTTTTCTTCGATGTCACGGAACATTGCAAATTGACATTTTACTTAACCCATTGCCTTCCATGATCCCCATTTTGTGGTTTAGTCATTTTCTATGTCTCTTAGCATTCAATTTAGATATCTGACGTGCTTCTGAGATTAAATGTGCTTAACACAGTCGATTTTAGTTGTACTTTTAAGCAGGCATTTTCGTGTATTTCAATTAAAGTCAGTACACCAGAAAATAAATCGAATAGAATTCTTCGGTATTCAAAAAACATTGCAACTTCGCATTTTACCTAACCCATTTCCTTCCATGATCCCCATTTGGAGGTTTATTCATTTTCTAAGTCTCTTAGCATTCAATTTAGATATCTGACGTACGTCTGAGATTAAATGTATTTAAAATAGTTGGTTTTAGTTGTACTTTTACTCATTATTTTTACCCTACGAGAATACTTCTTCCAGAAACAATTAAATCAAGAAAAATTTGGCACGTAACGTTGGAAGAACAGGGGAATTTATTGTATGAAATTTGGATTACGCCACTGCGGCAACAGGTTGTCGCCAATGAGAACCACCGTGAATGGGCGCGTTGCTCGTTTGATGGCAGCACGACCTGCCACTGTGAGGAAAACAAGGCGATCGTTTTGATCTACGCGTTCCTCTATGCCCATTTCTGCAATGGCTCTACCAATAAACTCGTTGGAGTCTTTACCATAATGATGTGACATTGTGATAATTAAAGACTTGACCATTTTTGAGTGGAATGTAAGCTATTAAGATGCCGAACACTGAGTCCTCGGCCATAGATGGCTCGTATCCTTCGATTCTTGAAATCGTTTAGAAGACTATGCGAGCTATATAAATTCAGGTAACACGGTATAGTTGAGAAATGCACATTTTCGTGAAAATATTTCAATTGAGTACATCGGTTAATCAAATTAGTTTTTTAGGCGCAATTCTTCTTAAGTAGTACGTACAACGTTTCTTTTACGAGCGCAAACTCCAATTTGAATTGGGATCCAGAAAATATTCTTTACTATTATATATGTATTTGTATTTGAAAATAGAAAGAATGATTTCTGGGATAGGACTAATTTTTCTCACTTTATTTTTCAATTGTAACTATAACAAAAAACTCGTGAATTTCCAGCCAAATACTCTTTGTTACGCTAGAACTGTTGACGTTATATTTCTTATGTGTAAATATACCGAGCAAGAACTTTGGAAAAAGAGAAACCAAGAAGCGAAAAATATTACGAATTAAACAATTCAAGCTTTATAAGATAGATGTAGAATGTTTACTTCACGGCTTTTCTATCAATAAGAGTAATTTTTCGAAGAAACTGGGAGCCGGTCATTTTTATCGTCTCAGTAGTTTCAGTGTTAAATACCTTAACACTTTACTGACCGGTATTTTTTAACATCCTACCCACTTCTGATCGGTCACTTGCACGCAAATATTTCCCTGATATGTACTGATATATCTTTGAAAATTGCAAAGTTTCTTCACTTAGTCCTTGGCACAGTTAACCGCAATGAAAAATAATAATTTATTAATTGCCGTAGCGACCAATTAAGAAGGTAAAAGTCCAAAAGGGTTGGGCCTGAAAAGTCGATTAATCGGCTACCGGTCGGTAAAGTGTAAAGTATAAATCTATTTCACTACTACAATTACTGCTTGTAACGCGATTACAATCATTACGATGTCGCATGTCGTACATGCGATGACACAGAACACGGATGCAGTGAAACTTACTGTTAGATCGAAGTAACTCGGACAATAAGCGAGGAGGAAACCCGTGTTCTGGAAAGTTTCACGGTCCCAAGAAGATCCTGCCCATAACGGAAACAATTCAGGATTCCCTGGCGTACCGTTACATACGGGCTTCATTGTGCTACACGTGGATGACTTTGATTCACTTTTTCATATCTAGAAGCAGGCCAGTGAAGACTTTAACTCTTCGAGGCAATGGAAAAAATGAGACACATGTGGGCGACGTTGGGTGGCAAAGACTCGGCCAACAAGCAATCAGCTTGAGTTCAAATCCTCTCTCACGACTGTCACCTTCAACGCGTTCAACGTCTCCGGTATCTCGCTTGTAACATTATTTTTACTAAAGTAAAACTTTTTCCATTAACCCTTTAAGTACAACAGATGCATATGTGTGATCTGAGAAAAAATTTTATTACATTTTATTGCCGAGTGTTTACAAAGTTAGGATTCAAAAATAAAATGATTATATAAATAGTAATTTATAATTTACAGGTAACCCTCCTATAACACGGTAGATACGTTCCTAAAAAATGCCGTGTTGTGTGAAACCGTGTTGTATGAGACCCAGAGCAACTACAAAAAGAGGGGTTGCGTTCCGAAAACTAATTAAAAACAAATATTTTTTTTTACATTCTACATAAACAACTTAATTTTTATTAAAAATATATAAATGTATGTACAACACAAAACAAAAAATATTATTTTAATTTGATGCAACTATAATTTAATAAATTTCTTCATCGTCACTGTTCAGTATAATCAATCGAGAACGTTTTTTTGGTGGAATGATATCGCCTTCAATTTCAGAACTTTTTTCTTCATTTAAAGTTTTTGTATTTTCTTTCCTCTTTAAAAAATCTGTAACTTTACTTTGCTTTCTGGTTCTTACCGGATCAATGTTAATTTTTCCTTCATATTTTAAAGACGAAACAGTTGTTCTTTGATATACCGTGGCTCGACGCAGACTGTCGATCAGCAGCGTGAAATACTTTTGTTTTCAAGCCACGGAGATGAAATCAAAATAGTTTATGCCACACTGTATCTTTAAGACGGCAAGCCTCGTCGCGGCTATAGAAGTACCGTGTTGTATAAAGGTTTTTGCAATTTTTTTACCATGTTACAGCGAAACCGTGTTATAGGATACCGTGTTGTAGAAGGGTTTCCGCAATTCATAAATCGTGTTATAGCGAAACCGTGTTATAGGATGCCGTGTTGTAGGAGGGCTACCTCTATATAAAAGAAATTTATATAATCAATTTACATATTGATAAATGGTAGAAACATTGCCAATCTTGTTATAATTAATCAATATTTTTTAATTGACAGATATGCTAACTTTGTGTTTTCTCGAAACAAAAATCAACTTGCACCACTTTCAAAATAAACAGTCTATATCTCATAATTTGACGTAATATTAACATTTTAGAAACGAGTCTATCGTGGTATGTTTTACTGATACTTGCAATTTCATAGGTTTTGCAAAACTTGCAAATTTTCTATCTTTATCGCGTCACGAGTGTCACTCGTTATTACACGGCAAGGGGATAAAATCGGGGTCGAATGCTCGATACATGAAACTTCTTTTACAGCTCAACAAAAGTATGACCAACACAGATCGACAAATTCGTGATGGTATTGTAGAAAGGGAAGCATTATCAACTGCGGTTTTCCGCACTTTTCTCTTAAAAAGCACAAGTTTATTCAATTCCAAAATAATTTAAAATTGTTAACACATCGAGCACTACCATGTAGAAGTAAAGTTTCAAAGAAAGACAAAAAAAATAATACTTATAGTACAGAGATGATGTATTCTCGAAATGTACACCAGAAAGCACTATCAGTCGTATTTCGCTTTCGCATATCTTATTTTTTTTTGCCCACTCTTTTTGGTATCTTGTTTCAAAGATCAAAGTTTACTTAAGAGTACATATTAAAACAAATATAGCGCTTTCGAAAATTATTTACATGTCACGACCTTTTCGCACGTACATAGATAGAATAATTAATTCGATAACTGTACCAAGTGCCTAATGATGCTTATCGACTAAGGATGAATATCAACTGAAAGACTCTTAATAAGTCAAGCCGGGTTCAAATCCCTGTCGCCTCCTGCACATTTTTTCTAATTTATCGTAAAAATTCAGAACAATATTGGAACCTTCGGTAACTCAGAATTCCACCTAAAAACTGTTACACCGCCTAACCGAAATCGCCACGCTAATTAACACATTGAACGCCACTGATATTTCGTTCATTTCATCGTTTCTACCGAAGTAATACTTATCCTATTAAAATTCCATCTTTATAAAGCAGAAATATTAAACATAGAAATACATATACATTCAGCAGTACTTTATCTTTTAAATGCCAGCATTTAAATATTGAATGTGTTCGAAAATTTGTAAATATTATAAATAAAAAGTCATGCAATTTCAATGAATTCAATACCGCCAGTTACCGGTGACTTCCATGGCAGTCAGCGTGTTAAATCCGAAATACAGTGGAAGAAATCATATTCATGATCAAGTTGACTGAGAACCACTGAGAAAAGAGAACAGCGAAAACATCTGTTCGTCCCAGGTCAGTGCTCGTTTCGTTCGCGAGGTGGTAGCACGGTGTATGTTTCACGATCGGGTGGAATTAGAGGTCCTGTCTGTCAAAGATGTGCGTTAACAATATGATTCTGCGTTACATCTCAATGGATGGATCGGTGGAAAGGGCGGCGCGGTAGAAACGGAGAGTACGATGCACTGAACGGATAAGAAAGGCTCGCCTCTCTCTGATGCGGAGTGTTTCATCCGATACTGACAGCTCACCCCGATCCAGGATAACCTCTCGGCCCAATTGACAAGAGTATCGAACGCTTGCCACGTCCTAAGCTGACAATCGTCGTTTCGATCTGCTTCGAAACGATGGCGTGTCTACTCTTGAATCAGGAAAATGTCCATCTCAGCATACCTTCTGTCGAGACCCTGGATGGGGTCACTTATTATTCTATCGAGGTTAGGATCGCTTCGATCAAGTGGACCGTCAAACATAGGTAACGAAATTTTTTCTTGTATCTTTTTTCATATTTCGATTTACTCGTGTAGCGATCTTGACGAGAATCTACGGAATTACGTAGTACCCGGATCACAGGATCTTACTTCATTATCAAGATAATTCTCTCGATGCAAGTGTCCTTGGCACCTGTTACAAAGTGCCATATTTCTTTTTACATTTTGAACTTAAAGTTTGTGTTCACTTGTGTTTATCAAACTAATTTCAAATTATCATTATTCAGTTCATTTTGTATTTTAACGTTTATATCGTTAACATGTCCTGCTAGACCTTAAGCCTCTAACACACGATATATGTATCTCACGAAGAAATAAAAAATTCCTTAGAGCAAACTCTAAGTTTTCTTTCTTAGCTTCATCTTTGCAATATAAATGTTGTGCAGAAAATTGTAACACTATTCGTTTGAAACGTCCGAAGGTAGATATACCTGAAATGGCTCGCACCTGTCTTAATTGGATAACGGTTTGCATGTTGCAGATACAATGACTTTGCGGAGCTTCACGAGAAGCTTGTTTCCGAGCACTGCGTAGAAAAAGACATATTACCTCCTAAGAAACTGATCGGCAACAAGTGTGAAGCTTTCGTAGAGAAGCGCAGACTCAGCCTGGAAGGCTATCTAAATGCGGTGTACAACTATCTTAAGAAAGCAATGCCTCGAGAATTGGCAGTATTTCTGGATCTGCACTTGTACGATATTTTTTTTTTATTGCAAAGTATGGCTTTAGAATTCTTTACTGAGGGTGAAAACCTTCTGCAGAAATCGAAGAGTTACAAATTTAATCCAATACAGGTAACTATCCGTTCCAATCATATTCGCTATACCTGTTCCTTAAATAGAAAATATCATCCGAATATTCTAAGCTGTTAATTTTATGCATACAAAATTTTACAGTCAACCTTACTCCTCATTTTGACCTGCCTCACCTTTCAGTTGTACGCAATCAGCGAAAGATTGAAGCAACCCTGTCCATCTTTGGAAGCCGTCGATAAAAAGTGCTATTTCAGTCACGTCCTAGATTTTAATTCTCACCTGACCAGTCTCACGATCGAGGGGAGCTTGGAACCGTACAAAACGAGCAACATCTACCAGTCCACCTTGTCCGTCGAATTGTCGAGTTTCAAAAACATCAAAGAACTAACCATCAAACACTACCCGGTAGACAAGATTTATAATATGGGAAATCTCCGAGACACGGTCAGAAACCTTAAAGTAACCAATACAAACTTGAGAAATATCGTCGAGTTGGCAATGTGTGAAGAGGTGCACAAAAACATCGAAAATGCCAACGACTCTCACATCTGGTTAACAGTGACTCATTTAGACCTCAGCGATAATCGAATCGAGGTCATAGACGAAGCGATCAGACTGCTGCCTCATATAGAGTGTCTAACTCTCAATAACAATCGTCTGTCTGAGATATCTAACATCACATTATTGCCAAGGCTTTCGCAGCTGTATCTGTCATCGAACAATTTTACCAGCTTGCCGAGCGACCTGCACACGAAGCTGGGTTACATCGTGTATATCGATCTCTCACAGAACAAATTAACCTCGCTTGCAAGTTTCTCGAAATTGTACTCTCTGGAGGGACTGGACGTCAGTTGCAACCGCATCGAAAGAATCGAAGAGGTGAAGAACATCGGTCATCTGCCATGCCTGGAAAACTTGAGGCTCACCGGTAACCCTGTCTCGACGATCGTCGATTATAGAGTTAAGGTATTGGAACCATTCGGCAAAAGAGCCGCTGATATTTGTCTGGACAACGAGAAACCCAATCAAAAGGAGCTCGATACCGTTTCGGTACATCAGGCACTGAGAATCGCACGAGAGGGAAAGTCACCGACCTTCAACGCCTCCGACGCTCCTCTCTTCTCTGCTGAGATTCCGAGCATATAGGATCGAATACTCGAATTCGGGACAATAGTTTTTTCGCTCACGTACGAAGGATGCTTTGGTACAAACGATTTCCTACAGTCGGCTTTTCGTCCGTGCAAGACTGTCTTTCCTACGTTCGACGAAAGCAGCAAGATCGCTTCGAGTCTCGCCTATCGTCTTTTTATACTGTATTTATTATCGGTCGATCGATCGAGCCGGTGCTTTCTATCGTCTTTTAAACGTAGCGATACTCCATCAGTATAATATATACCAAAATCGTAATGTGTAGATATGTTAAGATATTAAATTGTAATGTCCTTCTAAACGATCGTTTGTATAGTTTAATCAGGAGACACGTGATGTGTTAGAGCATCCAGGGTATTTATCAGAGATCATGATTTCGGAGAGTGTAGTGCCACCGGATTATTTCTATAAAAGGACTCGTGAAATCCTTATCTGTATATACATATACGTGCTGTGGGATACTCGAAGGAAGGCTAATGGAGGGAATGCAAATGCAACGTTTTGATTCGCCCATTCGAATTGAACCGCGCGACGAAAAGAGCCAATGACTCGTCGAAGCTTGAAATCGAGCCAATTGCTTAACTTCGATTTTAATCAGCTTCTGCAAAATGCATACCGTACAGCTCTCGTGGTCCATAATACCCGTGATTCGATTCGATATGTGTCCACTAAACAGCCGACCCGATCCAATTGTCAGCGTATCCGATACGTTGGAGAGCCCGTACACTTCTACTCATAATACGTGTAAAATATTAGTCTGAATTGCACGGCAGTCTTAAAGATGCAAGCAATTTCATTTCCAATTTACGGGTCTTGCGTCTGCGCTACTTCGCCACCAATCTGTTGCAACGAAACTTATATTTGTAGCATGTCAAAAGGTATGAATTTTAATGGAGTATATCTGCGAAACTACTGCGTAGGTGCGGCTTATAGGTGGCATACATCGCGATGAATCCGAATGTTGTCATCTTGCAAAACCTCGTTAAAATTGAAATCGAAGAATTGAGACTCTTCCGTTGTTAGCGAGAGAATTATCGGAATTCTTTGTGGATTCCCATGGCACTTATTTTGAAATTGTACAACACATGTTACTGTCATATATTTTTTATACGAATGGGTGTGTAAATCTGTATGAAATGTGGTCAGTCGCAGATATCTTTGCGAGCCTCGTATCTGAAGCTTTACTATGGTTCGTTGAAACGATTCTACTCACAGACGCACTTCCGAGCAGATATTAATTACTAACCGTAGAAAATATTTAACGTAGGTCGTCACTTAACGTTTAGTTTCTTTTTTTTTCTTTTTCAATAATTAACAGTACTCGACAATTGCTAATCGATGTACGTTTATTGTGAATTAATGTTATCGGGAACAACTCTGTTTCTTTTCTATTTGATGAAATGAAAAAAAAATCGATGATGACCCAAAAGATATTTATTATTTCGAAACTACGCAGACCTTTTCCTGTGACACGAGTGCTAATGATTATCGGTCGATCTTTCGTCGAATTTGTTATTTGTTGTAAAATAATTTTTATAAGGACGTTAATTTTAATGATATAATCACGTTCAGTGTAACGATTTTATAACGGTTTAACACAAAATATTTGATCTGTATATAAGATGACAGAATATTTTGTTAATAAAGAAATGTAAACAAACAAAACATCGTAGTTTGTCTCTTTTATGCAAAAATGATAAATATTTAGCTTCTTAACGAAGCGATGATTGCTTCATCAAAAAGAACTCAACAGATATTCCGAAATAAAAGTTTAAGTATTTCGATGTACAGAAGAAATGATTTAAAAATAGGCTACTATTATAATCGCCGATATATATGCACATTTGAGCTTTTAAGAATGCAAATTATGCCGTGATGGCGTTCTGCCAAGTTAAAATAACATTGTATATTACATATCCCCAAAATAAGTATTATTTCTATACTAAAACATGCACTATGCGAGTGCAAACGTGAAGATAGTGATTTCAAGTTCAGCTATCCTAAGTGTATGAAAAATAAAAAATAAAACACTTTTCCGCAACATGCAGTTGCAGAAATCAATTGTAATATTTTGGACGAAATATAACTGTCTGATACCGGCCAGCTGTTCAGTGAATACATCTCGAATCAAATCACAGGTGTTATGGACCGCAAGAGCTAGACCAAGCCGCCCCGACGTTTGCCGGTCTGATCCGAAGCAATTGGTCTACCCGAGTAGATCGGGTACCCGCCCGACTTCTTCCGGCTCGATCCGAGCTCGATGTATCAGGTACCCGCCTAAGCCCACCCGACTTCTTCCGGCCCGACCCGAGCTCGATGTATCAGGTACCGACCCGAGCCCACCCGGCCTCTTCCGGCCCGATCTGAGTCGGATGCATTGGGTTCCCGCCCGAACCCACCCGACTTCTTCCGAACCTTTCCGAACTCAATATGTCGGGTACCCGCACACCCCTACTTTAAACCTATTTTGTAGTTTAATGACGGAAGAGGAAACTCGAGAACACGGGGGTATTTTTTATGTTTATTTTTATTTAAACTTCCATGTTGTTCGCATTACCTTTAAACATTATACGCATCTCGGGTAATATTAAAATATTCATAAATAATAATATTAATAATCAATAATAATGCTTAAATACTCTAAGCATTCTCGTGTTATAGTCTTTTGTAACGTGATACACCTAAACTAACACATACATAAGTTTAGAGACGATCGCTTTTTTTTCTTTTTCTCTGTTTTTTTTTCAACTTTCTGTTTTAATCGTGAAAATCGTTAGCCCTCACTAAGTCCACGATGCGCGCAATTCCACGATTCTTTTTTTAGATTCGCGCGAAGCAACATGTAAGATTTACTTTTGAAGGCAATGCGTCATTTTTAAACGTTCTTTGACTTAACCTCTAAGAGAGTCAAAACCGGAAAAGCAGATTTGCACGCAAGTCGAGTATTAATTCATCAAATATCTTCGCACGTTGCTTGAAACTAATTTCATTTGCGATTCGCAATTACATGGATTCTTTTGCTTTCATTGTTAACGCTTCATCGTGAATTATCGATTTAAATCGATTCCGTTCTTTTCGAATTTTGACTCCTTTTTAAACAGAAATACAAACGTAATTGACTAATATTGTACATATAGTAAATTATCAAATTAATGGTTCCCTTTTTTAGAATATCATTGTTTCTAAACGTCGACGTTTTTCGTTTCATAGACTCTCAAATTAGTTGCTTTCGTTGCTTTTAGATCGATTTAAATCGATTCCTCGCTTTTTGAATTTCAATTAGAAAATTGATAACCTTTCGGCCCATTTTTATAAAGAAATGTCGAAGCGACAAAGCCGGTCTAGTTTCTTCTACGATATTGCTGTTTCTAAACATCGACGTCTACATATTTTTCAATAGAACTGTCTATTTATGTTATTCTTTTTCCAAATAACGGTAACCATTGAACCGATGTAAACCGACTGTTTCTCGAATTTTAAACGATCTCGAAATTCTATAATTGTGTTATTCGTGTAAAAAGAGATATCAAAGCACAATAAAGCTGCCGGTACGAAAAAAGTGGTATATCAAACATAGATACATCAATTTCATTATAAAATTAGGCGGTTTAATCGTTAGACGTTGACGAACACGCTTTTATTCGCTCGTTTGATCCTGCATTACCTAACATCGGATAATCTTATTCGAACAACTTTCCTCGTTCGACCGATAGAAACTGAAATCTCAATTCAGATTTATTCAAAATGTATTACGAGGTACATTCATTTTCATACAAACGTGATTTCATATAAGCGTTTACAATCAAACGAAGACGTATCGACGATGCATTTTCCTGCATCTTGTACTTTACAGCGGCGCGAATAAAAATTGGTCGAAAAGTCCTGTCGATCGAAGTTCCCGCACGAGAACTTATTTCTCTTTTTGATTTCAAATTTTCCGCTGCGAAAATCGCGTTTCTACTTGTTTCCATGATTTCAATAATTACTTCGTACAGTGAAATGAAAATAAAAGAAACAATTTCAAGTACCAATTTTCAGAAAAAGACTTCATCAACAAAATATCGGGAAATACTTTCGCATGAAAATAAAAAATCAGATACTGTCTTTCCCACTTTGAACAAAAAATGTGAATGGACATCGGAAACGTCGATTCGCAGCGAAAGGATGAAGGAGTAATAAAAACGATGAAAAAATGGACTCATGAGAAGGACAGCTGGAAAGGAGCGATCTGGATATTCTCAAATGGTCTCCAGGAAAGGATATCTTGGGAAGGAAATTAAGAATCGTTCTCGTGGATTCGTCTGTCAATAAAGTCGTTCTTTCTTTACTGATGCGCGATCGGGATGAGCTTTTCTCCCTGACCGATCGCTGGTAACGGAGCCTCGACGGTGAGAACGCCATCCTTGCTCAGCGAGGATTTGATGCTCTCAGGATTGGTTCCTTTTGGCAGAAGGAATTCACGGTTGTACTCCCTGTACACGGATTTGCTCTCCGTCTTCTCCTCGTGCTTGGCGTGAACCTGCGCAAACGAAAGAGAAAGATGATTATCATTGGCCCACCAAAAGAAGTCACGTAATAAGTGGATTGCTCCGATTCGCCCGGTGAATAGAAACATCCCTCGTCCTACGTATTTTCTATTCTAACGCGTGATTGGCCGAAAAAAACGCTTAACGACGAGATAAGTGTTTAATTTTCGGTTGCCATTCGATATGTGTTGCGGGATAACCTCCCTTTCCCCGTACTGCGTTGGCGATTTATAGCAATGGAATTTCGTGGACAAATGAATTGCGTCTGTTTGTATTTAACCACTTCGGTACAGTGCATAGTGGCTACTCTGTGTATAAGTATCAATTACAGTCGATGCTCGTCGGAGCATGACTAATTGTAAGAAGATTAACAGAGTTTGTAGTTAGTTTGTTAGAAGAAATTTCTAATCTAGGAATTCTACCTTTCATGAAAAATTTGTGGTAATACAGATTTGATGTAAACGATTCTTTTCGTGAAATTTTCAAATTTTCTTTTTTTCGATAGAACTACGATTGTAAATAAAGTTTTGGCAGGAATTTCAAGTATTTTTCTAGAAAACAGATTGTTAGATGAATGCGAATTCAGGTGATATACGATTAGCCCTAACCTTTTGTTGGTATGCTCATTTAGTTTGCAAGCTGTCCAACGGCAACATCATTTGTCACATCCTGTTAACTTATTTTTAGCACAATCGCATGTAATAATTTACGTTTGCTTGGCATTTCAATGTGCTTTATCGCTGGTAATATGTGAAATTTTGCTGATTACACAAAATACTTTTTTCGGTATTTTATCACGTACGTAGAGGTGGCACAATAGAGGCTGTTCTCTCTAAAGATAAAGCGGTCGAAGTGTCAAACAAGCGCGAATCAATGTACGCCATTGTACATTATCTTCTCGGCAACAACTTGCTTTTGGCACTTGCAGAACAGTCGAGCAATTCAACAACTCTCAAGTTCGCACCGCATTTTTCTCTTGTTATTTTTTTAAAGTAAATTACTGTTCGTCCTACGTCATGTACTAATATAGTAATTTATTATTCGAACTTAACCTCTTATGCACGATGCGCCACTATAGTGACATTCGCTCACTGTTTGAATTAAAGTTAAAGTATATATGTGTATCGTATTTTTAGTAATAACAATAACGTAATCATCCAAAAACTGCATTCCAATATAGTCGCGTAGAGAATAGCATTGTCCGTCACGAATTGCAGTGCTGCATCGTTTGTACGTAATTCGTGTGAGACTCTGCCATACAGTGCCTAAGAGGTTAATTGTATACATACACTCCATAAGGAGCTGATGCTAACGTAATATACATGTGATAATGGAAACATGAAAAAACGCAAATTAAGTTACGGTTGAGGGACAACTTTAACTTTTTAGGGTGTAATTTCAAAAGAAACGAAGTTTGTTCTTTGAAACAAACGTGAGTAATTGCACGCCACTGTACAGACATCATCACCCACAACTATCTTTTGGCACTTGTAGAGCAGCCGCGATCCAACAATTGTCAGATTTCACCCCGGTCTTTTTAGTGTCTACCAAAAATAAGATCCCATTTTCATGCGATACGTGACAGCTTTAGCATTAATTACACACCTAAATATGTGGTCTAACTAGTGGCACAATTACTTAGGTCTTGCAGCGATATCGAGTTTCAGAGACAAAGCTAGGGTCAGTTACAATTATTTATTGCATCGTATATTCTTGTCTTGCATTCGTTATAATTTCTAATAAGCCGTCTTGAATTTCTTCCAACTGATAATATAAAAAATGAAAGCAACAAATTTAGGGATGTCTGTAGTTCAATGAAAATTCTCATTTTTCGTGCGAAATTTCGATGTGTGAGTAACAGGGAATTTAGGTCAGTACTTCGATTAGGTGTCCCTATTAATAAGTCAGCGGCGACAGCCGTTATTGCCAGGATCACGCGAGAACTAACAAAGATTCTCAAGCCGATTAGCGCTGGTCAAGGCAGTGTATGTACGGATTCAGTCCAGTTTCATGTCCAATATTGTACAGTTCTAACAGTAGAAGTACAATCGAAGTCAAAATAGTTTGTACTTTTATGAAAATTTCTAAAACTTCTATTGGAATAAAGGTTTTTTTTTGGGTTAGTTTTACGATTTGCATTTTAAATGATGCGCCGTTTGCGTTTTCTAGTATCCTGTAGTACGGACTGCTCCTCGGTGCACTTTTGTTTTCTTTTTTAGTTTTTTATTTCTTGTAGCTTCTGTTCCATTTTTCAAAAGGTCTCGTGGTTTTCCGGTACGGTGTGTTTATTCGGTTAGTCGGCAATGTGTAATTTTAATTTTTCGTGTGTGTATGTACTTTTGTGTCTGTAATTTTTTTTTATTGTTTTATTAATATTTTCTTTGTAGATTCAAATATAAAGTGTTTCCTTACTGAACCAGCGACCGCCCACACCAAATATCTCAATAACTTCAGATCTGGCAATTGCAACCGAAGGACAATTTTGGAATAGCACGGTACAATCACAGACCGCGTTTGGAAAGAAGTCACTTGATAAGAGGTTTGCTCTGATTCCCGCACTTTCGATTTTAATACATAACTGGCCCCAAAAACACTTGACGTCGAAATAACAGTTTACTTTTTGTTTGTAATTCGCCGAGCTTAGATTTCAAGGCCCGATACGATGGAAATAAGAAGGTTCGAGGACAGTCTCCCCTTACCCTCTACCTCTTTGCGAGTGATTTTTTTCTTAATTCCCCCAGTAATTCTTCGTGACCCTAAATTGTAATTTGTCAACAATTGTAAAAGTATTTTATTTATGTTCAATTGAATGTGCTCGCTCGACTTTCAATGTTAGATTTAGAAATCCAGTTTTTATTACTGCACTTCTACGTATTTATATTAATTTTCAAGCCGCCTATAACAGTTTGTTGTTACTTGACACGAATTAAGCAAGTTTACCCTAAAAGAGGAAGGAAGAAGAAGAAAATAGGTTAAAAGGCGAGTCGTATAGCGTTACTGGCTTAGTTTCCGGGTAAATCGTTTCTCGCGAAGGACGAGGGTTAAAAGGAAGCGCGTGTGTCTCGTAAACCGACGCCGGCATTCTGGAAAAGTAGGTTATGGGAGCCAACGATAAAGCCGGGATGGCAATGTTTTACGAGCCCCGTCGAGCGCAATTGCCATCACTCGACTTGGCAATAAAGCGAGTAAAACTGGAAGGAGAGAAAAGAGGAAGTAAACAAGAAGAAATAACACGAGTATGAAGTTGGCGACAAAAGGGCGCCCTGTGCGCCATCTATTCAGACAACGATCGAATCGCGATATTTGGAAAAAGTCCTTTTGCCGAGTTGTCTTCTTTCATTATTAACACTAGAAATACTAAGCAAGTCAAAATGACTGGTTCTCAATTTTCTCAAAAAATTTCCCAAGTTTATAAGAGAGTCACAGGGCAGATATTCTACGTTCATCTTATAAAACACAGATTATCGAACCGCTCTTTTCCACGTCTTAACTCCTCTCCTTCAAAAGTACTTATTTAATATATTGAAATATAATAGATTTAACGCCGGCAGTTTTAGTGTTAAGCTCTTCCACTGGAATTAGTCGCCACAAATCGTACGTAGATATCTGTTTTTTTCTCTTTTGTTATATTACTTTTGTAGCTACGGCATTTCCACGTCTGATGTATATTTTTGGCGATTCCTAATCACCAGGGCTACTTCAATTTTTTAATTTCATGTAAGTTCTGAATCACCGAGTCTATGACTCGCGTATGTATATATGAAATATTTGCCAATGGTATGAAGATGCAAGCTTAGGTTCATCATTTCAAAGTTTAAGTTGATTTCACCCCAAAATTCCATACTCCGCGTTTTTTGCTATTATCATTTCACACAAAAAGAGTTTTAGGTGAATTTAGCACAACGGAACTTAGAATAATCTTCGACGATTATACACTCTCTGAGCAAATAGGGAAGAATGTCAATGTTTTTCAAACAATACGGAATTTGCAAAGTGCTAAAATTCATCACCTCGAAAATAAATAATTCACATTTACAATAACATAGAACGATAAAAATATTTGTTTTGCTCGAATCGGTAATCCAAAGCAAGGTTTCTTATTTATTTTTCAATTGAAACTTACCACTGAAATAACAACTGTCACGTAAATATTATTCTGTGCCATTTTTCTTTGCGGATCTTTTCTGACATTTTTCTTCGCTAACGTACACTCATCGTTAAGATATTTATAACTGCCTGTTTTAAAATAACGTTATATTTTAAATATTCATTGTCATGACAACTGTTACGATACTTTGGCAACAATATCGCCAAATGTTCGCATTTACAATGACCTCATCTCCTGTGCCAACGTTTCATCATCGTTTTTGCAATCGAGCCAACGGTCGTCTGACATTGCAGGGGCTACTTCTCTTCACCTAATCATTTTCATAGTCTGCTGGCAAATTATGGTAAAACTGAAATAATTTATTTTACGGGCACGTAGAATTCTCAAATTTTGAAATTATTTTATTCACCACTTAATTCACTAATTGTAAGTAATATAACTAACGAATTTACGAATACTAAATTTCTGCAACGATAGATAATGTTTTTTAAAGAACAGCTAAATAAAGAGTAAAAAGTGAAAGATTGAGAAAAATTTAAAGGAATTTTCCCGCTAGAAATTTGAATAATTTACAATTTTGCTTCACTTCCTGCATTGTAGGAATTTGAATGTACCTGTTTAACACTATAACTACCTGTTTAACACTAGAGGTGTTAAATCTATCATATTTTAATACTTTGAAAGAGAAGACACGAGGAGATGTAAAAGATGTTACTCGATGTTAAACAATCTCAAGTTTACAAAGGAACCACATAAAATGCTGAAACACTCCTCATCATCTGAATTAAGTACATGGGACCCTCGACTTTCGCACATTTTTAAAAATTCAATTTTTTTAAGATTTTTGTCGCTACTCCAAAAATTGCTTCTATGCAGTCAGTTCCTCGGAGTGAGGTCCCCAAATACGATATTAAAGGACCCTGAAATTCTCTACTATTGTAATATTGTAACTAGTATTATCTACTAGATGTTGAAAAATCTCAAGATTGCAAAGAAACTATATTAATATACAACTTTTAATGTTTTTCGTATATCCCTCTACTTTCGAACATTCAACATTCGCACACATTTTCAGGAATCAATTATGTGCGAAAGTCGAGGGCCGCCTGTATACTGATAAATAAATATTTTAAAATACAGTTATTAATCTTTTTTTTGTATCCCTCTACTTTCGAACATTCAACATTCGCACACATTTTCAGGAATCAATTATGTGCGAAAATCGAGGTACGCTTGTACTTTAAATTGCATTTCCATTTCGTTTAATAGATCCGACACTTCAATTAACAAACCAAAGGCAATGCGTTCGATTGCTCTTGGCTGCAGTAACCTTTGCAGGTAGAAGAGTGTAAGTCGTAGCTGAGTTGGCTTTTCCCTTGAATTAACAATTACCAAGCATTTACATTTTATCGAGCAATCGTCTGCCTCTTAACGCGAGTGCACGTACACACGATACTCGGTAAGGTTAGGCGTCGTTACTGGAAGCGTTTTATCGTCGATGAAATCTAGAGTTGAAAATGTTGTACGAAGAAACACAGTAAGGTTGTTTTGAGTCGGCGTTTGAAACGTCTACGCGATAAAATTTCTGAGCTCTCTGAGGTTAGATTTGAATTTCCCGCCCTTTTGAATATCTTCTCCTCAAGCTTCACGTCTCCGAAGATTAACCGCGAAACTCTGAACATTTGAAAAATCAATACGCTAGTTTGCGCTCTGTGGAGATCCATTTTGAAATTTGACCTTCAGAGGTTAATTTCGAAACGTCTAAAGTGCCTGTTCGTTAACTATGATGCAGGAAACGACATGGTAGTTTGAAGTCATTGACAATTTTCTATAGTAATTCTATAATTCCTACCTCCCTTTTATGAAGTTTAAGGTGAGTTTTCACTCTCCGATCTTAAAGCGGAATGTAATATCAAAATGTCGCGCATATCGAGCTCGAACTTCTTAGAACACAATGTTCGCGTGCGCCATCATCGACTTGTTATTCGCTCTGTGTCGTAAAATAGTTCGCCCAGATGCGATCGACCGAAGGCACCCCATATGTCACGCATACAGGGTGATTTAAAGGTTACAATGAAGAAGAAATTCTTTGGATAATTATCATCTTGTAATGTTTTTCACCAAATTAAATTGTATGACCTCATGGGTTTAGCGAAGAAAATACTTGCCGTTAATAGGAATGCTATTGAAAAATTTTAGTTAATAGAAAATTTTAATGCTGCATAGATCTAGCAGATTTTTAATCTAAATCATCGTTCAATAAAACTTAGCCTCAGTTGTTTGTGCCCAATGTATAGTTCAACAACGTAAAGATGGCTAGACAAAAGAATGCAAGTCTGATTCGTGGAGGGGTTAGTCATGTCGCATTTATTCAGTCAAATAAGTAGAAATTGGGAATGGCTACAGTTACACGGAGTATTTACTTCAGGAGGCTGGATTTGTGAATTCCAAAAATAAGTTAACTGGAACAGCCGCTTCAAACCGAGAGATTCCGTCACTCCTTAGCTATCTTTTAGTTGTCGGACTGTATCAAAGTCAATTGATAGAAATTCATTTCTCTAATATTAGGTATTTACTTCTCCCCAACGACACTTCAAATTTTGCAGAAGATTATTAATTAAATATCCAAAATAATCATTAAATCTCCATTTCGAAATGTCTCTCACGGAAAGTTCGTTGATATATTAGTACATCGACTACGGTTTATCATGAAACCGTAAAAACCGTCGCTGGACTTTTGATCCGTCCTCTATTCCACTCCCAAGCGTTACTCCCACAAAGCCAAGCAGCTCAATTGATGTTTCATCCTTGTAATCCTTGTTTACAAATGTTTCCGCTAAGATGAATTAATCGATTCGAGTCGATTTGCAGAACGGAACAACAAGTCGAGTAGTCCAGCGGCTCGGAACGACGTGGCATTAAAAATAGATATTGCATCACGAAACGATCGGCTAGAAGGTACTCGATGCTATGTAAATATTGCCGCACGAGCAGGTGACTTGTTACGGGATTTCGTATAAACGAATACAATTAACGTGGCACGTTACGTCACCGTGCACAAAGGTGATCCCTAAGTACGGTCAGCGACGTATTTAGAAACAGTCGGTACTCCCGCAAAATCGCTTTGAAAATCTGATTTCATTCGGAAACTACGTTAATACTTGCGGATTTTTTTTCGCACTTGTGACAAATTTTTACATTGCTAAAATATACAACGAGCATGTATAGTATTCAAATTTTTTTGATATGAAGCAAATCTCTACTTGGGTTCTACTTTCTTACTTGTGTTTATCGAACTTGAAATTTGCAGAAATAACTGGAATGTATCTGTAAAACTTCTCCTGGCACTTCAACTTTTCTCAACCAAAGTTTTATGGTCATTTTACCAGAGCGATTCCATTGAGCGCAAGGTTTTTAATGCAGTTTAAAGGAAATTTCTTCTAACTGTAAAAATGGATGAAAATTTAAGTTTTATATTACTCGCAATTTTCATGTATCGATTAAGTTATTTAATAACAATTATACTGATTGAAACAATGTTGCGTTTCCACCAAAACGATGCATTTCCGGAGGAAAAGAGAATAAGAGAATATTTGAACATTCAAGTTCTGATCTCATTTTTAATAGAAAGCGTTTCGAATTCTTCATGAATATCCCGAACTTGAAACCTCAATTGTTTGCAGCCGTCAAATTCCGCTGTACAACAAAACGTTTTTTCCATAAACACATCAAAGTGCACGGAATTGATATATCGCAGCAACCAAATGAAGTCGAATCGATCTTTAAGAGGCCGTTCGACAAAAGTGATTTTCGATCGCTCGAAAGTGCTTCCGAGCGTTCCGCAATCGATCAGCCACTCGATACGAAGAGACGCTCCACGAATTCCGGCAAGGTTAAGGCCAGGCTATTTCGTTCGCTGGCACACGGCTGAATTCGCGAACGGATTTGCCCAAGTGGCTCAAGCACGGGGACGTCCGATGCAGGAATGCCCAACAAGTCCATTGCGGTCGACCGATCGGTTTTTGGTCGATCGTAGCGACAGGAAACTATTTCAACGCGAAAACCTCGTCTATACCACTTTGTCACTTATTGCTACACGAGACGCAAGGTTGAATGAGGTAAAAATTTTAGTAGTCGATAATTTAAGTAACTTTTTGGGAATTATGATCGATACGAAGGTAAAGATTTAGACTCCTTTTAGGCGAGAATTCGAATGTTCTGAGATCTGTGGGAAACTTTTTCCACTTGATACGTACGAAATAATCAAATAATCATAGCAAAGAAAAGTAACTCGTTTTTTAGAGCTTTTTGGGTCTAATTCATCAGCTTGCTTAGGCTCGAGCCCCTATCAGACTCTCAACGAGCTGGAATGGGGCTGTCAACCCCATCACGGACCTAAAATACCTAACTCTACAGGCCCATTGACTGGCACGCAAATTTAGCGCGTCTTGCCCTGGTCCCACGGCCTTTTATAGCCAATGTAAACTTGCAACACACACTACGAGCTACCTCGTAGCTGGCAGTTTTTGTGCAGACGCTTACTACGAGATATCTCGTAGTTGGCAGTCAATGGGTTAATTTTGTCTAATTATTTCACATTTTTCGGATTTAACTGGTGCGCATAATTCGCCTAAAATCTGCTATTTTAAGTGTATTCTGAACCTTGGACCCTGGCCTTGACAAATGACAACCGAAAACTAAGCTCTTATGGCTCTTACCCGTTTTGCTAATCAGAGCAAACATCTATCAAGTGACTTCTTCCTATGCGCGGTCTGTATCTGTCTTCGCAGGGGCTGTAGCGTTTAAATCACAAGTCCTTGCTAATTGTGTTCCAATTTCCGTTACCTCTACGAGATTATTCCCAAGTTAACATTTAGCATTTCATAGCATCGGTGAGGCAGAAATTTCTATAACCACGTAAACTATAGACAGATATATTTTTAATTAAACGTCATTTCTATATTTGTTTTAATTGAGACCCTAACCCCATGGCGTTAAAGACCTTCAGAAAGACCCTAACAAATGCCTGAGATATTTTCCAAGTATTCTCTCCTTTGAAAACGATCGTAAATTCTTAATCAGATAACAACCGTAAGCTCCGCAATTGCTCGAGGATTAAGCATCGTTACGAAAACGTATCCGCAATTGTGCCGTTCCTTCCTCGAGGAAAACGAAATGCTCGCGAGGACTGGTTGATGAACGCAGACTATGTAGCTCATTAGCGCTTTTTACGTAATGCAATTAGTACGACGAGCTACAGGCACGGGCACGGCGTGGCTCGAGTGTTAACGCACGAGACACGTTACCTCTTTGATGGTGTTTCCCGCATCGCTGGGTGCGGTCGAATATCCTGCACCTGCATTTTTTTTGCGAACCTTTGTCGATACGCTTCGAATACTGTCTCAGGAAGGAGTGTCAACGGGGAAGTGCGGTTAGTTGTTGCAATTATCTTGAGACTTTGAATTTTACAGTCATATTTAGTTGCTCCAATTCTATTGGTTTAATGTCATTTAACTTTAAAAATACGGTTTTGAATTTTTTCGAAATACAAGAGATCTCAGTTAGAAAGTATAAACTCGATTCAATTTAATTTTGGTGGATCCAAATTAGAAAAATTGATCAACCAATTGGTGCGCTCGAATTTGGAGAGCTTCAATCGGTCAAAAGGTGGTCCCAATTTGAAAGGGAGTCAATAAATTTCAATACTTAAAGTTCGACCGTCAATGAGTGGAACCTTGCTTAAAGTCAATTGAAATGTCAAACAGCGGGCCCAAGTTCAAAGAGTTCTAAATTTCCAAATGGTAGATCCTTTTTCAATTGCTGGTGATCTATCAATTAGAAGGAACAAAATCAAGGAGCTTAATGAATGAATCTAACTTCAAAAAACTAGAAGCTTCCAATTGAAGGGCCCAAATTACAAGAGTGCCCAACTCTCGATCGCTGAGCTGAAGGTGGAGGGCAAATTCCAAATTAATTAACTCGAGCTAGCGAGTCCATCGTTCGATTATCAGGCCCAATCGAAACGAAAAATGCGAGAAACAAAAGTACAAAATGTATCTTCAGACAAGGAAAGACTTTAACGGCAACTTCTGTACGATGCATCTTCGATGACGATCACGTCCAACAGATTTCTCTTCGATTCTCCGTTCAAAAAAGGAGAAACTCGGGGAACAGGAGCAAGGGTAAAATGAGCGGAGAATCGTGGTTTTCCCTCGACAATAAGAGCAGGGGAATCAACCGTGGCTGCGGTTTTGGGGCCTTGAATTCTTCTCTCGTCTTCACCTCACGTCAGATCGGCTTGCAGGCGAAAAGAAAATACGAAGTCTAATGCTGCGACAAATGGAATTTACCGTGTAAAGACAACAAATCTTAATAATTGTATCGCGCAACATTTTTTTCATCGTCACTGACATCGGGAGACTTGCTCAGAAGCAGAGATATTTTGCAAGATACGTTTCCGATAGTTTACTATATACAAATCTTCACTTTTATGAGAAGAATAGACAACAAATTAGATTGCATTGACGGGTGATTAGTTAACAGTAGGCACGTTAACGTTCGTTAAATGAGCGACGAGTTCAATTGCTTAAAGTCTCCTTCGTCGAGATTAAAACTGAAGTATCAACGGTCTTTTCAGTTAATCCATTCGAAACGGCGTAGTTTTTTGGAGATCATTTCCAGAAGCTGATATTTTCCTTGCCTTATATTGACTATTTCCTGCATTCTTAATGGCCCTGACTTTGGGACACTCATTTTAGGGGCGAAATTGCAGCCAGTACCAAATTTGATATTTAAACATTTCTAAGATACCTTTTATTTCAAACTAGTCTTACTTCGACGGCTGCTTTTTGCATACTGTTGTTGTTATAAAACCATCGAAGTCTTCTGTACTAAACTACCCTACAAGTACTTCAAAGAAGACGAAAACGTGACTATGACCCGACGAATTTTTGCAGATTCAGCGGGTCTAACATTCGCTGTAGCTGTCCCCATCCTCGTACTCAACCATCCACTCTACTCGAGGATGGTCTCCATCGGGGATAACTCTTTACACGACAAAACACTCGAGCTGTCTTTCGAAACAATTCTACAATAAAGACGACAAAGTCAGTATTGAATAGTACAGTAAAACCTGGATAAATGCACAGAATTTGGGGGCTGAACCGGTGCAATTACGAAGTGATTGTTTCTATTTTGTGTCTACGTTTAGGCTCCAAGCGAGGGTGAACTTGGAGAAGAACAGACAGTAGAAGAGACAGCGGTGTGGTAATACCAAACAGAAGATTGAACTTTTCCATTCTTGATTTTTCTTTTTGAAAACTTCGCTAATGTATTTGTGAGATTTTTCCGATTAAAATGATACCAAACACGCTATGTTTGAATGATCTAAATAGCAAGTAAAATAATTAAGTATTAAGCAAATACTACTCAAACTATGTCGTGTTTGGTATCGTTTTAATCAGAAAAATCTCACAAATACGTTAGCGAAGTTTTCAATAAGTCGTTGACAGCGGCATTGACCATAGATGGTGTTGTATTAATACATGTACAAATATATATATATGTATATTAATACAACACCATGTATGGTCAATGCCGCTGTCAACGACTGTACGTCGTTATTATTATTATATATACATCGTAAACGAATACCGCTAGTGAACACGTGCAACGATTCAATTAGAAGCAATTTATTGTGTTAAAATTACAAACAATTATAGAGAAAGTAATTAGGGAAAAATTGACATTTAATGTCGTTTCTCTTTTTACAGGTGAGAATTGTAAATATTTGTAAAAAGAAACCTGTAGGTATATAATAAAAAAAAAAAACTCTTTTTACAGAGAAACTCAGTTGTGTCATTCTATCCTAATTGCTCAGAGAATTAATTAACATTATATATATATATATATACATAGTAATCAAATTTTCAATGAATCAAATTGGCTCAGTTCGTAAATCTATTGATAAGTTCTCGTATCTTCCTGGAGACGGCGCAATAACAATCATTGTAACTGAGAAAGTGTGCTCCCATGTGTAACACATCAAATGCAATTGCTAGATTTTCAAATCCGTGAAAAAATTGTCGAGATTTCGGAAGAGTCGAGCACCGCGCGGCGCCTCGCGTCTTTGCCATTCGTCGAGCATCGTGCTCTTCTCCTTGACGGGGCTCGCGATATCGATCGGTCTGCCCGTAAAAGACCAAAACCACTAGGGAGGAAAGCGAGCGAGCGAGCGAGTCGCCGCAGGTAACCCTAGATCCCCACGATGCACGTCGGACGAAGGGCAGCGGCGCGAAAGAGGGAAGGAAATGGCAGGGAAAAGAGAGGGCACACGACGTGCCACTGCGCGACGGGCAAACGGTAACCCAACTCTGGCGCGATCTAAGCTTTCGAGACGGATATCGTCTTACGAGCAGCGCGAGAGGATTACGCAAAACTACGAGGACTTGGAACCTACGCTGCTCTAGCTCCATCGATCGACTTCGATTGAGGAACTTCAAAGGGGAATCGACGCGTATCGCTTTCGCGACTCGTTCGACTCGTCCCCGATGACTTCCTGCTCGCGGAAGCGCGAAGGTGAGATTGTTTACTTTTCCAGACGGCGTAAAGCGAGCTGAGATACTCCCGCGGTTCCTATATAATTCGAGATGCGGGAGAAACTGAGGCTCGCGTTTCTGCTTTTCCTGAGAATGCGAGATGCAACGAGAGGAGCAAGAAGATTGCGCGGTGGTGGCGGTTGTAATGTTGCAAAGAGGTGAACGGACAGCGTTCGCGAACTGGTTTTCCCTTTTTATCGGAAATTTCATTTGTTTGGTTTTTGTTAGAAATTAACCGTTTGCGTACCACGAGCCACTTTCGCGCTCTTCAGTTTTTGTGTCGAAAAACCCCACGACATTTTTTCAATGTTGACAATTGAAGGAACACTTTGTTAAGAATGAATCAGGTTTCTCTTTTATAATATAAAGTAATTCCAAATTAGGATACAAGCGCGAGAAGATTGTTCTTGTTGTGCACTACATAAAATAAAACACCAACTTTAGCTTATTTTGAAATATAATCTCGAGATCGCGAAAGTGGCTTTTGGCTTTTTTCGAAGTAATTTTTTAAAACCCTCCCGGTATTCAAACGGTTAAGATTAAAATTGCCAGGTTGATATCTATTATATTAATTTAACCCCTTAGTTTCCCAATGAGTATCGAATTGAAAGTATCAGTCGCTCATGAGATCATCAAATTGTTTCTATAATATTAATATTTCAGGCGATTACACCAAAGGTTAAAAATTAGAGAGGAATTTTTATATCAGCAGTTAATTTGAACTTATTACGTATGCTATCAAAATAAAAATCGTAAGGCAAGGAGTTAAGTATAGGAACAAGTACTTTGGAAGAAGAGAAAAAATAGGGGAGAAATATGACAAATTACGTAATATGGTAGATTCTGTAAGATAGAAGTGAAATAATTGCTTCCCTATCAATTTTGGAATTTTTGTAGAAAATTTATTACCGTTTGTTTCGGCTGCCTTGGTAGTGTTAATCCTTTGCGCTAATTTAATCCATTTTAATCTTAATCTAAAGGAATGTTCGTTATTAAAGAGATATCTTCAAAGAACAGAGCAAAGAGACAAAGGGTACTCCAAGAAGAAGCTGCAAGAAATCGTCCAAGTAACGTTCGGCGAAAGTCTTCAACGTTTCGCTTGAAGTCGAGAATCTCGGTCCATCGTCCGACAGAAGAAGAGCCATCGGCGCCTCTGACTCATCCTCGGAGAGACTAAATATAATCGACAATTTTGACGTTCTTTCCTCTAGTTTTTCTTTCCACCAACACCACGTACAACTTCAGAGCACCGAAGCTTTCAGACGAAACGGGCCATTGGAATGTCAAAGTACCGTTGTTTTTTTTGTATTTCGGTTTCGTCAGATACGCTCAGTTTGCCTAGGACCCAGACTTTTAAATGGATTTTGAACCATCGAATATACTATACATATCAGATACGCCAAATTTCGAATTTCTCAGAGATGAAAAGAGATTTAAGCTCGAGCTCACGTTGAAGTATCTTAAACTCGTTTCTGATGCGGCACAATTTTAACATCCTTGACAAAATGGTAACTTTCATCAAGTTTGCGTCCTGATTTCGTCCCTGTTTTCAGGCATATTCAGGACTATTTAGTCAAACTGACAAAATTTCGTAAGAACGAAATTGTTTGGTGTATTAATACTTTACCGACCGGTATTTTTTAACATCCTACTTATTTCTGATCAATCACTTAGTCGCAAATACTTCTCTGATACCGATATCTCTACGAAAATTATAATTTCTCGTCACTGAATTCTCGATACAGTATACCGGAATGATAAATAACAATTTATTAATTACCGTGGCAAACGATTAATATGTTAAGAGTCCAAAAGCGTTGTGCCTGAAAAGCCTATTGAATAAGCCAATATGGCTCATTCAAAATTTGATTACTATATATACCTATATATAATATATTGGCAGGTTAGTTTTTTAATAATAACCCTTTCATTTCATTTGATTTGGAATTATTTCCTTTGCAAGAAACTTCAATTTTCTTGTATGAGTCAAATTGGCTCACTTTAGAAAAATAGGTATAATCAACATCCGGAAATCTAGTGTTAATTGAGTATATTTAAAGATACTAAATAAATACTTTAGAGGAAAGAGAATGAAATATGCAAAAAAATAAATCGATAAAATCGTTTACAAGATGGATGTAGAATATCAATTCTATGGTTCGTCCAAAAGTTAGAGAATTTTTGTAAAAAATGTGGTCCAGTAGTTTTCCCTGCCTTGAGAGTTCTAACGTCTAACTACTTTGGAGTACTTTTCAAAGTTACTGTACATCGTCTCAACGAAACGATCATTGTCTACTCGTTCCGCGGTTGGCGGATCAGCGAGCAGGATCGTGAACCCTTCAAGTGTCCCTTTGTCGATAAAACTCACGCAACTTGCAACCCTCCCGGAAACCGTCACCTTTCTGCTCGAGCACCGATAGTTTTTGAAGCTTTCGAACTAATCGGATTTCGTCCTACCCTCTTCTCAACGTCCTATGTAGAAAATATTTCCCTTCGCGCTTGCAAAGTTCACAAGCATGAACGGCGTGACCTTTTGCGGAAACGGGTTCAAAAATTTTACGGCGCCAGAATACATATACAAATTCGATACTTTGATGTCAACATCTAATATCAACGTCTGAAACACGCCGAATATTCGATCTTCTATATAGAGGTCCTGCAAAATGCCTGACGAGTTTCCATGGACGGCGAGATTTCGCGGGGGGCCGGGTTCCAAAATTTTTTGGGTTCAAAATACACATTGAAATCTGATAGTTTGATGTCAACATTTAACGTCAACGATTGGAACACGCCGAATATTTAATTATCATATAGGGTGCCCTACAAAATGCCTGATGAGCTTTCGTAGACCGCGGGGCCTTTCAAAATGCGGAGCCCGGTTCCAAAATTTTGCCGAACCAAAATACACATTGAAATCTGACACTTTGATGTCAACATTTAACGTCAACGTTTGGAACACACCGAATATTTAATCTACCATATAGGGGGTCCTACAAAATGCCTGATGAGCTTTTGTAGACCGCGGGGCCTTTCAAAATGCGGAGCCCGGTTCCAATGAACGTCGCCAAACGTCGAATCTGCCGGCCAAAAACCATGACATCACGGACATCTTATCGGGCAAGAAGTTACAAAAAGAGACAAGAGGAAAAAGCTAATCGATCGTCCCAGTTGTCCATAAAGAGGCAAATGGATGCATACGGTGATCGATATTTCGCAATTGCTCGTCGACGTAACTCGCCATTACACGGCGAGTTTAAAATAAAACCGCTGAATAAACCGGTCCCGCTCGTATTTATCCAGCTCTTTATCGAGGAACCTGACGTCACCCGAGTCGGTAACTCGCGCGAACTCAACGCTGCCGGAGAGATCGCATTCTTTACATGGGGCCACTCATCCTTCGCCGCGCGTCCTTGGGCGAGCCCTTTAAGGACACCGAGCGTATACGTGCTCGACCTGGATACCAGGACCTTGACCACCATCGGGGACGCAACCTGTTTCGCGTCGGGTGCTCCATCGAATTCTGAACGCGCGAGACCGGTTCACCATAGATGTTTCGGCAGGTTGGATGTCGTTAGAAATTTTTCCGATGATTTTTTGCCTTTTTGTGCATCGAGCGCCGGCAATAATGCGGCATTTTTTGTTTTTTTATATGGATATTCCTACAACTCGCAGATCAAAAGATGATCACCCTCAGCCTCTTGCGAGTGATATGAAGAACTTTAGAGATGCTAGAATCATTCAGTCTGGGAAAACAAATTTTGCGAAAATGTATAAAGTATTAAAGATTTTCTTCGCCTACTTATCGTTCAGAAACGAGGAAATGTAGCCGGCGCTTAATGTGTTCAAAATCGCAGACCTAATAATTCAATTTTAACGTTGCACCGGTGCAGAGTTACAGACGCAATCGGATCCTAAGCCCATTAACGGGCACCGGGGAATGTTCGGGTTCAAAGGGTCAAGTTTCTGCGGTCCGGAAACTACAGAGCTGTTAAGTCGGACGATCGAATTTCTAATAAAGTTACTAATGCACCTTTTGGCGCCTAAAAGTATTATTTATTGAGGGCATGCTACCGTAAGTTTTATCGTTTGGTTGGCAAGTTGTGAAACTTGGCCAACGTTGCTACCGATTATTGGCATCCTGATTTCAACGATCGTCGGAACGTTGATTGCCCCATATTATATTCCAGCAGACGTATATCCATAAATTAGAAGTTCAAACTTTGAATTAATTGAGCCACTACGCTTGAAAGTGATACAAGTCTAATTTCAAGGAAAAGTGTGCAAGATATCATTAACTAAACATAGGTGTTTTCTTTTGGCATTTCAAACGGCAAAGAAATGATTGAGTTGTACGGAAAGTTCGTAGCGTGTTCGAAAGGAGTCACAATTAAAGCTCTTTATGATTTAGTCATTTGTAATTAATGTTATTTTGTAACAACATAAGATTAAAAAGCATAGTTTCAGACATTATTCAGAACAAAAGGCAATAAAATCTATTCATCTTTTGTGCGTATAACAGTGGTAGGAATATAGAGAACAGAAAAATATATTTCCGACATTTAATGTTTTATTATCACAATAGAAGTAAAAACGCTGATTTCGATTGGGAAATTTTACCCCATCCACCTACCCTACTTGCCATATCTAGCACCGTCTGATTATTATTTATTCAGGTTTATTCAAAATTTGTTTAATGGCCAAAAATTGTATACTCTGGAGGCTTGCAAAAATCATTTAGACGGTTCTTTACTGAGAAAAATCAAAAATTTTTTGAGAAGGGGCTTGTGGAGGTTCCTGATAGATGGCAAAAAGTAATCGATAGAAATGGTGCATATATTATTGAATAAAGTAGTTATTTTTCAAAAATATATCGAGTATGAATATTACTCGAATAACGAACTTTTCGAACGAGCCAATAGAATGAAACCGAACGGATTGCACTTTTGCACGTTGGAGCTAGGGATTGCAATACCGGTATACCGGGATACCGAATACCGGTATTTTGAGCCATTTGTACAATTTTGTAATACCGGTATTCATAAGTTGAAATACCGTTTTTTCGGTATTTACTAGAAAATTTTTAAATTGTCAAATTTGATCAAGTTTATAGTGAATTTTCTTAAAATTTTTTACCCCCAAACCTATCCACATTCAGAAGAATTTGATACAGTTATTTAAAATGATGATGACACTAATGTCGATAGTGAAAAGGAATTGTTTCTTGTACAAAAATTAGAATTAGCGATAACTAAAAAAATTCCAACAAACTAAAATATAATACAGAAATCACTTATATCCAACACTGTCCGACGAGAAATCGATTTATTTGGAGATGAGGGATATATAGATAAATACTTCGAAAAAGTATATCGCGCATTGCTAACGGTACCACCAACTAGCGTAGATGCTGAAAGAGCGTTTTCGACAGCTGGTAATTTTTGCACAAAATTACGTTACAGGCTTAATGACAGTACAATTGATGCATTATGTTTTTTAACATCACATTTCAAAAATTTGTAATAGTACCACAGACTGAATAGTGATATTTACATTTTTTTGTGATTTAAATACATCAGATGTTCCTTGTTCCTTTACTTTTCTTGCGATTCTTTATATTCTGTTATAATTTATAAGTTTCAAATGATTTTTTGTGATACTTACTCTCTCTAATAAAACTGGCAAATAAAGCAAAGAAACACCTGTGTTTTCTTTCTATTTCTAAAATTTTTACTACCGGTATTAAAACCGGTATTCCGGTATTAAGATCTAACAAATACCGGATACCGGTATTGAACTTTTGGTCCGATATTGCAATCCCTAGTTGGAGCAAGAAAGCTTCTTCACCAACTTTACAAGATGGATCGAAGGAGACTTGCGCCGCTTTGAAATATAATGGCTCAATTGTAAGTCATATTTCTGAAATAGTGCAGCCCATTAATTCCGCGACTGATTCCCGTGATCTTAATTGCATCTCGCTAACCTATACAGACCGACGACCCAGCATGTGCGTCACGTAGATCTCACCCCTTCGCCTGATGACTCACCAGGTGCGTCACGCTGTGGCAATTTTGCCTAGGGCCCACGGATTTAAGTGGCTTCCGATCTACCGAGTCTACGATATGCTAATTGCAAATATTCAATAATTTGCAAAAAATCTCCAAGCGTTGACGAGAATTTGAAATCAAATCCACCAACTGAGAGTCCGAACCTTTGACTCCATTCATGCCGTAGCATTCGGACTTACCAAAAAATTTGAGCTACACAGGTTCAACTTTAGCTTCGACTCCCCTTAGCACCTTAAATATTGGAAAACCCCGCGACAGCGCGGCTCCCATCTAGTGAAATGGAATTTCCTTTACATTCCTTTTTTCCTTCGCCTACCCTGCCCTAAAACCCGCACGGCCCTTTTTGGGACCGCAATAAAATAGCACAAAAAATGAGACACAGGGGACCTTTGTGCCACTCTCACAAAGTCGCAATTTTCCTATTGGCAGGTTTTTCCTAAAATCTAAAGAAACGATAAATTAGACCCTATCGGGTAGAACCTTCCGAATTTCCATAGACTTCTTCCTAAAAAATCCTTTTCTCCGGCTCTGATTTTCCTACACTTTTTCCCTATATAAGGACACATCCGCGGACCCTCTGTCACTTTTTAGTAGTCATTCGCGTTAGGTAGATTTAGTGTAAGTTAGTTATGGGTTTTATAATTATGCAGTATTCGGAATAGTTGATAGACTTCGAGTGTAGTTATTCACAACTGACCGCCTACTTCGCGCGTCGCGAAGTGCAATAGCTAGTGCCAAAACCAACGCCAACTAGGCGTTCTCGCGCCTGGATTTCGTCAAAAGGACAATTCCTCCAACGAGGGGAGAGCCCTTTTCGGAATAACGAGGTCCTTGAAGAACTTAGCAATTGCAGAGAAGTATCGAGACAGTCGCCACGTAGTCGACGTCTTGCCCTAGTCGAGGGAAGACTCTCAAAAGAGTGACATCGCGAAGAGGAATCATTAGGATTTGTATTGTTGGCTCAGAACGAGATTATTGAATGTATATTGCATTTATCAACACATATACGCCCATGATCTGTCACGGACGTGCTACGATTCACGGTACAAGATATTCGTCTCGGCAAGGTGCACGGAATTTCCGTTCCTCAGGCTCAAAGAGGCACTTGAGGCGCCACGGAGAAATCGCTCACTTCTGCGGCGTCAAAGCAGTCGCCTGACGGGGAAAAAATTTTCGACCGTGAGAGAGAGACAAAAATCGAGCACTACCGTTATGCAAACTCGAAAGGTAAGGTCGTTGCACCGCGATGCTCTCTCGGAGTGCAATGAAAGGAACATCAAAGCGACGTGGAATATCACGGTCTCTTCCGGCCGCGAACAGAGACAGCTTTATTCTGATTTACTCTCAAAATCACCAAGCTATGCCTCTAAAACGTCTGTCTGCCGGCGCTCGTTGGAAGACCGTCGAGAGAGTTAGCGACGCGCTTTGCGTTTCTACATTTTATTTGGGAGTTGAAATTAATTGGGTTCGAAGAAACCTACAGAATTTTGGATATTACGATAGTAATTGAGAATTTGGTCCTGCTATTGGCACAATTTTTCGCAGATTATCTAGAAGAGGGAACTTATGGGAGATCTCAACGGAAACGACGCAGAAATTTATTTTGAAAAATTTTATATCAGCTTGAAATTGCAGAAGGAAGACGGCAATAAAGATAGATCAAATACCAAGCTCTCCTTTTTCTCAAAAAGCTAATGATTTTGAAGATCAAGGAAGTAATTGGTAATTCCAGGATTCTTGTTTATATTTTTGAAAGATGCAGGCCTAGGAAAATTTTAAAATTATCGAGCACTATACGAGAGTCAGAGCTGAAGTTACACTCGTTAAAATATCAAAAATCTGTTTCTACTCCCCTTCGCGCTAAACGAGATTCAGTGATGGAAATCTAATGAGAGTTTCTCTACGAGCATTCTTCAAATGGTAACTTATTCCGTATGTGCATCTTCCAGATGGCAGCCGATACAACGCTGCACGTACAGTCGAATCTCTATGCCTCAAAAGCTTCCATAACGTTAAAAAATGTTTTCCCCTTATTGAAACTGCAATAACTGAGATACTATTTCAGAAACATAAGCGAGCATAAGCCTGAATTCTAGCCACAATGAAAAATAATTGCGTTGCAATCGTACAAAATGTAGCGTACATTGCAGCGCATTTGAGCATTTCCTTCGGAATTTCTCAAATTCGATGTTTTGGGTGGAAGGGAGGAAAGATTCTCGATGGAAATTGGTGGCAAAATTGTCTAGAGGACGCGAGTGCCTTCGAGTTTCTTCTCTGGCCGACGTTTGCGTCGACCTGGACGGAAATAACCGGCGCCAAAAATAAGTTTACGGCAGTCGTCACACCGACAGCTCGGAATAATGTTCGACCATTGTGAATCTCATATGCGGCGACCGAGAAGATCGACGATGGTCGATTACGCTCGTTTTTACTTTTGCCTTCAACAGCACATCCTACCATCAATATTTTCAGTGACTGGTGCTGTTGAATTCATTGAAATTTCATGCAACTTTTAAATTAGCGGTAAAAAGATAAAGGTCTGCCGAATATCCGTTTATCTGTATGTTTAAAGTTTCGGCCTTATAAAGATGTGAAATTAATGGAAAGTTTCACTTCAGTAGAAATAATGAAACTAGCAAAATACCGGTGTCGTTCAACGCAGACTTGAAATTTCTCGATTTAAAAAGAAAGTGACTTCCGTCACCTTCAAAGTAACCTGTACACGGACTGAATGTTAACACTTTACCGACCGGTCTTTTTTAACATCCTATCCACTTATGATCGGTCACTTGCACGCAAATATTTCCTTGATACTGATATCTCTTCGAAAATTGCAAAGTTTCTTCACTGAGTCTTTGGCACAGTTAACCGCAATGAAAAATAACAATTTATTAATTTCCGAAGCGACCAATTAATAAATTAAAAGCCCAAAAGTGTTGGGCCCGAAAGTCGATTAATCGACTACCGGTCGGTAAAGCGTTAAGTAACATAATATTCTACTAGATCTATGATAGAACTACCGTCACTTTGCGCGGATTATTCCGCAGTAAATCTGCAAACAAGTCGATACAAAAACGTCACGTTGTGCTCATCCTAGGCTAGAAGAGAAACAAGCAAGGTAATTACAGTTACTTGGCAATCTGACGGAAATTAACAGTTTTCTTCGCCGAGGAACCGAAAGATACGAGTAGAAAGTTGCAGAGCCGCTTCTTGACGACGAGATAAGTCGCCCTTACGCGGGCAACGTCATCCGAAGCCGGTGGAGCCGACTTCCCGGCCGGAAGTGACGCAACGGGAGCAATTAGAACGTTCCACATCGTTCATAAAGATCTCCAAGTGCGGTTAAGGTAGTATAAAATTCCACGCCACTTCCTGTCCCTCTTCTTGGCACGACATGCATCAATTACTTTGAATCGAAATTTTCACTCACCGCCCACGCTCCGAATAAATATCAACCCCTTGCTCCACGATAACGAGCGAGACGCGTGACACGTAAATTTTCGCAGCTTGTATCTGTATGTAGGGATACTTTGTTGTAAATATTGATCGCTTCTTTGGAATTCCGAAAAATTATTACATTTAGAGATACTTAAATTCAAATGTTAACGACTCTTTTGCTAATCGCACAATGATAACTAGCGCGGTTATTTCCAACGCATTTTTTAGTAATTTTAAGTGATACGATTATCTTTAGTGGTATGCCGAAGTATTTCAAATTTACGTGAGAATTTTATGTAAATAGCACGTTATTTTTTCAAATCAACGTGTTTTCTGCAATGACAAGGAAAATTTTGTTTCCTGTTTTCGTGCATTTCTTCACGTAACTGTAGCAAGTGGTATCATCAACGTGTTTTTATTCCAAATTCAGGGACATTTGTCAAATTTTTTTGAGTAATGTCTAAATAAAAATTTTCGTCATTGGAAGATAAGATAAAAACCTACGGTTGGGGCAAAATATTAGGAGGACGGGATGCAGCAATTTTCAAATGGAGGAATTAATAAAAGTATCTGTCGAATTAAACGAAATTTAACTTCAACCTGACCTTGTCATACGAGAAATCGTGCAATATTGTCTACAGTTGATAAGGAGGTAAAGACTTGGTGTAACTATCAACTGTAGGCCCAAGTTCGAATTTCCAGTCATGTTTGGAGAATTTCGACATTTTTTCCTACATGATGTGCATATGTAGTGTCGGTGGCACTATAGCTCGCGCATAGAAAGAAGTCAATCGATAGCAGTTTGCTCGGATTCGCTCAACTTTGCACACTTTCGATTTTAATGCGTGACTGCCGAAAAAGTACTTCACGACGAAATAAGAGTATACGTTTCGCTTGTCATTTGCCGAGGTTAGATTTCAAGGACCAAGACGAAGGGAATAATGCGGTGCAAGGACAGTCTTGCCTTACCCCGTTCCTTATGTCGAGTGACTTCTTAATAAATTCTGTCCAGCAAAACAGCAGATTCTAGGCGAAATGACTATAACTGACGAACAAATTAGAAAAAGGTTATATTTAACATTTTTGTGCTTAGCGAAAGACTTTTTACTAAATTGGTCCAGCAAAACAGCAGATTCTAGGGGAAATGACCATAACTGGCAAAAAAATTAGAAATAGGTTATATTTAACATTTTTGTGCTTAGCGAATGACGATAGAATTCTTCGTGCAAATAAAAATGTTCAATTTCCGAAAGTATTCCCTAAAATACCTATTTTTGGTGTCAAAGAATTGCCACATAACAATAATTCTGTATGAACAATAGAGGAATAAGCAAGTACAACATATAAATCAGTCTGAAAAAGAAATATAATTTTTGAAATGATCGAACCGTGGGTTTAAATGAGCGAACGATCAAATGGGAATTGCATAAACGTAAAGTGAGTTTCATGACGGTTCGTTAGGGCGCCTCGGTTATATCTTCGATCGTCTCGGCCGTCTCGGTCGTCTCGGTCGCCCCGTCGATGGCACCCCGCGCGCTCATGGCGCCGATTGCGTAAAAAGGTGGACCAGATTTGCGCCTTGCCAAGTTGTGCAACAGGCGAAATATGCGCTCGATGAGTCAGCCATAATAATTTCACATTTATCCTAGCCGATTCGCGTACATCGTGTCGACGTACGCCCACCGAGACGCACGTTTCGTCTCTTACAATTAGATTGCGGTCGATACGGCTGAACACGGTGAATAGATTCCACCGTGGATTTAACAGCGAAAATGGTAGTCATGGTGATTCTGGACTTAATAGCGTGAATTTTGCACTATCAGATTTGAGTTGTGGCACTCCTTCATTTCTGGAAGATGATCTCTCAGCGTTAACCCTTTGCGTGCGGACGATTTTCTGCCGATGCGCTCCGGAGAGACTGAATACTTTTCCGCATAGTATGGATATACCAAAGAAACAATTGCCTCCGCCGGGCGCGTATTTGCGTCCATACTCTATATAGATAGCTTTCGCTGGACGCATATGTGCGCCCATAGCACTCAAAGGGTTAAGGAAAAAGACTGTTACAGTCGAAGCCAAAATATTGAAATAAAACAACGCTCCAAGTTAGAAACTAATAACACGAGCTCGAATCTGAAACAATTTGTCAAGAGACAGGAAAGTTCTTTAAGTATTGCAATAAAACGCCACAATTGCAACCAGAAGTCAGACAATGTTGCACTTATGACGCGAGTAATTCTCGTTGGCAGGTATTTCGCAAACGCCGAAATAACTCGCCTGCCTTTCTGATAAATTCGGCGGAAAACGTTGTCGAGAGACTTCCTCAAGAATCGTAAATCCAACCAATGAAGCAGCATCGCACAAGTCTCGCATTGTAAGTGTGAGAATAGCATCGCACCACGTCCGATACAAATAAATGTGAAGCGTGGAAACCACCGGGAGAGAAGCCTTTTGGCCGCTTAAACGACTCATCTGAGACCGGGGCGGCATTTATTTTTGATGCGGAAATAATAAAGCTTTCCCTTTCATTCAAACGTGTCTCTCTGCGTCATGAGAGACGAATGACAATTCTGTGCAACTCCATCGGCAGGGAGCCGTGGGGGCTTCGTGAGTGGTTTAGTCCCCCGGTTTTGGGCTTTACGACCCCACCGGACCCGAGTAGTGTTCCCCCAGGGGCCTACCCAGTTTTTCTGGGTAGGTACGGGCATTCGCGCGCCCGGGGGTCCCCGAGCTGTCTTACGGCAAGGTGTAGGGTCCCCATTCTGTGGCCTGGGCGACCCTACTGGGCTTAACGACCCCACCGACCTGAGTCAAGTGCTCCCAAACCAAGGGTGTATTGGTACCACGGGGGCTGGGTTGCCCACGGAGTTTTAGCCCACTCCGGCCCAGCCGTGGGTAGGTCCATCGTGGGGGCGAAAGTTTCAAGAGCCAAATGCTGGCGAGACATTGGCGGGCTTATGCTACGGATGTCGCTGTGTGAGATGCAGTAAACCTTCCATCTCGGGTGCCGGCCTGCAGAGCCGGTAGGAGTTAAGAAAGTCTCCGCTCCGACCAGTGTGACGCACAAGCTTCGTGTTAAGACTGGTAGTACGCTGCTTAGGCACGTACGCGTTGATCGAGCGTATCTCGATCCCGCGCCCATGGGGGCCGTGGGGATTAAGCCGCAAGGCAGGTGCTCCACGTTAAACAAATCATGACGTTCTGTGCAACTCCTCCGGCTCTTCTGATGAAGCCATTAAAGAAATTGCAAATGGAGGGACAGAAAAACGATGACGTTATAGAGAAAATTGCACGTATTCGGCTCAGTGTTAACCCCTTGCCATACTGTAACGAGTGACACTCGTGCTGCGGTAAATTGAATAGGAAGTTTTCAAGTTTTACAGAATCTATTAAGTTAGAAATATCAGGAAGATGCGACACGATAAAATTGTTTCTATAATATTAATATTATGTTAAATTATATGATATGTCAAACATTGATTCAAGAGAATATCGCAAGATGACATTTTAAAGTTATCTTCTTCAAAATATAATTTTCAAGAGGAATATCATAAGTGAAGTGAGAAACTAAGTCGTTTCTTTTTGCAAGATTGTATTCTCACGGAGTCTCCTTCTCATAGAATTGGCACTGTCGCTCGATCGGTTTATTATTGTATCGGTTGTTTAGCGACAAAGTGCATCAATTCTGCAACCGTGCCAAAAATCTTTCACGTGATATGACTAGGACAAATCGAACACCGGTTGCTCGATTCCAACTTTCATAGAATTTTATTTACTTCCAAAATTTCCGCGTTTAAATTATTTGTGGAAAAACAAATTCCACAATTTTTTCTAAAGGTCAAAAGCGTGAGCCACCGGTGGTACAAGTCGCTCAATGGAAAACTCAAGCGTGAGCCGTTGATGGTACACGCTGTACGATGGGACATTTAAGAGTGGGCCACCGGTGCTACACGCCGCCCGATGAGACACTCAATTATGTGCCACAGGTGGTACGCGCCGGTGCGAATAGGTTAAACATCAGCGACACAACACCGGCATCGAAAATTCTCGATATCGGGCCAAAAAAAGACCAAAATTCTTACTCACCAACAGCTTATTGTCAACAGTTTTGACAACGATTTCCTCTGGCGTGTACTGCGAGACGTCGAATCGCAGCTTCAGCATCTTATTGTCACCCTCGTCCTGAATGAGTGGGCTGTTCAATCCATCCAACCAGGTATTGGAGTCATGTTGAGGGCTCAGAGAACTGTTCTGAGTGCTCTGTTGCGTGGTAGTGCTGAAAGGTAACAAGAAACAGACGATTAGCATGGGAAACATTTCGGTAAGGTTTCTCAAGAGACAGAAATGTGCTCGGACAACGAACAGCAGTCAATGATGATAAAACAGCAGAAAATGATAACAAACGAAAAGAACGAGAACGTTAATTCTCTTTCACCTATAATGCGGGTGTCCTACGTGCATTCTCCGGAGGCTTACCTACGGTGATGACCAACACGGGGCAACATACACCAACGGACGAGTCACGATGTCGAAAGTTGTGCGCTTCTAACTGGGCGGGTTAACTACCGGTGTTAATACTATTGTAAAATAATGTACCGTGTGCTTGGCTGAGAATTTGCTTGTGCTTGGAATGTGCGAAAATGAAGTTGCGTGAAGCGGACAGGCTGATATGATAAACGTTACTGGGTCGGGGATGGTTCGATAATTCCCAGACGGTTAATTGTTGGAGAATTAATTCTCTGTTCCCGCAGGCCGTAGAGTTTACCGATTTTCGTGCGTGCCTTTATTTTACTCTTATTTTTATTATGCAAATTTTTTGCGAGGTAATTTATAATTGCCGGATAGGCGTTTCTTTGTGGAATGCAATGTGAAATTTTGTTTACCGGTGGAAAGGTTTTGTGACACTGAATTATGGAGAAATATTGTGTCACATAGGAGTGTGCGGGTTATCCAATGTGTCGGGTACTCAACCGATCGGGTCGGCCCGGAAAATGTCGGGCGGGCTCGAGCAGGTACCCGACTGATTCGGGTCAAAACGACAAACGTCGGGCCGGCAGTGAAGACATCTCGAATCCAATCGCAGGTGTCATGGACCGCGAGAGCTAGACCGAGTCGACCCGATGATTGCCGTTCTGATCCGAAGCAGTCGGGATATCCGAGTCAGTCGGGTACATACCTGCCCGAGCCCACCCGACTTTTTCCGGGCCGACCCGAGCCCAATATATCAGGTACCCGCACACCCTTAATCGCAAGGCATATAAAAAGAAGCACGCTCGATTTTAGATAGCTCTGATAAGTCTGCGGCCACGAACAGGAAGACAAAAACAGGGCTGGACGGGACGAATTGCAGAATGTACAGTGACGTTCATTATTTACATGAGGCAGCTGCCCCCACTGCTATCGTAACCTTCTCCTTCAAATATACTCAGAGACATTTATTGTATCTTCTCATTAAAGGGTTAATATTTTTGCCCTTGGAATTTTGCAAAAGTCGATATTTTTGAAGAAAGAAAAGTACAAAAGCAATGGTGAAATCTCTGATGCAATTTTTCAACGTCAGTGTACAACGACACAAATTGATTTTGTATCGGCTACTATTGATCGATTCGACGGTACTCGTTTTGTAACTTTAACGAGTGCATGGTAAATTTTAAAACTGATCCAATAGCAGCTTAGCTTACAAACACAGCTCTCATTTTTAAAAAAAAAAGTACCGTCATGTTGAAGTAACACCGATAACTACTATTGCTTTTGGCGTAAGCTTAGCGTGATGAAAAATGGCAATCTACAGAGTGTCTTGAGAAATATGCAGATACTCTACTACCGTAAATTCCAAAGCTAATAAATAAGCTGCACTTGATATATTAACTTCAGAATATACTACTTTAAAGTACTTGCGTGTTTCCACTTGAAACGTCCTGTACACAGGAATCCCATTATTCAACAAATAAAGGAGATATCATTTTTCATAAGTGATGACGCTTTCATTATTGCAGTAAAATAATTACAGATCTTATGATATATTAAAATTATATTATTTGTTATTGTTTAGAATGTTAAAATTACACCAATTATTTTTATTAGTTAATGCTGTCATCTTGTCGTAAGGCCAGGGTGACACGACACCGCGGTCACGTAGAGGTGGTATCTCCTCCACTCGTCATTAACGGGTGCCTATGTACAGTGCGAGAAATTGACTGTGACCTCCTAAGCACTTGCCGATGGAGCAGCTTCTTTCCCTGAACTCAGTCAGCGAAAGAGGTCAAACATCCAAAACACAAGAACATCTTAAAAAATATCGTACAGTACAGCGAGCAGTGATACAGCATTGCCAAGATCGCGTAGAATTAAGATCTTAGCACGAACCTGCTATAGATCGTCACAATCTATTTCTCCGACTGTACACTCTATCGGTGGGAAGCAACGTTCGCTAATAATGACGATTGTACAGACGTTTCTCGACACTGATCTGTTTTTTTCTTTTACAGTATCGTCACCTTTTGAAGCTGTCGAATGCGGACCGCTTTGGCGGTGCTGCAGGGTCGACCTTGTCCCAACCTTCGGTCTTCGAGGTCGTCGAGGTACGGTGTTCGCTGGTGCTCGTGTGATGTCGACTTCATAGTTAGTCACCAACGTGCCAATGCAGAGAGCCAATCAGAAGGCGAGAAGACAGAAGTCGAGCAAGGGGGGCAAGGGGAGGAAGAGGGGACCATTATTATTTTGAGTTAAAATCGGTAATTAGCTTTTTCAGAGTCGCTTTCGTTTGTTGTCAATCAGCGGAGTGTTATCGGCAGAGTTAACGCTTTTTCAGAGAATTTTCATTTCTTGGCGGCGGGAAATTCAAATCATTTAATTCTTCATTTCTGAAATAATCTCTCTAGGGACGAATATTCAAATTCTGATTCATTGTTTTCATCTTTCTTTAAAGTAGAGATTTCTATGTCTTCCAATGTTTACATCTACTTTCTTATTTAAAAATTCAGTTGAAGATTTATTTTTTATAGGATTCAATCTAAACGTCCAAAGTTCTATGTGATAGAAGCCCTGAAGAGATTAAATGTACCATTGGAAGTGTATCCATACTTTTGGAAACGTGGCCCGTCGCCAAGAAAGAGAGTAGAAAAGGCATTTCAAAGAAGGTCCATTCCCAGGATGATTAGCAACTTTTGTCCGGTATTTACACGCAAGAGTTGTGTAAAGTGATATTCGATAAGTCGTGTCGTATAAGTTCCACCGAAAAGTCGATCGCGGCATCGCGTTACATCGAATTAAAGTGCAGTTTTATGCGAGTTGCGAAGCGACGTAAAACTCAAACTTTAAATCTCTCTCCGCAAACACAGCATAACCTCGAAACTGCCGTTTCATCGCAAAAACAAGTTTACGTTACGCGATTATTACTGCAACACACGGCAATACGTCAGAATTAACAATTTATCATCCGCAACATGCCAGTAAAACGTGAAAGCGATTATTCGTCAAAATTCTGGCAATCCTGGGAGAACGACATAAGAAGCCTGATTATCCCGACATGTGGCGCTTTTCGGAAAGATCTCGATTTGCGGTTGACCCTTCAACTTTGAGAAGAAACGCTTACCTTCAATCGGTCTAATTTTAAGCAACTTGGATTAATTGGCCCAGGATATATTACCTGAGTAGATTAATTTCCCATTGTTGTTAAATATAGTGGTAAAGAGGGGTTGAAGAATAAATTGCACCATTAGCACAACTACATATAAAATATACTTAAAATTTTAAAAATCAAAATTTTATACGTAAATAGAGATCTCTCCGATGTATACAGATAGATGTATCGTTTAAAATCTAAATGTAAGCTCTAAAAAAAAAGAAAAGAAATTAGCGCGACATGTTAGACGCAGCAATCGTGTGCAACCTTCACTTCCGCTTCACGAATCCATCGTTCCAAATTTCCTCATAGAAAATGTTTCAATTACAATTCAAATTAAAATGTTCCCCAAATTCATTTTTTTCTAGAAATATTACCAATTCTTTAAAAAGGAATATTTCTTCCATTCAACAGATAAGTTCACAAAGAAGCCTCAAGTGAGATATTATCTATTGAATAAATAAATTAAAAATTATTTGTCACCATATTCCTTTCAAACAATCCACTTCTTCCGATCGATGCCGTACCAATTACACCCTTTAATCGACGCTAAAGCAATTATCGGTTCGTCACGAGGTGAATTATCGCCATCATCTACGTTGCTCGTAGCCCAGCAAGAGTCAAATGTCAGAGTGCCACGGGTTTCGTGAAACCGATAACCGGAAGTCATAACTCCTCGCGGAGGTCGTTTACCCAGAAGGCTTCTAAAATAGTGCACCGAGTAGGTGCGCGCTGGTAACCAAGTTGAACCTTGGGTTGTGGTCTTAGCGGTGTAGATTTAAGATACGTTGACGGTTAAGGCTTTCGTGTTTGCAATTTTTAATTCAACTATTGTGGCATTGTTGAGGAATATTGTTCTACGTGCCTTTAGATACACTGGGTGTACCAAGTAACTTTATTACTATACATTGGTCCCCAGAGTGCTATGTAGCTTGTCTAAGGAAGGTTTTTTTCAAATTGTTAAGACATTCCTGACAGGACCTGAATTTACTATCCTCACTGCGATACCAAATATGTCAAAATGGATGGGTGCAAAAAGCTAGGCCCATTTTGGAACCAATGCACAATTATCTTCTAAATTCTATATGTATCTATGTACGTAGTTATTCATAATATTTGTACTTATACTCGATGGATAGTTTCCAATTTCTAATCCCGAAATTTTCACTATTTTCCATTGACAAAAATGGCAAGAGTAACGATATCCTTTCCGCAATTTTTATTCTCGCAACTAAGGCAATTTCTGACGAACCCTATATCCACAATTCATCAAAGTTCCACGTAAAGATATCACAAAGAATACTTCATAATAGTCCGAACTGTACGAACAGAAGAATGTCGTTGTATCCTGTCACGCGATCTGACGTGCATTTCTGCTATAACTTACTAGCTTTAGTTTTGTTTTAGCCCTTTTGTACGTAGCAACGGTACAGGACAAAAGAAAAAGAAGACCAGGAAGAAGAAACCGAAGAGAAGGTTGATCGTCAATCATTGCGCAATGGGGACAACAGACGGAATGAGAAATGGCACTGTAGAGTTCAGCGCTGAAAATATGGCAGCCGACGATTCACTCATCTTTCGTTCCTTCTGCAATTTTTATTCGGCTAACAAAATGAGTGCCAGTGTTTTAATCGTAATATATTTCAACACAACAGATTTAAAACCAGAACTTCTCGTTCAAAACGTTACAAAATCTTTCTGACATTTACAGTAGAATCCCTCGAATGTTGCTCCCTCTAATGTTACTTGTATTTTCCCCCACTTGGACTTTTTATTGCCCAATAGGATTTTAGTTTCGTGGCGCGTTATGTAGGTTATGGATGTTTACATGAATCCTTTACTCAATTTTCAACTCTGCGCATGCTTATGCGCATAGAGGAAATTAAATCATGAAAAGTGGGGATAGAAGAAAGTGTCAACATTAGCGAATGATCCTGGCCCGAGATGTCAACATTAGAGGGATTCTACTGTAATAAGATTAGAGAAAGCTACTGGGTGAATTTCGAAAGAAGTCACTCGGTATGAGATACAGGACCAGGGGAGATCTCGCATCGTCTCGACTGTTGGAACCTGAGCTCGGCGAATGACAAGTGAAAAGTAAACTCTTATTTCGTCGTTAAGTGCTTTTTCGGCCAGTCACGCATTAAAATCGAAAATACGTGAGGACTTATAAAAAAAAACTGAACTATCTATCAAGCGACTTCTTTCTATGTCCCATCTTTATAATGTCGAGCTAGAACTAATGTCAGTCGCCAGACATCTTCCAACGCCTTTCAGTACTACGAGGAATACAGAGATGCCACTTGATAAGTGATTTGCTCTGATTCGTTCGACAGGTAGAAGATGTCCCTCGTCTTCACGTACTTTCGATTCTAATGCGTGTATGGCTGAAAAAGCACTTAACGACGAAATAAGAGTTTAGTTTTCGCTTGTCATTCGACGAGTTCAGGTTTCACGAGCCGATGCGATGGGAATAAGACGGTACGAGGACAGTCTTCCCTTACCCCAAGTGACTTCTTTATGTATCCTCGCAGTACACCCCAAGTAGAACAAAATGAATGTACGATCGTCGACTTTGTAAGCACAGGAAAGAATTACTTACTCTCCTAGAAAAAGAAACTGAACAGAGATAAGGGAATCGTGGTTGGCTGTGAAATCTATTACCACGTGAGCATTCATTATGCCATGCGCAGAGAAACCAGTTTACCATTTATCGGGTTAAGGTCGATTCACACGTATCGGACTGGAACCGTGTTTACTTTTAAGGGCTGATGTTTAATTATGCCAGTCTTTCGTAAAACTTCTAACCTTCTGAACACATGCTGATCAAATGTTACATTGACGTTTCGTAATTTTTTTTTTTTGAGATTTGAAAAGTAGTGTACGATAAATTTGGAAATAAATTAAGATGGTTAAAACCAATCACCTTCGCTTCAAATTATTGAAGATTGAAAATCGTAAACATTTTTGGAGGGAACTAATGCTGTGTGAACGAATTACAAATTCCTTAACCAGTTAACTGTGGTGATTTCTTTTGAGAGTGCACATCTATCTATATATTTTACGTGAGTCAGGAAGATCGAGCGATGGCGAGTATATGCGACAACCACCGCTAACTGGTTAAACAGCAAATGGTAACTAAATTTCCCACATAACGGATATAGTCGTCATGATACGAAATATGTCATTTCTTCATGACGGATATAGTCGCCAAACACACTTAACTGGTTGATATGATGATTCCTTCAACCTTATTTCTCGAAACTATAGATTTAGATGGCGTTCGAGCCATCAAAGCCATGATATACTAACACTAGAACGACCGGCATTAAGTCTATCATATTTAAATACATGAAATAAATACTTTAGAAAAAGTGGCGTTTGTAAATGAAAGAAGTAATCACCTCTGCAATTTGTGCTTGATAAGACTTAATGGCTTTCCTATAATCTTGTAGCGTTTTAATAAAAACGATAGAAACAGGACATTTTAGCTGTTTTGGTAGTCCTAGAATTGATTACTTGAATACTGATATTTAAATCCTGAAGAAAGACTTCTTTTAAATGAAATCAACAATTCCTACAGAATTTCTAGATACCTCTCGATTCTCTTCCTCAACGATCCATCCAAAAAGACAAGAACTCTGGCATCTTCGACTAAACATGGCTCAATGAGATGACCATCGTGATAGTCCCAAGATTAAAAAAATCTAAAGTCAATCTGATAATCTGCCATCGTTATACCACCAGCCGCTAAAATAAGTCTTGGCGTCCCTGAACCACTCCCCTAGCATCCGGTTATTATAACGTCTAAAAAGGTGGCAGCCCTGGTAAACGGTCGTTTAAAATTACACAAAGAAAAGCAGAGAGAAGGTAAACGTTAGACGCAAGTCTCAGTCATGCCTGCGCAAAAGGGGAAGTACTCGAGGAAGAATTAAAAGGGCCCCTTTCACTTTGGAAGGCCTCTTTCGCACGGAACAAAAGACAAACCGTATCAAGAAGATCGCGATGTCCGTCAAAATGTCTTTCAAAGTAAAACGGCGCGGCCAGACGACGAGAGGTGCGGGAGAGAGGGCAATAGAATGCGGTAGACGACGATTATCCTCGGCAGGAGAAAGGTCGTGTATCGTGGCAAGTCAGAAGAGGTCAAGCATGCTAACCAGGATCTCGCGAAGCGGAGAGTATTCGAGTTGGAAAGGGCACCGTGTTGATCGTGTTTCCTGTATGGCTTTCATGAGGATAGGGAATTTCTTTGCGGGCGGCTAGTGACTTTTTCCAAGGCTCCAACTTGGATTCAAATGGAGAAAACTTTTATTAAGAATCTCCATGTGACTTTTAACTCTCCTATTTCATCTGCATAGCTGATTACTTTAATTTATCTGTCATACTTGTAAATTAAAAGTATGATAGATAGCAACCAATAATGAAAAAGGGGATCGTTCTTTGATATCACAATGAAAATGTATTCTTCCAACGTGAAAACGTGACATTCAAGTGCCAACTTCGAGATTGCATATCTCTAAGATTGTTGTACAATAAAAATTTGTATCAATGGAAAAAGATGCTTTGATATGTTACAAGTCACACGCAATAACTAGATTTTGAAAACCGCGAAAAAAATGTTTGGAGTTTTGGCCAGGATTTTGACGAAATCGACTACTGCGTGTCGTAGGTTACAGCCTAACTAGCATATTTAGAAATCCGCCACTGGATACAGGCATAGGATAGTTGCACTTTCGAAAACGTCGAGATAAATTACTAAATTAGGCAGTAAATCACGAATGACTTGTTCGTTTGATTAGTCATTTGTCTTTTCAAGCGTTTCTTATACGCGAATAATACATTATACGGGGCTTAATTTCAAGAATAGAATTCTCTGACAATGCGACGTGTATAATTGAGCCACTTATTCTTGGCAAGAATTCAATGAATAGTTTATACATTTCTCGGAATGGAATGTAAATTGCCTCGTTCTTGGCCTAGAAAAGGAGCTTGAAAAGAATCGATAGTTATTGTCTAGGGGTTGGACAGACGACACTGCAAATAGAACGACGTAGAGTAACAATAACTTCCTAAAATGAACAGAAATATATATACCAGGAACGCCGATCGATGCAGGTTTTCCTTTGATTAGAGATGAATTGCGAAATAATTGGATTGCCAAGAACTCGGTTAATTTTCTGAAACTCGATAGGTCAGGCTAAACATACTGCAAAGATTTGGAAAACCTACGTGGTTCTTATCGAGTGAAAAAGTTTTTGTTGCAAAATGATCCCTACAAAGTGCCTAAATCTTTTATTATCCAGTGTCGTATGTGAAATAATGAGATTAAATAATTAAGAAACAAGTGCCGATTAATAATAAATATTTAATCGTTGCTGCATCACAGTGTAAAATAATATTCTAAATATTTCGAACATATTCAAGGACTTCCCACAAAGCCGTAGCGCAGCATATTGAAATTGATGACCGTTCAGGTTTCCAGGAGTTTGAATTTCATTATCGTAAAGGTTTGCAGTAGTTTGGTATTGATTACCGTTAAGGCTAGCAGAAGCTTGGAGTTCACTAAATTCAAGGTTCGGGATATTTTGAAATTAATTATCATGAAGGTTCATAGTACATAGTTCAAAATTAATTGAAATACATATAAAGAAAAATGTCCAATATCTGTAAAAGTAAAAATGTATTGAATATTTCATAGGACTGCACAGGTGTAATTGTTATCAGTCATTGGTACGATGATTTACCTTCCAGCCGGTAGCGACGATGCAATATAGTAGATACGGTAATTGTTCGGAATTGCCTTTGTTATTACAACGATCAGCAGCCAGTCGATCGGTTAATTTAATCACATTTAATAGGTCAACCACGAAACAATAGATTATCCTGTCTCTTTTTCCAATAGACGAACCCACCCTCTTATGAATGGCTCTTAACACATATACAATATATTATGCTCGAAGAAATAAATGAACGTAAAGTACTATTAAAATCTGAACTTTATCCCATTTTACTATTTTTATGCGAAATAATTACATCCTACGTAATCGTTATTATGCGTTCAACATCCTTGGATTACATTAACGATATTACCGGCATATCGTCATCGCTATTAATGGAAGCATAATCTAAAAAAAGGAAAATGAGTTTTTGTAATGCTCAAAGGCTACAGCGGCACATAGAGCAGGCAAATATGCGACACATCCAGATAGATCGTAAGTCCAATTGGCAAGATACGGTTCGTGGGCCAGATGGGACCCGCTTAGAGATTCCATCTGGCTCATATTTCAAAATAAGTCGCAGATTTTTAAATAATAGTATCCGTCACGGATTATGAAATAAAAGGATAGAAATTTTCAATTTTAGCGTTTCAAAAAATATTATTTTTTGGGTCCTTACTGAATTCTACAATAAATTGTATTGGCATGTCAACATTTTTTCTTTTCTTATTGCCGGCTCCTTAAAAAGTTTACCCTTCACTCTGAGGTACTCCACGATGAAAGCTCACAGTCCCTATATTTGGGCCGCAGCCAATGTTACGTCTGTCATATTTAAATTCGTAGCCGGAATCACGAGGGTCACTCTCTCTCGTTCATTTTGGGCCTTGAACTACTCCAAAATATGCGTTAGCCACATTTGGGCCTTAACTCTTATTACGTTCAGTCATCTCCCTAAATTCGTCGGCCGCACAACTGCAACTTACGATCTTCACTTTTGGGCCTTAAGCCATTTTAAAACATGCGTTAGCCACATTTGGACCTTAACGTCCATTACTTTCAGTCATCTCCCTAAATTCGTCGGCCGTACACTGCAACTTACGATCTTCACTTTCGGGCCTTGAGCTACTCCGAAATATGTGTTAGCCACACTTGGGCCTTAACTTCTATTACTTTCAGTTTCCTCGCCAAATTTATCGGCTGCACAAGTGCAACTTACGATCTTCAACTTTGGGTCTACCTTTAAGGTACTCCAAAATATGCGTTAGCTACATTTGGGCCTAAACTTCTATTACTTTCAATCATCTCCCTAAATACGTCGGCCGCACAACTGCAACTTAGTATCTCCACTTTTGGGCCTTAAGCCATTTCAAAATATGCATTAGCCACATTTGGGCATTAACGCCTATTTCTTTCAGTCATCTTCCTAAATTCGTCGGCCGCACAACTACAACTTAGGATCTCCACTTTTGGGCCTTCAGCCATTTCAAAATATGCGTTAGCCACATTTGGGCCTTAACGCCTGTTTCCTTCAGTCGTCTCCCTAAATTCGTCGACTGCAGAATTGCAACTTACGATCTTCACGTTTGGGCCTCACTATATGCTTCAATCTGACTCAACAACAGACGTAAACGGCTCAAAGAAAGCAAACTAATCAATTCTAAGCAGTGCATGCACGTGGAGCAGTTTAATCGCACGGCCGTAAATCGCGGTAACAGAACACCCGTCTATAAAGTTTCGAGCATCGACTGGGACTACACCTACCCGAAGTAAAATAACGTGTTACACGCGACTCGTGAGATTAATTTCCGGTTAGCTGGTTAAGTTTTCGAGTCTAATTCGCGGATCTTCCTATCTTTGGCAAACATCGCCAGATAATATGCGCAATTTCACGCGAACGTTAATCTCCAATTATCCTCTCGTAAATTATCGTTGTACGGGCGTGACAATGAAATCCCACGGGTATGAGCTACTACCAATTGTTTCGCTTCTTTTAATTACTGTTTAACATTACGCGTAACAATGATTTGCCAGTTTATGTTATAAAAATTTCGCCAGAAAAATAAATTAATTCAAATACTTTAAAAAATAAACATTTTAATTAAATAGCGAGGACTATTTTAACAAATAGGTACAAATACAGAGCTGTACAGATTTTACGACAAATTATGATGTTTCAACGGTGCAGATCTAATTACAACTCTGCTGTAAATTATACATTCCGCGATTAATTCCATTCTCCAACTGTAACAATGGAACTATTAGAAATTTAATGTCGATTACAGTGTGCAACAGCAATTTCAAGCTATGACCATTTTAATATAAACTATAGACTCTTCTTTTACCTTTCATTTTCTTCTATAACAACAAAATTATAAAGAATTTTCCACAACATGTATATTTTGCAATGAACTATAAAATTACATCGCTACTGACACAAATTAGTGATATGAATCAACGATATGTGGAAGTAAAGTATACTAGCATACTTAACAAACTATATAAGTAAATAAGCTAATAATTGAGGTCTCGCATAATAACGCGCAGGGCACACCTAATTACCATTTCACCCAAGCTTATTGAAACGGCATGAGACAAAGCTGCAGGAAGTCAGATTTCATTTTTTCACTACACGCTCATATGTTCTATATGTAGCATCTCCTTAAGGAAATTGAAGATGCAACAGATTTCACATGTTTTGTAACACCATACTTTCATCCATTCGACAAAGACGTGAAAAAAAAGAGACGTTCTCGAATGAATCTCGCTAGTATTTCGCACGAAACTTGTCTATTTGTGGCAAGTCGTCCCTGGACGAAGATTACGTCACTGGCACGTGACCATTCGGAACCAGCAATGGTCCATATTCACCTCCCACAAGTTCATCAGCGATTCACCAACGGTTCTGAACACCTGCACGGTTTTCCAATGTGTTCATGACATTTACGGTTTAATTCCAGATCAATTTCGATATGTTATACGTACAAAAAAAATGTGATGCATTTATTGCAGGTAAAAATGCTTGTTTGATGCAATTAAAAAGTTTGGCGGAACTTCCATATTGGTATGGAAATTGAAGGTAGTTAAGAGATTAATTTCCGGTAGGCAACTTAAGTTTTCAAGTAAATTCTAATTCTGAGATTTTCTATTTTCGGCGGGCAGATGTTCAACACCTGTTTAACGTTTGTTCGTTTTTATCTCTTCGGATTTCAGTAGTACGGTTATTTTGTCTAAGGTCTACGGTTTTAGAGAGGCTTAAGACAAAGGAGATTAGATTACTGAAGAAGAATTCACGAAGATGGCGAGAAATTTGAATTTTTGTTCAATTGAGTTTATTTATAATCTCCACTCGAGTAGAATTGTTATTATACTTCTCGATTTCAGTTTTTCTTCGACTCAAAATTATTTCTCAAAGAAGATAAATAGAACACAAATCATAAGGAAAATCGTGGCAAACGGTTAAAAACTTGAAAATCACAATTCAATGAAATTTTTGATTGAGATTGAAATGATTGAGACTATATAACGCAATTATTCTACGCATATCTTCAAAATTCAGGAAAGGCCTGCTACATTTCAAAACATACACTAAATAAATGTCCACGGCTGTACAATCAAGAGTATTGCGTTCTGCCCGTTACATACCAATTTGTGTTTATCTCTCATTCTGAGGAGTGGGAATAAGGAAAAAGAAACAATTGGCGAGGAAGTTTGCCAAAGAAGAAGAGGAAGAAGAAAGCCCAAGAGTCGATATCGAACGCGTTAACTGTCTTCGGTATTTAAGTGGTCGAAGGATAATAATACTCAGGGCGGATGAGAATTTCGTTGGGGAAAATTTCATCTAAAATCGAGCTATATGAATTTGTCCGATAGCTCGGAACTTTATGAGCTATTCCAACGCAGGCTGGACAGTGGCCAATACGACGTAGAAGAATTTCGCGGTGAGAATTGTATTTGCGATGCTGCCTCGTGAAATCTGATACGTTCGTTTAGAGAGAGCTTGGAGATACTCGGAATAATTATTTTACATTTGAAACACGTAATTCCGACGACGCAGTTTTTGAAACTCTTTCAACTAATTTGTAATTAGGTACAGATTTATTAGGTGGGGAAATATTTTTTCCTAAGGATGATACAATGTTAGATATTTATTTCTAATAATAAGTACTTAGCTTAACACTTTTGGAAGATCAAATCTCTATCGTAAGAAATTATATAATTTCGGGGGACAATAACTTTTTCAGTGGATCCAAATTCAAATCCTACTCCCAGGGAGGTTTCACCTTACTTGTCGCTTAATATTAGGGGTACCGAAAAGTAATCAAAACTGGAGAAGTGAAAACGTAATTGGAAACGTTTTCGAACAAAAACTGGAAGGACATTTTTAAAAAGGGAATCGAACAACTACCTTTACACTCACAAAAAGTGTTAAAAAATTATGAAAATTATTTTGTTGATAGTATTAAAGATTTTTTTCATAAATAAATTTTTTTCGCCAGCAAAAAAATTTTGATTACTTTTCGGTACCCCTAATATATTACAGACAATTTTTTTATTTCACTTGCGTAAACCTAATGGCTTGGAAGCCAACTGAAATTAAATGTTGTAAGCGAAATTACTATAGAAACCAAGCCCAAAATGCAATGCAAGAGAGACAGTGTTCTACGTCATCACAATTTGTGCACGTGAGAACCAAACCTAACCCTAATCTAAATCATTGTTAGGTTTAACACTTTGTTACTTGTATTCGTAGGTGCCGAAGAGCATAAACACAAAACTACAAAATAACCTTAAAATTTCAGCGCCAAAATCAGAATCCAAAAAGATTCAACTATAGGCTAATTGTAAATCTAAGTTTAAAGAAGCTTAGCCACCCTATATAAGAGATGGCAGATCTTCTCGATTAATTGGGCAATTTTTGATATTTTAATTTAAAAAATAATAAAACTGGATCGGAAATTTGTAAACATAAAACTGTGACAGAGAGAAAATGAGTGAAAATCCATGCTAAATTTGTTCATAGGCCCCATACCGTAAAAAGGTAATGAAATAACAAAGAAGTGGATTACTTAAATGTGTATAGCAGGTCGCTTTGTGATCTGCAGGATCAGTGATTCGTTATCCGAGCACGGAATCTATTCGTTCTTAATTCCGAAGTAGATTCTCCCACTTATCTCTATAATAAATCCTCAACTACCTGCGCATTAATTACTTGTCCTCCTATCCTCGTAAAATTAAACACATTAATAAATAAAATCAAATTGTTTCAGCTTTTCTACTCACATACCGAAACTTCAGCACAGTTTTGTGCTTTGGCGGATAGAGGTCCTCGTCTACGGTCATGTTGGACTACGCAGAACCCGGGAAGGTTCAAATTATTTCAACTAAGGGAAGGTTCCTCGTCGCGACGCGTTATCGCGTGATAAACTTTCGTGTTGCCGACGCGAGATCGCAAAAATTACTGCGCAAAAGAGCGCGCAGGATTCTCTGCAAGCTTCTCGCACACCTTATCCGCAACGTGCAATTGCAATTTAGAGGATGCCTTCAAGTGGGGATCTGCGATGGTGCAACCGTGCAATGTGTTCACTGTCAAGGACGGATTGACGTAATGGTGCACTTTTATTGCACGCTTCATTCACGTCGTTGCAAAACGTTCCGTTTCAGAAACGCGGAAGTTTGCTTGCGCACTTATCGACGATTTATTGGGGCGCGTCGGCGGGCCCGGTTTTTAGCAGCTACAGCAAAGCAATCAAGTACTGATTGCCTTTCGTTTTAGTTTACGTTTTTGTTTCTTAGATTTTATTTGTACGCTATTTCGTTTAAATAAAATCTGAAGAAGTCGATTTTCGGCCCGCTTCAAATTCTCTCCACTGACACGTCAGTGGCGGCAGATTTGAAATTAATCTGCCAAGATTTACTTGGTTCGATTGTTTTTCTAAAAAGTCTCGTCACAGAGTAAAAATGAAAATAATTCACGACAATTATTGCGTAAGAGTACAACTGAAACAGGGTGTCTTAAACACATTCAATCTCAGAAGCACGTCAAATATCTAAATTGAATCGCTAACAGATTTAGAAAATGAATAAATCCCCAAATGGGGATTATGGAAGGTCATTGGTTAAAGAGAAGCTTTCACGTAGGAGCGATACGCTTTTATCTTTCAAGTATATTTCTATAATTTGGGACTTGCAGATTTAAGTTAATTTTTAACCACCGAGGCTATGAGATATTGAAATGTAGGGGAGAAAAAATTCCCTAGACGTGATTTGATCTGCCCTGGGGCTCCATAATTGAAAGTCGGATTAATACCGTTATATAATTAATAAATAAATTATACGTAGTACTTGAATCATCGTGCAAAGTGGTATAGAAATTAACAGATACCTTTTGTATATTAAAGATAGTCTAACTAATCTTTTATCTTGACACGAAGATTTGGAGAGAAGCAGAAACTTGGAGCACAGGTCTGTCCTTAATTATCAAGAACATAGTCCTTAAGTACTAAAAAAGTACCACAATGAGCCACGAAATATTAACATAGGCCGATATAATCGTGAAGATTTCATAAAGATTGCGAGTAAATGCACTTCGAAAATTCATTATGCGAGTTTTTAGAGCGGAAACAGTCTCTGCCGTTTCCCACTGCAACAGGTTGATTTATTCTCACCAACGATACGTGGAGAGAACATCTCCGATTGTAAACATCGAATAACTAATTAGAACTCAACCGCGGGAATGCGAGGCATCTTGCATTCCCAGAAATTCCGATGTCACGTTCGCTTTTGCACTCAAACGCGCTGCGAATAATTAAAATATCGGACAATTAGTGCCGGATATTGTGATACACGACAATTTTAAAGCTCCTGCAAAAAGTAAAATATGTTTCTGCACAAGGTGTAAAAAAATTAATGATCATGGTTTTCACGGATTGTTCTCCACCTTTGGATCGATGGAGATTTGCAAAAAAAAACGGCCGCAAAATTCGGGAAAGTGTAGCAAATGTTTTTTATTGGCTGAACGTTTTCGTCTTTTTATATCGGCAAAATGTCTGAGAGGAACCATGGGTCAGAAACAAACCGTTTTCTCGCAAATAAACTTTTAATTGGACCTCCCGATTAAAATTTCGCCCATAAGGCAACCTTCGGGTCACCGACCTTTCGAAACGCAAGATATCCTTGCTATTATACCTTTTGTGCTTTTTGAAAATATTTAAATATTACCGTTCTGTGAATTGTCAACATATGTAACCGATAGAGAGTTGTAGAAAAGGATTTATATAAAATAAATAAAAACATATTCCTCAATAGTGCTCGGATAGAATGACAGAGTTTAATTGGCAATAAAATAGTAAGCAATACTGACATAATATCAAAGTGACGGAACTATAGTGGATATAGAGTTGAGCGAATTAGTGGGCCAGAGTTCAAAGCCCCGCCAGGATTGAGGCATAGTTTCTAATTCACTATGTAAGAGAGGAAGAGCCGGAAGAAAATCTAATAGTTTCACAAACTATTTTAATAAATTAATAACATAAACTGATTAACATAACGGAAGACAACTTTTAATACATAAGAATAACAGACTAATACTTGAAACATAAATCGTGACTTCAACCACATAAATTAAATATCCGTAATTAAATAATTTGTCTGTTCACTTCTAATCTCCATAAACGACTGATTCAATATTTATAAAAAACGCGCCTCGTCGTTTCGACAACAGGCCAACGCGAGTCAGTCGCAGCGGCAAAGAACATACACGGTGTTGTATTATTAGAGATACAAATATATATACTTTAACACTTTTACAATTATTTTAAATGTAGCTTAGTAACACTAGATTTACGAGTGTTGATACTCCTATTTTTCTGAAGTGAGCCAATTTGACTCATACAAGAAAATTGAAGTCTTTTGTAAACAAAATAGTTTCAAATCAATTTAACTGTAAGATTTATTGTTAAAAAATTAACCAATCAATGTATTATACATATGGTAATCAAATTTTGAGTGAGCCAAACTGGCTCCGTAAATCTAGTGTTAAATGTAGCTCGAGCGCTTCCTAAAACTGTGAATCTAGTAAAAATGACCATAGCAGTTAAATTGCAATCCATGATATTTTCTAAATTTTCGTAAAATCGGTACGTACAACAACGTGTAACCTACGTTCATCTAACTCTAACCTCAAACTCTAGTGCTTGGATGAAATGATCGCGGAAATTGAAGTAGAAAGAAACAAAACAAACGAAGGTATAACTAAACAATAAAGGATGTATTCAAATAATCGCCTAAGTAACAATTTACACGAATGATATTGAATCGTGAAGAAAGATTTCCACGCGAAAGACCGTATGAATTTCTTTTTCTCGATAGCTGCTGTCAAACGTTCGGCAGCTCGAATCCAAAAAGTTGGAGAACCGCCGAACCGGATTATCGACGGTTGCGATCTCCGTCGATGCAACAAGTTGCACCGAATGACTGTGTGCATTATGCAACGCATTATCGTGACGGGCGAAAGACGGTCATCGTGTTTTACATAATAATGATCTATGAAAACAAAGCTGCCGGTTGTTTCACAATTTCGACCGATCATTGTAGTTGCGCTGGAATTTCTATGGGGCTCGTTCGACGTTACGTCATCCGCCTAATCGGATCAAACCTTTGAAAAAAATTGGAGGCACGTTTTGCACGTTGCATTATAGAAGAGTGCACTGTAATTCGATGGTTTGCTCTAATCCGAAGCTAATTGCACCTATATTATTTCTTTTGTGCCAATGCTCCGAAATCGAAGCGTTGAAGCGAGCGAAAAAAAATGGATGAAAAAATAACTCTTAAGAAGCAGAAAGAGCGTAGCAGAGAGAGAAGTAAAATATCAGTAACTATGAATCAACTTCTATTTCCAAAACTAAAAACTGGTGATAATTTCCAACCACGAAAATCCAATGTATTAACCCTTTGCCACACATTAACGAGTGACACTTTTGAAAATAGGATAGGAAATACTCAAGTTTTGCAAAACCTGCCAAATTGGAGCTAGTGGTGAGACGCGACGCGACAAAACTATTTCTCTAATATTAATATTCCGTTAAACTGTAGGATATATCTAGAACCGCTAATCAATTTTGATTTACCCAATTTAATTTTGAAGTATTGCGGAAGCAGTCCCAAAAGAGGTTAAATTGCCAAAGTGAAATTTCCAATTTAGCGAGAAATATCGCAAGACAATTGAGTTCACTTCGCCGTCTGGCTATGACTCGTTAACTGCGATAAATCTATACCGGCAATACTATAATTAGTATCTACGAAGGATAACGCGCGGCGATACGGGAGTTGGAGGCACAGGCCTCCTATTTAAAACAGCACGGCCGCCTTCGCTCGCTTGGTATGCAAAAACCGTAGCACATGCTATGCGCACGTCCGATACGGCTGCACTTTCAGCCCGTTCGACTGCAGGCACACCAATTATTTCAAACTCGATTGCTCCAAGCATCTGCCCTCACGAGGCACCTTCGACACTTCGAATCTCTCCCCTTCGTTAATCTCATATATGTATGCTAAAGGACGTGGCAATAACAATAAATTGTTTTCTTCGTTTCAGGACTTCAATTATTCTCATCTCGATACTCGGAAGAGATTCATCTCGAATGAGTCTCAAATCACGGAGGTGGGGGCATATTTGCTGCTTTGTATTTTTCGTGGAAACCGACCTAATCCTTTGCGATATTTTAGTATCGGAATTTTGTAGAGTTAGGAAATAGTTTATAATTAGGAAGAGATTTTGTATAAGGGAGAGGGGATGTTTAGAATACGTGATTTGGAAGGTGACGAATGTCAGAGCTAGCGTGAAAGTTTAGTCTGTGGTTAAGGAAAAAATTAGAAAGTGCAATAGATAAAGCATTCTGGGAGAAAGACGAAGAATGCATGCTGCGAGAAAAAGTATCTTTAATTTTTGGAAAAATCAGTTAACGCGTTAAATGCCCAACCGGTCCCTAAGGACAGGGCGTTGATTTTTCGTTCATGTTCATACTGATCAATGAAAATCAACGATTAGTTTTTTACCTAAGCTACTTAGTAGCGCCTGATCGAGCCATAATTAATGGTTTTAAGTAAGAAATAGAACATTTTAGCAAAAATTAATGTAGTTTGTTAAAACAAATAGAAAGATATCTTTCCTAAAAAAGGACTTTAAAGAGTAGTGTCGGACTCTAGGTGTGGGCATTTAACGTGTTAACCCATAGACAGAATTGAGCCATAGACAGAGTTGAGCTATAGACAGAATTGACCCATAGACAGAGTTTAGCCATAGACAGAGTTGAGCTACAGACATAGTTGAGCTATAGACAGAATTGAGCTATAGACAGAATTGAGCCATAGACAGAGTTTAGCCATAGACAAAGTTGAGCTACAGACATAGTTGAACTATAGAGAGAATTGAGCCATAGACAGAGTTGAGCCATAGACAGAGTTGAGCTATAGAAAGAATTGACCCATAGACAGAGTTGAGCTATAGACAGAATTGAGCCATACACAGAGTTTAGCCATAGACAGAGTTGAGCTACAAACGAAGTTAGTTGAGAACAGTGGAGAGTATAATTTTCATGAGGAGAGTTCGTTTTTGCGGCCACTTGATATTTTATTTATAAAATTAAATTTTCTATGCATCTGCAAATGCATCTTCCGTTATGCATTTGAACTAAGACAAATAGTTAGAGGGAAATATATGTAGAGTAACTCGAAGAGGCAAATTTGAGGTAAAATATTCTCCGATTGATTTAGATTTGGCCCAAATAATCAAGCTCGAAAGATATAACGGATGCTAAAGCAGGTGCAGAATCTCGAAAATTGAGAAGTCTGTTTCTCGTTTGCCCCCATCGGCGTCGTGTAATATTCGAGAAGATCGCCGAAGGGGCTCTCGTGCTCCTCGCGTGTGCTGACGAAACCTCTATAAATAGCACATTCGTTACTGAAATACGCGAAACTAATCTACAAATTCGTTAAAAAAAGTTACACATACCATTATAGCCTAGACTCGTAATCGTTTGCAATTACTTTATAGCTCTTACTAAGATTCAAGTATCCATTTAAAATCGAGCTCGGTGGTTCTAAAAAAATACTTTTGCAAGATGAATACCGGAAACGGTATTACGTACCGCTTAAATTTAATTAACTAAAGCTGACTAAAATTGAACTTATTTTGTAACTAAAATTTGTTGGTACAATAAGATTTAGACAAATCTCATAAGAAAATCAAGCGTAGCTTACAAAATTACGCATTAAATGTATGGGTTACCAATTAACGTTAAGTGATAGTTTTGAAGGCCTTTGAACGGTACTAAGAAGAAAATGTATTTTAAGTCAGCTTCTGTCGACATTAACCTTTAAGAGTCATAAAAACATTTGTTTACGGTGCATCAAAGTAGACACTATGTATAATTTATTCCACAGCGAGAAACATTGCGTCAACAACTCGTGTTGCACGAACATGCTAATTCAATTAACGGAAATACAGGGATCGATGCAAGCTACATTTTACAGTTGGCAGTAATACATTCCGACCGTTCCTCCATCTTTCCAATCTCTCGATGATTATCCTTTCTTAAAAGATACTTGCGACTGTTTTTCTTTCGTAGGGACGTAACAATAAAATTGAAATTGCTAGATAAACTACTAGTTCACTATCTTTTCGATTCATTTCTGTAACGTAAAACTGCATTCTACCAAAAACAGGAATATAATCTACATTTTACGATATGAGATAGGAAGAAGATACGAGACCCTGGTATAACGCGACAACCTCAAGAAGTCTCCTCGGAGGTAGGCCTGTTTCGGCAGGATCTGATTCGCCAGCCGTCATAAAGATATTTCAATGTTACGACTTTGTCAAGTGGCTCCTTCAGGAGGCTGAGCAGGGTGGATTAAATTAAAAAAACGGTGTGAATAGGCGGTATTTAGAGAGAAGCTCCGCCGCTCAGGAGACTTCTTGAGGTTGTCGAACGATACATGTCCAATAAGTTTCTTAATATATTCATATATGCAACATCTCGGCATAAATCAGAATTTTCTGCTGAAATCCTGCCATTTTTCATCGTAAATGACAGTATTGAGATACGAAGAAACATCTCAGGAATATTGTCTTACAAGGGCCAAATTTCACTGATCAACTTCACAAACGTAGGCGGACAAATCTTTGCAGTAATTGCTTCTATGTAATCCGAGGAATATATCTGACAGTGAGAAGTTTCAATCCAGAGGATTTAGGTACTTCTTGGTTATTCAATTTTTAAGTGAACCGCGTTCCCCATTGAGAATCGAAAACCGAGGCTTCATTTGTTAATTTTTGGCAAGTATAACAAAGAAGTGCACAGGTAGGTGCACAAAATCTCTGCGATAATTACTTCTATATAGTCTGAGACTATATAAAATATCTAGTCTATATATAGACTACTTCTTTACCGTGCCATTTCGGGTGCAATTTCTAGCATCAAAAATAGAAATGAAAATTAGGTTTGATGGAGAAGTAGTTCGACTCGATTATAGAAGTTTTCCAAGTGCTTAAAGCTCTTCCGCGCAGATGAAATTTCAGTCCTACGAAATCGAAGATATCGTGCCGCGAGAAAGAACACTTTAACGCAGATGTCCGAAGTCTAGAATGCATAAACAACGAAAAATATCGCTTGCAGATATTTCGAGCATTCGTTGGTGATGCTGTTATTAGAAATGAAATCAGTTCTGTCAATAATGAAATACCGATTCGAAAGCAACCTCTACTGTGTTTAGCGCCGAAACTATCAAGGCGCTCAAAATGGCCGGTTCTTCTAGAAGATCTCCAAAGTCGTAAGAGAGTATATACAAGGAAGTTTATACACTATATGATAAATATTTCACGTTTGTCTAGTATACAAAAATTTAATTTTTCATCTCTTGATAACTCTCTTTTTAAAGAACGTATTTCATATATTTACACTAGACCTAAGTCGTCGAATTGACGGACTCCTACTTTTTCAGGAATGGCTTCCAACTTCATAGAGACGCGGTACAATAGATATTTCACACGTACTTGATAATTAACAAATTACTTGACTGGTCACCCAATTTGTACTTCTTTTTGCAAAGTACTTATTTAATTATTGCAGATTCAACGTACGCAAATCTAGTGTTAGAAATAATAGATATAAGGTCGGTAGTTCTAGTGTTAAAAGTACGACACCATCGTACTCTGACCTACGCGAGTAAGTATTTTCAAAAATAAGCACCTTACGTGAAACCGACAGATTTGATCGAATAAAATTTCTTAATAATTAACTTGACGCAAACTATGACACGAAAATTGAGTATAATTAAGTACAGCATCGATTTGTTATTGTTTTTTTTTTTTTTGTTTGAAAGATAATTCTCTTGCAGGTTGCTAGCTTTCAAACGCACGAGTAAAACATCGAAGGCGGAGTTTAGAATCAAAACAGGCGTTTTTAATCTGCGGCTTTAACATATTATTACTTCAATAAAAACGATACACACTCTTTTGCCCATATTTACGAGGAATTTTATTTCATTACTTACATTTTGCATGATAATCTAACATTTGAAATGACACTTCAAATTACAAATATCTTCGGCAACCTTACTTTGCAAAATCTGAATCTGAACCATGTTCAAAGGGTTAAAGAAGAACATTATTTTTCTAGTTATGTAATCCAGGACGAACGACATTTCCATTTCAAATTACGTCGCGCAAGCGCCTACGTAAACAAACAATGTCTCCAGAGCGCTACGAAAGTAAATACAGTTCGCTTCTTGATCGTATTACATCGTGTTACTTAGAGAAAAAAATGAACAGTTAAATCCACGCCGCACGAAATCGTACAAATGTACTCTCATTTCGAAAATTTAGTTAAATTTAGATATCGGATATGTAAATGATATACTACAGTTGGCAGAATCGATGGGAAGGACTTCTGGGAAAAATCGGGACAGTGGCTCGCAAATTAGACTTACAGAGGACGCTGCGAACTTGAGAGACAGTTTGCAAACATTGCAAAGTCAAAGCTGTTTTCATAATATATCGACTGTCCAAGAAGTACTTCACGGTAACGGAAAATTAAACTGATGAAACTACTTTTATAAAGTATTGATCTATTGCTACAGTAAAAAAAATTAAAACTTGATATACTCTTACTTTTTCACAACCTGGTGGGGCATATTTGTAAACTGTAATACCATAGACGTAGCAGATAGGACACTTTGTTAGGTCATAGAAACTGAGAAGAATAGAAACGAAGAAAAGATAATTATCAAAGATTTGAGAACCACTCGGTTGGAGGAAAGGTGCGCAATAGGGATACTGAAGACAGCACAAACCAGAAAGAGGGAACTTTCTCAAAAGGAGAATTGCCGAAAATTGTAAACCGTTACATTGACTAAGAAAGAATATAGTTTGCATGTAAATATGAAAAAAAGATAATCGAATCGTAAAAGCACGATTGAGGGGCAAACTGTGGAAGTTAGAGGCAATTAATAAATGTAGTTGCGTATTTAGCTGCACTTAATAGCCGTGATATTTCACTATTTCTTGAACTGAAAAATCTAACGAAATAAGATTAGAGAGCTAAGTATTTTATAATTAAAATAAATTATATTCATATGGCACGCATTTGTTTAACAGCACCGCTGACCGTTTGGCAATAGTTGAGATTTTCTATCTAATTGAAATTCTGGTAGAAAAAATTATAAGAAAAACTTTCAAAGTACTTGAAACTAATTCAAAACGCTAAGTAAAGTTGAAATATTCATTTTTAGATACTGGACTTAATACAAAGCAAATGTCATCTATCGCTGGATGTTATCGGGAATTTTGAAGCACCGATTACTATCAGATGTACACTATTTCAGTTTTGGAGCAACAACATGGGTATATTTAGCGTTATACTTCGTAAATGTAATCACGAATGTAGTAACTTTTCGAACTTGAAAATATTAATTGCTCCAATATGAATATGTACGTTTACGTTCACGCAACAGCCTCGAACGTCGAATAAAGCTACAGGTAAATGCAAAACAATGTAAAGAAACGTTCTATCTCAAAAAGTACAAGAGTTTTTCTCAGAAAAACGTCGCATAATACGGGCAAAAGAGCGTCATAACGCGCGTATCGAAAGAGGTTAGGTGCGTCTCGGGGCGAAGCCGGTGAAAACATACCTGGTGGTGCTCTTGAAGAAGTTGTTGCTCTCGCGATTCATCAGCTCGCTGCGGAACCGCGACATCTCGTCCTCCATCTTTCTCATCTCAGCGTCGAAGCGTTCCCGTATGTTCGAAAATTCAGTGTCGATAACACTGAAGTCACCGAGCTTGATGGGAATATTGCGCTTGATACCACTGTCGGCCATGATTATTTTCTCTCTCGTCGGCACTTTCTCTCGTGTCTATGTCACAACTCACTCTATAGGTGATTACTTTGGACAAGCGAAAAAGCACTGCTCGCGAACGATCTCTAACGTCTCTGTTCCTCTTGAGGATACGTATCTCTGTCACGTACGAACCGTACTGTACGCTGTCTCGTCTAGGAATGAGCGCGGCTCACAGACTGCTCCTTAAATAGTCGCGACACGATCGTCGTGCCGCTCGTGGGAGTTCGGCAGAGATCGCGAACCTTCGGCCATACTCGTGGCACGTACACGCGGTCCGAACCGACGGCGAACCTTCACGAAGTTTGACACGCTGGATGCTCGAAGTTTAATTCATCCTTTAATTATAGACCCGACAGAATTTCGAGTGTCTTTTTTGCAGCAGGTACGATCAAGGATGGAAACGTGTCCTATACGTTGTCGTGAGACTTGATTAATTCCGTATCTACAGATCGTTTCATCGATGTAAGCTGACTCTCGAGACTCCGTTATTTTCTATTAAATCTATTCGGAAGATGCTCGACAGGATTAAAATCGATTCGACACCGAAATAGTATAGTGAAATATTAACTTTTGAAAGCCGATATAAATAAATGTATAAAGAATTTAATACAAAAAAGGAAACTTCGTCAGGAGGATGGACGATACGCGTCTTTGAATAACTGAATGACCTAAGATCCCGTAGGCGTCGGTAAGTTACGATTTCAAAGACGCGTCGAATCATTGTGTTCTTGCGATGCGCGATGACTAACGTAGTCGCACGATCATTTCCTTATTGTGTTTCTCGAGGATGCACGTACACATATATAGAATTCTGCTTTTTGCATGCATTTTACCATCAAAGAATTTTCAGTCAGGTGAATTAGAAAGTATTCTTGAAGACCCGTCATATTTGGACGGAACAGAACACTTCATACTTTTACTTCAAATATGTTGCATCTTTTGTTTTACATCGGGGAAAAAGGTATTGGACCGTTTATTTTGAAAGGGGCGTAAGTCCATTTGCAGCCCCCAAATATGCATTATTTTAGTTACATTCGCCTAGAAGAAATTTTTATAATCAAATTACAATTAAAAAATATTGATTAAATTGACAGATGTGCTAGTCTTTAATTTTCTCGGAACAATAGAAAATGGACTTGCACCACTTTCAAAATCAAAGGTCCAATTGTCGAATACTGCGGCAGAAAAAATAAAAATGAGGCCAACAGATACACCATTTAACGATATGTAATCACGGATGATCTAATTTTCATGGCACTAATTGACTAATCTGATTACATGGATTGTTAAGGGTTCTATGAAGTCAACAACGCTCATTAAAAAAAATTGCCAAGATGTCAATTACCGTGACGATCCACTCACGAGGAATCATCGTCGTTAAGTCTCATTAAATTTCGTAGGCTGTACAGTTAAAAGCTATCGCTCAATGTAAGTACTTCTCAAATTTTTTTTTTATTCTCGCGCTAATGGAATTTTTTTGCACGCACAGAAATAACTTTAATTTCTGACTGAAACGAATTTATTTAACTGGAATATTCAATAGCAGTAGTTTCTATTTCGAAATTGAAATTTTCTAATGTCTAATATTGCAATGCGTTGCAATACAAAAGCATTAATCATCCTTCTTCTTAATCCGCTGCAGAATCATTGCATTGGCATTTCTTTAAAGTGTGCACAAATTAAGGCACCCAAAATGGATTGCGCTATCTCAGTTTTACATTCGCATTAATTATATCAGCACTTTTAATATCCCACCAGTCATTACACTGCTATTTCTTTTTACCCGAGCCTTAATTAGCATGTCGCGATATACATCGTATCCACCTCAACATTACATTCGTATTAATCGGATCGTTTTTTTTTATCCCACTGCAATCGTTATGTTGCGGTGTCTTTTGATCGTTGCGCTAACTATCGTAACACGTACTTGAGCTTTAATTTCATATTAATGACATCGAACACCTTTATCTTGCTCATAGCGTTATATCGTTACTTATTTTAATCTGTACACTAATCTATATGGCGGAATATAACGTACAGGTGATAAACAGTGGCTAGTATGGTGTTCATGGATTCGGCTGTCAATTGGCGGGGCCGAATTTAAATTCTCTTCACTTTTGGGACACTTTTTTCAAAATTGTTATGTTTACTTTGAAAGTGGCACAAGTCACTTTCTTAACCCCTTCCCGTACAATAAAGAGTGATACTCGTAATGCAGTAAGTCAGATAGAAAATTTTCAAATTTTGCAAAAGATGTGATATTGAAAATATCAGTTAGACGTGACCCGATAAAATTAGTTCTATAATATTAATATTACGCTGAATTATGCAATATATCAAGAATCTCTTTTTATTTTACTCATTTAATTCTGAGCTAATGCGCAGATAGTCACAAAAGAAATAGCACGACGTGGGGTTAAAAAATCAAATTGGTGATAGTACTACTTACAATTTAAAGAAATCTCTTAATTTTCCTTAAAGTTGCAAATAATGTAATGAAAATCCAAATTTTTGTTTCACATATGGATTGTTTACTTTGAAAGTGGCGTAAGTCAATCTTTTAAAAAAATCAAGTTAATGGCAATACTACTTACAATTTAACGGAATTTCTTAATTTTTATCAAATTTGCAAATAACGTAATAAAAATAACTTTCAGAATTTTTATTTCACATATTAACCCTTTACTTTCAAAGTGGCACAAGTCATTTTTTCAAGAAAATCTAGTTAATGATAATACTACTTAAAATTTAACGAAATCTCTTCATTTTCCTTAAATTTGCAAATGGTATAATGAAAATAACATAGTCTTCGTCTTCGTTCGAGAGTTGCGAATTAACAGTACAACACTTGCTTATTTTGAAAGTGGCAAAAGTCACATTACCATAATGAAAAATTGTGTTTTTGCTGTCGCAGTACGAAATTATATTCACAAAGAAAATTAAAAGTATCAAAGATAAGAGCTACTTGTCGCTAAAAGATAAAAAAAATAAGAAAAATTGTTAAATCCAGCAACGGACATACCGACTGCACGAATCGATTTCATCCAGTTTGAAAAAAAGAAGACGCACACTCGAACAAACAGAAAGGTCGAAAATCGAAAGTTTCGGCTTTCTGTTTACAACGAGTCGACGTCGTGAAATTTTTTTTCGATTGCGTTAAATCAAGTTGCAAGGGTGATGGCGCGCTTCTATTTTCGGCTCTACAGCAGCGTCACGCAGCAGTGCGAAAGAGTGCGAAGCTAAACTCAATGGAACACCGCGTCACGACGCCTCCTTATTGTTCATAAATAGTCCTGCTATTTGTCCTCGTCAAGGATTTCCGATGAATCGAACGTTGCGGAATGCATGCTCGAGATTCGCGCGATTACCGGTAAACGAGGGTGGAACGCGCGAGTGCCAAAAGGGGCTGATTCACCGTTTTTACGGACCAACTCGGAAGTAGGTGAATAATAATGTACTTTATAGCTACGAGGGTTTGTAATACGAGAAATTGCTATAGGTTGCCATAAATTCTTAGAAAAACTTTAGCACTCAATTTTAATAAAAAGTCTAGCAGGATAAGAAGGTCAAAAGTGCCCTTTATCTGATTGTATTCGCGATGGGTCGTTGTATAGGTAACCATAAGAAACCCTTGTATACCAAATTTTAATCCGATACCTTCACTGATTGTGAGAGGGTAGTTATGGAATAAATTCAAAAATCAGTTTCTGCCTCATTTTCCCTTCTTAATAGGGTGCAAAAATTTAAAAAAAAATCCAGGCACATGCTTAACATGAGTAGACGCGTTAAAGATATCTTTCAGATTTTTTTCTTTGCAAGTTCTATGGGCAAGAAATGAAAAACGAAATAAGATTGTTAAACGTCCGCCTTTGGAATTTTTTTGTAGTCAGTAGTTTTCCCTCTCATCGATCCATAGAATTTATTCAATTGCGGGAGCGTTATCAACCCAGCAAATTTGTCTTCAATTGGAAATAAGGGACAGGAGAGAGGAAATTACGAAAGTAGGCTGCACTTCTCGAAATAAAGCAAAAAAGAAGTCTGCCTGTATACATTGAACATCGTGGCCGTTAAGGTTAATGACAAAGTATGTCAATGTCGAATCTCGCACGAATCTCCAGACGGTAGAACGAAGCTGTTTTCGGCCCGGTTAAAGCTTCTTCCTTGAGTTGCTCAAACGTCGTTGGAATCCTTAAGTTTCCAACTCGTAGCTCTGCGTGGGAGGCATCGGTTAGCATGACGTCATCTCTGTGGGGGTTTCACTGATCGATAAAACGCGTCACAATGGTCCCTAATATGGATCGGTTATAAGTCCATCGGAAGAAAGATTCACGTTAATTGCATTCCATTTTTATCGAGAAAATATTGTGCTATTTGTCCGCTGGAAGACAAAATATAATTTAGAATGGCAATTAAATTCGGCAAATTGCCGATCTTATCAAAACTCAAGTTGCACTTCTTTCAAAACTGCCAGAGTACATATTTGAAACTAAAAAAATATGTAGTTGTTTAAAAAACTCCATCTTCAAAGTGTCAATTCGCTACCGCTACTGAAAAAATTACAATTTAATATTTGTGGTAAACTTGAGAAACTGTAAACATATAAACGTGGTCACATTAATAGTTTAGCTAATAATATTAACAACTGTTGACTTCTAATTTTTTTTAACTGCATTCCAAGGATTCTAAAAATCTGAAAAAATTACTCATTAATATTTACGGTACGATAAAAGTACTGTTGAAATATAAAAGTGGCCGTTTCATATTTTCCATAAAAAATTAGCGTTTACAAACTTTTTGTGTTTACAAAAAATCCAAAGTATACCCACCATTGGGTATAACATCTGTGATTTTTTCAGAAGTTGCTATCGAGTCAAACGGGAGAAATCGAGCAAAAACTGTAAAATACGTTTCACCCTCTAGTAGGGGTAGCGGATTCATACCTTGCACAAGGGGTTTTTCTAAACAGCCCTATCGAATAGTATGCCTCAAAATGAATTATCTTTGGAGTCACTATTACCATATTTATCTGCCTCGACCTTTTGTAGATTTTCTAAAAAACCGTATGAGCCTTGTTTTTCAACGTTCAAGTATCAAGATACGGATGCAGACACATAAGATTAAATATAATCTTACAAATAAGCAGCGCGGGCGTTGAATTTGTTCGAGGTATTTCATTTATGGGGCAAGTGCGCGCGAATGCTATACACGAATGCTATAAGTAGTTACGGCTGGATCATATTGCGAACCCACGTACCGCGAATGTTATTTGCAACAAACCGGTTGCTATTACGCCTCCTAGTTCAGTACAGTGAAGTCGTATATAGTTTAATTGTAATAACGAAACATCTTTGCATTTTGATATGACCGCCTGCCGCGTTTAGAGGTAGAATTGAGCTCAATTTCTGCTTACAAAATGAAATGAACCATATAACGTGTTCCGAGTACACGTGAAATTGCAAATTCTTGGGTATATTGTTGTAAGAAAGACAAAAAATGGGATTATAATTGAAGTACAATTCACCAAGGTTAAATTTAGGTAATATAAATATCATTTCGTATATTTGCGCATTTCGAAAAGGAAATGTAGAAAAGGACTAGTAGTAAATAATAATAACAACCTTTGTTGCAGAGATTATAAATAACAGATGTATAAGAAAAACATGTTTTAAACCGATTGCTTTGTCTAACATTCAAACAAAAAGGAGCACTTAAAGACTAAAGGCTCAATAAGATATAAATATAGAGGAAAAATTAAAATGAAAATCCTCAAGGAAAAATTACATTAAAAAAACCTAAATGAAATTTTTAAAAAACTCAGTCATTTCAAAGAAAATTCAGATTAACAGTGAAACTACCGGAGTTATATCTATTGCATTTAAATACACCGAATATGTGCTTTGGAAAATGGGAAATCAGAAGGTAGAAAGGATTATCGATTAATTACTTTAGGTTTTATAAGATGAAGAAAAATTTGTCAGCGCAGAAAGTAATTTTACAAATTTATTTACAACTTGTTTGTTCAATAGGAAATTGATTACGGGCTAGAATGAACCATAAGGGCTTTACGGGAATTTTTTAAGGAGCGCACAAATGTTAAGAAAACGATTTCAATGAATAAAAACGCAAATCGTAGATCAAGTGTATCAGAAGGTTTATCGAAAGTCTAGAAAGTTTATTGCATTGTTGTCGGTACATGCTCTCTCGTAATTTTTTGTAAAAATCCAAAGTTAAAGGCCCAAGTGGAAGATGGATCCTATGACATCAGAACATGACGTCACGGCACGTTAACCTCTGAAGACTTATAATGGCATTTGTACTCGAGTCAGTGTTAAGCGTTGCAAAGTCGTCGCTCGACAGCGACGAACATTTCATTCAATCAGAGTTAGAGGTAACTCAAGTATAAATTACTGCTAAGTACGACTGTCATATGCTTGGCAACGAAACATTGAATAAAATCACCTCACGAGGGCGTATCGTTTCACCAAATGACAAACGCCTTGTTTATCAATCTCACACTTAAACTTCGACTTTGAAAGATCTTTGAAATTTGCTCAGTTTGAACTTCAAGGAGCCTTTAACCCCTTACTGTACGATTTATTTTCTTACTGGCTCCGCAATGATTCAGAATTAAATTGGTAAAATAAAAATTGAGTAGGGATTCTAGATATGATGTAGAATCCCTACTGAATTTTTATTTTACCAATTTAATGACAGTTTAACGTAATATTAACTCCTTACGATTTGTTTTGTGACTGTTTCCGCTATAGTTCAGAATTAGGTTGCTAAAATAAAAATTGATCTGTGATTCTTATTATTACGTATAATTTAACGTCATATTATTATTATAGAAATAGTATCATCGAAATGTTTTTATTTTTAGTTTTGCAACACTTGACAATTTTCTATCCCATTTACCGCATCACGATTGTCACTCGTTATTGTACGGCAAGAGGTTAACTCTTGATTTTTCTCATGACGAACAAATTTTCCTACGCTAAACACTTTCAGGTAATATGTACATTCTATATCTAATTTCTAACCTCAATTTTAATATCTAATTTTCGTAAACATCAAAAGTGAAAATACTTCTCAAAACAGCGGCTCTGTCGCTTGAGTCGACGGGAGTCAATGTACAAGATTGGATATTTTAGTATCAGAAAACAACATTAATTAAACATCCTATGTCAGCAACAAATGTGAACGAACATGAAATGCGACCATACAGGCAAGAAAGTCAGCTTGATGTTTAATTTAAGTGGACTTAGTAACAGAAAGCACTAATTGTGCCACATATGTCCCATCATTTGGTAAGGGGTTAAATTGAAGACCAAGGACCAAGAAATCGTTCTACTTTGCATCTTACCCTCGACATTGAATCACGAAAGAATGACGGTCGAAAGGGTCGAATGGTTAAAGAATTCCTTCGTCGGAATCTGGCCTCGGATACTAAAAGGCTCTCGCGGACTTTGTCAGCTATTAATAGTTGGCAGCACGTAGCACGTTGAGGTACTATCTTTTCTACAACGTCAGTTTAGTTGTTTTCTTCGGCATACCGCACCAGATTCGTATACAGGGTGGTCCGACAATCGTAATTTGAATCGGACAAAAGCTGATATTTCGTCAGAAAGAAAATGAAATTTAGAAAGAACGAATATTTTAGCGCGCATGTTGCTTCGCTCGTGAGATAATCGGCTTTAAATATTCACCGAGTAAGCGTACTTGTTTAAAAGCACCGTTAAGCGGATCTCGCTACAGATCTCCGTTTCCTTCTACGTTTACGATAACTGGAATGTATTTTTGGATGGGATATCTAGACAAAGGAAATGTGATATCTGTCTTCAAAAAAACCAGAAGTTAGATTCGATGGTAGACAAATTAATCCCTTGCTCTGCAATAATAGGTAAGACTCGTGGTACAGAAATTAAAATCAAAAAGTTGGAGGTTATCTGAAAATTATCTAATTGCAGAAATGAATGGTACACGGCACTATAGAATTATTTTCGTCATATCAATTTCAATTGGGTGTGTAGCATTCTCTGAAATTACGTTTTACATGACGGAGTAAAAGAAAACAATTCGTGGAATTTAATCAATATGATAAAACCATAGGTAAGGCACAGAAGCTTCTTCTTTCACTTTGTATTTTGTTGGTTTAGCTTTTATCGTAATTTTGATCAGAACCTACAGCTTTAAAGCACTGTACAGAGTTAATTATTCGGTTGAATCTTCCCTGTACATAAATAAAACAAAATACGATCGAAATAAACGAAGTCTGATTCATTATCGCTGCTAGGATAATAACAAAGTACATATAACTATGTACGACTATCGATCATAAACACTGATCATTTTCGTGTCAAGATTACAAGCCAAAGAAATTCGCCAAACATGCGCACGAGTTCATACTCTACGCCAATGATATGCGCTAGATATATTTATGCATTCACAGCGTTCAAATAGTCGACTGTAGGATGCGCGAATGTTCGTTTATTCGCACATATTCACACATTCTTATTTACGTATATTCAATCACACGTTTCATTCGATCAAATCTCAAGTGGATGTCTCACTTTTGTCTAGGCAAGTATGTCATTGTACGGCAAGGGGCTAAACACAGCAAGTCGAAGGGCGAAAAATACACCGCGCGATATTTGAAAATTGGCGGGGAAAACACTATCTACATTATCGACATGAACTTTTTCACCCAAGAACAGGCCATGTCATCTAGCTTTCATGGTATACTTTAAGTTCACAAATGATTTTCAGCGGAAAAGTCTTTTGTTTGTAAATTTAATAATTCACCCTAACAAAATTATGGAAAATCTCAAAGTATGTGAACCATATTTAATGCGTTGACGTTACAATATGTCGAACATCGACTTCTTTTATGATTACAAAAGTTGCGATTCCTTTGATTTTAGAGTAAGAATTGATAGTGAGTAAAGAAAAGAGAAATTAATAGTAATCTATCGCGAGTAACATAAGGTATGGTATTTCGTCTATAGCCGCAACCGGAAGTAGGAATCTGCAATGGGATTCGCTTAACGGTGCTTGTAACCTGTCGCTATTGGATTTACTCATCCATTGTCGTTTAACTGAAATTGTCGTAACATTGAAAAGCTTTGATTAAATAGTAATTCAAAACAAAACGTATTAATGTAAAAAACGGCTCACAGTTAATCTCGCAACAGCAGTATGATAATTTGATCAAATTACATTGAACACATGGAAGCTAAATACGGTCAATATCTCTGTCACAGATTTAATCATTTCAAAAAAAAAAACTGACCGCTTCTCATTTACTTATGTCGCGAAGTTTATTTTACACAGTGGTATCATTATGGTAAATGGTCCACTTGTATCTTTCGAGGTCGAAATCTATGGAGTTATTACGATAGCAGTATGCAGATGGCGTGATAACACGATACGCACAGTGCAGACCTCGGTGTTAGATAAAACTTTGCAGGAAATATTTATCTCATTGGAATTCCAGTAATTTCGTAGAATTAATATTTCGTTGAAACTCCTACCGAATAATTCAGTTACTTTAAATTGCTTTCTTCTACTCAAAGAAACAAGGGACAAAATCCAAAGACATAAAACATTCCTCCCACACCTCCCCCCAAATTTCCAAAATAAAATTTCTACTAATTGTTATTTAACTTATTGTCATTCACTTTCGGTCCAATTATCAATGTTTCCTAATGCTATAACGTTACAATCGGTTAGAATGCTCGGCACAATGAATTACTGCCGCCGTAACGCGAATCATAGAAGAATGGCACTTACACAATCAATTCAGCATATACCACGGCCACCTGTCATCGCTGTCACCACGTTACGTATTAACAGTTTATTCGTGGCAGTGACATTGGTCGCTGCTGCATCGACGGCATTGACTTACCTGCAACGTTTTCTAGAGTTTCGGTGTAGCGATGTAATTTATACTCTAGTATCAATTTACAAATATACTGTTCACAAATATTGGATAATATTTGAAAAAGAACATGAAGCGGCAAAGAAAATAGTATTTTATATTTTCTAATTAAATGAGAACATTAAAATGCAAACGACAAGTCAAAGAAAGTTGATAAATTCAATTATGGTGATTGAGTAACGAGCGATATATAGATGAGGGTGAACAACAGCTTGACAAACTGGATGAGAGGGACACATATTGAGCGTTTAGCAGGGTGTAAAGATATATAGTCAGTCAAGTCTTCCAAAACATCTTGACAGCGATCGAGAAATTTGCAGAATGTGCACTTTTAAGATTAGGGAACGCACAGATACTGCGGTACTTTCAGACTTTTGTATAATGCAGCGGTTCTCAAACTTTGTAAAATTTCCTGCCCAACGTTCTCTTCAATAATTTTTAAATTGTTCGTAGACCCTGTAACCACAATTACCGCGCATTTTACCCTTACCAAAATATTTTTTGACGAACAATTGTTTACTTGGAAAATCATAAATTTTAATCATCAAATGTATATTCAATGCAGGTTATGTTAGAAACACTTCTCCGAAGTTTAAGTCAAAACACTACTTTTTAATTGTCTCCTATCTATGGACCAATTGCTCTTTCAATATGTAAAAGACTGACGATAATTTCTAACTGCAACAATCCAGTACCTTGCAAATCTTAACCCTTTCGATACCACTGGTAATTAGTTACCCGCCGACATCATAAGAGTGTCGTGCAATAAAAATTTGTATTAATGGAAAAGGATACTGTGACGTGTTACAAAAGCAATTGCTAGATTTTGAAAACCTTGAAAAAAATGTTTGGGGTTTTGACCAGGATTTCAGCAAAATCGACCACTGTGCGCCGCCTGACACCAGCGGTGACTACACTCAACCGAGTTTCACACGAAGAATTAATTGTTAGATCAAATTTTGTAATTACGTACTTTTTAAATACCGTAAGTTTTTATTTTTCATCTATTACATGCATTCCGACTTCGGTAAAGAATTAATTATTTATATTACGCCATTAGCCATACAAAGTTAATCGTCCGCGCCGGGTTTGTTTTCTACGGTGTTAGCACAATTGCAGAAAAGTATTCCGTAGCGAAAGGGGTGAATGAAATGATTAAAATGAAATTTCCAATATAAAAAAACATATCGAAAAACAATTACGCTCGCTTTGTCGCAAAACGTCTTGCTACTGCTCGTATATACTGTAATTCAGTTATCCGCTGGTACATCTGAAAAAGAGTACCACGCGCGTAACAACGCTAATGGTCAATGGCAGGGTATATTGAATAAACGGGGCAAGAATTCCATTCGAATTGTCGCCACTTGAAGCGCTACTTGATTGCTCTCGAGTCCCCCTTGCGTTTTACTTCGGTACTAAAACACCCTGGCATTCCATGCGTTCAACGATCGGATCAATCGTACTGTCAACAATCATAAGGGACCACGTGAAAAGTACGATGGCGAGTGATGCTGAAAATGGTGCAAGACCCAAGGAAAAGAAGCCGTTTGACAAACGACTATATAGATTAAAAAAGTATAGCAATAAATACAAAAGTATGTTTGAAATTAATTTAACAATCAGGGGGTAGATTTTTGTATATTTATGGGAAACTGAAGGCTGCTATGTATTGCCAGAATAAATATAATGCAAATAAATGTACAGAATAATCAAAGCACGGTATTTGCTATAATAGTTAGCGACTGTGAGAAGGAGGTGTTTCGATAAAAATTTTAATTTGCATAAATATTTGTAATCTTGCAAAACAAGTCTTATATAGGTTATATCTGTATTTCTGGTTTATGTATATCTTGTTAAATAATTTTACAATCTTTTTTAACATCCTTTCTCTCTTTGCAGTCGACAAGTGGGAAGAACGTAGGAAGAAAGCCGTTTTGAGGAATTTTTACAAAGAGTTAAACAAAGATGGCGAGGACGTGGACAAAGTAAAAGATATTGTGCGAAAGAACAAAGAGTACGTATAATAGCAATGAATGTGGAATAAAGGGAAGTCGGTTTAGTTAATTAACAAATTAACGAAAATCAATTGTCTTTGAAGGAAGGAATATGAGAAATTAAATCCATATCAACTTGCTAAACAAGAATATCAGCGAAAAAAGGAGGAAGCCCAGGCAAGGAAACAAAAAAAATTGGAAAAAGAGAAAGAAATTAAAGAGGCGTTGGAAAGGTATAAGAAGAATAAAGCAGAAAAATTTAAGAAGATATCAAAGAAAACGAAAAGAGGTCAACCCGTAATGAAGGGTAGATTGGAGGTGTTGTTAGAGAAAATAAAGCAAGGATGTTAAAGCTGCAGGCATAATACATAACTGTAAATTTTTAAAGATTATGTATGTTTCTCTTTCCACAAAGTGCTTAACAATTGTTTGTAACGAAGGGAAATGTAGCATATAAATCTCTCGAATAAAGAAAAGGACATATTTTTTGTAAACGCTGTCAATATTTAATTTTCCTCACATATGAAATAGTAGAATTGGCAAAATATTGTGAAACGATGATAATTTTACCTCACATTGTTATTTTTTGCGTGAAAATATAATGAAACTATACGTTTCGAGCATATAAAGTATAAATTGGTTACAAAAACGACAACCTTGAAATTAATCAAATCACAAAAATATTTTAACGCTAAAAATTGTGGCATTTTTCGCGACGCGTAACATCTCACGCGATAACAGACGCAATATCTTCGCCGAGTTTTAAATTATCATTCATAAATGAATACCCAGTCATATCTTACAATTAGTCAATATTTACAAAATCAAATGCAAACAAAAACAGTAGTACTTACGTGCATAAGTATCAAACGTAATTCGATCCGTTCTCAATTCAGAAGTTCAAAGTCAATTTGAAAATCATGAAAACACTCAACGAAAAGAATCTTATTCCATTGAATTAATTTCTCCATGATCGATGACTTTCCATTCGGATCTCACCACGACGCTATATACTCTAACGTACATTCGACGACGAAAAGACCTAATCGTAAAGGCGAAATAAGCGATCGATTAAATCGTAGTTAATTCGAAATACGAATTTGCCCGCTCAACGCATCAAAGCGCAAGCGCAATGGCATTTGACGGGCAGCCGTCAGCTAGTCAGCGGTTGCAAATGGCGACAGCCACGAAATCTCTGGCACCGACTCGCGAATAGTTTCACGCCTACCGTGCACTGCGTGACCGAGCCGTGCGTGAACATTACCGTAACCCAGATCGGTATGTACTTCAATTGATTCGACAATACGCGTGCATGAAGGATAACCTCTTACACGAGAAAACGTAAATATAAGAAAAGGTCGTGCCGTGTTCTCCGTCCTCTCGGGTCATCGAGAAGCAAAAAGACCCCGTTCGATCTGTCTTTCCCTTTCGAAATGTTCCCTTTGCCCGCTCTCGATCGATACGTCACGATTCCCGTGCGATTTCCCGGTACGCGTTATCGCGAGCCGCGTACGCGTTTGCTGGAAATACGCTGGCAAACGGGACGTCTAGTTGTGTACTTGTACGACACTACTGTCAAAAAGTGTTTGTCGTTTGGAATCTAGGACGCGGTACCGGCTTAATCGCTCGATTTTCCTTTCGAGTGTCGGAAAACGCCTATGCACGACGTCGTTCGCCCTTTCGATTTCGAGGGATCGATCGCATGCGTTCATTCACTCATGCAGCTTTTATTCGGCCCATGTACTCCGAACTTTTTTAATGATCCGGTTGCGGGATAAAAGGACTCCGTCTAATAGACTCTTAATTAATGAATATCAAAGAGACGTCCAACTTGATACTTTGCTCGAAACGTATATCATTCGATATCGTGGAATATTTCTCGATTTACGTGCCAATGTTTGAAATAATTGATTTATAATTTAACATATGTCCAGAGTAAAAAATTTTGTTGGAATGAAATTTCCTGTTGACTCACAGTGTGTGAGCATTTTTCATTGTGCGTTACTTCACAGGTGGTTTTGAACGAAACAAGGCAAAATGCCGGCTGTGAGGGGAGATGGGATGCGTGGACTGGCCGTATTCATTTCTGACATTAGAAATTGTAAGTTTGAGATCTGCACTGTTTTACGTTTATCTAATACTATGCGTTAAAATTTGAAGAAAATTCTTTTGCTTCGTTCTGTACTTAATTACAAATATCGTTGAAAGAATAAGTAAATAAGGTATGAGGGAATTTTGGAGCCACTGAAATTTTAGTCCATGGTTTCGTTTTGTCGAAAGATATGGTGCCATTGAAACTGGCTCACAAAGTATTTAAAGCATCAGCCGGGAGTAGTAGGAGACAGGGGGCGGAGTTCTGATATAGGCCTATCTGTCTGATAGGGCTTGACTTTTAAACAGCAATATGTAATACTTTGACATTGTGTGCTCAATATCAATTAATGGTTAAACTTTGGTTCTCCTTGGGAGATTCTTGCCATGATTAATCAACAGTAGAGGAATAAATTCTATTTTGCATTTAATTCATATAGTTATCTTAGATGAAACTTAGGAGGAAGAAATTGGTACAGAGGAAATCAATACATATCAGCTTTGATACCAATCCAAGTGGCATGCAGCCATTATAGTTTTCTATAAAAGCTGACACAAATACAGGATGATCCATGCAATTGGAAGCATTTGGATAATTCCATAAATACTGTTTTTTTCAAATTTTGGTTGTGACAAATATTGCTAAATTTAAAGTAGAAGTTATAACATACTTCATATATTATTTTCTACTTCTCACTGCATTCAGAGAAGGCTCAAATGCCTATGGTATTTGCAATAGAAATAAATAATTTCTTTGAAATTAAACATGTAAATAATGCTTAAAACAATTTAATTGTGTTAAATAATTTAACTTGGAAACAGGAATTAATATACTTAAGTCACATTTTAGGATTTAGTTACCATTATTTCTGTCCCATTCACCTCCAACAATTACAAGTTTTCACAATTTTTGAAAAAGGCAGTTGACTTCTATCTAAAAAATAAATTGTGGCTGTAATGTATTAAAAAGCAGAAGTGAAAAGGAGAAACCACAAATTGCACCATGCAGTATCTATTTGTGTAAAATTTCAAGAGCTTTAATAAAAGATTTGTAGTTATTACTGGCATTTACATAAGCGACGATGTTAAAAAATAACACAAAGTCTCAAAACTTATTATAAGTACATACAAATTTCTTTACTAGGTAAAAGCAAAGAAGCAGAAATCAAAAGAATAAATAAAGAGTTGGCAAACATTCGAAGTAAATTTAAAGCAGATAGAACGCTCGACGGTTACCAGAAAAAGAAATATGTTTGCAAGCTACTTTTCATTTTCCTGCTTGGCCACGATATTGACTTTGGGCACATGGAGGCTGTTAATCTATTGTCGTCTAATAAGTATTCAGAAAAGCAGATCGTGAGTATATCTATGTTCGATACTTCTCACATTGTAGATTAATATTCAATTATTTAAAAAATACAAGCAACTATTTTTCTTCCTTAGGGTTACCTTTTCATATCGGTCTTAGTAAATACAAATAGCGATCTCATTAAGCTGATAATTCAGAGTATAAAGAATGATCTTGCGTCGCGTAATCCCATTCATGTGAATCTTGCTTTACAATGCATCGCCAATATTGGTAGCAAAGAAATGGCCGAAGCTTTTGGCAATGAGATACCAAAGCTACTCGTTTCAGGGTAAGTCCTTGTCATTAACATCGTAATATATACTTGATTACCATACAATGTACATTAATTCATTTTCTTTCAACTATTTTAAATGATATGTACAAAAATAAACTTTGTTCGACTTATGTACAAACTACTTATTCCGAAAAGTAGCCGCAGAGATAATAATGCAACTTTACTATAATCCAGAGACACTATGGACGTAGTAAAGCAAAGCGCGGCACTGTGCTTGTTACGACTACTACGTACCGCACCCGACGTTGTCCCTGGCGGAGAATGGACATCGCGTATAGTTCATCTTCTAAACGATCAGCATCTCGGCGTTGTAACTGCGGCCGCATCCTTAATAGATGCCCTCGTAAAGAGAAATCCGGATGAATATAAAGGATGCGTCAGCCTCGCAGTTTCCAGATTAAGCAGGGTATAACACGATCTCTTACTTCGACCCAGCAAGGGAAGAATTTTTTCACGTATATTCTGCTTTCGTTAGATCGTCACATCGAGCTACACAGATCTACAGGATTACACGTATTATTTCGTGCCAGCACCATGGCTTTCCGTTAAGTTGCTGAGATTATTGCAGAATTACACCCCACCCGGTAAATATATTTTTTGGCGATAAAAGGAAAATCTTGCTTGTCCATTGTCATTAAAAGAAATGTAATTAACGATATGATTCCAACAGCCGAAGATCCAGGCGTGAGGGGCAGATTGAACGAGTGTCTGGAAACGATATTGAACAAAGCTCAAGAACCACTCAAGTCAAAGAAGGTCCAGCATTCCAATGCAAAGAATGCCGTGCTCTTCGAAGCCATTAGTTTAATTATCCACAACGACAGCGAACTGCCTCTATCGGTTCGAGCATGTAATCAGCTCGGTCAGTTTTTGTCGAATCGTGAGACGAATCTCCGTTACCTTGCCCTCGAATCGATGTGTCATTTAGCGACTTCGGAGCTTTCGCACGAGGCAGTGAAAAAGCATCAAGAAGTCGTAATACTGTCGATGAAAATGGAAAAAGACGTTTCCGTTAGGCAACAGGCTGTTGATCTTTTATACGCCATGTGCGATAAAAGTAACGCGGAAGAAATAGTGCAAGAAATGCTAAACTACCTCGAAACCGCTGATTATTCCATCAGAGAGGAAATGGTACTCAAAGTCGCGATTCTAGCCGAAAAATACGCTACCGATTATACTTGGTACGTTGACGTAATCCTGAATCTTATCAGGATAGCCGGTGACTACGTTTCGGAAGAAGTCTGGTATAGAGTTATTCAGATCGTGATAAATCGAGACGATGTACAGGGCTATGCGGCTAAAACGGTTTTCGAGGTAAATTCCGCGATACCAATCGTTTAATTATGTTAGGTTGAAATTCTAAGGCAAAGTTTTTCAACTGTTAAACTTATTGCCCTTAGCGAGAGACTGTAGTTTGACTTTTATGCCGGAAATATCTTATCTCGTCTTCTAGGCCTTACAAGCACCAGCCTGCCATGAAAACATGGTCAAAGTTGGTGGTTACATACTTGGGGAATTTGGAAATCTCATTGCTGGCGATCAGCGCTCGTCCCCAGCCGTACAGTTTCAATTATTACATTCCAAAGTAAGTTTTTATCCAATCTTCCCCTCACCATTAATTTATTTCTCCTTTTAATATAATGGTACGTTCTACATTCAATTTCAGTATCATTTGTGTTCTCCGATGACTCGAGCATTGCTGCTCTCGACGTATATTAAATTTGTTAATCTGTTTCCCGAAATGATAAATCAAATTCAAGATGTGTTCAGGCAACACAGCAATTTACGTAGCGCGGATGCCGAGTTGCAGCAGAGAGCTTCGGAGTATCTGCAGTTGAGCATCATTGCATCTAGCGACGTTTTAGTAAGTATTAACGCTTCCTTGGAAACATTTAACGTGATGGAGTTGAAATTTTAAAAATTATATTTCCCACTTGCATAGCGGCCCATTGCAGTTTTTAAAAGAATAATATACAAATATTCAATTTCATGATAACAGTAACCATTCGTTCAATTCATGAAATAATCCTTCATAAAAAAGAACAAAGCGAAAATTCAAATTTTTTTCATTTTTCAGGCTACAGTTTTGGAGGAGATGCCAGCATTCCCAGAACGAGAATCCTCCATTCTCGCGGTCCTGAAGAAGAAGAAACCGGGTCGCGTGCCGGAAAATGAAATCAGGGAGAGCAAAAGCCCGGCTCCAAACGCGAATCATCACGCTGAGGCTCCTGCCAGCACGACAGGAACTGTCAATAATACTTCCGCAGATTTACTCAGTCTCTCTACTCCGCCGTCTTCTCAGCCAACTAGCAATACAGGCGTCCTCCTCGATGTCCTAGGAGATATTTATAATATGCCAAATAAAGTCGGTGCTACAAACGGTGCCCAGAATACCTATAATCCGAAGAAGTATGTTCAATTGTACTTTCGAGGCTTCGTATTTCTTTATTAACAGATTCCTCATCGATCGAATTTGTATGGGAAATTTGCGAGTACATCGATTTTGAAGAAGTTGCGAGGTTGCAGAGTGATCCAAGAATGCGTCTTGCAAAGTGTAGAACTCATCATCGGATTAGAAATGACGGCTTCTCTTTTCCGTACGGGTTTCGCAAATTGTACAAATGGAAATGAGTGGTATTAGATATTAGAAAATTCATTTCCTCTCGTGACCATTATCTGTTCCCTTTTTAAGATTGCGTCTGGTGACTTTTGTACTTCTGATAGATCTAAAGATCTTGCTTTTCACGTCAAATCACTAAACAATCCTACAAAGCTTTCGTCAAAATCGATTTTCTCGTAAGAATATTCGTAAGAATTCCCTGCGAATCTTCGAAACTTCGCGCTGCGCCGAATTACAAATTTCTTTGTACATTTCAGATTCGTCTGTAAGAATAACGGCGTGCTGTTTGAAAATGATCTGATCCAGATAGGAGTAAAGTCCGAATTTCGACAAAATCTCGGACGTGTTGGTCTCTTTTACGGAAACAAGACGCAATATGCGCTTCACAGTTTTCAACCGCAGCTCTCTTGGTCGGAGGAGCAACAAGCGAAATTGGCGGTACAAGTAAAACCAGTCGATCCAGTGCTCGAAGCTGGTGCTCAGATCCAACAAATGATTAATGCCGAATGCATCGACGATTACAGCGGTATGTCACAACAACTTATGTAACAAAGTACAAGGCAAAGATGCACGAGCTTCTTCGAATTACATAGTGCGCGCAGAAGAGAAAGGATTATTATGCGTGCATCGTATGAACGGTGTTATTCTTCATTTTCCAGATACACCGAGCATGATCATCTCCTTTATTTACAATAATGTGCCACAGAAAATTACGATGAAGTTACCATTAACTATTAATAAGTTCTTCGAGCCCACGGAAATGAACGGGGAATCCTTCTTTGCACGATGGAAGAACCTCGGAGGGTATGTCGCGCGACATTGATATGAAGTTATAGTTGAAAATTCGAATTTTCTTTCTTTTTATCTAGTTCTTAACTAGTTAAATGTTAAATAGAGACACAATAATATAGAGCTAATTTGACACTGGAAGCTATTGCGATTCTTCAGAAACGCAGAACTCAATATTTGATGTTGCCGTTTGAGATAATTTAAAGGCTTCGTTAACGTATTACGAGTTAGTTTCAAAATACGCGGTACATTTCTTCAGCGTGATAATTTTTGTTAACAGGGCAAATCAGCAACGCTCGCAAAAGATCTTTAAGGCTCAACAGCCGATGGACTTGACGCAAGTCCGCACGAAATTGCAAGGATTCGGAATGCAGCTGCTCGATGGCATCGATCCGAATCCCGATAATTTTGTTTGTGCAGGTATAGTGCACATGAGGGCGCAACAAGTAGGATGTTTATTACGTCTTGAACCTAATAAACAAGCACAGGTAATTATCTATTTCTAAAAGTCAATTGTTCAACGAAACCAAAATATGGAACTTAAGTTAGAAATTTCCTTTCCACATAGTGTTAACATTAGTTACTATACATATGATACCAAGATAAATTGCTATATTCACAATTCAGAAATTGACGTCTCCACAGATCAAAATAAGTTGTTGTACGTATCGTGTCGAAGCAAGTAACAGTCTCAATTAACATTAACGTAAGAAGTCGGGCGGGTACTCGATCGTCTCGGGTAGCCGGACTGCTTCGGGTCAAGACGGCAGACGTTTGACTCGAATCCGATATATCGAGTACCCGCACATCCCTAATTACTAATTACTTTACATGGCAGGTCCGTACCACCGATGATTCCTAATCTGTAACGTCCGACTTTTCGGGAATGAATAGTTTCTTGTTTCACAAAATTTCAAACAGACCGACCGACGGATGTGCCAGATTTTCTTATCATCTTCCGCGCTATTGATATTTCCCGTTATAGCGAGACAACGCATCACCATCGACATCAGAACCATGAATGATCGACAACTTATTTTACAGATGTTCCGATTAACGGTACGCTCGAGTAAGGAATCAATGTCCGTAGAGATCTGTGACCTGCTGGTGGACCAATTTTAAACGGCCTAGCAGGCGTAATCTATAAATCCTAAGACACATAAACACGCCGTGAGAAGACATATCGTGATCATAATAAGACCATGTCGTCTCTCGTCGTTTAAGAAGAATACTGCTGATTATTTGTTAAGAGAGATATATTCGTTGTACCGAAAAAGCTTACATCGATGAGGCGCACGGTCACGGCGGCCGTGCGCCTCGTGTAAAACGAAGCTTCGTTGCCGCGTACAATGCTACAAAGAATGGACAAAATCTCAAGATCAAGATCGCGATTATGTACGAGAAAAAGAGCAAACGATAGAAAAACAAACAAACAAAACCGACACACAGTCAGAAAACACACCCTCTCACACACGTACACGTAACACGTACACTCTGATTATGCTGGGCGGTATCTAAGTCCACTCGATCGAAGGTAATACGCATAGAATCTTTTATTTTAATTTAAATATGTGTCTTTAGTCGGAATTATTGTTCGTAACTTATCTAAACGATGTATAGATGTGTCATTGGCCACGAGTATACCTCGAGAAATGTGACGGGCACGAGCGAACCTCGATGCGCGATGATAACGTATAGTATACATTTTTTTACGAAAGACTTTATATCGTTATCTTTCTTCGTGTTTATGGAATTACGTGGCATTGAGCGGCTTCCTTTCACTATTCGTTCGTCGGGCCGTACGTTCGTAAAGGACTTCTATGGCTGATACGCACTGTTCGAAACGATTAGGGAGACTATTGTTTTCGTTCCGTTCCGCGAAACGGAGGGGAAAAAACGAATCAACGCGATTTAAATATCGATTAACTCTTGCAAAATTTTCCAAAGTAAACGTCTTCTATAGAGCGACGCTTAATTCGCAAAATATATCGACGGAGAGTACAACATATTATATCATTATACAACTATCCAGAATTACTTGACGAATCAACTGATATCAAGATAAAAGAGCATGGAACATTTGGCATGCGTTATTTCGACTTCCACTTGGCACTCGAACGATTGAAAACAGAATATACGATAGATATAGAAATGAAAGTGCTAGACAAATTGACGTAATAATTATTTTTGGTGAGTTACGTCAGCATTGTTTTAGCACGTCGGATACCTGATATATTTTGTCCGACTTATCGTTTGTCATAGCATAAATGTAGTTATTAATGCGAACATTGCATTGTGCACCGGTTTGCTGATGTTGCTTTTAATATTAAATTATGTTGCTATACATATAGCACTTGAAACGCTATATGTTTAACGATTTGCACTGTTTTCTAAAAACATTCTCTAATCGTTAATCCATTGAGCGAAACAGGAAAAATTTAATCGTACTACCTTGCTGCAGAATTGAAGTATAAAAGTTAATTCCTGAATTACTTTCCGTGTTTCAGGAATGTATGGAATTTAATCGACAAAGATTTATTCTAGATCGAAGAAATTTTCAAAAAACTACTTGCAGAAATTTAAAGAATCATGATTTCCGATTCGTCTCGAACAGTGCAACGATCGTAATCTCCCGATGTTCGTGGTACGCTTTCATCTATACCTCTCAGCCGTCTTTTACGTCGTACGATTCGAAGATTCTTCATTTCTCTCTTAATTCGTCCGATTTTCACTTCTGAGATTAATGCGCGAGCGAGAGAGTAGATTTGGGCACGATGACAGTAGCTGTATGATATTAGTCGTTTATCGTAGATAATCCTTCCTTGTATTTAACGGGGCTCAAAAAGTTTTTTCTCCTTGTAATTAGTAGGTTCGATACGATCGCTCCCGTCCCGATCCTCATTCCGCTTATCGTCGCTCCCTGGATCAATTTCTTTTTTTCTTTGCCTCCGACGTTGATGTCGACGATAATCCATGGCTGGTTCTACTTCGATTCGCGGGAACAAAATTAAGAGGAGCGAGTGTTGAACGAGAGGTCGAAAGAAAAGGAAAAAAAAAAAGAACGGAGGAAACGAAGTCGAACAAAAAGTCGCATTGTCGCTTCGCAAACGGGAAATATATTGGCCACGTTACGAGGAAAATGATCACGTTTGCGAAGGGACACGGTGAAAATAATAAGTTCTAGAGAAAGAACATTTTTCTAATTATCTCTAACGAGTCTTGCGTGTGAGATGTATATTTCAGTAGTATATCTTGTACAAAGTGATATTCACGAATGCGTTGAAGATTATTAAGTTTCATGGTAAGCCGAGAAAAGAAAAAAAAAAACGGATAATACCAGAGCAGCTCTTTAACGGATGTTTTTTCAAACGATGAAATACGTTACTCTATACGCAACACCGCCAAGTAGCGGTGGCTTACGATACAAACGTCTCTGTTGTATTACGGAAATTTGTAAAGCTCTACTCAATTGTATATAAGAAATCCATTTAATTAATTAAACGCGCCGTTTTAAGGTGAAACAAAAATGAAAAAAATAACGTTACAGAATAGACCAAGGAGACGCCGCGATGGTAGACGCGTAACATGCAGGCACACACGACTCGATGTCGCTTATCTCTTCTTCTTTCCTATCGACTTGTTCATTTGTGTTTCTTTGTCGATGCGAACTCGAGATGTATATTTTTTTCTACGTATGTTCGTCTAGCATAAATATTATCTTCGTTACCCTTTAAACCTCGATCCTCTCTTCTGTAGTACGTTTTTATTTCTTGTATACGGTAGATTCTCGTGTAACGTGTACCGCGTTATTGAGATTCGCACTGAAGGAAATTAGTACGGGAATAGTTCTCGTAACATTTTGGGGCCGATCGAATATTTTAGTATCCATGCAAAATTTTGCACACGCTTAAGAGGGATACTCCGTTAAACGATTTTTTAAACACTGAAATCGAAAATGTCTCTGCTATTGTTTTAACATGTTTAAAATTATTATTCCTATGTCGAATTTTATTTTCTGTTTTATCAAATGAAACAGTATTTTAAAAATAAATGTCATATATACGAAGCTAATTAAGAAAGCATATTATTGATGTAAAATCTTTTATTCCGCTGAAATTGAACAAAAAGTGTAACGACGAAGAGAACAATGTAATGCTCGGTTAAAGCAGATTTGATTCTTAAATCGGGCAATGGCTGCGTTGCATCGTTTGTCACATTGCACGAAAACTGAAGTCGTAATAGCTCTGCTAGGTTACACGATAGTCTACTGTACTTACGTTTCCATTCAGCATGAGAGAACTGAACAACCGACACAGTGGTTGCGTGCGTCTGTCTTACTCCTAGAATGCGAATTTATCATATATGCAGTATGATCCTGATTTACGCTACACATTTCTACTTTGTTACAGTTTTAGCGTGTGTATCGACAGGTGAGAAAATCATGATTCCTCGAATCGTTGCTTTTGCGATTGTACGATTAATTGATGTTTGGATGCGGTTTGTATGAAATATAGAAATATCGTTACGTTAGAGATATGATTGCAAACTGCTGGTGTATAGTTTTACCGAGTGCTATCAGTGAAGGTAGTCTCAAATTTGATGAAAGCGGTACAGCGGGGGAAACTGATCATTAATTTACACCCCAGGGACACACATATGCTATACACTCTGTGTCAGCATTGCGAATGTGTTTCTAATTTAATTGCAAATTGGAAAAACCGCGTCACTCGTGGTAGCTGAGAATGTCATATCTCGTTTCGCTAATTGTGTCCAAGGAAACTGAATACGACGTTCTTTCTCTTGAGAGATAAGATAAGGTTTTGCTAGCTCAAACTCTAACGTGGGGCGGAGATCATAAGTCGTCGACCATTTGAATTAACTGTTGGCTCAGTTACACGAATTTATTGTCGCTGACGGCGAATCAATCATGCCCGTGAGTTATGGCGCACACAGACAAGAAGAACCGTCGAAAGAGAAGAGGGCAAAGAGATACGGAGCAACTGAACGCCCTGACGTCGACACAGAGTAATAACTGTTAATGGGACAAATTTCAGAATTTACCTTTACATCATTAAATTTAAGAGAAAATAATATGTTTTAAGAAGAAAGTCGTTGCTTGAAAATGTATGCATAAAAGTTACAATTTCACGTATTCATTGCGGATGTGAAAACATTTCTCGCATACATTCGGATTGATGGGGCGGAGTAAACGACCCAGTTCCCTCGATGTCATGGTGTTCGATTTGTAGGGTCTTGACAACTTACGATCTCTGCATTATACGTGCACTGCACGAAGGAAGCGCAAGCATAGCAGGGGCCAAATGAAGAAAAAGTGAAAGAACGTCATCCGGTGATACCGTGACATTTAATTCTAGCCCTGTACCGCCTTCTGAATGCAATTTAAAAAGCATATTGAGGCAAAGATTGCCACTCTGGCCCAAGTGTAGGTTGCAACGTGAAGAAAATGATTTTCAAAAAATTATATAGAGAGTTAATATGGACACCATATCAGATATATCAGCGCTGAAGGTCCGCATCCATTTTGGATCTTCTACCATTCCAATTGCTGTAATCGTGTCACGCTTTTCTCGGTCCTCCGTGTATCGAAAACCAGGGAAATGTCTACAAATGAATATATATTTAAACCATCTAAAACTATCGCATCAAATTTCCGAATAACCAACAATGAAATGCAATTACGAAGAAACGGAGAATAAAAGTAGCTTTCCTGCGCTTACGCCCAATGCTGATATGCAATTCACGTATTACATAGCGTTCCGAAGTTCTCCCGATCGAGCTCTACCCAATTTATTCTAAATTTCAATGATGCATTTTTTGCTTGAAATTTTACTCTGCCACCTTGCAGCTGACACGAAAAAAAAGTTAATTCCCTGAATTCTGATGCGTCGATAATAAAAGAAGTCATCGGTAATACGATACAGTTCGTACGAGACACGCAGAGTCTGTTATTACTGCGCATGAATTATGCAAACTCTCAAAATTGCCCTATTGTTTATAAACTCGTTCGGCTCTACTTCGTATGGTGCTCCACGTCGCTGCAACGTATCCGGCATCTTATTGTATGTATCGTTCGTTCATCGTGATGAGGGTGATTTTGGGTGAGATGCAACACTGAGAGCATACAAAATACTATGCCAATTGGCGATGGGTCAAAAGAGTGCGTGGACTGTCCAATGTGTCGGGTACCCGACCGATCTGGTCGGGCTGGGAAAAGTTGGTCGGGTACCTGAAGCATCGGGCCTTCAGGTAACCCGACGGCTTCGGGTGAAAACGGCAGACGTCGGGTCGGCTGCTCAGTGAACACATCTTAACACTTTGCCAAGCGCTCATTTGTCAGTTTCTCGCATGTTATAAAAAGTCACGCATACGTGACGGCGGCCGATAACAGTTGAAGAAGAGATGTCACGCATACGTGGGAGCGGCCGGCAAAGTGTCAAATCGAATCACGGATATCGTGGACCGCGAAAGATAGACCGAGCCGGCCCGACGTCTGCCGTTATGAACCGAAGCGGCCGGGCTAAATACCCGAGTTGGTCGGGTACCCACCCGAGCCCGCCCGACTTCTTCCGGTCCGACCCGACCGGATTAGACAACTCGCACACTCCTAACACCCTTATTCCTGTCTTATCGGCCCTTGAAACTTAAACTCGGCGAATGGCAACCGAGAACTAAACTGTTAATTCGTAGTTAAGCACTTTATCGGCCAGTCAGGAATTAGAATCGAAAGTGCGCGAGAACGGAGGACATCTCTTACCCATTTGACGAATTAGAGCCAACCACTTATCAAGTGACTTCTTTCTAAGCGCGGTCTGTATCTGTCCCTTGGCATACGTTCTAAAATATGATTACACTCACTGTTTCGAGCGCATTGTATTGTATTCGCAATGACTCCTAGAACCATTTCGCGACCACCGTGAGCGTTACATCGGAGCAAAGAGTCAGGGCAGAAAGGGCTGGCAGAATTTAATTCTCCGATTCTCCGCCGTTGAATTGTCTCCTTCGTTTAACAATCAACGATTCCCTAGCTTCGTAGGATATTTCCGTTAAACTCGCCAAATCGTTGTCGTCCGCAAAGTTGTAGCCAATCGAACAAAAATTTTCGTTGCGACTGAAACCCTCGTCGAACGATCCCGCCTAGGGTTAATCCCGCCGATTAATTGATCTCAAAGGAAAGAAGAAGACTCGAGAATGAAAAGAAACGGTGCTGTCCGAGTATCTTTATTAAGAATCTCACGATTATACCGCAGAGAGAGATTAATTAGCCGGCTATCCTTGTTGTCCGTTTCGACGACGAATATAGAGATGCATATACCTCGACTACATATTACCTTCCGAGCGGAAGTAGGCACATTAAGAAGCTCGAATGAAACGCGTATCCTCAAGTGGCGCGATTAATCGCCAGTCATGGATTTGCGATGGAAGATCGGTGTGTCCGACTTGGCATTATACTCTGCGACAGCTAAAACGGGGCGTCACGATCTCTTCTATTTCCTTTAACAAAGCGTATGTGCATGCAAACTGTTCGTCGAGTACTAGGATACGAGAATCATGTTGTTCATGCGATTAGACCTACGTTCGAATCACGATTAACCCCTTGACATACAAATAAAATGGAATTTGACGCGTCCGAAAAATACTACTTAATTTGGCCCAACCGAATCAGTTACGTGCAAGCTTAGAAACAGAACATATTATTCTGAAATTTGCATTGCTATGTACCACGAATTGCTGCAAACAAGCAGATTGAATGGACAATAGTTATGGTACATTGTAAAATAATAAATTAGTATTTCTGTTGACGCTAAAGCAAAAAAATTGAATAACTTTCAAATATACTGGACGGCGTCCACCGGAGACAGTTCCTGACGTCTCGGAGACGTCGAAGTCTACAGAGGCACATGAAACGAATGACGTCTCCCATACGTCATTGTATGTTAAGGGATTATGTGAAGGGGTCCTGCGAAAGGAATGCAGGACAGTCGACCAGGATGGAGTCCAATTGAAAATTCTCTCGTTGGGAGTCCTACTTCGAAAGTAGTTGAACTTACGAAAGGCATCGTGGGTCCTCGATGACCCAAGGAGCCTCCCAAAAATGGGCATTCGAACGTGACCATTGCAGAAACGTTAACCGTTTGGCTACTATTGGCGTCCGCAATAACATGGAAGCATTTCTTTCTGGGGCTCCCTGTATACATGTTTGTGTGTGTGTGTACAAAAATAAGCAGATATATACATATACACGCATACATATAAATATTATATATATAAATAATATAAATATTTATATATATATATATATATAAATTTACGTAGCAATTCATATAAATATACGACTTATCGAAAAAGGCGGGTGCATCGTCACACGATTGTTAGATTATTATGTTGCGATGTCTTGATCGAATGGCGATCGTGACGTACTATAAAGTAAATCGCGTTTATTACAACGCCAAAGAGATTTATTCCACAAAACCCCTCGTGTCGTTTCCTCTCTCACCCTTATTTAACCACTCTCAATCGCTGGACGATCGTTTGAGCTTTTGACGATTGAAGTTAGGAAAATTGTCTGATACTTCGAACTTTTGTATATTTTTTTTTAAGTATTCCATGCAGAGCACGGGGATTGTTGCTCTCGATGATCGCTCGAGGCTGCCCTTCGCAGCTGGATACTCGGTTGTCATTTCAACATCAATGCCATCTTTTTACGGTAGAACGTTTGGCGTCCGTAGATTCGGAGAGATCGCTGTCGATGAAACATTTACGGCAAGCTTATCACTTTTAACTTATTAAGCCTTTTACTTGATTTTATTTTCTAACGATTCAACATCGACTTTCCAACTACATAATGATGTTGCAATATTACTTAAATATCTGTCCGTTCCAATATATAGCTATATCATTTAAAAAAATGAATAACCAATGATAGAAAATGTGAAATAAATCATTTAGCTCACTACAAAATTAAGAAAATAATTCGTACCGCAAAGGGTTAATCAGTTCCCACGGTAATTAATATATCGTTGTTTGTCATTGCGGTTTACTGTGCCAAGGACTAAGTGACGAGAATTTGTCATTTTCAAAGAGGTATCGGCATGGGGGAAGTATTTGTGGGTAGGATGTTAAAAAAAATACCGGTCAGTAAAGTGTTAACACTTTCGCTGCAGGCACATTTCTGGTATCACCTGCCGCAGCCGCCCTAACCGGACCGTCTGCAATGCTAGGACGTTGAATGCTGCCGGCTATCTCTGTCTGCGCCGCTCGACCATTTCCCTTTTTTTCTTTTTCTTCGCTACTTAATTACACGTTGCATATAGGAATCAATTTTTTTAATTTTGTATGAACGAGCATACCTAAAGTGACACGACATCTGAAAGATTTCATCGCGAGCAGCAAGATCTCTCCGATATTCGCTCTCGTCGCGTTGGCAAACCGTGCAACGATTCGAGTACCGTGCCAAAAAACTTCGCCGTGAATTTGAAAGTATTTGCAAAACAATATGGGGTCCACGCTATGTCAATCGAGGTACGATAGATGCTTGCAGGACTTGCAATTTACTTTTTACTCCCAATTGCAATATCATGTATCGAGTCCATGGTCATACAAATCTCTAAAACACGGAGAGAAAGGTTCTACAGTGGCACTTTGTCTCACTTTTATCATTTTATTGGCGAAGGCGCAATTGCGGCAGTAGAATTATTTCCATCGTAGAGAACCGTAGGAGCAACGTGTGTACAATAAAGTCATTTCGAGAGAGAGAGAAAGAGAGTCATCGAAAATTGAAAGTTTTATATATATATATATTATATATCCGCAAAGTTCCTTAGAAAAATAGTAAATTAATAGCTGATATATTTTAATTAGATTATACAATTAACGCAGTTGAGATCTTGTTTAACGGTAATTTCTTGTTTCGTGCGAGAATTTGCGATTATTTGAGAAACATTGAGGTATCGACGTCGTCTATTTATGCAAGAGCGTCACAAATGGATTCATGTACAGTGGCGGTCATACACTTACGGATGCCACTTAATTTAGAATTTCACATGCTGCATGCTTCGGAGCAAACAAGTTACACGAAAATTGATCTTATAGGTCGTTTGCTTGGCATTTGAATTAAAGTGCAGTGAAAGTAATTTGTCTTACCGCGAGCTATAATGCTCGAAAGATACTAAAATCCAACTGTCCTCAAGTACGTATCCGCGTAAAATAACTGATATTCCAAGAGATCTGTTTACATTTTGTTTCGTTCTTAAAACAATGGAAAGTTTCCTTCGCTGAAATATAGCAAAGGCACGATACTGTGTAAGAATATTATTATTTTTTTGCTAGAAGCTTCTCGAGAGAATTTTGAATGTTATGAATGTAAAACTTGAAATGTCCGTAAGTATATGAGCGCCACTGTATGCATCGGAGAAAAGGAGCATTTTGCTTTTAATGATACTCGAATATCCGGATATCCTAGTAAAAGGCATATTACGAATATCCAAATGTTTAAATAAATGGCAAAATTCGGATGCCAAATATCGGAAATGGAAGATCATGGAAGGACGACGGGTGAATACAGAAGTATAAAAGGAAGTGAACGTGTTAGTTGGTCCAAAAAAAATTAATGTAATGAAATTACACATTGATAAATTAGTAAAAACATTGTCAGACTTTACACAATTAACCAACGTTTTTTAATTGACAAATATGCTGATTTTGAATTTTCTCGAAACAACAGAAAATGGACTTGCACCACTTTCAAAATAAATGGTCCATGTATCGTAGCCTCGGTGATTTGAACCCTACAACGTTAAGGCGTAAAACTGTAACTTTAAAAAAAAATGGCTATATAAAAAAATGATAAACGGTGGGAGTTCGCTCCCGGGAAACGAATGAAACCAAAGATACTGAAATTTTCCCGAACGTCATATCCGAATTCTGTTGTTACACAAGGGGATGTTAATTCGTCGATTGTGTTGAGGATAGAAAAAATGAAATCAGAGGAAGGTAATTTCAATTGTATTTTATTGTAATCTTTAATAGACGTCCGCTTCTTCGACTGCGTCGGTATAGACTTAATTATAAAAATCGCGAATAAATAAGCGAATCAATAAATAGAACGTGTAGAAGATACAATGATACTTCGGCGAATTTACATTCGTATTTGAGAATCACGCAGATGAAAACGTGTTCATGTATTAAGTAATTGCGTATTGTTGCAAGAATTTCATTATTAAAGATATTAATCGAGTTTTCTGGTGTTGTCAATCATTTCCGTGCTTTCCGCTTTCATTCTTATGCACATTCCTTTTCGCTCGTTCGCAATTCTTTTACATCGAATTATCTATTATTTGACGAGCAATTATTTCAGTATATGCAGTATATTACTGCATTATAAATATCGCCAGAGGTGTTTTTACACTTAACGGGACGTTTGACCCCCATTTTTGTCTTCCAGCGGAGTTATATTGCTATAAAATAATTAACGTCTTCGAAAATGAACCAAAAGCGCAGTTGCCAGTTGCAGAACACGATATTTCAATGTTGGCGCCTGATATCGGCCATCGCGACGGATCGCAGAGTTCGCGCGGTATTTTTCGCCATGGAAATAGAATCCCAAATAACTTATTTCGAATAAACTGTTAAAAACATTGGTGAGAATTTGAAACCATCGAAATTTCCCGTTTTAGGGAGACGCGACGTTATTCTCAAGTATCAACGACTACCTACTTCGCTACAATTCTTACACATATTTACACGAGGTTACAGCGCATATATGTATGTACAGAGAACGCACACCTTTGCCGACGAATCTGCACACTTACGATGAAACGTACATATATTACGAAACGTAAGTAAAATGTATCATTGCTAACCAAAAATTGTAACGAATGTTCATTAATAAATCAATAAGTATGTAGTTTTGAATTACTCGGCTATATTCGAGCCATTTATTTTGAGAGTGGCGCAAGTCACTCTTCGGTACTAAAAAATCGTGATTTCTCGGAGCCTTGCGAAATTTGTACCAAACGAAACAAGTATCTTGAAATAAAAGATACAAACACTTAAACATCTCGTAATCGAGACAGTGACTTGCGCCACTTTCAAAACAAAAGACTCATTTGTCAAATGCAGCTTACGTTTCTTGGTATATGTGCATTTTTTGAGATTTTACATCTTTCATCGTAACGTACAGTCTCCTTCCATCGTGCTTCACGGCAAAAGGTTAATATGGGAGTCGCGTTTCCGGCGTGACTCCTTAAAAATCAACCGGATGCGCATGGACGCACTGATCGCACAGACGCGACTGCCCGGAGACGAGTCGAATGATCTTTGGATACGTATGAGGCTCGATTCACCCTAAAGGGCACTGACGACCTGGCTGTATGATAATATATACGTATATATATACTTCGGAGATAAGTCTAACAGCGGCAAGAGAAGTCTCTCGCTCGAACCTTCTCTCGCTTACAATTACTTTCGACCTGACTCGTTGACTTCCTTCGTCGCGCGGATCTACTTGAATGGCCGAATCAAGCCTGCATACCGTTTACATTTTTTCCGCAAGCCTTCCGTCTTACACCCTACCGCATGTGTCACGCACAGACGAGAAGTTCAGCGACACGTTGCAAGGGCAAATGAAGCCCAAGTTAATCGATTTGTTCCACATTCTCTCGCCTCTAACGCGCCTTTACCTCTCTTCTCGTCGAAACATTGGAACCGTAACAGGTGCGATCGTGTCGGCGAAGTCCCCTTCGAGATCGAAGTGGGCGTTCACTTCCCTCGTCGCGCGATCCTAGATCTAGAACTTGGTCTCGAGAGAGTGGGCTATCGGTCGCGAAGAGGGCGCGCATTCCTTCGTCTCGTCTCTGCCGTGCACTCAGCGTACAGGGTGTATCCAGTGAATTTCGTCACACTGAAAATTAATCAAACGGGATCCAGGAATCGCAATTTATTGCAGCTCTTGCAACTTCATCTTTTTGACACGGTACAATGGAAATTCAATTAACTCTTCAACTGTCACGAAGTCGAAGCGAGAGGCAATCGCCGAGAGCGATGGCACGAAACGATAATGAAAAAGACACCGGTGATCGTAAAGCCGCGGTGATAGTTTATGCGCCCTGTTCGAAACGTAGTTTCTCCGATTATATAATAGTTCGGCGGAGAAACAAATGTCAAGACGAATAAATTTTAATGGAGACGCTTACATCGGTCTTTTGCAGCTAGACGATTGACTCTCGAGAAAGAGGTTCCACTTTATGGCCGTTCGCCGCGATACAACGTGAATCTACCTTAAATATATTATAGCTACACGATAAGTACATACTTTCTACGTAGATCTATGTCGAGGATGCGCTCAAAAAGAGTCGATCGTTCCGGCCGAACGATCACCGAATCAGGTTCAGAAATTCCCAGTCACCGTGGTATTGTCCTCTCTCAAGGACAATGACGAACAATAATGCAATTGACTCTCCTTTTGTGCCCGTCTCGCCCTCCAGTTTCGCGGCAAAATATTTGCAAAGTGTCGTACGTTCGAGCTAACTCGGTACACAAACTGCGCAGGCGCGAAACTTAACGTTTTTCCGACCGATATTTTTTAAATATCCCATCCACTTCTGACCGGTCAGTTGGCCGCCAATATTTCCCTGTCATGATGACATCTATCGCTTGGATGTTAGTGTTTTTAAGTATTTAATACTTTACCGACCAGTATTTTTTGAACATCCTTCCCACTTCTGATCGATTACTTGGCCACAAATACTTCTCTGATACCGATGTCTGCTCCAAAATGACAAATTCTCGTCACTGAGTCCTTGGTACAGCAAACCGCAATGATAACAATTTACTAATTGCCATGTCAACAGACTAATTACTTAAAAGTCCGAAAGCGTTCGACCCGAAGAGCCTAATTAACCTGTCCACTGTAGACAAAAATTTCAATCACCTAGCAGCAATTCCACGCCATTTTTTATGAATACTAAAAATTCTTCGCTGTACTAATGTTTTATATATGCTAAAGGAAACAGTACACTTACTGTAAAAATTCTTGAATATTAATGTGTTGGAAACTTCCTAAAAGTATGTTCATTTGTTGTTTAGGTCACCGTACAGGTGTCAATGGATTGCAAAAGGTTAATAGGCTACCGGTCGGTAAGGTATCAATACTCAGTTCTTCGTTAATACCGAATGCTTTGTGCATTTTATGAAATACATAGCACAGAATAAAAAAAAAGGAATGTAAAGGAAAGGACAAGTATTACATTTCGTGATACTCGCGATGATCGTCAAAAACGGAAGTGCGTGTACGACATGTACAAGGCATTTTGACGTTTCGGTTTACCGTGTCCAACATAATATGAGACAATTTTCCAATTTTCCCTGCTACGAAAAGTTACGCGCAGCTTTCCCTTTTTGTAAGGGTGTAATGACACTTGGACACCTGGACGAATGGAGAGTACGACAAATATTTTGGACGCCACGGTGAAAGGAATTTCGGAAGCATCGTTATGAGATATGTACACATGAATCGCGTGTCTGTACAGAAAATGAACATTCTTTGCGTCGCAGGAGTACAAACGAAGGCTACGAGAGATGCGATACAGTCAATCTTCGATAAATGCAAGCCCGCTTCCGTCTAAATAAAGATAAAGGAGCAGTTAAAATTGAACAGTAGGCTGGTCCTTATTTTTCAACTTCCCATTTTTTCTGGTCTGACCCTTTTAAGTTATGACACGTGATAAAAAATTACATGTGCCAAATTTACACAAGATAAATTTGAGAGGGTAAGAAAAAACAATATTTAAATTATTGTACCCTTATAGTTAAGGACCACCGTATTGTACAGTCATCGATTAACGAGTAGCGACGCCAACCAAACAACTTTGTCCGTTAAGTGCAAAGAAAAGGACACGGGCGATTACGTCGATCTCGCGCACACCTTCGCGTAAGACGAAATTCTATACTTAACGTCTAATTGACTAGCAACAGAGGACCAAAGGATGAGGGCACTCTCCGTTTCTCCTCTCGGCGAACTTCCTTTTGTTCCGAAAGGAAAACAAAGGTGCTTCTAAAACTAACGAGCACCGGAATTGTTCGACGGTAGATAAAATAGTATCGTTTGAACGTTAAACGATACTCTTTTTTCCTCTTTGAAGGTATTTTTCTCGGAATAAAGTCAAACTTGCAGCTGCTTCGGAATGTACTTTCTCCGTCTTCAGTTTTTAGTCTTTCTTCTCTTCGTTTCTCAGAGAGAGAAACAATTATCTCGAGGAGCACTTTCGCTTCCTTCAAATCCGACATTGTCGACAAGAAATCTTCCAACATTTTCCTCATTCCTGATCTATACCAAAATTGTTTCAAAGGATCCAACGACAATTCTCGCACTTTCGTCTCTTATCGACAATATCTTCGGCTCGATCGAACTTCTCGCCATTTTCCGTCGTTCGGCTTCCCAACGAAAATCTCGAACGTCAATTAATCCGGGAGCAATGTCGGATCATCGAACAACCATAAACCAAGCCACGTTTTCTCTCCCTTTTTTTCAAATTCCAAAGCTTCAAAGAGGGAGCTTCTCGGCTCACCGTTTGAGCGGAAGAGAGGTGTTCGACAGAATTTGGTTATTATTTGGTAGTTCGAAAATTACTCCAAAGAATTCGCCTCGCCCACGCCAGATGCTGCTTCCGCGTCTCTCTCGAGGACTTCCTCTCCGTCGCTGAGCATCTCCTGCCCGTTCGGATCGTTCACCAGGGCGCTCTCTTCGCCAGTGTTCACTGCGTCCTCCGGCGCGAGGAAAACGTTCTCGCGTCCTTTGCATTTCCTGCGATAGTCGGGATTGTCGGGGGCAGCTCGATGGCAGGAATCGCAAACCGTGTCGGTTTTCGAGGTGCACGGATGCGCCTCGTACAATCCGGGTCCGCATCTCGAGCAGATCCAGCACGACTGGGTGCTGTGGTGGGGACTGTACGTTCCTGGAGAACACTTTCCGCACTCGGTGTCACGACCACGAACGCAGCGTTTCACAACGCCCCAGCCTGGACCGCATCTGCTACAGTGAGAGCCGCCTTTGTGGTGCCTGATGTGCGGCCTACCTTCGGTCACCTGGAATGAGACAGATGCTCTTGGTTAGCAGGGCTTTTACATTTATCTTTTCGTTGTTTTTTCGTGATTTTCGACTTTACTTCTTGCGCTAAGTTTGATCGGGAGGTACAATTTGAGACATACCATGAAGGGTGGAATCTTGGACACGTTAACCCTAGATCACTAACTTTATTTTTCGCCGGTTAACACTAACCTTCGTCTCTTCAACTACGGTGTTTACAAAAGGGGTTAAACGGTATTATTTAAATAAAATTTAAACATGTTTTTTTCTGTCATTAAAGATAGGTATTTATTTATTACGATAACGTTAACTAGTATGGCGTATTTATTAAATCCGTGTCGTCGAATCGACGAAGGTTAGTGATCTAGGGTTAAAGGATGAATTAATTTTTATATCCGACCTCGTAATTATTTCGACTTGAATTTCGGACAACAAGCATCGATACATCCTACTTGTAATATCGTATTTTGACCTGAATTTCTACGGTCGCACAGTGTGGAATTTGGGCAACCCCAGAAATTGTTCAAATTCGTTAAATGCAATCAGTCCCGAATTTCTTGCTTTTAAAATGTCTCGTTGTGACATATTTCGTCGAACATTAATTCAAAGTTTTCCTTAAATCGTTGCGGGAAGAATCCTAGATGCTCAGAGTTTCGAGGTTAATAATTTACTACGAAATTCCCGCGACTGCGTTCCCACGATGAATATTCCAACGAATCAAAGTCTCGGGCTTTTGTCTCAAATTCGCCGTGTACTTTTGAACATCGAGGGAACAGGTGCCCGAGAATAGAGCCACCTGACTGCGGGAACACCTTGCACCACCCTGCCATCGTCCTGCCATCGGTGCTGCTTCGAGCAACGATCGAGAGATACGGCTTTAATGCATTATGTCGATGTAAAATTATACGTTTCATTTCGGTGAACGAAGCAAATATTTCTTGCCTCTTTGACCTCGATGTTGGACAATTTTCGGCTATTATCGGAACAATTGGAAAAACAATGACCCGTCAAATGTGTTTCACATTTTTGCAAACACATTTTTTGCAAACTTTCCTTTAAGAAAAGACAAAGAGATACAAGAGAAACCATTTCATTTTTTCTTACGTCTCTTAGAATTTTTCAACGTATACGATTTGGGTTAGGCTTCGTGTAGAGTAATTGATCGGAGAGATCGCGAAGTTAGCCTCGTTTGGCGCGCAGTCTCGATACGTATCGGTAAAACAGTTCTCACCTTGGCAGCGTCGTGAAACAGTGGCAAAGAGAAAAAACGGATTAATTGAAGGAGGAAGGAGACGAAACGAAGATCAAAACGATATATCTAGTTTCGGTTCAGCCGGCCGCAGCTGCTCGTTGGCGCGTGCCGACAGTCACCAAACGTCACACAGCTGGATCGTTGCACCGGGCCTTCGCGCGACCGACCAACCTCATTTGCTGTTTTGCCCTTCATGGGGATAAATACTGTCGTTTCGTATACTTCGAAAAATTTCATCAAAATCCGCCATATAATTACACTTTTCGGTATGATTTTCTGCGAAAGTGTCGAGACGTTTGCGCGGCACAATATCTTTGAAGCAACTTAAAAAATATGGATAGAGGCTTGTGCTCTTCGAGGTTCATCGTTGAAAAGTTCCGAGGCTTTTGACGCGGTGAATGCCACAAGGGTCATCCGTGACCAGCGCTGTTAAATTCAATGACAATTGTTGCAACTTTTAAATTGCCATATTCAAGAATTTCCTGTTGCATTTACTACTTAAATATAGCAAAATGCCGGGAGTGTTAGCGTTGATACAATTAATACGATTTACAGGTTCCATCTTGATATAGCACTTTGTCAATCGTAAATTCAGGTCTGCGCAAAGTTTTCAAATTGCCCGGATATCGTTCAACGACAAATCTATCCTTATCGGGTGTCAATCCAGAAAGATCTCGAGCCACATTCCGTCCACGTTGATTCTCGCAGTACCGCTGTAACTGAAAATGAAAGTGACACCCTGAAGCGTGAGAGCAGTAAGCCCTGCTTGTGCTTCGTAATTTTCTCATAGCATTGTTCTTCCGATTCGAAAGATTCAGAAGTGATAATTGCGGCAAAGCGAATTTGCGCGGGCTGCGAGCAAAATGCTACGAGACACGGGGAGTGTTCGAGCGAGAAAAATGAAAGATGACTGGCACAGATATCGTCGATAAATATTGATCGCAAAAGCCTGTTCAAAGATGCATCGCGTATACCAAAGACGATGAGCGTCACCTTATTATCGGGTTGGTAACACGATCCATGATCCTCACGTAAGGATGCACGCCCTGTCAATTTGCGGGTGAAACGAACCTGGCAAGAGAGGGTTAAAAATAACGACCCTTGCGAGAGGATGAACTATCGAGCCGGCTGACGGTCGTGCGTGAGACATATGCTATACTTTAATAAAGAAACTAAAGATCGGATCGGGAGTCAGTTGGCAGCGTGGAGGGACGTTCTTGGTTGGTCGGAGATTCTTTTCTTCTTTTTTCTTCGACATCGAACACTCGATGCATCGATGCACGTAATTGCGACGGGGAATTGAGAACATTTGTACGGGTTGTCGTCGGCCTGTTTTTTCTGCGACAAGTGGGCCACTTGCCGGAGGGAAATTTTATTTTTGCACAAAGAGGAGTGCCGCGGTGCAGAATTTTTGCGGTTCCAAGGTGGCCAAGGCGGCCATATTTTGTCAACCGTAAGTGACATCTATCGCTTGGAAGTTAATGTTTTTAACACGTTGAACGACACTGGCATCACGCTAGTTTCGTCATATCTGCTGAAGTGAAAATTTTTCTATTATAATCACATCTTTATAAAGCAGAAACTTTAAAGACACTGGTAGATAGATATTCGGCAAACCTTTATCTTTTTAACACCAATATTTTATTATTCACTATGGTAGAAAATTTATAAATAGTGCAATTTCAAAGGTACATGAAATTTCATTGAATTCAATAGCGCCAGCCACCGGTGACCCCCACGGCAGTCAACGTGTGAAGTACTTAACACTTAACCGACCGATATCTTCTTAGCATCCCCCCCACTTCTGACCGATTACTTGGCCGCAGATACGTCTATGATACCGATATTAGTTCCAAAATGACAAATTCTCGTCACTGAGTCCTTGGCACAGGAAATCGCAACGATAAAAAACGATTTATTGATTGCCGTAGCAACCGTCTAATAAGTTAAGAGTCCAAAAGTAAAAAACGATTTATTGATTGCCGTAGCAACCGTCTAATAAGTTAAGAGTCCAAAAGCTTTTTGCCCGAAAAGCCTATTGATAGGCTACCGAAAGTTTAAAAAAATATGTTTCTAAGGCAAGCTCCGATATAAAAAACGAAAATATCTCGCAGGGGGAGCAAGTAACACGATACTCGTCCACAAAGAGAAACCGATCTTTTCCTCGAGGCCGCGATAGGTACCGTGGCAAGGGTATAGCCTCACGATCCTGCAAACGATCTATCGGTCGTCATTGTTCTTTCACCTGGTTCAAGGATCGACCGTTAGACTCGTTAGTGACATCCTTGCAGGAAAAATAAGCTCAAGTGCTCCAAAATCGCCGGTTTTTGCCGTTTCCACGTGTACCTGTCCTAGCCTAGATCGTTCTACGCCCACTAAAAACTTGAAATTTCAGGTCTTCATGAAGCTTCGAGCCAAAAAGGTAAAAAGCAACGTCCGATGTTTCACTGGGGTAGTGACGCTTGAAAAGAGCTCTGGCAAATTTCAAATCATTTTCCTGCGGCAAATATAGACACACGGGAAAGGTAAAGCGTGAATTATGCGGCGTGAAACGCGAAGCCAGCAAATCCGTGGAATTTACGACCTGCTCGTAAACGACCAGCTCGAGTGACCGGACTGCAAAGTGCACCGAAGAAAAAAAAACGCATTAGCGAAGAATGTCTCGTTCGTTGCCGATGTAATGTATCGTCCACCCATCTATTACCAGTATATGAGATAACTCATCATCATCCTTACTGATCTCTGAATCCCCGTTCCGAGTCCAAAAATTCTTACTTTCCAACGTTGACCTTTCAACACCCAAACGCTGCCACGCTACTCCTACTCCTTTTCTGAAAGCCTTTAAAAACCATGAGCCCCATTCTGCGAAGGTTCTTTTTCGTCAAGTTCAGTTATTATTCATAAGTTTCAGTTCGGTCTCAGTTCATTTATATTAAGTTCGTAAGTCATTGTCAATTCTAATTAAAGATGTTACCAATTCAATATTCACTTCAACGCCAAGTGCTCATTACTTTCTTATTCTTGCCATTATTCCATTAACATCTGTATCGCTGTTCGAAGAAGGCGACGTTTGAATATATCGCACTCTCAAAAGCAAAAAGTTCTCTTGTTCCGATGGATCCAGAAGAGCGTATAGTCTTAACCCTCTTAGAGCTGACCGAAACAAGTGGCTCGATTAATGACAAATGAAGTTGCGAATAAAAAGAATTGTCATTTGGCCATAGTTTCGTATAGAACACGTAACATGGAACATAAACTGTGTATTTACAATTATCTGTCATAAAATTACTGATATCGTCTTAGAAACTGAATAACAGCCCTTCGAACCTAGTGTTACCTATTGCCAACGACGATATACCGTCGTCCGCCACTAAAAGGGTTAATTCGCCACAACACTGAGGAGAAGATGGACATTTACGGGTTGTAAAGAAAACTCGTCGATATTAATTTGTCAACGTTACGAGGCAATATCTAGCGTATATCGCAGGAGGAGCAATTAACGTCTCAAAAGAGGAAAGTGGAACGGAGAGGCTATTGATAGGCATTGCCGTTCGATGTCAATAGGAAGCGATGAAAAGCGCAGGAAGAATTTAAAAGCAGAAAGATGATTTACAATCAGCCGCGGATACGTGGCGACAATGACGGAACTAACGGCGCTCACGGTGACGAGTATGAATAGGACTTCCGGCATGGGCGGACAAGCCGGAAGTAGTAATTGCGGTGGCTTTTGTGCTCTCCCTTTTGCAGACACGACGTCCCGCAGTCGCTCCGATAAATTCCGATCGAAAATCATTTCTCGACGATCCACGAGTTGCCCGGAGTTTTTGTTGGTTTTCGCGACACGATGCAGGAAAAAATCGCAATGGTCCCAAGTACCGCATCGATCGTCGAATAGTCTAAAGTTTAGATCGAAGAAATTAGGCGGAGGTTGCACTTGGTGCTACGAAATATCTATACAACGAGCTCGGATTTGCGACAAGCGGACCCAAAGTTAAAGTTCTCCTCGCCTCTGAGAAATTAGATGTTTTTCGCGCGCGATATGTGTATCGTAGCCTCGACGCGTGGAAGTCCACCTACAACGGTACAATTTCGGAGCTGAAATACAAAAGAATGACGATCGATGCTACAATTTTGAGGAGCACGTTCGTCTTCCTCGGCAGTTCGTCCTCCTACGACAAGAGGAGGAAAAACGTAATTGTACCCACAGAGCCAGCTATGACCCTCGTATGGCCCCGGATGTCTCGGTCCGGGTGCCTCGATCCAACGTTTCGCAACAGTCCCGCAGGTGTACCATCTGATTTCATCGCCCACAGAATTCAGCTTACAACGCAAAACTCGAAAAAATATCTCTCATCTTAGTGAAACTGTTTTTATCGATAGAGTTACCGGCATTAAACCTATTGTAGGATCTACATACATATTTATTTATTGCATACTTTCTTCTAAATCATTGTACGTATTAGACTGATGGTATCGTAGCCTAAACAACAAACTAAATGTATGAAAGTGACAATGAATAGCTATATTAAAGATATAGTAAAACTGAAAAAAATAACTCTCTCAATATTATACTTTCCACTGTCCTCAATTCTATCTGAGGCCCAACTCTGTCTACGGTTCAACTGACTCTCCTAAAAATTCCCGCTTGCATCCACCCTCGATACTCTTTCTCGCAGTATGCATTCTCTATTGCACGCACTCATTTTCTGCTTATCCCCGGACTAAACATTCATGCTAGCTCTGGCATTGGTCGCCTTCCAAATCACTTACCCTAAACATCCACTCTCGCTTATACAAAATCCATCCCCCCTCCCTAATTATAAATTATTTTCTAACACTACAAAATTCCCATACCACCCTATTATATCTAAATATATGAAATGAGTATACATTGGAAGAAGAGAAATGAAGAGATAGGAGAGAAAGTCAATTCGATGATTTATATTTTACAAGATAGGAGTGGAATATCTACCGATATTCGGTGTAGTATCCGATATTCGATATACCGTATAGTTTCACTGTGGATTTAGAAGATTGTTGCAAAAAAATTAAAAACCAGAAATTTTAATTGGCTTCCAAAATGAAAAAAGATCAAATGCAATCGTCATTAAATGCAGGACAATGAGCACTATCAATTTCCTAGGTGAACGAAAACGGTTCCACGCAACACCTGCCACCATGGACAGAAGATAATTCGAATCTGCATTCCACCATTTCCATATTCAATGGCGGCCTACAGCCGCCGTGAAATTATGGGCGAATTCGACGCTTAACGGAAAACAGTGCGCGTTTAGTCGTCGCAACCAGGCGCATTTGCGCAACGTTCCATGCATCGGTGGGTGCGCCATTCAATTTGAGCGCAACAGTCGACGAAACTTCGCGTCTCGTCGCAAACAAATAAAGAAGTACCATTTCCGTTATCGTGGCATCTTTCGAGAATGGAAAATTTCTGGTGAACAGTTTTTGCGAGTATAGGAAAAACGATCGGATTTAATCTCAAATATGCCTGACAAATCGATACTAATTGCTCCTCTTCTCTCCTTTGACTTACAACGGAAGACGCGACGCATTCACTTCTCTCTTTCGCAAGATAATCCAAGGAATTCTACCCGACCGCCCATAATTGTATATTTCGCGCAACCAAATTCATTTACGAGCAGAGAGGAAACCTACAGAGCCGAAGTTGTCGAGTTTAACCTTTTTGCTGGGAACTCGGCCGCAGGCGGCCGGAAAACTCGCTTACAGCCTGCTGTTGGTGCCCAACTTTGGTCATACGACGTTATTAGCGCCCTTGGGCGTTCACCCAACGTACATACGTCGGCGTGACCTACGAAAACCCATCGGCAACCGTTCCTTCCCCTCCCGCGAACTTCGGCCAATTTAAAAATATAAGCCGAGGAGAGTCTGTTCTTCGGGGATTTCTGGGTCTCGATCGAGCGACACGGTGCGCCGCTGGAGGACGTTCGAGTATTCGGGGGCAGCGGACATCGCGAATTATCCCGAGAAAGATGCAACCGTGATCGAACGAATCGTTAACCTACTTCCATCGCGGCTCAAATTATATTACGCGACCCTTATCGTCGCAGCAACGATCCCCGTTACGAAATCGTATCGTTTAAGCTGACGCGATTGATCGGCTGTAATTGGTAACGTCATCCATGAATCCCTTTGACCCGAATACTTACAATTTCCTGTTAATTCCGCCAAGGTGCGACGTGGGGCAGAAATGTAACCGTTTTATTACCGTTAGACCAGGTACGCAAAGAAGTCACTGGATTTGAGGCAGGAAATAAGGGAGACTGTCCTCGAACCTCCTTATTCCCATCGGATCGGCCCTTGAAACTTGACCTCGGCGAATGACAACCGAAAAATAAACTATTATTTCGTCGTTAACACGTTAAGCATCACGCCCGTTCCTAAAGACTGATACTTCACTTTCCGTTTAGGCCCTTTATTAGAAAAGATATCTTCCTATTTATTTTAATATACTACATTAATTTTTGATAAGAAGTTCTATTTTCTACTTAAAACTACTAATTTTGGCTCGGTTAGGCGCAAGAACGTAGCTTAAGTAAAAAAATTAATTGTTCATTTTCATTGATCAGCATCAGCATAAACGAAAGTCAACGCCCGGTCCCTAGGGGCTTCGGCCAGTCGGCCAGTCAGTCATTTGAATCGAAAATACCTGAGGACTTATCAAAGAAACTAAACTACTTCTCAAGTGACTTCTTCCTAAATTCCCAGCTTAGGTGGAATCTCGAAGCTACCTCGATCCGTTACCAGCATCTGTCTCCGCCAGGAAATTTTTCTGAGATACAACACGGAAGGTGGGGTTGCTCATATTGACAATGAGAATAAAAGTCGACAAACCGATCGCACGACACCAAAGTTCTATCCGCTCGCCACTCGGATGCACCCTGTTGCATTTGCGCAACGACGCGTGGAGCGACGCAGGCTAATAGGGTCGCATGTTTGCGCACGTGTTCAGAACGGACAGGATACGCGGATAGAATGCGGTGAAAGAGGGAGCAGGCCGCGCTCGCGTCACGCGAGACTGAATTTTCCCCTTTGACTTTTGGCTCCTGCAGGGACCGAGGATCGTCCGCCAGCACCGTTTTCAGGAGGAAGAGAACCGCCCGCCTCGAGGGTGAAGCGAATCGGTGCAGCTGCTTCGAGAGAACTCCGATAATTATCTTCCCTCTTGCCGCTACCCTACGGCGGTTCCTCTCGGTTCGCTTCGACCAGAGCCGCCTCGTTCCGCCCTCCTGCTTGCCTCCTGCATTTCTCTTCCGTTCCTCTTCCCTGTCCGACCCTGAGGCCCCGATTTTACGTGCCTCCTACGCAGCTGTTTCGAGAGGACGTCGGAGAACCAGAGGGCACCGCTGGCTCGACGGTATTCAGGGGAGAGGGCGGATTCAAAGATTCTAGAGAAGGAAATTCGCGATGTATGTATCTTCTTCAGCGGTCTTTTGTTGGCTAGCTCGTGGGAACGATAGGAGCGCAGGAATCGAAAGTGTACGGCAAGAATTTGGGAAGAAGTCACTTGATAAGTATACTTTGTAGCTTGCCCTGAGTCGCCCAACGGGCAAGAAACGTCCCTCGTTGTCCAGCACTTTTGATTCTAATGCGCGACTGGCAGAAAAAGCACTTAATGACGAAATTAGAGTTTAGATTTCGGTTTTCATTCGCCGAGGACGGATATCAAGGGCCGAGATAATGAGAATAAGGCAGTGCGAGGACAGCCTTCCTTTACCTCGTAGCTCGTATTGAGTGATTTCTTAGTCTATCCGGGTTATAGCTGCGGGGACGATGCAGCGAGACTTCAAATTGAGCTCTCGAGGATTTGTCTCGATCGAGAGGGTGACGCCCAGGGCAGGACGAGAGGCTTGGAAGGAAAGTTGTTTTCCGCCATATCCGGTAGACTCGCGTGCAGCGGAAGTTTGGGTTACGCTTTTATTAAATTCCTAGGACGGAACGGGTGCCACGTGGCAAGATAAGCAAGTGTCTAGCTAATCAAATTTAAATAAACCAATTTTTACTTGATCCGCTAATCTACTTTTACATTTGTTTAAATTAACCCCTTGTCGTACAATAACAAGTGGCACTCGTGATGCAACAATTTGGATAGGACATTTTTAAGTTTTGTAAAATCTATTAAGTTGGAAATATCAGCGAATCGATATATGATAGGTTATTTCCATAATATTAATATTACGTTAAAATGTACAATATATGAAGAATCACTGATCACTTTTTATTTCACTACATTAATTCTGTATTGTTACGGAGAGAAGCACGAAATAAATCGCACGGCAAGGGGTTAACCCGACAGCAATCGCCCGCCATTGATGGAGATCGCACCAGGACTGCACCAGGGATCTCAAATTCTCCTCAAATATGATATTTGTGCAGCAACCATGAATCGATCGTCGCCAAAATGGCAGACACGTTCAAACGATATCTCGCGTCCGATGATCAATTAATTCTATCGGAGGCAATGCATATATTAAATATTTCTCGACGCCTCTGGGAGCGAAGCTATTTCGGGCACGAATTGAAATAAAGTCCTCGCGGAAAGTTGCCATTCATTCGTCTTACAGTAAATTTACATAAATGGGAAGAAAACGAGCGCAACGGTCGAGAGGAAAAAGCCTGAAAGGCCGAACATTCGAGGCACGAATACGCCGTCGTATTTCCGCGGGGTCGTAAGGACAAAGATACTGAATAGGACGAACAACTCGCGTTTGTACAAACAATTTCTGAGGAGTCAAATTATAACGACACGAAAGAAAGGGGCTAAGAGCGGAACGCTCGGCAAAGCGGCTGAAAAGAAGCGGGACAGACCTCTAAGTTCTCGTTATTTCGAGAACGCGCCCTTCCTTCGCGTTGAGAATCGTTACTACGAAAGAAAAAAAAAGAGCTCGACGACCGCTCGGTAGGCAAGTAAGCTTCACGATACTTTAAAAAGGGGCTTTTGCAAATCATTCGACCGTAACGGGGCTCGTTAACGAGCCATCCGAAATTAATAAGTTACGGAAAACCTCGGGCCACCTGAGAAAATTCATGGAAAAAATGTAAGGAGGGAGAAGAGATCGTGAAACGTTCGTTTCGAATGAAAAAAACTCGGTAACTCCGCAATAACGAACGGAGACGGGATTGGGGCGTGAATAATGCGAGAACGATTCAAATTTTATACATTGTACAGTGGTGCATGCGCTCGAGATCTCCACGGGGACGATGAAAAAGTAATAGGCGCAATTGCAGGTAGAATCATTATCCAAAGAAACGTTTTTGAATTCCACGAGAGCACCCGATATCGCGAGGTTTGAGAAGGGCGAGGGAAAAGAGGAGCTGCCTAGGTGGATCACGCAATGGACGATTCTCGATCTGGGAGCTCATTATTGGACGCAGCTGCAATTATTCACCATTAATCTCGATTTCCGTTGCAATTTTGCTGCAAGCAGAGCGGTATCTTCTACCGGTGCGACAAAAAGTAACGTTGCGAAGGTGGGGTCAAGTGGAGCGGAAGATGCGGTGAAATCGAGGAAAGACGGTGAATAGAGAGGTCACTTGATAAGGTGTTTGCTCTGATTAGCCCATTTAGGATAAATCTGTATCATTCGGACGGCACACTCGTCATGAACTGTCCACCGATCGACAGGTCCAGGGTCATCGTCCTTTAAAACACTTGCAAATCTTATTCCCGGAAGCCTGTCGATAGTTTTACACATTCATGGCAAACAACTGATGCACTATTATATTATTATATAATACCACATTATACCACATATATTATTGCTTTGTTTCCTGTTAAGTTAAATAAATCTCCTTGACTTTGACTGCCCATTTCCTAAAATTTGGAGCGCAAAGGGTTAAATGCGGTACTCGAGTCCAGCTATATTTTTGTGCTCCGTTCGCGAACCATACGACAGTTAAACGACCCGTAGCTGGTCGATATGGAGATCCGAGGCTATCTTCCTTGGAGAATTTTACGAGCCGGAAACTGCGTAGGACGCGAGGCGTACAAAAAGGTCAGTTCTCCCAGGGAATATTGCCGGTGCTCTCGTTAGCGGTAATTGCATGTACAAAATCATTTCCACCCCAGACCCGAAACTGTTGACCTTTGCGCGTTAAAAGACCCCGAAGAATCGAGCTGTACCAGTTTCCTCGAGATGTTTCGGGCAATTGCGGGGAGGTTGAATCTAGAGGTACGAGAAAGCGATACAGAGAAGGGCAGAAGGCAGGAAAACGCGAAAGACAATGCCAAATGGAGAGACAACAGCGGCAAGGAGGGAAACGAAGAAAAAAAATAAGTTGAGAGGACGAAAGAGAAGTAGCAAACAACGAAGGTAGAAGTACACGGAGAAGGTGGCAGAAGCTCCTACCAAAATAGACGTCAAAGCGAAGCGAAAGCGGCACAGAGGAAAACGTGTGCCGTCGATTGCAAAAGACAAAAATTATTTCGACACTCGCAAATCAAAAAATAGAGAAATTTCAACCCTTGCGTTGCTTCCATCTTTATCCAAAGATTTCGGACCTACCTCCCAAAAATGTTTTTAAAAACTGAGCTACTTGACAGAATTGACGATTGCCTCCTTACGCGGACCTCTAGGCGAGGCTGAGGACAAATCTCCAAACGTCTCGAGGAGAGAAGAAGCAACGGTGCAATTGGCAGCACACGCGAGAGAAAGAGACAAGGCGAAGCGCGGGCGAGAGAGCCAATCGAGAGGAGAGGAGAGGGAGAGGCGGAAAGATCAACGCTGGTCGAAAGAGCGTAGAACGCAATCGCGAGGAGCCGTGGGAGCCAATGAAGCCGGCTCGTTAGAGCCGACTCGATTTCTCTCAGCGTGTCAGCGACTATTCTCTTCTGCGTTGCTGGCAACGGAGGGCGAAATATTGTCGTCGATCGTGAGTGGCCGCATGCGAGATCGAAATCGAGGCAACTCCGTCGGAGTGCAATCTCTATCGTGTCCATCGCCGAATGTCTCACGAATTGGTACTTTCACGAGCGGGAATTCTCCCCGACTCGCAACGTCCTTTCTCCGATTTCCGCAATTGGCTTAATTGGTGCGAGGAGGAGCGCTCTCTGCGTGCATCGTTTAAAGCAGATCGTGAGCAGAGTCGGGACCGTTAGACCGCTTCCAATGTCGCAACGTAACCTTTTCGCTGTCGAATACTCCCATCGATCGAACGACATCGACGTTCCTCGTCGACGGCGCAAAAGTACGATCGATAGGGGCGAAACGCCTCCTCGATCGGCGTCAATTGACTGCCATTGTTGCCAAAAGATGCATCGATTTCAGCGCTTCCTTCATCTCCCGCGAGGACTCGACGGTTTGAAACAATTTACAAAGTCAACGCTAACGTCGATACCATTTAACAGAAGCAAGAAGTCACTTGGGAAGTAGTTTGCTTCGATTCGCCCGATGGATAGAGATATCCCTCGTTCGGATGTCGTTTTCGATTTTAATACGTGACTCGCCCTGACTATATTGTCATGGGAACGACGAAAGAAATGTTTTCTTTTCGATTGTCATTCGTCCATATCAGGTTTTTAGGAGCAATATTTCGTGGACACTCTCCCCTTACCCCGTAACCGAACCAAGGGACTTCTTGTTTCTCCCGAACGTCAGATGCAAGCGGTTGCACGCATTTTGCAAGATCGACGGGAAAAGGGTGGGGAATTGCCTCGCTGGAAGTCGAAGGAGTTTTCGAAAGACCCCGCGAACCCATCGTTTCGATTACACAGATCCTTTCTACGAAGCGTTGCGAGGCACGGGGACGGTAGGGTCGGATTTCATTTCTTCGCTCAATGGGCTCCTTCGCGGCCGGACATTTAAATGAACGGCTCAAAATAGTTTAATAGGTTATGAAATTAAAAGGATTAGGCAACGATGCGGAATATCGCGAAATAAATATGTTGCAACTAACGAGCACCCGACGTTTCTCCGACGTGCCTCGTTACACTTTTCAGCCGCGTCGAATGCGTAGCGATTTTATTTTACGTCCAGTTTTCAAGTCAAGTTTTTACGCGCGAACGTACACAAGTGCACGCAACGCAGTCACGTGCAGCCTCTTTGAAGCGAATGCACGGAAATGTATATAAGTATATAGGTATACGTGGAAAGGTGTTAAGAGCTTGAAAGCGTGGCACAAAGACGCGCCTGTTTGCACCAGTTTGCGAATGTTTGCGCTGCACGCGAACAGACGCGAACAGACTCAAAGCTTTTATTTCGTCCAGCCCTTTCGAGTTTGCCTATTTTTTAACGCACTGCGGATCAAAAGCGTATTTATCGTGTTTAGCTTCGCGATGTGCCGTGGTTTTGGAGGTGCACGGTTGGTGCATATCGAGAGATAATTGGGGCATTCCTCGACAGAGCTGGAGAAAGGGAGGACCATCTTTGCGCTATGGTTATCTCATCGGGGATTCGCGCCACTGCACGGAAGCTGGCGACGATATGACGTATCGAACACGAATCTATCAAAAATCTTCCATCGAGTGCTACATCATCTCGGAGAAATTTGAAGCGTTTTCCACGATATGCTTGCGTCGTGACCTCTGCGGTTCGATATCTACCCAGAACAGCGGATCCTAGTAGGTCTACGAAGCAACGAGGCGGCCACGACGGGCATTGAGATAGAAGCTCGGGCCCACGATCGGTAGGCCCCAATTCAAGTTCCTAACCGCCTCGAGAAGAGTTGAAACTTCTCCTATCTAATATTTGTATCATGGTTTCGGTGATTCAAAGTCAACTTAAGGCCCCCAAAGCAGGAGTTCCAATGCAAAATAATCTCCAAAGGCGAAATACGACACGAGGAGGCAGCCACGACGGGCATCGAGGCAGAAGCTCATGTTCGCGATCAGTGAGGTCCCAACTTAACCTATTGACTTCCACGGAAATTTAGCGCGTCTTACCCTGGGCACTACGGCCGTTTTTAGCCAATCTAAACTTGCAGCACACACTACGAGATATCTCGTAGTTGGCAGTCAATGGGTTCAATTCCTCGCCACGTCGAGAAAATTTGAAATTATTCCTATCCGATATTTGTATCGCTATACGATTCAAACTCAACCTAAAGATCCCCAAAGCAGGAGATCCAATGCACAATAATTACAGCAATTGACGCCGAAATGAGAAGGAAACGAGAAAAACAGAGAAGAAAGAAATGATTCTCTATCCCCGTTTGCAGGTACGGAGCGATCGTTCCGGTCGGGAGAGGTTGGCGCAATTGGCGAGGTTTCTAGCGACTCCTTCGCGGCAACACGCGTCGCAAGAGTTGAACGGACGGATACAAAAGAGCGTTGGGACGGTCCGCGTGCAGCGACAGAGAGCCAGTGTATACCGTAGACTCTGTATAAACGCAGCCGCGCTCGCGACGGTGCATTCACCGCGGCTGACAAACGCTCCTGCACAGTCGTATCGGCTCTGTGCTAGCGATTTATTCAGTTCAGTGGGGTATTTCGTACTTTACGAGTCTCATTAGCATGCCATGGGAACCGGGAGCCGGGAGTTTCGAGCGGCTCAACGATTTTCACGATGCTCAACGACCCTGACTCTCCTCTGTCTACGCGCCGCTAACCAGTCGACCAGTTAACCAGTGCAACGATAATGATTCTGTGGGAGGACACACAACTCTTTTTAACGTTCTGCATGCCGCAATTTCGCCGAAATTCCACCGGGGGATGAATTAGCAACGTTGATCGCCTACCTCTCTTCTACGTGGACGAATGAGCCTCCGTTTAAGCCTCTAAGATCCGAATGAAATTTTTTCAACGAGAAAGAGGTATTATCTGTTTCATTCAGTTCTCCACCTGAGCATTAACATTAAGGAACTCGTGTCAGCATATTTTCTCAAAATAGAAAAAACTACTTGAAGTTTACTTGAAGTGTAACAAATTTCTGCGGTACAAGAGCGAAAGCTCTGAGAAGAGGAGGGTCAACGACAGACATCGCGAGCAATTGCGTGTCGTGTGCGCGCAGGGTTACGGGGTTTTGACACGATTCACGGTGCACCACGGCAACACACCTTTCACGGGACGATCTTTGAATCCGCGAGGTTCGGTGAAATGCAATCTCACGGGCGGTGAACATTCTAAGAATTTCTTGATAATTTCGCGCGGACGGCCGATCAACGGCAGCTTCTTGCTTTCCCTTTCACCGCCGTTAAGCCGCGTGACTGGCTACTAAACAAACCGTACACCGAGAACGAGATCTCGATCGGACGTGAAAGGAAATAAAATGTAAATAAGCGACGATTAAATTGTAGCCCTCCGGCAGGGGAAGGTATTGCAATAATATATGAGAGAAACCGTTAGATAGCGAATTTGTTTAATTCGACAACTTTAACTTGCCGAGCGAGCGCATTTACGACAAGCTTAACACTTTGCAGACCGGTAATGCAGACTTTTCGAGCTCAACACTTCTGGACTTACAATTTATTGATCGGTTCCCACGGCAATTAATAAATCGTTATTTATCGTTGCAATTTACCGTGCCAAGGACTCGCTTGACTAGAATTTGTTATTTTTGGGGAGATTTTCGACCCGCACTCTTTTGCCTAGCCCAGTTAAGGTGGTCGGACTATACCAATCAACTTGTTCAGGCGTTTTGAACCTGGGTCGGATCCAGACCCAGTCATAATCACGTTTTCCTTTTATCCTGTTTCGATGAAATATCAATTTCTAACAATTAGTCCGTTCAAACGAAGCTCCAATTTCTCTCGGCAAGAAAATTGAGCCCGAGGCCAACGTCCGACTTGTTCGTTCGAACTCCGCCATTCGAGCGCAGTATTCGCGAGAAAATGCATAGGCGACGCTCGTCTCTATCGGAGAATATCTTCTCCATAATGCTATGCACCGGTAAAGGGAAACCTTCTGATTTCAATCGAGAAGCTTTTTTCCTCTAGAAAGGAACAATGAAACTTAATGCCGCGTCCTTCGAGACACCGGAGATTACGACTTCCGACGTGATCTCGTTTGATATTTCCTCCAGTCTACGTGCAGTTACCTTTGAGAGGCATCGTTAATACCTTATCTCCTATTTACAGAATCTTTTGAAGTATGAAACGATTCCCATAGCTGAATGCAGCGGTTTCAATTTCTTCCTTCGATCGTGCTCGTTGAAACGAACCGTTGCACGAGCTAAAATCAACTAATTGCTATTTATTCGTCTCTCTCGCGCCACTCTCCTCTTCTGTCTCTCTTCCTCCCTCCTCGATCTATTCCATCTTCCCCTCCTCCTCCTCCCCCGCCGAAGCTGCCCTCCCCTCCCACTTGTCCCCCTGCCGCGCGACCGTAACTTTCTTTCGCTCTCTTCGACTCTTTCTCCATTGGAAGAATTAGCTTTTTTATCTTTCCCCTACTGAGGCTTTCCTACCCTAGAAACGCCTTCGCATGCCTTCGTCCGCCTTCCTTCGCGCTCCACGTTTTCCCCCTTCACCTTTCCGGCTATTGTCACGCGGAAACGGCTCGCATGTGAACCGATCTTATCTGCCGGCGACGACTATTTTTGCCACGCCGCTTCGCTCGTTACGATAATACATATTATCCCTGTGAAATCAGACGAAGACTCCGGGCATTCTCGAGATCGCCAACCCCTCGAGGTGTCTGGATTCGTCCACTGACCCAAAGAGAATCGCTCGTTCAACGAGCTTAATGACGTTTCTTTTCAGGAATATCGTATTTTTTAATGACGGCAAAGTACACGAGGACGGTGCTTGTCAGTTAGTCGACACGAAAGGTTCTCGAACGATGATAAAGCGTCAGAAATATGTATAGAATTGTACCGAGGAGACTTCGGGGATCGAAAGTTCGGATTGTCAATTGGCGAGACCGAATTCAAATTTCCCGCCTCCGCTTCTGGCAGATTTTTCTGTTGTTATTGGTCGACGTGTCTAGCCTTGGTGGCTCGAAATCCACCTAAAATGGCAAAGAGCGATCTCTAGCCGATATAAATCTCAAAAAGTAGCGAAAAATCTAGGAAAATCTGCAGGTGATCGTTAGAGTTGGAGGCAGGGCAACTTGCTTCCAATTGAGAAACATCGACTATGGTCGATCGGTAGGCTCAAGTGCTCGATCAGTCTTTGGCGAATCGCGAGCTACTCGGCAAGTAGAGGTGAAATAATATTGGAGGAACGATCGTTTTAGAATATTATCCTCAAATCTTGGGAAAAACGTTCATCGGAGGCAACAACGTAGAGAGAAACCCGAACCTTTGGCCATTTTCGATATTCAAAGGGTTACCCAGTCATTTTGGCTTTCACAGTCATGGTCATTTAGTCCGGAACCCACTGCTTTAAGTTTTGTTGACTGCTGAACCACCGAGGCTACGATACATCGAATGACAATATGTCAGAATTTTCAAAGTTCTGCCTTAGAAATGTGCGAGCTTGAAATAATAACCGGAAGGATATATTTAACAGGTTGAGTGCCATGGGGGTCACCGGTGACCGGCGCTATTGAATTAAATGAATTTTTTTGTTACGTTTAAATTGCATTACTTATGAATTTTCTAACATATTGAATATTTAAATTTTGGCGTTAAGAAGATGAAGATCTACTAAACACCGATCAATCAGTGTCCTTAAAATTTCTGTTTTATGAATATGTGATTTTTATAAAAAAAGTTTCACTTCAGTAGAAATGACGAAATAAGAGAAACATCGGTGGCATTCAACCTGTTAAAAAGTGAATTGAAACAGCAAAAATCGTTGATAGAAATACAATTAAACGTGTTTCTATTGGAGACTGAATGATTTTTTTACGTGGAAATTGTTATCGGCGATTGGCTGCAATTTTCAAGAATCGTTGCTTCCTCCGCGATATGAAAGATGCACGTCGCGCGTCCTTTACGTAATTCATCCTGTGCCAATCTCAGGCTGTCCGTTACCGCGTAGATTAACTCACGATGTCTCTCTTACTTATCGGAGAAAGAATAGATGGATCGTTCTTCGTATAATCGACTATTTATTTCCAATCCCGATACCGTTCTTATCAATCTCGAGCATAAATGCGGTTAAAATGACCGGTTCTCAATTTTTTCGAAAAATTCCTCGAATTGAAGGAACGGTCACAAAGTGAATATTCCAGTTCTATCACTTGATTAACCCTAGATCTACCAAGGTGGTCATAATGTCTTGTTCTGAATTTTTTCTAATGTCCATTCTTTTTCGATTGTCGACGTCTACCTTGAAGACCGTAAGCGATTGAATCGATCAAGTTTTCTGCCTCTTTCATTTATTTGACTTATACAGATTTATTCGACAATTTTAAATATATTAAATGAATTATCGGTAGATCTAGAGTTAATCGTATCCTTCACCTCTACATTTCTCGTCTTCCGGAATTCTTGTTCGATACATTTAAATATAGTAGATATAACGGCGGGAGTTTTAGGTTTAAATACAAATCACCGACTCGCCCTTACCTCGAGTAGCGCAGCTATCGCGCAGAGGACGAAAGCAGCGGCGATTAATTCCCGTCGAGAGAACATCTTCTTGAAACTGCTCTTCGATTCCTGTCACAAGCTTTATCCCTCGATAAAGTCGAAATGACCTCAACTGCCCTCTTTCCGGAGATTTTACAGCATCTCAGGGCAATTTCTTCGATTCACCCTGACTCCGAACGTTCGAAAGTTCTTTCCTTTTATATCGCCGCACGAGCACCAACTTGGAACTGAATTTTTTTTTTCTTTTCCCTCGCCGTTGATCGATCGCGAGACACACTATGACGCGAACTCCGAACTGCGAGCCCTGTGCCCTTAGATTCGAGGAGCGAGATCTATCTCGAGCCCACGAGTGCCACTCGAAGATGCTATTGTGCCGAGTACGACGACGAATCGGCTCAACGAAATCCGAGGGTCGTTTCGAGTGTTCCGATAGTAGCGCGACAATGGTCTCGCGCGGAAAAGAGGCGATGAATTCACTGAGATTTATTTTCTATGGGACTTCGAACTGGAGAGTTGGAACGACTGCGGGGTCCTTGCCTCGACGGAAGCTGAACGTGAATTGAGGGAAGAGCACCGGTGCAGCTGTTATTGTTGAACACGCGCTCGGTCACGTGGCTTTCCCCCACCACCATACATATAGAGCCGTGCTATGCGAGGCGCTTCGCGAGACCCGGCGTTTTATTCTCCAATCATCGATTTAGTTTACGATCGATCCACGGAGCGTAATTTCGCCGATTTATCGAGATTAATCTATTTTTATAAACAAATTACAGTTTTCAGTAATTTTACTGTCTTTTCTACTAATACAAAACACAATCTTGTTCTTTGTGAATATGACAATAAAGAAGTGGCAGATGTCATCATTTGTTTGCAATGGCTGTTCGTATTTTCAGTTGTTTATGCCTTTAGCTCAAAACAGACAAAATTGCAAAAGTGTGGTAAGTAATACTCTATGTTGAAAGTCTACATAAATTTCGGAACAGAATTTAAGTTGAACGTTAACTGTTAGAGCGGACTAAAGTGGTAGTAAAAGGTCGTTTAGAAAAATACAAAAATAAACAATACATATAAACAATTGTCGAAAACGGCTAGGGCACGATACGAAAGTGTAAAACCGATTTACGAAAAATCCAAATTTGAGGCCTGTTAACACGTTCCGTGCCGCGTGGGTCGTATACGACCTCCACTAAACTTTTCGTTCAGGTCGATTGCATTGCTCATTGCAAAACGAAGAATTTTACTATGAAAAATGTATTGGAGAGTTAAATATAGGCATCTTAATATCATGTACACCCAAAAAAAATGTATTTAATCGTAAAAGTGTGGGTCGTATACGCCCCACGCGGGCAGAATAGAAAATCTTTCAAAATGATCCGGCACGGAACGTGGTAATTAAGTATTGTAGATTATTTTTTAAAGTAATTTTTACATTTTCTATTCATATAGATATTCTGCTATTGTGTCGCATTAAAATTTTGTACATCCAGACCATTACTTTTTGATTTTTGTCTAGATGATCAGCCAAATTATGCCATGAGCGATACAACTGATCGATCGGGAAGTCAATTGTTAGATATAATTCCGATCGACTGCATCGATTGGAGGAATTAATCGTGGATTGTCCGTTAAACGAAACAATCGGCGGCATTGATCGTTGAGTTTCAATGGAAAGCCGATTGAATTTGTAGATTAGTTTAATCGAAGTGATCTTAATGCTTGCTTTCGGAGGTGTCGGAATTTAATACCGCAGCTATCAGATTTATATCGGTTATATTTAAATCTGTCGAACAACAGCTTTGGAAATGGAAATAAGTAACAAGGAAGCATGAGAGTAGTCAATTGACGATACAATTAGACGATTTGTTCGGAATTATTGTACGAACGTTCCATTCAACTCTATCGGCACCTCGATATGCGAAATATTCGACGAACTTGAAATCGACACTGATTTCGGAATTCTCGGATAGACATACGGGAAATCTGAAACCATCGTGCACGCTCCGTGGGAGGACAAAAACTTTGGGATTTTTGGAGCGATATTTGGGAAATCTGAAACCTAGAAGCACGCGCCACAATTTCACAATATCGCGAACACGTGTTATGCAATATCGTCCTAGTCTTGGCTGCGATATTACGTTACGTTGATTATGGATTTCGTTACAAGGTGTCTTCTGCTATTTTCTGGAACGTTAGAATTTTATGCAACTTGAGATTCTTCTGTTATCGCTGCAAAAATGTGGCAAAGACATCTTTCAAGCAGAGACGAAAGTATTGTTTGATTTACCTTTGCAGATTAGACGATAGCGAGCAAATTCGTCCCTCTTCCTGATTCGTGTCACAGGGTCACCCTGCTTTCTACAAATACATCTCACGCGCAATCATAATGCAATTAAGACGCGATTTGAATCTTTCTTTGAGCGCAAGGGGTCACGCTACTCGGAGATGTGCCTTGGCAGAACTTTTTGTACTGAAAATTACAGCAATTTGTGGAGGAAAAATGAAGATGTTTAACAATTTGTTTACGCAGTCTCACGCTTCTTCTTGCATTCAGAAACTTGTACATCAAAAACTTGTAACTCCCTCGATTTTACAATTTGCAAGTGGTGTTATCGGAAACTTAAGATGCAACTCCTGGTGGGATAGACTTTTTCGCCACATTCGTTGGTCCAATTATTGCAATCATTTCTCCCAAGTACCATCTTTAGGTGGCTTTTGAGTCATTAAGGGTACGATGTACACGCTATATAGACTAACTTGACAAGGCCTTCTGGTCGCCGATTTTATTGAAATTTTTCACGCTCGTAGAGTAAGTCGTTGTGATTAAGAATATAACTATAATAGGGGCAGACAGTCAATGGTTTTTAAGATATTTATAATTAAAGTTAAATTGGTCACAGAACTATAAGACTCGACATCGAGAGGTGTCATAGCACAGCCACAGCGTGCAGGGTTTGCCTAGAAAAAACTGGGGTTTTTTGGAGAGCAGATTTCACTCGTCAGAGCTTTTACAACCTTGAGATACCATCATAATTGTCTACGATCCATCTGTTCATCTACAAACTTCCACAAAAATCAACACTAACGTATCCATGCCATTTGAGCAAAAAGTCCACTTCATTTCGCTCGATCGGGCGGTCGTTCAAGTTAGAAATCCCTTGTCCCAAAACGCCCAACCCTCCGTCATTCCCGATCCTCCTGATTTTCGATCGATTCAGGAAATTCGAAACCACGAAGGCACTCTCTTCTCCGCAAGATCGAAAGTGTAATTTCAGATCCACGTATCGCCTCTCGGGCAACGATGATCGTTTATATTTTATATTCTTCAGCTGCGGCAACAGCGGCAGCAGCAGCAACAGCTGACAAACCTTCTGCCACTCTGCCGGCATCGTCGTTATCCAGCCGTGGATACTTTCCGTAGGGCAGGTGCTTGCAGTCTGGTGCACGCGACAGCCGGCAATCGTGACAGACGATTGGTTGCTGTGCTCGAACAGTCCTTGCAATAATTGCGAATAAACGCGTAGGAGAAGAAATGGATCGAAGGTCCGAGATCGGATCGGTACGGAAGAATTCTAATGCTTTTCCGGTGATTCGTTGACCGGATGTGCGAGACCTTCGGCTCGTGGGACGTTAAAAGGATTTGTGGGAAGGCACAAATGGGTGTTCTGTTGGTGCAATAGGGTTACGACGATGGGGTAGGGGTCACGGGCTCGGTTCGAGGTCAGCGGCAGTTACGGATATGTCGTATCTCTCTTTTCGACTCTGCACTTTGGCAGCGACCACTATATTCCAAGGATTTCAAAAGAGGTCACTTGATAAGTGCTCGTTCTCGCACACTTTCGACTCTAATGCGTGACTGGCCGAAAAACAACTTAACACTTAGCCGACCGCACGCACCACAGACACCTGTACAGTTTCCAACTAGCTCGGGAAAGCCAAACTGCGCTGTCCACCGCGCATTTTTCTGCGTAGAGCCATAATAATGGGCAATAAAAGCCTTAAAAATTTGGTACATATTATTATATATTGTACTCTATAGAAATAAGAAGCTCTATAGAGAGAGAAGTGTTCCTCGGGTAAAAAATAACACTCGATCGGTCGGCCATCGACCAGCTTGGAAATGGGTACATCTATCCGATCGGTCGGCTAAGTGTTAACGACGAAATAAAACTTTAGTTGTTGCTTATCATTTGCCGAGGTCAGGTTTCAATGGCCGATAGGATGAGAATAAGGTGGTACGAGGACGGTCTCCCCTTATCTCGTACTTTATGCCGAGTGATTTCTTTCTAAATTCCCCCAGTACTTGTTACTGCATTCTAAGCATTTAGAAAGACGTTACTTGACAAGTGATTTGCTCTGATTTGCTCGATGGGCAGGAGACGTCCTTTGTCCTCGCGCACTTTCGATTACCTATGATGGCCGATTGGCCGAAATGGGCGACAACGAGGTTTCACGAGCCGATACGATGGGAATAGGGCGGTGCGAGGAGTCTCCCCTTACCCCGTACCTCATACCGAGTAACTTCTTTCTAATTTCCTTCAATAGGTATTTTGTCTAGGACTCGCAATTTTAAAGTCGACCTCGAACCATCGAGGTGACGATATATCAAAGTAAATTACCAAGATTCTCCCAGAGGCGACAGAAACTTCCTCTCGAGCCGACTAATTGGAAGTCGGAACCTTCAACTTCGTATCCACCATAGGCGTTCGAACAAAAAGGAACTTAATGGGGAAACTTTATCCTCGATCCGGAGGTTTTATCTCCAAACCTACCGTTATTCTTAGCTCCGGATATTCGTTCAGATATCTGGCAAATTTTCGACGAAAATAATCAGCAAAGAGGTTTGAATTATTTTTGAACTTGCAACTGATAAAAACGAATACGTGGAAGGAGAAGTGGAATGGAGATCCGGGCTCGGATCGATGGACGGAGTTGTGACGCTTTGTTGTCAACTTGTTAACCGGATATGCAGGCTTCAATATTGCGGGCTTCTAAAGGCTATTACAGCGGAAAGGTACAAATGGGGGCTTGGAGTTGCCAGAGGGGTGCCACGGTGTTAAGGGGGGTCATGGTCACGGTTCGAGGTTACAGGCAACTACGAATACGTCGTTATCGTTCCTCTCTATTTCGAGTTTAACTACTATGGTCACTTTGCCTGGGAGCTACTGTTTTAGGGTACCTTCAGGTAGGGGGGAGGGGGAGGGGGGAGGGGGTCAATTGAACCACGAGGCAATTGAACCAATGGGCTTAAAAATCGAAAAAATCAAAAAAATCAGTCGTCCTCTCAAAATTGGTTTCTAAAATGGGGCAGCTCGCTTTGCACAAAATTTTGAATCATGGTAATAATTTACTTTTTAAATATTGAATTTTCCTGCTTTTAGGTATGTAACAATTTTTTTGCAGCTCTCGACAAATTTTTTTATAATATTGAAATTTCTATGTATACCTAATCACAAAATTTTAGTTGTAATGTCGTTATACATGTATATTATTAAATTTCTTAATCAATTCTTTGCGAAATAATTCTTTAATAATTTATTAAAACGTTCCACAACGCTAGGGCATATTAATGTAAATATCTTGAGATCGGATGAGCCGAATCATACATTATGATAGGTTGTTGAATTTGTCATTTTATTCTCTATAAGAATATCAACAAAAAAATATATGATTCCATTTAAAAAAATATCGATGACCTTGAAATCTTGTAAAAAAAAAAAATAACTTTAAGAAAAAATTATCATCAAATTCGCCCCTTGAAACAGTACAACTTTATTCTGTGGAGATTTTTTTGTACGACTAATAATAACCGAGATATTTAGGTGTTCCCATTTAAATGCCCCAGTCTGTACCTATATGTTGCCCTCAAAAGATTTACATGGAATGTTGAATATTTTTTCCTGGCAGCTTTTATCTTGGAGTAAAGTAATTTCAAGCTGACAACAAGGAAAAAAAAACAATTTGCAAGAAATGAATTCTAGAGGTTAAATGCAGTGGCTCTTTTTTGCTTTCTACTGAAACTGTTAAAGTTAAAGATCGTTGAAACAGAGTGAGGTAAAAGTAAATAAAAGATATTTTGTGAAAGCTCTTCGCATTTTCGATTTCGAATCGACGGAGACGTTGCAGAGTGCAGTCATACCGGGAAACTGTAGAAGGAAGATTGCGAAAGGCCCAATGCAGCTCTTGATTCCACGTTCCCTGTAGACCGAACGTTTCCCATACATAAATAACGCCTCGCCTATACCCACCGGTATTATATATGTACTTCCATTATATCGTATTATATCAGCTAGCTATTATACCGGCTATTTTCTCGTTACTTCATCTTGACATCGTCTGCGAGCAGGGCTAACAAATACTGCGGTCTCTGGTTACATCGATTCGCCACTCATTTTCGAGTAACGAACGAACAAGGAGAAACAGCGTGGAAAGTTTATCCCGAATCGCTAGTGTATTGCCGACATCCGTTATTTTTTAAGTCAACTTCGGTAACACAAACCTTTCATACTCGTAGAGTTTTTCAATCGACGGGGATGAAATTTTTTGAGACGAGAATTTTTCGGGGACAAGTTACACCAGCGGTGGCAAACCTTTTTGAGAGGTGGATCACATTTCGTTAATTATTTTTTTCGCTAACTCGAGGGCCACCACGTCAGTGGCGTCACTTGGAAAGGCGGAGGGGAGGATGGTTGAAAACTACTTTTTTTCTGATGCTCAGCTGGCCAATGTCCACTTGGAGATATTTCATTATAACATCGTCATTAGAATTGTGTACTTCATTTTTGTGTACTTTTGATTCTTTGCTCTCCCTTTTATTGTGTAAAAAATAGGTTTATAAAAATCAACGCACGTGTCGCCTGGAAAGCCTGCTTTGGTCAGGGGCTGACCTGCGGGTCACAAGTTCGCCATGACTGACAAGGAGAACGCAAAGCCCTCGGGTCAACGATTTTATTGAAATTTTAAATACACTTGGAGTCAGTTTTAGCCCTTTATACGACCGCTAATGGTGCGTTAACACATTGAGTGCCGGTCCCGCGATGATTTGGGATTTTTTGTTCCCTTATATGCATATTTCTACATCTCGCAGATCAAAAGATGATCGCCTTTTGAAACTTTTGCCTGATATGAAGAATTATGAAGGTGTTAGAATTATTGGGTCAGGGAAAAAAAATTGTTGCCAAAATTTATAAGGTATCAAATATTGTTTTATGTACTTATTGTTCAGAGACAAGCAAATCAAGCCGGCACGTAATGTATTAACACTAGATTTACGGAGTCAATTTGGGTCACTCAAAATTTGATTACTATATGTATAATACATTGATTGGTTAATTTTTTTAATAACAAATCTTACATTGAAATTGATTTGAAACTATTTTCTTTACAAAAGACTTCAATTTTCTTATGTGAGTCAAATTGGCTCACTTCAGAAAAATAGGTGTATCAATACCCGTAAATCTAGTGTTAAGCAATCATTCCAAAAATTTCCTAAAAATGATTGGGTGTTGAGCTGCGACCCATCAATTGCAAATTTGACGCCTTAATTTCACACCTGCTTTATCCATTGCAAACTACTTTCCAGGGTAAATATTGAGTAATAATCGGAAAAGAGACGGCACGAAATTGAGCTATGCATTTCAGTTGCTTCTGCTTGACAAAATGCATTTGTAATTTGATGACTATTTTATTTCCACGTGCACGCAAAGTAACCTATAGATTTGATCTTTTAAGTTAATGACATAGGCCACGTTTACAATTACCAGCACATTTGACTCTTCGTGTCAGTGGCGTTTTAAATTATGTATCTACACGCTGATAGACAGTAATTTAATCGCTGCACTTTCTTAGCTATAGCTTAACTTGAAATAAATTTTAAGCTCCAGCAACGTTGCAAATTATGGCTACTTTTCAGTCTTGTTTCGAATCCTGCAATTCGGATGCCGTTCAGCGCAGTGCCATCTGGAGTGACTTCAGCGAAGCTTTCCGAAATATATTTTACCATACAGAGACAATTTAAATATCTGTACGATAAAATTTAATCTTTCCGGTGCATCAGAGTGGATGATACGAGGCGTTTATTTTGAAAGTGACGTGAGTCACTTCCTTTTTAATCGTAATATTTGGTAGTTTCTTTTTAATCTGGTTAACAACATTGACGCCAATTTTCGGAAGTATTTACTTCCACTTGTTATCTTGAATTCTTATATTTTTCACGGTACAAATATATTGCCTTCGCAATAATTCAGAATTAAAGTAGTCAGATAAAAATTGATCAGCGATTCTTGATATATCGTACAATTTAACGTAATGTTAATTTATAGAAAGGATTTTGTAGTGCCGCGTCTCGCTGGCATTTTTAATTCAATAAGTTTTACAAAATTTGAAGCATATTCAATTATCGCTACGCAAATGTCACTCGTTATTGTACAGCAAGGGATTCAGAGACACCACTTTTTCACCAGGAGATCGTGTATTTAATATGCGATTGGGACAAGCGCTGGTCAAGTGAAAGGTTTTTCATCGAGTTTTACCTAATATACAGCTAACGCGCTATTTGCTTTCAGTTTAAATCAATTTAATAGGCAGAAAGAAAGATTAATTACTTGCTCTGCAACATTCTTTCTTCAATCTGTCGTAAGTTCATTGGAAGTAAATTATTAGAATGCCTCTTCGCCGAGTAGTCGTTTTATTTGGCGCCAGAGATTGCTATAAATGTTGACCTTTTCGCTGCGCGCGAACGACGGTTATAGTTACCCAACATCTGATGCTGGCTACGCGCAACCGGTGACTATAATCACCCAACGTCTGACGCCCGCTATGTACGAACGGTGGTTATAGTCACCCAACGTCTGACGCTCGCTATATACGAACGATGACTCTAGTCACCCGTCTGAAGTTCGCTACGTATGTACAAACAGTGACTATAGACGTCCAACGTCTAACGCCCGTTATATACGAACGGTGGCTATAGTCACCCAACGTCTGACGCTCGCTATATACGAACGATGACTCTAGTCACCCGGCTGAAGCTCGCTACGTATGTACAAACAGTGACTATAGACGTCCAACTTCTAACGTTCGCTACGCGCGCACGATGGTTATAGTCACCCAACATCTGATGCTGGCTACGCGCATACAGTGACTATAGTCACCCAACGTTTGACGCCTGCTACGAATGAACGGTAGTCATATATAGTCATCCCTGAAAAATTCACAAGAAGTTATATCAATATTAACTCTTAGATCGTATTGCGTAATTGAATGCTTTTTAAATACAATAAATTTTACTTTTTATACATTATATGCTTTGTGACTTTGAATTTATTTTTTATGTTATGTCATAATATAAGCTGGAGGTGCTCCGTACGGTGGTACCACACTCACGGAAAACGACTCCGTAGCGAAAGGGTTAAACAGGGTTTCGTGTTATGCCAAACATTAACTCATTGGTGCACGGGGATTCAAAAAATAAACTGACCCATGTTGGACAGGCATTTTCTTTACTTGAATAAAGTTGGTTTCCCAACCATGCATTTTCACGCATCAAGGAGACACTTTTAAGTCCGCAGATGAGCCACTTTTAATCCCGCCGTATCTCAAAGAGTCAACGAGCTTCGATATCGAAATTGTATCGATGAAAAATGCAACGTATCAACGACGTAGGAAGGCGCGCAAAGAATATTGCAATAACGAACTTTTCCCAAAGTCCCTCGCACATTGTATTTTCCCTACTGCAATATTGCAGTGATAAAAGCAAATTTTGCGACGCAATTGCGTCGATCGATATTCACCATCGGACGAATTTCCAACTCTATATATTAATATAAAAACTTCTTTAGCTCTCAGAATATATCCAAGCCTTATCCACGTAGTCTCTCGCCGCTCGCTCTATCCAACAGCTGCAGCCTTCATTCGAGAATCTCTTATCCCAAGGTTCATTGCGCTCGTTGCAACATTTATCCACGACTCTCCATTCCTCTCCTTGCTGGTACTCTATTCTATAGCAGCGGGCATCATTGCAAACTCTACGAACGCTGTATATTGACCGACGTGGATAGACAATGTCCACCTCGATTTGCAGCCCGTCGTTGCTGTTCCGTACCTCATTGTCAGCTTCATTCACCGTGATAATTTTGCCATCGGTAGTTTACGTGAAACAATATCGCCCGCATATTTGACAAACTGTCGGCAATCTTGGCGTTAAAAATCAATTACGGGATCATGCTCGATATCATCTCACGCGCTATGCACGAGTCAACTTCCGGTTAATGTTTACCCGGGCTGACGTTCACCGGAGCGCGCAGAATCATTAATTATTCCCCGATGCAAATGCACCTCCATTATCGGCACACGGGTGCAATTAACCCGGGGCCCGAATTGCGAATTCAAGCGGCCCTACGGTGCTCAACGTCAAAATGCTAATTCAGGTGGGAATTCGTTTCGCCGCGGCCGCACTCGTAGACTGGAAGAACGCGTGCAAGGGATTTCGGTGCTCTCGTCTTTCGCTTTTGTAGGATTTTTATTAACGACATATAATTACATTTGGGCTAGGACACCTTACGTTATGCAGCTTATTGATATCCGTCTATCTATCTATCTAATTTTTATTCATTCAGATCTCTCCAACGTCATTTAGTAGAGATGCACTTTAAAACCTAGAATAATGTATGGAAAAGCTTAGGTGACTTCATTCCTTCTAAGCTATCAATCTTTATCGAATCAGATTCTACAAGTTGCCAAAAAGGTAGCGAAAATGCATTGATAATAACAGTGAATACTGCGACGTATGAGGCCTGGTATCTTTTTGCAACGCTAGAACTACCGGCCTCAAATCTATCATATTTTGATAAATTAAATAAGTACTTTGAAAAAGGGGGAATCGAGCGGCGGAAAATTTGATCGATTGGGTGATTTATGTTTATTGATATAGACGTAGAATATTTATTCTATGACTCTTATGTAAACTTGGAGAATTTTTTGAAAAAATTGTGTACCAGTCTTTTTGGCTGGTTTGGTAGTTCTAGTGTTAAGTAAAGCTTTCGTTTTATGAAAAAATCAGAAAGAGTTCGTTTCTACACTCAATAGATTCTCAATTGTTGCGGCTCATTTTACTTTTAATTGCTATCGTAATTTCGCCAAGAAACGATCCTTTCAATAGATTTTTAATCCGTTAAAGCTGTGGCACATTAACAAGATTTCTTAACTATCTATGTGTGCCGCGAAAATCAAGCGACGATGGATATACTCGTCAATCCCAGAACAAATGTTGAAATAAAAATTTTCGAACAAAAAGCCGGCTTTATTTTACAAAATGAACAATTTTATTATTAATATTTACTCATTCATCTAGTATAAATATATACTATATAAATAATAAAGAAAATCCTCAGGAAATATGTACAAAAGTTGAAGATTTAAAGTGTTGCTGTCGAGTGGTATTCACCAAAGCTTTCCTACTTTTTTTGTTCTTAAAGTGTACACCTTCGCGAAGGAATGTTCGTTGCTGAACTGCTGTGTATATAATCCGCGAAATGTTCTCTACTCCCCGGTGCATACGAGGATACATGAATCAATATTTATACTTTTTATCTGTTCGTTTTATTTCGTCTAGACCTCTAAACATTCGAAACATATTCAAATTTAGTCATATATTTTAGTTTTCGGCAAAATTACAAATTAAATATCAAATGGTAACATTTTGCGCATGATGGATGTAGTCGTCAAGCGCACTTAACTGGTTAACTGGTACACGGCTATCGCTCAGCCTTTCCCGCGATCCGTTGACAGAGATCATGACAACGACTTTACAATTATCTAGAAACAGGTTATTCCGCGCAACTGAATGACGAAATAAACTTCATAATGTTGGATATTTCCGACGAAAATGTTGCCCAGCAACCGCGTGGCGGTTAATCTGTTTACCGTTTGAGCAAAGATTATGCTATCCTAAAAAAACATAGATAGCACAAACCGAAAGAACATTTCAAAAATATAGATCTACTTCCTAAACTTGGTAATTAGTCCATAATTAATTATTTCATTGTTATTAAAATTTCTTCCTAGTTGAAAGCGTGAATTACAAAAAAGCGACAAATACATTAGCATCTTTTGAACGTTACATTAACACATTGTTGACCGGTCACGAGATAACTCGTGTTTTAACTTGCATCAGCAGTTTCAATTTTACCGCACTAAAGAAATTACTAAAATATATAATATGTAGATATAAAGTACAATATACACCAAGTATGTACGAAGTTTCATTTAAATTCATTATACATAAATAAAATATAATGAAGTTTATTTAGATTCATTCAATGTCATGCTCATTTACGGAAAAAGACGGTCGGTGACATGAGTTATCTTCTATGTAAAATTGCCGGTCAACAATGTGTCAACCTTCGTCCGATTGTTCAAAAAATTACAGCAAAGTCGCTGACGTATTTTCCGACGTGGTCTATTTTCTAATAAAAAGCATTTTTATACATATAAATTTATTGAAAATGACATAAATGTAGAAATGGGTGGCGGAGAAGTTTGTGATGAAACGATACACCGAATCCTATTCTGCAATGTATAATTAATTAAAATAATACAATGAGAATTTACAATAAAAGATAATCTTTCACGCGGTAACACTTACGTTCTTTTTCTGCTGCTTCCCTCGACCGCTCTTTGGCACACTCGCAAACACACTCTGTCATTCTTCACACACTTTCTATCTCTTTCAACCATCTCACCGGCCCACCTCATATCGGCATTCACTTGTAACATCTCGTTCTCACGCGCGCACATCTCTGCATATATTCAGTGGGGAGAATTTACATCAAATTAGATAAAAAAAAAGATTCGGGGTACGGTGGATGTTACCCGCTCGACGATCAATTCATTTTGTAATTTTCTGGCCAAAAATTTCTACAGTCGACCCCCGATAATCCGGCCCCTGTCTAATCCGTCACCCCCTGCAATCCGACATGCCTATAACATGTATGTACACTCGAGTTGCGTTAGGAAAAAATATGGTAAATCGTTCGCGAACGCCGGGACAAACATTAACATAAATGTTTAGTTATTATATTTTTGTAAGTTCTAGAGCAATAATTATGTTAATTTTATAATAAACCCTAAGCTGTTTACTGTGTTGTTTAATTTACTAAATTCCACATCGTACGAGTTAGGTATAGTACATATAGAATCTTACCACTTTGATATTTTATTTGTCGGATTACAAAGTACGCTTTTCCAAAAAGTCCCAGACTACAGGGGGCTGTGACAGTACTCTATAGTCCGACAAATTTGATAATCCGACACCGCCTTGCAAAACGTTTGTCGGATTACCAAGGGTCGACTGTATTTTTAATTACCGCCCTTGTAAGCTACCTTCCCATCTATCATGAGTAGGTACCTATGTAAGATAACATTCGCTGGTTTTTCTCTTTTACGAATAGAGTATAGTGGAACGTACAAAAATCAATTGTATATTTCTTCCTGGACTGCTTAAGAGGTTGCAGATGTGGAGCTGTGCAGTCTGTTTATGCTAAATTGTCTAAAAACCGCACTTTATGACTTTCGCTCGTACTACAAAGACGTACTCTCATCATATATTCTAGAATAAAGTTTCTAGTTGATTTTAAATAAAGTGTTTTTATTTAAAGCCTTAAAAAACAATAAAATTAACAAATATTTTGTAAGGACAAATATTATGTACCTGAGCGACACCGTTACTCACCACCATCCTTAGTCATACCCGAATTATCATTCCCAGTGCAAAAATCCTCACTTCCTATCTTGACTTTCGGCTTGCCTCCACAGTCATCCTACTCTCATTCCTCTTCCAAAACCTTTAAAAACTCTAAGATTCTTTCCATCATTTAGATTCAATTCACTCTCAATTCATTACCAAGTTCATAATTACTCAGTTTATTTCCAAATTCAACAAACCATTCGCTTCCGTACAATACGCCGAATCGCTGACCAAACGAGTCACGATATTTAGTATACGAGTACAAAAGTATACGTTCTCTTATTTTGGCGGATCCTAAGCGCGGATTATACCCTATTCGCCGTTACACCCTGTATGTAATAATATCAAAGGCAAAGAATACTTATAGAGCGGATAGACTGAGAAGTCACTCGGTGCGAGGTAGGGGGTAAAAAGAGAGTGTCCTCGCTCCGCCTTATTCTCATTATCTCGGCCATTAAAACCTGACTTTGGCGAATGACAAACAAAATCTAAATTCTTATTTCGTCGTCAAGTGCTTTTTTCAGCCAATCGCGCATTAGAATCGAAAGTGTATTCGATTCGAGACGACGAGGGACGTCTCCTACCCATTGGGCCAATCAGATAAAGCCACTTATAAAGTGACTTCGTTCTAAATTCACGTTGTAACGAAAAGTCCAAAAATCAACAGACTTGCACGATACTTGGCAGGCTTATGAGAAATCATGGTCCAGAAAGGCCCGCAAATCATAATACTCGGTAGCGGAGAAAACACGTTCGCGCAGGCTCGAGTTATCTCGCAATAAAGTGGATAGCATATGCTATTTAGCGCGAATAAACTCGGGTTTTGCCCATGAGCGATTGAACAATTATAACCTATACCACAATCTGAAAAATTGCAGCGGTGAAATTCCGTCGAATGCAATGACCTACCGTGATTAAAGTAGACTATCGCTTCACGCAAAGAGATAGCAGAAAAAAAATTACATAATAGCAATTAAACCTGGGGGGGGGGGGGGGAGAGAGGTCGATTAACTCATATCTACCGGGGAAGTCAGAGTTTGTTGCTGGCGTTGGAAGAGTGACGTTACGAAGAAAGAAGATACATTTTTTTTCTGTCGTTCGTTAATCTCTGTTTGCCGTTCTTGAATGTAGAAAGTGCAATATTTTGTAAATTCGGTGTATCGATTTCGAAAATAATCTACTTGTGCGTGCAATATTTTATGTGATCTAAAAAGCTCCTACAATTTGCGGATTTCTCGATGTATCGACTTGGAATGAAGCAAATGACAAAATGAGTGAAACTGTTACGATCGTCGAGTTAATGCGTGCGGCCTTGCAAGCGCACCTTGGCGGTGAATGTGCTAATTGTGAGCGCAAGATGTATAACGGCATCGGTAAACGTTTTAAGTGTACCGACGACAGAAATTGCTGGATACTGATCTTTCTTAATAGACGAAACGTTCTCGACAATCTCAGACTAGTAGAAAGTAAAGCTGTTAGAACACTAGAGAGAAAATAAAGCTATCCCAAAGATTGGGCACCAGCGACTTCCTGTATCCCATTGTGAATCCAAACTTCATGCGCACCTTCCGTTAACCGGCGCCTGCGCAGTCTCAATTAACCTAGGGGTTACGGCGGGCAGGGAATTAAAGCCTGCAACTTTCAATTAGAGAGTCCGAGTTAAAGTTCCCGTCGACTCTGGGCGATTTTTATCTAAATTGTCACCTAGACCTTTGCAGTCCGGGCTATTTTTTGAATTTTTCGTCGACCAAGTGAAATGAACGACGTACAATTCCCTACCATCGATGCGGAAAAATATTTAAATAAATATTAAATATTTATTTCGCGTAGCCATTAGCGAATTTCGAAGATACGGCCATATTGACAGAAAGTTAATTAAAATTACTTAGAAAGCTGTAAAGTATCGATATACGGCAGCGACTGTAGCCCACAAATCAGCTAAAGGTGTTTTTTTTTTATGCGAAGTAACAGTGAAGATCAAAGTGCACAGCAACAATTGATCCAGCAAATGACGAAAAAAATTGGAAGACCATCCTAATCTAGTTTCACCGAAACCACGAAGCAAATATCCCTCTGACGCTGTCGAAGATGCTCCACGAAAAAAGATAAGGGACGATCCGATTAGCGTGAAGACTCATATGACGCATAGGGTAACTACTGTGCGCCTCTCTCAATCCAGCAAGGTTATAAGCTCGAGAAACGAATACGCGCATGCCTGTGCAAGATACATTACCGCGGAGTGGCGATCGATGCCAGAGGATCGTAAGGTCGGCTACTGTACGCCTAGTTGCTCGCTATTTCCAAAGTTAGTCGTTTGACCGCGTCTCTCAGAGGCGGTGATCGTCCTTCGAGCAGCTTCCCATCGTAGTTGCACTTCTACTTTCCATCGGTCCGGTACCGATAAAGCGAGTAACGGGACGTGGGTAAGTTGCAACGACTAGTCGAGTGGGTTATCGAAAGATTTGCAGTCGGTTGCAATCCCGAGCGCATTCTGTGACGATACTCGTGTATATACATTTCTATTTTCATTTCGACTCAACGTAGAACTGAGTTTGTGGCACGGGAACGATATTTAATCGTTGAATGCGCGAATACTGTGCGCGGTTACCAATTTTGAAACAACAACGTTATAACGCAATCGCGCGTGTACAAAAACGACGGTTTGTCGTTGTCATTTCGAAAAAGGCGTACAAATGTGATTCGTCTTTCTGGATTTATCTCTCGTAGAAGTGGCCGTTGAGCTTTTTAACGCGACGTGCATATCTGTATCGGGAGTTAAAGAGGGTTAATGACTCTTCAGTGACGAGCGCGTATATGCGCGCAAATTTGGCGCGCTTTTGTCGTGGACGTGTTTATGCATCCAGAGTCCTTAAACATTCAACTGACCCAGTTTTGTAATTTTGGAATAGCTGTGCGTAAACTGTTGAAGTGATACCCAGGTGTATTTGCGTAATTACACAAAACGTGGAAAAAAAGGGGGATAAGTTTGACTTAAATGGTTTTATACGAGGACGCCGAGAATACTTACTGTGTTTCGCGATATACGGAAAGTTGCTTTTCATCGAACATGAAAATGAAAGAAAAGAACGTAGAAATGATAGATATTAAAATGTGCTTTATGAAAAAAACATGAGAAGCAACCGAGAATTTCGCTATCACAGTGGAATATGTAAGGCGAGATTTGCGTACGTTCATATTTCGACCTTTGCCACGTTCTTCAAGATTTGACGATTTGGAGGTATACCGTAAATTTAAATCCGAGAGCGAAATAGCCCAAGTGCATGCTGTTTATGAGACAGAAGCCGGCAAAAAGAAGTGAAATCACTTAAATCTAACTTCGATATCGCTTCGATTCAACTTTCGAGTAAGAAAGTGTTCTCGCAGGAGAGTAATCGATGCACAAGCGGGCCAACGATCGATAGTATTCAGCGCCGAAAGTGCCGGTGGAAATACACCCATCTCTCGGTTTACGCGGTAGATAGGGTTCTAAAAAAAAATAGTACAAAACGAAGCACAAAATTTACACGAAATAGAAGGATATGTTCAATTAATCTGCAAATCGTGCAAATTGATCTAAAGAATCTAATGCCAGTAAACTCAGCCGTGACGCGAAGACATCTCGACTGGGTATATGAGTGAAATAAGCGGCGTTTCTCCAAGGACGGCTCTGGCGTGCAAAATTTCTGCACCTCTGACTTGGACGTTTTCTTTTTTCCCTCGAGTATATTAGAAGTAAAACACAAAATATATGACTTTCGCGTTTGCAATTGAATATTTACAAGGGTTGCTTAGGTAACTAATAATCGAATTTTTAAAGCAGTGCATTCATTAATATGATACTCTTTTAATTTATAAATGGCATACTAGAAAACAATTAAAAGAAAATTTTTGTTCTCTCCATTTAAAAACCGTGTAAATTGAGTACCGTGCAAATTGAGGGACGAGTGTAGGTACAAGGGAACGGGAACATACTTTTCCAAATTTCGAATACCCTTTACTCTCGAGGGACACATGTAGTAGCATCCTTTCTTAAGTTTCCTTTATTTTGAAAATATTCCTACAATTCACTTCCAATTCTGAAAGAATGGAGGTGTTGCTCGAAATCGTGTAGCTGGTGTGGTTAGAAAAAGGGCAATAATGAGATTGGGGAAGCAAATTATTGTTGAGTGAGAGCTTAGAGAGAATCGCGGGTGACTGAGATTTAACCCTTTGTACTCCGAATTATTTGAATAACTTTTCGTCAGATAAACAAATATAGCCTCAGAAAATTGTCTACCGTTGATTACTCATTTTGACTTAATATTAAGGACTATCGTAAGTAACGCAGGATCTTTACGTTGAGATGTAAAATTATTGTTGATTTCGAAAAGAGCAGCTCGACATAGGAGGGCTAAAGGTTAAAAATAAAAGTATACAACCTGTACTATTTATTACTAACTAGCTGAAAGCTCCAGTGCTTCGCTACGGTTTAATCGAAACTAAAAAAAAAACTTAAAATTTGGAATTTTGAAAAATCTGCTTCGTAGATATTTAATCTACTAGTTTAGAATTTTGTGGATTTTTCGAATCGTATTTTCAATGATTTTTTTACTTTAACTTGTCCTGATAACATGTTTTCCATTTAAGTACGTGTAAATTTGTTTTAATTTAAAAATGTTATAACTTTTGTACGAGCTTGTGAAAAAATTTCTAATTTTTTGAGGCGTTTCAGAAGACTTATAATAATATATAATTTTTTCATAGGATTCTTATCGCTTTTAATATACCAACAAATCATCCTTAAAGGAGCCCTTCTAGCATTTCTTCCCACAATAGCATTGTCGTATCGCCGTCTGCTCTATCCGTTTCTCGTTAAAAACAATACGGTAACGTAACAGATTCAATTGAGATAGAATCCTCTTACTGTTGCTCCTAACTTTTAGCGGGTATTCTCGTCGCACCTCGTCAGTAAATTATATATCTATCATTACAATTCAAAATAGCTAACAAAATTTGTACAACGCTTCTTTGCAATTTATAACAGTCAGCTATTACTCCTCAGTATACAAAGTATATTTCTTACCGATTAAAATGAATTAAATGCGCGCATAAGCATTCTGAAAGTAGAAAACAGCACTTAACCCCTTGCCCTATGATTCCTTTTGCGACTAACTGCGCAATAATTCAGAATAAGTTATTCATAATGTATCGCTGATGTCCGATAATTCGCATAACCGAGAGCAATATTAATATCATAGAACTAATTTTCATGTGTCAATGCAAGACGAGGGGTTAAAGAGTCAAGCAGTTAAAAGAATCTGTATATGGAACAAAGAATTATTACATTTCTCTAAAAACGACACGAATTGTCAACATTTTTCGAACACTATTCGCAATATTTTTACGTTAGGCTCACGGGGATCAGGATGACCAGGGTCCACGAGGCTTTAGGGGGCGCGGTAACCTCCCTTGGCGATTCGAAGATACTTTGTGGTTATTAATGACATTGTTTTCTATTATTTCTTCGCGCCTCGATAAAGATAATCTTTGTTTTCTTTCTTCTAGCTGACACAAGAGTTGGTCAGCACTTGACGCTAAATACTGAAAATTCATTATTCAGCAATTATTTGCATCGTCGTGATAACGCTGGGTGTCGCTCATCCGCAGTGTTTCCGGGTCTGCGTTTATAGATCAAAACCGATCCTGCATTATTTGTCCAAGCGCTCTTTCTCCAATTTGACCTTTTTCGTTTTAGAGGTCGAGAATTGTGTCCTGTACCAACCCATTCATCTTTATTCCTAGTGTAGAATCTCCTCTTCTGTCTCTATCTATATATATTTATTCTACATACTTTTCTCTATCAATTATATGTACACCTTAAACTAACTAACAATAACATAGCCTAAATAACAAAATAACAAAATAGAAACACTCAGTAAAATAAAATAACTCTAATAACTCTCATTGCTAATACTCTCCACTAAACTCTATACCTATATAACTCCACTGTATCTCTTCTCGCAAGAAACTCTGGGTCTCAACGCTCTCAACTCTCTCAACTGACTCTCCCAAAAATTCACACTCGCATCTACCCTCGATACTCTTTCTCACAGCATGTATTCTTCGTCTTTCTCAAAGCTTGCATTCTCTATTGCAATCACTCATTTTCTCCTTGTCCACTGACTAAACATTCACTCTAACCCTCGAACTCGCCGTCTTCCAAATCACGTATTCTAAACGTTCACTCTCAAATACACAAAATCCATCCACACTCACTAACTAAAAGCTATCTCTTATTTTTTAAAAATTACGATACTACACTAGTATATAAGATAACTTTAACGAATATGTTGTAAAGAGAAACATTATGCCTCGCAGCAACACCATCCTTTCTCATTCCCGAATCATCGTTGCAAGTCCAAAAATCCTTTCCTTCTTCCTTTCAACTCCCTAAAAATGTCATCCTAAATATAAATATCTATCTATCTATCTATACCTATATCCCACTTCTATTCCTTTTCGGAAAGCCTTTAAAAACCCACAGCTCTTTTTCGTCATGGCTCTTATTCGTCAGATTCAGTTTAGTTCATTTCACGGCTCATTGTCAGTTCATTCATATTACGTTCAAAAGTCATTGATAATTCAAATTCATTGCTAATTCGAAGTTATTGCTAATTCTAATCCAAAATCTTCCAAGTTCAATATACACTTCAACGCCAAGTTCCCATTATTTTCTTACTCTCCTAATATTCATCAACATCGTAGTATCGCTGTTGGAAGGCTCAAAAGCAAAAAGTTCTCTTATTCCAGTGGATCCCGAAGAGCTTATAGCATTATTCGCCATTACAATTGTAACAATTATAGTATCAAAACATTCTATTAGACGTCTCTGTTAATCTCATACGCGCTTGTTCTTGATGCAGATAACTCATTCTGCTGAAGCTCCAACATTCAACACCCACCGGCTGCCCCATGACGAGCGACTTGATAACGAAGAGGGAAAGAAGCAGCGAAAAATTGGAGACAATGCGTCAAACGGAAATCATGGACAGTGGAAACGACAACGAGATACGCTCTCGATGCGCCAATTCGATATTGGATTCAAACTGCAACAGGCAGAACGGGAAAGTCCCGAGAAGCGAGAAACAGGAGGAGAAAACGAGAGGAAGGGATGATCATCTCAACGAAGACTTTTCGGCCCTCGCGAAATTGGTGTGCCAGAACGATCTTCCGGAAGAATTCGCCGAATGGAGCTTCGAGAGGCAAAAAGATTGGGTAATGGAGAGGGGGTGTAAGGAGCAGCTCGGCATACCGGACACCGTTGCTAATCTCATACCTGCGTTAAAACGTCGAGTGAACTACGGGACGGATTTTGCAAAGATGCCAGATTGGCTCGACATGGAGAAATTCAGGAGGGGACAGAAATTCGCGAGGGATCACATTTGTCCGATCATGTACGCGGAGCTGATCTCTCTCTTCGTGATATTCTCGTTCCAGCATGGTCTCGAGGCTCTCATCTACACGCATCAGTCCGACACGCCGTATCTTGCGTTCAGAAGGTATGTCCTTTGGGCTATCGTTCAGCTCCTCGGGCTGCTGAATACCGATCTAATTTTGTACGATGTAATGGCCAAATTTTGCTAAACGTGATTCAGGCTCCAAACGGGAATTGTTACTTATCTCCGATCGCCCTTTTGGAACCTTACTCACGAGAAGGCGGGGCCATTCGTAGCACACTGTGCTGTGCAAAAACCCTTAAAAGGTCAGCCTTGCTTCTAAATGAGAGAATTGTCCAGAATCGCTGATAGCGCGGTTCTCATGACATTACCATATGTTTATTGAAACTCCAAACGCAAGAGTACTTTTTTCAAAAATCAAGTACTGTAAACCACTACACGAAATTTGGTGTTGGAAGTGGAATACAGCAGAAAATTTGGCGTTAGAATTGGGGTACAACAGGGCGTATTTCGGCTTCATCGGCTATCAACATTTTGTAGAACGACAAGACCTACAGTTTTACTTTGATTTCGATGTACTCTAGCTACGATGCAAACGATAACTTGAAAACTTGGGACGTTCCAGGTACCTCTCGACTCTGTGCCGCGTCTACAACTGGTACACCAGTGACCCCTGGACCAAAGGAACCGCCGCCTACAAGCAAATATTAACCGTGCGAAGTATGCACTATTCCATAACACGCCAGCTCCAAGAGAGCACCGATGAAAACATAAGGAACAATTGTACGGTGAAAAACCCCTGCAGTCGGATGTCCGACATGATTCGATCGGACGTGGGCTCATCCTGCCCTCTGACCTTCGGACAGAGGGGCTGCCTCGAAGCGATGCGCGAAACGTCGAGCATAAAGGAGTCTCTCAATCAGGCAGGCATGGCGGTCACTCAGTTCGGCTTTATGGGATTAATCTTGTTGCATCCGAAGGCATTCGGGGTGCATCGCGCTACGGAGGAGGACTTCGAGGGCTTCTGCCATCTCTGGAGGGGGCTCGGATATCTTCTTGGAATCGAAGACGAGTACGTATTGGATAGTTCCATCGCTCTGGAACACGCTCACTAAGTGTGGGCTGTCCAATGTGTCCGTAATAGGGTTTATACAAAAACCGACTTTTTAGAAAACCGATTTTCGAATTTTTACAGCGCTAAACGAAACAGCGTTAAAGGAGATCATCTTAACACGTAAATAATGGGAATAAGTTAAACAGACCAAAGGATAAGAAAATTTATCAGTTCTTTTTTTGTTTAATTGTGTAACATTTGTTGTTAACGCATTGTATGCGGGCGACGTAAAAGTACGTTTTTCGAAAATTGTGCATAGACCGTTTGAAAAGGGCGATTCGTGACGTTAATCACTTAGTTTTGAAAAGATAAGTATATTTTCGAATTCAGAGAGTACGCAGTTTTGAATGAACAATATATTAATTTTTTGTAAAACTAAAATTCATGCAAATATTTCAACAAGTTTTTTAATGAGACTTTAAAAAACACTCGCATACAATGTGTTAAATAGTTTTTTATTACATGAATTATAGACTTATTTGTTGCTAATATCCATTTTTATTCATGAAACATTCATTTTTGTGACGAGGAAGGTTCTTTTGATATTTTTTGTTGTTCTTTTTTCGTGACGAAAACATCTAAAGTCGTTTCTCTTTTCCCGTTTCGAGCAACAAGATGTTGTCGATAGAACGACACAGCGTCAATGATACCTTATCTTACCTTTGAGCTTCTCTCAAAATTGAAATCATTTTGTACAAACTGATCCATAATTTACGTTATGGTGGCTAAACTTATTTTTAGAAAATCCGTTGAGAGTTCCTTTTGCTCCTCATCTTTGGAAACGCAAACTTCGTCATCTTGGTGCACTTGTTGTCCTACCAATTCTTTAATTTGTTAAAAAGGTTATCACATGTTGTAACTTGCAACAATTCATCTATATCTCTCGCGTCATTCTCTCCCTTCTTCTATTGCGCGCGCAAATTCGCGCAAGCTCATTACCGTCCGTTCAAATCTGCGCGACAGGTTGTTTGCAAAACGAGCCCTCCAAAGATACCGTTCGGCAGAAATAAGATGTCCCTTGGTTCGGTTACGGGGTAAGGGTATAACGTCGTTCGCCTTGCCTATCTTTACTATAACCTACCTAAAAACTTGAGATCGACCAATGGAAGTCGAATATAAACCATTTCTTTCGTTGTTCCCGTGACAATGTAACGAGTATGAGGCTTCTTTGGCCAGTCCCGCATTCAAATCGAAAATGAGGTCAGAACGAGGGACTTCTCTGTCCGTTGGGGGAATCGGAGGAAACTACTTGTCAGGTGACTTCTTATTTCTGTCAAATGGTGTATATACACGATCGCAGTTGCCTCCCTTTGGCGCCAATTTCAGGGAGCACTTCTCCGAGCTCTCATCGTGACACGGTCGAGCCTCCTGTAGCGCAATTAAGTTGGACCGCGATGCGCGAATAACGCGCGACAAGAAAACCGCATTGTCGAAAAGCTGTTCGTGCAACCATCGTAACTTCCGCTATCTTCATTCGGGTCTTTGCTCTTTAGGTACAATTTTTGCCGTGGAAGTGTGGCCGATATAAGAAAACGATGCCAAGACTTCATCGAACACTTCGGCATACCTCGTCTCGCTACCGTCACGAAGGACTGGGAACACATGTCGAGATGTCTGATATCCGGCGCCGGCTTCTGGCTGCTGATTATGCCCTTCGAGGCGCCACTGATGTTCCTCGCCGACATTCTGGGACTCTCGATGCCAAGGGTTGTCAAGAAAATGACTTTCCTCTCGTGGATCACTTACAAGTTCCAAAGGTAAGAATGCAAGGGAATGCTTCACTATTTGAAAAATAATTGCCAAAATGTGCAACTATTGTCATTTACATTTCGTAAAGAAATGTTGAATTCTTCGCGTCGCATAACAGCGTGACATCGATTGTTCTCGATGCCTTTGCTTCCTATCGAGTCCCATATGGAAATGTCTCACTTGCTGTTTAAGTTGCACCAATTCAGTCGTGACGTTTGGCAAATAATAGACAGCAAACAGCAAAGTAAATCTGAAAATACACGTTCCTCCTTTCACTTCGACCGATCAGAGCCGCATTCCGCGGAACTTCCTTTTAGTGCTGCGCGATAGGCAGCACGGTACCGCGTGGTAGCAAACAATTTTTTTGCCTTTTAAATTTCTATACCGAATTTTCTCATATTTGACGACCTTTCAGATTCTACTTGGGCTACATCACGAAGATACCTATGATTTTGGAATGGACGAATAGAATGATGTTGAAGGCGATCCACGAGGCCACGAAATTTACCCCGGAGCAACTCGCGCTCATGGAACAACGATCAAAGTACAATTACGGCTCGTCGAGGAATTGAACGAGAATATTTCTTGAACGAACGTGCCTACTTCGACGATGCTAGAGCTTAAATCGGTACTTGGCCGTATAACATTATCGTAGACGACAACGAGTAGTGGCGTGCTCCGTTGTAAATGTCTCCTCGCATCGCCCACGAGTAATGTCTTATCTCGCGATAAGATATTTTTGCTAAATGAAACATCGTTGGGTTTCAATTGGAGACACCGTTGGCCCTTTTCTTGCGATGAGGCCGTATAGCGAGAAGTCAGAAACGAATTTTTGTGAGAAAGACTATCCACCGCTAATCTGTTCTCTTCCAAGAGAGACTGCAGCGATCGGAGGTGCCTCCTTCTAGGTTGCTACAGGCGGCGCATAGAGAGAAGTCGCTTGGCAAGTGGTTTGCTCTGATTGGCCCGCTGGGTAGGAGAACTTCCTCCGCACGCACTAACGCGTGATTGGTCGAAAAAGCACTGAAAGACGAAACAAGTGTTTAGTTTTCGCTCGTCATTCGCCGAGGTCAGACTTCAAGGACCGAGACGATGGGAATGAAGAAGAGCGGGGACAGTCTCACCTTACCCCGTGCGTCATGCCAAGTAACTTCATTCCAAATTCCCCCTATAGGTACTTACAGACCGCACATGTAGGGTGAATTTAGAAAGAAGTCACTTGATAAGTGGTTTGCTTCGATTCGCACGTCCCCCGTTCACCCGCATTGTCCGATTCTAATGCGTGGCTGGCCGAAAAAGCATTGAACGACGAAACAAGAGTTTAACTTTTGCTTGCCATTCGCCGAGGTGAGATTTGAAGCGCCGAGACTTCTCACTAAATTCGTTCAGTAGATGTACAGAAAGTCCTCGACTCGCGCAGATTCTTGGAAGCGAATTGGCCATCAATTTTTTGCTTACTTGCGCACATCAAGTTTTTGTGTGCATTGGGTGGGCCGAAAATTCGCTTCTCTAGCATTGCTACGCGGAGTATTTGGCTTCAGTGGTTTTTCAACGTACGTGGAAATCCTTGAAACGAATTGATCGCTCGAGTCGAGGATTTTTTGTGACTCGTAGTCACTGGAGGAACCAGTTATCGCAAAACTATTGTTTTGCAAGTATGGTCCGTAGGCTGGCTACTCGATAAAAATCGACTTTGACAGGAACTCTGACGGCGCGGCGCAGAGATTGGCCAGTCGAAGAAAGGAATATTTTTGGACGAATATCACTTACTGTTAGGCAATTAAGCGACTCAGTACAACTAGGTAGGATTACATTTTCTCCGAGACGGAGGATACTTTAAGATATTTTAAAACGATGCCAGAGGACTTCACGAGTGAGCGATATATGTTAGAAGTTGGAATTATCTATTTTTGAAAAATGATCCCTCGTCCTGCTAGATAAATTGTCAACCCTAGTCACTTAAAATTAGACAATCCTAAAATTTCACTCGCGTAGTCCGTTCTGCGCAGAGAGATCCAACATTCCTCCAACACTGTTTATCATTGTGGAGAATGATTATTTTGTCACAGATGGAATATACGCAGAGTGTCCACAAAAAACAGTGTACACACTTTCGCCGGCAAGTTTTGTATTTTTTAGTTTCAACGGATTTGGAATAACGAACGAAACGAAAAAAATGCGGTAAATTTTCAAAGTGATTCGGCAGGAAGAACAGATACAGACTTTGAATGTAGTCGTTCAAAATCTGCATATATTATTTGATGATATTCCATATGTACACTTTTGCTTGCGTCGATACAAGTGCAAATTTCGAAAATGGTGCTAATGATAGTTTTTAATCGAATTTTTAATCAAAGTCTATGTGGAATCACGCTCGAGCGATTTCATATATGTGAAATGACGAGGATTGAGACTATCCTCAGAGCAATAAAGTTATGTAGGACCGTGAAAAAGAAAGAGAGGCGCGCGGCAACCCATTCAAGGCAGCGTAATCGACCTGAGTAGCTTAACCCATTTGCATCATGCGCCTACTTGAGGTGCCGTGTCCAGGCATCTGCGACGTTCAACTGACGACTGACCCATATCACCGCGCGTGGTCGGTCGTATGTGCAGACAGTCGCGGATCGCGGATTATTCCGCGCTGTGATGCAAATGGGTCAACGTCCACGATCGCCTGGATCGGTTTGGAACCAATGCACCAGCGACCTCTCCTTGCTGACACTTTTCTTTCATGTCCTTTTCTTCCTAAGTTTTTCATAGGAGGGCAGCGCCCCGATCCCACACTCGGCCATTCTGATAAGCACATTTGTCCTCAAACGTCGGTAACGTCACATCCTTCTTTAATCGTGTCTTCTTTATCGACGGCGTCATCGTCACTTTTCACGTCCTTTTCTCTTAACACTTTACCGACCGGTAGTCGATTAATCGACTTTTCGGGCCCAACACTTTTGGGCTTTTAACTTATTAATTGGTCGCTATGGAAATTAATAAATTGTTATTTTCCATTGCGGTTAACTGTGCCAAGGACTCAGTGAAGAAACTTTGCAATTTTCGAAGAGATATAAGTATCAGGGAAATATTTGCGTGTAGGTGACCGATCAGAAGTGGGTAGGATTTAAAAAGTACCGGTCGGTAAAGTGTTAAGTTCTTCATGGGAGGGTACCGCCCCGATCCCACAGTTACAGCAAGCAAAAGAATTGGGAATAAAGTTACGACAAAATGTTAACGCATTGCTTGAGAAGTTTATCGAATGTTGCTCGATACAGAAGCTACTGTTACAGGATAAAGTCAATTATTTCAGTTTTCGTGATCAAAAGCTGCACACGAATGAGGAAAATATTTGAAAAAACTCGAAACAAACATAGCTGCTATATCTAGCGAATCAACGCTATTTCTATAGTCCGACAACCTTAACTTTGTTAGGGAGCGGAGGAGCCTCTAACCTTTGATCGCCTACTCGCGCCAATTTATTTCTGAAATACGCCGCTCCGTCACCTGAACTAAATCCTCAAACAAACTCGTAGCATTCAAATATCTTTACTTATTTGGTTGGAGAAAGGGGATGCTCGACAAGGGAACCAATGCGCATGATGTTACATTATTTCCACGTCAAGCGTCGCGTTTCTTTAAGGGGGATCCCCCCACGTGGAGAGGGCAATTCTGTCGGAGTTTATCCAGCTTTTATTATAGGGATATTCAAAATCTGGTGCATACGTCAGTGTCCTCGCTGGTGACACTTAAATCGCGTTCTTTGTCTTCAGTCTTTAATTTGATTTGAATGTGTAGTTCTTTCGGCAAATTGTATCAGACCCACATTCTTTTTCCTAGCTAAGTTAAGGTTGTTGAACTATACCACGGTTTCGTGCATACCTATTTGTATTGAAGATGTCCTTTGACATCATTAACCTAGAATGCAAATATTCTGGAGACAATTTAATCTCATTCATCCAAAGTGTATTGGACGATTTTGATGGGTATTGGGTTGTTATGCAATAAATGATCTGCGAAAAAATCATCCTCCTTTATTTGTGCTTCGAACATCCAATTAATTAAACAATCAACAATCGTCGACAGTTTTTGCTGCTAAGTGCACAAGTAAACGTCGAATGTTATCAATAGTACGTAAGATCGAATAGTCGTCGATAACCTCGAACGAATAACTGAATTAAAATTACCAGTGGGTCACGCTGAAATAAAATAAATTCTATACTATTCAATGTTACCTGAAGTCATATACTATAGTCGAAATTGGGGATAGATTGTTGGTTCAGGAATTAATTTAGAATTACTGTGCCTTCAGTCACGAAAAAAATGATACGGCAAGGGGTTAATCCCTTAACAACGACCACCGTCCCGCGTTATCAGTTTTTTCGCATGTCACGTGTCGGTGACCTCCACGCTTCGTACAGAGGGCAGTTTCCTCCTACTCTACCGATCTTCACGTGTCGTATATACCTATAAATGATAATTCCATTTTTTGTGCCACCGGCCTACAATTATCGCATAGATTTCATTTTTCTTATTATGTTAATTGCCGTTCAATTGTGACGTCAACTATAACATCGCGTTATTTTCACGGGCAATATTTATGCTGGAACGTGTCTCCTAGGTGGGCTGTAATTATCAAATCATTCCATAAATTCGTGTCATTCGCTTTTCTGCTATTTATGTTAATGGATAAAACACATCTTTAAAATTTACTAAAAAATGTAATCACCCTCCCGTTCCAGAACTTCTTCCCGCCGTTTTGGTAGAGACATTATACCGTCACTATGAAATTTCGTTAAAATATTTTTCAATCTTTGTTTTTATGAATTCGATGTCTGAGTTTTGAGAAAAACGCGTTTAACCCTTTCGCTTCGAATATATCCGGCATCCGTGCGACGACTTGTGCGACGAGTGCCGGATATATCCGGCATCTATAATATATCATGTGTATATAAGTACCATCTATGGTAATGATGAATATATAAATAATTTCATTTTAAAAATGTAAAGAGTGCTATATTAGAGCAAAAATGGTTTTATTAAGCATAGTAATTATTTAAGACTTAGAAGAACGTACCTATATACAAAATTCACGCGCACTGTGCACATTTCTAGAGCATGCATCCGTTAGGCACTTCGGCGGACTGGACTGCCGAAGCGAAAGGGTCAAAGATTCAAATATGATTTACAGGAAGAAAATCCTTGTTCCCCATCGGGCTGCTATGTCGCGTCCGTGTAACGCGTCTATATACCTCTGTCTTATAGAAGTCACGCAAAGCAGCATCTCCCTTCCTGACTTTGACCCTAGCTTTTTTTTCCAAACCTTCATCTCGATGACTAACATAACTTTGGCCTCTGCGACCAATTTCGCATCCCATTCTGCTTATTGTCTTTAAAATTGTTTCAAAGCCTTCATTGAATGTTGTCACATCCAATAAGAAATTGCCACATCCATATTCTATTTTGTAAAAGATTCATCGCTGATATTGACGCAGATTCTATTTTTTACTCAGGTGTAAATCAATTGCCGCACAATTTTCGTTTTCTGAGACGACTAGCACGTGCAACGTTATTTTTTCTTCCTCCTTTGTCCCTCAGTTTCAACAGAAAAATCACTCGCGAAGGACCGATGCTCCGGTCTGTCGGATACTTGACCGCACGAGGCAAACAGCTGCTCCGTTTTACGTTTAGAATATTCTAACGACTTTGAATATCAAAATATCCTTGTACCTACATATTCTAGAACGTTATAGAAACAATTTATGCAAAAACATTTCTTTTTTTTCGATGTTTTCGACGTGTCACGTGGGATGAACCCCTCAAGGTAACGTCATGGGATGCGGACTGTCAGCGATTCTGCACAATTTCCTACAATTCTCTGATTTTGGGAACAAGACTGACCTTTTAAGGGTTTTTCAACAGCATAGTGAGGGATTCGGATGGCCCCGACTCCTCGCGAGTAAGGTTCCAAAAGGGCGATCGCTTTTCCGGTGACCTTCGTTGAGACTAAGGGTTTCCAAAACAGATCTCGGAGGAAAAGGGTTCCCGTTTGAACCCCGCAGCACGTTTACCAATATTGGGCAATTGTATCGTAAAGAATCAGGTCGGTATCCAAAGGTATTAGCGGAAGTGCGTGAGTATAATAAGACGGTAGCGCAGTATCTACTTGACATGGCTCAAAACAATCAAATTGGATTTCGTTTCTAACAATAATACCTAGAATAATAATTTTTTTATTATCTTGAAACATGCGGAAATGACAAGTAATAACTAGTCGTTATAATAGTAAAACGGTAATTATAGATGACAGCTATTGTCACGTAGGAACATACGCGTAAATAGAAATGGGAGCGGAAAGAAAAACATTAACCGGACGGTCTCAGATGGTCAGTGGTGATCAACGCTCAGACTTTGCTTCCTTAACCCCTTGCTGTACTATAACGAGTGACACTCGTGATGCGGTAAATTGGATAGAACATTTTCGAATTTTGCAAACACTATTAGATTAGAAATATTAATTCAAGTATCACTGATCAATTTTTATTTTACTAATTTCATTCTGAATTAATGTGGGGTCAGTCACAAAGTAAATGGTACGGCAAGGGGTTAAAATTCTCCCCGTCGCGTCTGAGAAATTTCTTCTAATTAATTACTTAACGTTTCAGCCTCTATGTTTCGGAATTCATTCAAAATAGAGGGTCCTAGGCGAAATAAGTGGAGCGTTGTAGCTGGAAAGTATGAACCAAACGTAAAAAAAACTATCGTCAACCTGACATACCATATAACGATCGAAGAGATGAGAATTATAAGGTTTTTTCATCACGAACACACTTGTGGAAATTATTGCTTCGATTTACCGGATTATAAATTATTCATATCGTCGCACTAATTACCTTATATAAAAAAAAGTGTTCGCCGCGGTTCATGGCTTTCTTGCACTTTACGCATTGTTTATAGCAGTCGTTACGAACAAGATCTCGCGGCAGCAGTCCTTGCTGAAATTGTGACACGGTAATCAAATTGCATTGGACTGACAAGCAAGTAATTTCGATTTTGTAGGGTGACATGGAAATCAATTTTCTTAACAAAGATTTGTTTCGATGTCCTTTGTTCGACGACCTTTCTCCATCTTCCTGACAAATTAATGATTCCGCTTTTATAGAAATTCTGGCCCTTATGGGCAGAAAGCTGAATTAACTGCACTTTTACGCTATTACCGCTAGTGAAAGTTTCACGATGCAAAATGTTTTGCAAATTTCAAAATATTCGAAATGGTAATTTGATGGCGTCAGGTAAAGACTATGTGGGGGCTGTGACATCACTTCCCAAGTAAGAGATCTATAGCGGCAAGTCAGAAACCGATCTCTCTAATTATAAAATAATCGTCTAATTATGAGATAGATGGCGGGTAAAATAAAAATTTGGTAAAGAAAGTATAAAAGGCTACGAGCGTTAAAATACTATTTAACCCATTCTAAATCAATTTCCACCTTCCCAAGTACATAGTAAGTTCGAGCAAGTGCTTACAGATCCAAATATCTTGAAGCATAGAACAATTTATTTTGCCCAGAGTCATTCTCGCAATTATGCAACATCAGGATGCAACGCTTCGACCGAATCCGAGAAACAGAAACCTTGCATTCTCCTTGCTAGATCCCATATACCTATGCGACGAAGACTGGATAACCTTATGAAAACTCGCAACTCATTTCTTCCTGAGTCGTAAAATTCTTAACGATGTCGTTTCGATTGAGAGACTAAAGTAGTTCGCGAGTCACAAAGTACGATCTGCGATTGTCAGCCAAGCTGTCACAAAATTTTAAAAAATTGTAACGGCGAATTGGATGATTAGGACGATCCGCCGAAAAAAGAGAACTTATACTTTCAGACTTTTCACATTAAATATCTGGGCTCGTACCAAGAGCGATTCAGAGTGATAAACGAAAATGATCTGATTGTGAGTTTGATGAGGACTTGTGAGAGTTTTAGGATAGGAATTAAGAATTGGAATTAGAATTTCTATTATAATTAGAATTCGAAGATGACTCTCACAATTAATTGAATTTAGTAATAGCGCTAAACTGAACTGAACTTTGGTGGAAAGAGTCATGGAGTATTTACGGGACTTTTGAAGAAGGAATGGGAGTGATAATAATGATGATTGTAAGGCAAAGGTCAAAATTGAGTTATGAAATTTCATAAATGAGTAAGGAGCGATGACTGTGCTAGGGAGTTGAAAGGTCGGGATAGAAAAATAGGAGATCTGAACTTGAGGCAGTGAGTTAGAGATGGTTGTGAAACGGCGGATGATGGTCGATGCACTGTACAATATGTTTGTGTTTATACAATATTTAGATATACGATTCCTAACTTATATATTAGTTGACCAGAGGGTCGGTACATTACAAAATTCTCGTCCAAAAGATAGAGCAAAACAGTAAAAAAAAAGTAGATGTCAACATTTGTGAGCAACGGCTTTCCGTGCTTTCAATCCTTTGCTGCGTCAGCTTTAAACGAGCTATATTCTGGCAGTAAAACAAAAGTTGCGCTACGTTAAAAGTCGAATTACAATCAAAGTCTTATTGTACACCTGATCAAGTTTTGCAACAAATTACATCGGTCCGCGAAGAACTTCTCTCTTTCTCTCGTCTCCTTTCCATAAAACTTTGCTCATCCCTGGATCAATCCTCCTGTAATGCGGTACTTTCGCAGCGCGTTTTCCACGCAACGCGATTCGCATTATTCGCGCTCGTGCAGCATATATTCGCAGGTTCTAATCTAATCTCGTTGCACGCAGGCCAGTAAAACAGTTCCCCGTTCCTCGATCCTTCCTAACTTGCCCGCACGTGTTATCGTTCTGCCCGGATAAAATTTTGAAAAATTTTAACGATGTTTACACAACGCTCCGCGACGAGGGACACTTCCACTACGATAATTTTCCCCTCGTGCGATTATTTGCTGAAAAAGTTCATCGGACAAAGTCAACGCAAGTCATCGACGAGTTTCTCTTCGTTGCCCTCAAGGATTCCATAATGGTACTTTAAAATTGAGAAACAATGAACTAAGGAAAACCGTAATTTGTGTGGCCAGGATAGTTTCTCACATTTTAACGTAACTGGCCCGAGTCGAAATATTGAACCCCATTTGAACCTTTTACTACCCAACATTTAGGAAATAAAAGTACAAAAATAGGTCTAAATTCAATGTAAAATAAGATCCTACTTAGCGCCCAAAAGTGGCACAAATTTCCCTTTATGCCATCTTAAGGCGCAAAATAGGACGTCAATTTCAACCTCTGTTGAGGATTTACATCCTATCCAGTCCCGAGTCGAAATACTGAACCTCATTTGAACCTTTTACTACCCGACAGGTCCAATTCAGGGGATAAAGGTTTTGGTGACAGCTAAATAGGAGTATCATTTTACTGAGACGGAGTTACAGGTTTAAATTAGGAGTTTTAGTATTGAAAAGTATCATATTAGGTTCAAATAGGTGTAAATACCATGAAAATAGGTTCAATATTTCGACTCGGGGATGTACGAAAAGTACTCTCAACGTGGCCCTTAACCTTCTATTTAAGTTTCATCGCAACTACTGTCGCAAGAGCGAGAGCGACGCGTGAAATTTCAAAGATTGTCGTCTCTTCTTCATTGCTTCTGAGGTTCGCTGCCTGCCAAGGGCTATTCTCCGCCAATTAAACTTGCTCTGTATCTGTTAATTAACATCGGAGCGCGCGATACAAAGTGAGACGGAAACTAGATAGTCCGAATCGCGGGAACGCACGCTACAATTCTTCTTCGCCATTATCTTCCAACGGACGCACAGTGGTCCCAAATCGCTAAAACGTGCGAAAAACCTCAATAATGAACATTTCGTTAGGGCCATTTTTATTATTGCATTTGGTACTCAGATAGTTTGTCTATGAAAACCTGAAAGGGCAGGGTTTTTTTACGTATACCTGCGACGTTGTCGCATTTTGAAAATCGCGTTCATTAGTCCCGCAATCATCGTGAGCGTAACCACTGTTTTGCTGGCCGCAGTATAAAATGAATAACTTTTGCGAAAGTGAGTCTATTTCAATTCTGCAAAATGGATGGAGTTCATGGAAGTAAGTACAACATTTATTGATAAAAGAAAAATTAAAATTGTTAATGGTTATGTTTTAAAACTGCAATGCAAATAGTACGAAATATGGGGCCAATCTTTATGTGAGAATTTCACATATGTAGTGAAAAAGTTAAGTGCTCCACAGTGTTCCACTATGATTCTTGTTTAGGCTTATAGGTTACACTTTCAACTTGCTGTACCTCCAAGGTTTAGGTGCTATTAGGCGCTATTAGGGTATTTTTGTAATTTTTTGTGCAGCGGTGTACTCGCGTTCTGAGCTTACAAGCGCGTTTCATCGACAACCGTGGACGATACAAAAAAAAATTCTCATAAATTTTATACGATTTGAGAGTAACTTATTATTCGGTCATAATAAATTTGTTTAAACTGATATACATAGTTCATAAAAAGATAAAATTAATTTTTTTCTTGCAAGTATAAGTGTTACGATAGCCATTCGTTTTATTTCATAAATATATATAAAAAATGTTTAAATTCTTTCTAATATTTATTATTTTTCTATATTATTAAATTATTGAATGATTTGCACCAAGCATACATTACTTTGAGGGATATTTGAATGTGAATCTTGTGAGCTTTGAATGCGAATATTTCTATTTATTAGACTACATGTTAAACTATGTTTTTTTAAATCTATTATAATCACTAATGCATCATTTTGCGATTTTATTGCATTTCAGCATCTGCTGATGGCGAACAATTTTTCAAAGCGAACAATTTTTTCCATGGTTCGAGACTATTTATTTGAAATTCACTGCGTCAACGAATTTATTGGAATTACTAAATAAATTGTTCACTTGTAATAGATTTTCTTGCTTATTAACGAAAAATATTTATTGTTACATATTTGATTACTTGTTAGAGTAAATACGAGTTGCATACTAGCTTTCGCGCGAAACCGGAAATTTTTAGACACACGCGTCGGCCATATTGAAACCGCTATTTTGTTTTTGCAAATTGTAAGGTCAGATTCGTATTCAGCGATCCAAAAAACATTGATATACTAACTTTCGCACCGAACCAGCAGTTTTTACATACACGTATGCGCCATACTGAATCCGCCATTTTGTTTTTGGAAATTCTAAGTTCAGATTCGTATTCAGCGACCCAAACAATATTGGGATACTAACTTTCGTGCCGAACCAGCAATTTTTAGATATATGTGTTCGCCATATTGGATCCGCCATTTTGTTTTTGTAAGTTTTGAGTTCAGATTCGTAATCAGCGACCCAAATTACCCCGGTATGTCAATTTTCAGCTAAATTGAAGCACGCTTTGAGGTTTTTCGCATGTTTTGGCCATTTGGGACCACTGTGGGACGGTCCAGTCGTCATCGGTTTCGCCGAGTTTTCCAACTCGACGATACAACGAACTGACAAATCGCGCATTCACGTGGCTTGCACAGAATTCCAGCGCATACCATATTTTGCAAAAATGAAAGTTCTTCGAAACGTCTTTCCTGCTTTTCGTAAAACAATATTTGAGCTAATTGAGTCAACGATTATTAATTTTTTAAACTCGCGAGAAGAAATGTAATTCACACCATTGAATACGTAGAAATGGCGGTGTCATTATTTAAATTGTTTGCAGGGATTGTCAAAGAGAGATACACTTTCTGCATGCTCTGTATCTATTCCGAGGATTTGTAAAAAAGTCACTTGACAAGTGATTTTCTCTGATTCACTCGAAGGGCAACAGACGTTGCTCACTCTCGCGAATTTTCGATTGTAATGCGTAGCTGACCGAAAAAGCACTTAACGACGAAATAAGAGTTTAGTTTTTGCTCGTCATTCGCCGAGACCAGATTTTAACCCTTTGCGGTCGGCAGATTTCGCTCTCGGGTGTACTAGCCCGTATCCTTTTCGTTTAACTCATTGAGGCACAGGAATTCCGAAAATAAAATGGCCCATGTTACACATGCATTTTTTTCTTATTTTAATTGAATAAAGTTGGTTGATATGTATTGATAAAGTTATATAACAATATAAATTTTTGAAGTGGGACAAAAAATGTTCCACCCTGCATCTTCATACATCAAAGAGGTGGGACACTTTTCATCCCTCTGTGCCTCAAAGAGTTAATATTACTTACAAGGGAACATCCCGAGGTGCCACACACCAATTTTTATGAAATTTTAGTACGATGTAGTGCTCGTTAGAATATTCGATACGTGTTTTTTTTATCGACAATCGTCGACGTTAACCCCTTAATCTACGCCTTCGACTCGAACAATTTACGTTTAGCCCGATCATCTACTACGGGCTATGCCCGTAATATTTACGTTTGGCTCGATCACCTACTACGGGCTATGCCCGTAGTTGTAGGTTAAGGGGTTAAAGGGGTGAAATCCACCCCCAAAGTTAGGGCCTTAAAGTATATTTCGTCGAATATCTCGGTAACTATGAGAGATAGAGCATTTGCGTAAATTGACGAAATTTGCGTCTATTAATAATCAATAGAATGGTAAAAATTATTTTGCAAAATCTCAAGATACATTGTATCTGGCTGATTTTACAGGCTCTTATAAAAGGGTTAACCCATTGACTGTATATCCTGTGATAGTCACGGGCTTATCCCGTATAATCTACCAAAGATATCTAATTGTAAGTCTATGATTGGATTCTTTGCTTCCTCTGCTTTCTAAGAATATTCTAACCGAAGAAGGAGACGTGTCATTCCTTTACCTAAGGGCGAACCGCGTCTCTTTTACGGTCCACGCACGCAAAAGGGACGAGTCCATCGTCTCGATCTCGCACAGTTCGTTCCATTTCGCAATTGCATTTTTTATCTCCCAGGATGATACGCTGCCGGTCGACCCACAAGTGGCATGGGTTACAACACACTTCACTTTTCATTTGTTTATTATTATTTACGAGTCATGCAATGCTCCACGCGCAATAGTGGTGTAATAAATATCAATATGTATTATCGAAGAAAGTGTACAATGTGCGTGCCCCGCTAAAACTCACAAATGAGTCCCGATCAAGGGAGTTATATGGTGCGGTAACCCTCTGTCATCCGTCCATGAAGAAGGTTCCCGTTTTTTCCTGAAGGGCGTGCTTTCGAAGCTATAAGGGCTGGAAGTTTCGCCCTCTAGAAAGGGTCTAGCGGGAAAAGGGGTCAAAAGTACCCTACAGCCGATTTTATTCGACGATGGGTCATTCGATTGGTGATCATGAAAAACCATTGTACATAAATTTATAATCCGATAACTTCACCGGGAGGGTAGTTATAGGGTAAAATCGAAAAATCAGTTTTTGCCTCATTTTCCTCAATTAGTGTGGTGCAAAAATTCCCCAAAGAATTCTGACACATTCTAAACATGAATGTACACGTTAGGGATTCTTTTCAGATTTTTCCTTGGCAAGGTCCACTCACGAAAAATGAAAAACAAAAAAAAAATTTTTAAACATCGATTTCGTATTGAAATCTTCCGAGCACAACTTCTTCCTTTTTACAGTAATTGCCCAATGTTATCATTGTTACACCCTAATTTTTTCAGATTTTTTAACACATTAAGGACCGCTCACGAGTTTTCTCGTGTTGCGTGGCCCGTCTGTTACGGATGAATTACGAAACAACCCGTTTTCTACACGCTGTCTTTAGATGTCACCTACTTTGATACATTGTATCTACTTTGTGTATTTAAGTATTTACATCAATAGTCAATGTATTAAACTTGATGGTTAAATCCTTGGTTTGCCGAGAATTTAACAAGAACCACCGATGAATCGCCTTCGTCATAAAAAAGTTATTATAAATATTAAAAGACATATTCTATTTTTCAGTAATACCTAAAATGCATCCTATTATACAATTTCTGAAAGTTTCACAAAAATTGCTTCATAAATAACAAAGTTATGATAATTTTAGAACGTATAAGTTTGCCCAAAAACGTGCGGTCCCAGGCGTATGTCTTACAGATTTCTTTGCGGTCCTTAATGTGTTAAGTACAGTGCATCACGGTCGGAAAAATCAAAAACCGATTTCTGGGACACATTTTGAGCTGAAACTCGCACATTATTTGCCATTCTTGCATGATTTTTATACAGTATGTTCATATTGTGACCTTCAAAGTTTCTGCACAGAAATATGTAGATGTTAAAGAAAAGGATCAGGATAATAAATAAATTGCTGATTGTATGGTCCTTATAACCTAGAATTTTGACCGCTCTTTCAAAAGCATCCATGGCACAGTGGCTATGGTGTCTGTTTGAGGAATTGTTGGACATTTTTTTGTCGCGGGTTCGAATCTGCATGTGAGACTTAAGTTTTTTTCTGCCATTTTTTTTTAAATTCAAATTATTAGTTCCTTCGCAAAGTATAATTTTGGGCCCGCAGAAAAAAGGCGACTTATATTTAGTAGATCTTTTCCAAGCAACCGAGACTCGCAAACACAACTAGTGGATTCGATTTAACACTAGATTTACCAACGTGAAATCTATTATATTTAAATATGTTAAATATGTACCTTAAAGCAAGAAAAATTAAGACGTGGAAAAGATGATAGATTCGGTAATTTATGTTGTATACGATGGACGAAGGATATTTATTCTACGACTCTCTTATAAACCCGTAGAATTTTTGGAAAAAATTGTGTTCCAGTCATTTTGATAGCACGGTAATTCTAGCTTTAAAATTCTCGTCATCTTTGCGCGATATGTTTTACCACTGGCTGGAAAGCCATCCAAAGCTCGATCTTTCATCAGAATTAAGATCAAAATATACAAAGACCGATGAAAATGAAACCACCACACATCTGTTACAGCGGTCCTGAAATTTTTGGCGTTTTTCTTCTAGTTCCAGTCAGATGTTTGTCCAAAAAAACCCAAGGAGGCAAAAAACAGAAATCTTATATAGGGCATTTTTTGGGAGTGCGGTTCGGACAAAATGTGGAAAATCTAGTGGAAATGGAAGGGGGGGGGGGACCAATGGCGTCAAGGAACGAGCGAAAATTGTCGCCAAGCTCCTGGAAATCGTCAAAATGGTCCTAATTTGTTACGTTTGTGGCGTTGTTTGAGAAGTGTCTCTGCGAAGCTAAGCATTTCTTTGTTTTCCAGCCTTTTTTGGCTAAGCGTCTAACTGGAGCCAGAAAATAAATAGCAAAAATTTCAGAGCAATATATAACACGTCGATCATCCACTCCAGGGAGGAGAATTTTTTGCACGCCAGAGCCGTCTTTGGAGAAACACCGCCTCCTTCACCCATTCATACAGCCGAGATGTCACTGATCCAGAGACACTGTCAATGTCACGGCCGACCTTATTTGCGCTGCAGCGCGCTGGCGTGACGGCGCGTGGCGGCAGGTTGGGGCGACATTTATATTTTAAAAATCTTGCGACAGCAGAATGCCAGGCCTTCTCGCGTTAAAGTAATCGGGGCGATTGATTGTAGAATGTAGCCTCTCGGCAGTAACTGTTAATAGGTTTCCGCATTACCCATGGATATTGTCGAATTTTATATTTCACGCGGTTTTTCTCTAACAATTCAACGGAAAATGACATCGATACAGTGGAATAGGCCTACAGAGGATAGGTACCACTGCGAAAAAAACGCATTAATAATAGTACTCCATCGATGATGCGGAAATTTATTAGCACTTTGCTGGCGAGAGAATGGACAGGATTGCAAAATATATACATACATATGTCGCCAAGCGGCCGCGACGGCAACAATATATTCTTTAACGCGAGGAAGCCAAGCGTTCTAGTATCGGGCAGTTATTTTTAACAATTTGCGCTAGTAATTAATTTACAAATGTGCAAATATAATTAAAATATATTAATTGTATTTGATTTAAAACATATCCGAGTATACTTTTTTCACTAACAATACATTTGTTTTATCCTACATGCGACGTAGTGCCATCCGAAACTGTTCTTCAACAAATATTCTGAGTCGACGTGCCACACACGTCGTTCTAATATCCGCGTCTGATGCGCGAGGCACGTGTTTCCACCGCGAGTGATTAACTACGAATGTCGCCCCAGTGCCCCACCGCGCCAGTGCCAATAGGTCAGGCCGTGACGCCGAGAGAAAGCTGGGAATCAGTGACTTCTCGGCTGTATGTATGAGTGAAGGAGGCGGTGTTTCTCCAAAGACGGCTCTGGCGTACTAAAAATTCTCCTCTCTGATCCACTCCATCACCGTATCGACGAGAATTTCTTCCAATCCTATACAACGGTCGACGGGTTCGAAGGATATCGCTTCCTCCACGCACACATTGTGCCACTAGACGTTCCAAAGGGAGGGGAAATTTCTTACGTGTTACTTGCAATAGTTCATGGTGCAAATAAAACGGATTCATTTGCATTATCAACTGCTAGTCGCGGTGAAATCATCGAAACAATCGCGTTCTAACTCGGAAGTTATATTCACTCGACTTCTCGTGAAACCTCCAAAGACTTCACGAGACCAAATGCATCTCCGAGCTGGCACAGAGCGGCAAATAGACGCGCAAAATGAATTCTCCAAAGGCAACATAAACGGAATGCGAGCAGTGGGACAAGAAAGATCTCAAGAAACGAAAATGTTTAGCGAAAAAGAGGCCAAATTTGCGAGCAACGGTTTCGGACAGAATCAAAAAAACGGAACGATGAAAACTGGAGATCCGAATAAACAGGAGACAATTGACGTTTCGGAAGAAGATATTGAACGAGTACGGAACCTCTTCGAAAAGGAAAATCTGCCGAAAGAGTTCAACGAATGGTCACGAGACGAGCAAGACAATTGGTTAATCACGAAAGTACGGCAACTTTTGAAAGGCTTTCCGGAAAGCTTGGTGACACTATTTGCGGGAACGTTTCACCCTCTTCAACATGAAAAATATCCTCCGAAGAAGCCCGACTGGCTCGACATGGAAAAGTTTCAACGAGGACAGAAAATCCTTCGAGATCATTTCTTCGGAGTAATGGCCAGCTTGTCGATGTCTTTATTAATGATGTTCTCCTTCAAAGACGGAGTGAAGCCTATAATTTCTTCGCAAGCCAGTTCTTCGCCCTATAACTCGTTTCGAAGGTATTGCCTCCATTATTATATTATTTCGTTAGTGGAAGTGAAACTCCTTAAATGAATGCAATGACGGTTCAACAATTGAGACGCAGTGGAAGACTCGCTGACCTCTCGATTACGATCAAGGTGTTACCTCCGATTAAGACAGGACTTGAATTAATCCTCTTAGACAGGACTGAATTTTGCGTGGGCTGTTTCTCTGCCTGGAATATATCGCGAATTAGGTGTCACCGACAATGCTCTTCTCTACGCGAATACATTGCAATGAACTTTTGGATGATTAAATTATCATTTTTCTTAAAGACGCGATACACATACTTTAACTTTCATTCAAACGATGAGCGAGTGGGCCACTATAGTGGCGCGTCGTTAAAAAGGATGACATCCGTGAATGCCACTATAGCGGTTCACCGTGTCTAATTGTAAGAGGTTAATGGTACAGTCCGACAATTGAAAGATGGAAAGGGAGTTGCGGAAACTCTCATTTTCGAATGCCTATTTCAGCAAACTCATTTTCCGAATCCTCAAACCCAGCCTCCAAAAGTAAACATTCGGCACAGTGGCTTTTCCGTGCTTCTATTTGTTTGACTGAATAAATGCGACATGGCTATCGCCTCCACGAATCACACCCGTAGTCCCATGATGAGTGGTTTGCTGTGATTTGCCCGACAGGTAGAAGACGTTCCTCGTCCTCGCGAATTGTCGATTCTAATGCGTAACTTGCCGAAAAAGCACTTTACGGTGAAATAATAGTTCAAATTTCGGTTGTCATTCGCCGAGGTCAGATTTGAAGGGCCGATACGATGGGAATAAGGCGATCGGGGACAGACTCCCCTTACCCCGTAACTCGTGCCGAGTAACTTCTTGGTCTATCCGCCCTATACCGGTGTTGCATCTATCACGAATAAGTGCTTTGAAAAAAGAGAAACGCAGAAATAATAAAGGCGAACGATTAAGTAACTTAGGTTTTATAAGAAAAAGGAGGAACGTTTGGTGCACGTCTGACCCATCGATTTGGGGAATTTTGGGAAAATATTGGAAACCTGTCTCTTTGATCGTCTCCACTGTTTCAGCGTTAAACTTCCACGTGTACCGTTGGCATCGTCGAGCGATAAATCATTATTTTTTCAAAATATGTGATGACTTTAGTAGTTCGGACATGACCCAAAGGTCCAGCCTGAAAAACTCCAAGAACTTTCGATCGATTGTAGGAACGTTGAAAAATATCCTTGTTACTAAAATGCAGAAAGTACGAAAGCTTTGGTGGGAATGGAATTAACGCTAGAACTGCCGGAGTTCAATCAATTATATCCAAATGTATTTAATAAATACTGTGGAAAAAGAGGTGTCAAAAGGGGGAGAAGATGATTAATTCAATAATTTGTTTTACAACATGAACGCAAAATATATATTCCATGACTCTTCCGTAAATTTCGAGAATTCTTGTAAAAAATGAGGAACCAATCATTTTAACTTAGTTAGTAGTTCTAGTGTTAAAATATGTTAGATTGTTTTCCAAATTGTTAACATATCGTTGTTCCGGTTATTCAAAATTACCGCGATAGTGGGCAACTGAAACCGGAAAATATGAAAAAACGAAAAAAAGTTATCCTGTATCGAGGTAAAAGTTCCATTGGTTCCTCGTCGCGCGTTGCGTTTCGTAAAGAGAAATTTCCCCCTGCGGTAGGGGTAATTTTGCCAGATTTTGTCCTGTTTCTATTATGGTGATGTTAGATACTTGGTGCATACGCCGATGTCCTCACTGTCGCCACCCAAATCGCGTTGTCTCCCTTGCTCCGATCTGCAGCGTTATCTCTCTTCGTCTTTTAGTTCGATTTGTATGCGTAGCTCTTTTATCGAATTGCGAGACAAAACGTGAAGTGCCTTCCTGTACGTGTGACAAGAGGCATGGCCCTTGACGCCTGGCGAATCACACCCTGCCGAAACAGGCTTACCTCCTAGGAGACTTCTTGAGGTTGTCGAAGAATACTACCTTTCGCTATATTGCAATGGTCATTGTTATACCTCTCTTAGAACGAAACGCTCAATTTGCTTGCAAGTGACAGAAGATATTTCATTTGCATTGGCATTACCGCCGTGCAAACTGCAGCGTTTTACAAGCAATTTTACAAGACAGCCTTAGAAGTTCGATTAGATTGCATTGAGATGCTAAAAGTCTCATACAAAAACATAATTTCTCGTTCTACCGTGTACAAAGGGAAACTATGAATAATAATAATTACGAAAATCCCAATGGGATGTTAAAGTATCTCGTCTTTTTTAGTTGCAGTACGGTTATCACTTTTCTTCACAATTCTCGAAAGACGGTGAAATTTCAATAATTGGCATCTTTTTGGAACTATATTAATTTCTACCTTAACCTTTTTCGTGCCGAGCGAAAGTATCGTACCACGGCGAAGAATACCGAGCCAATTTGACGATTTTTCTAAGGTTTGGGAAAGAGGACATCTGGACTATTGAATACGTAACGATGTATCGTCGTTCGACACAAAAAGAGTTAACCATTTGGGTACTACTGGCGCCCATGGGCGGCGGCCACGAACCGTTCTCTGGGGTGTGCCCATACCCGATATATCGGGCTCGAGTCGGGTCGAAAGATTCGGGTACGCGACGCATATGGTAGTCTAAGAGCTGGCCGCCACCTCGACTAAGGTACTCGTCACAAAGCTGAAATTTTTAGCATAGTTTATTCAATAATATTAATGTATGAAAAGCTACTTCTGCCGGGGTTACCGCGGTTGCAAAAATACCACCTTTATTTTTAATGTTGTTAATTTTTTTTTTTTTTGAAAATATACTTTCACACGTCTGCCGTTTATATATGTTATAATTTATACTATTTCAAGTATAAAAAAAAATTGGTAGAAGATTCTCTGGGTTACAAGTACCTGGCAGGTGGGTCTAAAGTTACGAGATGGGGTATTTTAACACTTTGCCGGCCGCTCTCACGTATGCGTGACATCTCTTCTTCGACTGTTATCGGCCGCTGTCACGTATGCGTGACTTTTTAGAACCTGCGAGAAACTCGCCGACGTTTTTTCTCTTTATTTTGATGATAAAATTAACAAACTTAGAATTTTCGGAATTAGATCAAATAAGCGCCGTTTTGTTCAATAACTTTTGAGGTCGATCTGAGCGGATGCATACGTGACAAAAACTTAACATACATAATATGTATAGCTTAAGAAGAGTATTTTGCAAAAGAAAGTGAAACAAACATAATTAAATTTTATATTATTTTTTTATTATCGATAGCTTCTGTATTCTTTAAGTTGTCGTATATTAAAAAACAAAATACTTTAGTAAATCTGTCGTTTGTACATGTTTTTAATTATACTATTCTTACTACAAAAACAAGTTGGTAGATGATTCTCTCAGTTACCTGTGGGTCTAAACGAATGCAACGCAAGAAAGCGAAGGTATATTTGTATTTTTTGTGTATGTCGTCATAAACCCTCATTGACCCTTCGTCTTAAGACATATTAGCATATCTGAATTGTGTAATCAGTTGGGACCATCTCTATCTTCAAGCTTACCGGGATTCCATGCACTCACAGGTTGCGATTATAACCCTTCATTTTTTAGACGAGCAAAAAAAGGCCCTGCGAAATCTTAAAGAAAACACCAGCTTTTCAGAAAGCCTTGACGGACATTGCAGCTGCTCACATTACTGGACGTAGTATCGAAATATTTAAATGCATAGAAAAATTTATTTGTCAAATTTATAGAATTAAAGCTGACAATGTCGATGAAGCCCGCTATTATAAATTTATTTCAACATATAATGCAAAAAATGAAAATGAACATTTTGACAAAAAATACCTTGATTACGATGCATCAAATTTACCGCCCTGTGAGTCGGAATTAAAACAGCAACTTTTACGGACTCAGTATACCGCAAGCATATGGAGAAATGCAAATTTAAAATGCCCTACATCACTAAAACCAGAAGATTATGGATGGATCATACAAGAAAACAAATACAGATTCAAGTGGCAAGAAGGGAATATTTTACCTTCATCTGTATACGATATATTATTGAAATCAAATTAATCAGAAGATTCTGTTTCAGGTAAGAAATTTTAAAAATTAACTTGATGTATTTTATAAACATCTTTATATATCCATACATCTGTAAAAGCTTTAATTAAAAATTTCTATTCTTCAGAGAGTGAAGAGACAACAGATGAAGATCAGTTGAATTCAGAAGACATCTATGAAGAAGAAATGGACGAGTAATTTCTCCGAAAAAAATAATGTAAAATTTAATTATGGTTGTTTCACTTTCTTTTGCTAAATACTCTTCTTAAGCTATATATATTATGTATGTTAAGTTTTTGTCACGTATGCATCCGCTCAGATCGACCTCAAAAGTTATTGAACAAAACGGCGCTTATTTGATCTAATTCCGAAAATTCTAAGTTTGTTAATTTTATCATCAAATTAAAAAGAAAAAACGCCGGCGAGTTTCTCGCAGGTTCTAAAAAGTCACGCATACGTGACAGCGGCCGATAACAGTCGAAGAAGAGATGTCACGCATACGTGAGAGCGGCCGGCAAAGTGTTAAAATACCCCATCTTGTAACTTTAGACTCACCTGCCAGGTACTTGTAACCCAGAGAATCTTCTGCCAATTTTTTTTTATACTTGAAATAGTATAAATTATAACATATATAAACGGCAGACGTGTGAAAGTATATTTAAAAAAAAAAAATTAACAACTTTAAAAATAAAGGTGGTATTTTTGCAACCGCGCTAACCCCGGCAGAAGTAGCTTTTCATACATTAATATTATTGAATAAACTATGCTAAAAATTTCAGTTTTGTGACGAGTACCTTAGTCGAGGTGGCGGCCAGCTCTCCGACTATGGCGTCTTCGAGGACCACGGCAGCCAAGGGTAGCCCGATTGCTTCGGGTCTCGCGATCCATACCTGTGATTTAGGAGTGTGCGAATTGGCCAATAAGTCGAATACCCAACCGATCGGGTCAGACCGGCAGTCATCGGGTCGGCTCGGTCTAGCTCTTGTGGCCTATGATACCCGCGATTCGATGCGAAATGCGTTCACTGAATAATCGGGTCGACGTGGGTCGACGTCTGCCGTCTTGACCCGAAACAATCGGGCTACCCGCCCAAATCCGCCTGCTTCAGGCCCGACCCGGTCAGTCGGGTGCCCGACAAATTGGACATCCCGCACAATCCTATCTTTGGGTATTCCTGCCGCCTAATGCAGCAAAAACGCGTTTTCGGGACTTACGATGCCTTATAGTGCAATCACTATCGTGGAAAACTCTCGTGCCACAAATGTATACTTGCGGCCAGTTCTTCCGTTCCGAAAGGTTAAATCCTTAAGCGATTTTTCCTCTCACAAGGAAGCAATGCATGACGCAATATCGAGCAAAGGTCTAACTTTTTCAGATATCTAGCGACAGGATTAAACATCAAGTCTTGGATGGAGAGCGATCCTTGGGACGAAAACTCAGCTGCATACAAGGGAGTAAAACTAGGGAGAATGTACCATCAATCAGCTACGAACAAGATTCAAAAGCTGGGAAATGAAAAGTACGACGAGATAACCGTTATCAAGAATCCCTGGTGTCCGTCGAGGAATGTACTGTTGGAGGATTTTCGGAATACCATAAAAGAGACGAGCATTTTAACGCGACCGTACGAAATAACACAGGGTTCTCCAAAAAGACCAATGACAATCAACCAAGCGGAGATGGCTAGCGTACAGTTTTGTCTTATGGGTCTCGTTTTACTTTATCCGAAAGAGATGGGCTTTGCGGATTTGAAAGGTGAAGATCTGGAAGCGTTTTGTCACTATTGGAGGATTGTGGGTTACATTTTCGGTGTGGACGACAGGTAAGTTTATTTTTCAAGTCTTGCGATAGAAAAAAATGATAAGTACACTATGGGTTTTTGCAAATTTATTGCATTTGTCTATTTCTGCGAACTCGTTACCGACTCATGGAAGCGACCTTGTTAAAGCATTCGCTGCATCGATGCGAGGAACTTTTTCTCGTCGAGCCTTCGTTTCATGAAAAACTAATGCTTCCATTGCTATCGTTGCAAACAACTCGCTGTAGAATAAAATCTATGAGTCGATAAGCAAGAAAGTTCCCGCAAAGAACATTCGTCACATTGAGCGCGTACAGACAAGTATCGACAAACGAAGAAAAGATTTTTTTCAATTGCAAGCAGTATATCTAATTTTCGTTTGTAAAATTTCCTTTAGTCAGAAAATCGACTCCGATTCAGACTTTTTTTCTCCGACAGATACAACTTTTACGACGGAACTGCGGAAGACATAAAGCGACGGGGAAGAGATTTAATGCATTATTACATTAAACAAAACTTGAGAAATTACGGGCCAGAGTGGGAACATCTAGGAAGAAATCTGCTGGAGGGAATTAAATACTACTTTATCGACATCCCCTTTGAATCTATAATTTTATATTTAACCACGCTAATCGACGTAGCAGTCCCGAAATTCCGTTCTACCGTCAGTTATTATAGCTTGTTTATGTACTACTTGCTTTGGTAAGTAAGCCAAGTTTCGACAATCCTAAGACTCAAGACAAAGAGAGCGACGCGATGCAACGCTGTTATCGTTTCAGGTATACCAATAAGTATTTGACGAGAATACCAGGCGTAAAATTCATCATGAACAACGTATTAATATATTGCATGAATAGAGGTGCGAATTTTTCGGAGGAAAAACACAAGGAACTGAAGATGAGGTCGCAGAAAATTTTGGACACTCTGGCTGGCAACATGTGATTTATTGAAAACGGAAAATTCATGATTAATTGGGTTCTACTTGGGTACTAATTTAACATTGAGAAATGTTTCATAGCGAATTACTATTTTGATTAATTTAATTTAATTTAATTTAATATCGAATTAATGTTTGATTGAAATTAATATTTCATGCTCACGATAATACAGTGCCATCAAATACGCTCATATTTCCAAACATATCTGTGTAAAAAGAAGATTCATTTAACTGCACATGGTGAAGAAGTTTGCTCCTTGAGCAAATATTGTTTCAATGTTGCTACAATAGCACAACTGAAACATTGCAAATAATAATCGCACTGACACAGAATTTTTGTTATTATCGCTTGTAACTATGTCAATGACGATAACAAAGTTAATTCCAGAATGTCTCACGATTGCCAAAAGATTGCAATGTAGGATTTCAAAATAATGAAAAATTGTGAAAAAAGAAAGAAACAATGTCATAATGTAGTTGGGGTGGAACAGCACAATACTGTTATGCAAAAAAAAGTTGTGACAATTCTGATGTTACATTGTATATATAAAAGGTCACCTATTTCAAACTTGTATCATACAAAATAGGAAAATAGAAAATATTTAAATATGCTAAGAAGCCATGTATATATTACATTACTAAAAGGTAATTGTGTAATACTTTAAAAAACTTTGATATAATAGAAGCCGTGCCATAGCAAAGATAAAAATTCAATGACGATGCGACGTTAGAAATTTTTACAATGGAAACGGAAAAATGTTTTGCTTGTGTTAGATACAGTCTGGAAAGATGCGCTATTGATCACCATTAGATTTTAAATTTGCCACTTAACTTGGATCTTTGCTATATTACCTGATGTACCGTGCTATTAATTTTTGTATGATATATCAACACATCTAATTTAAATAGTATCACAAACATGTTTTATACATTTTCTAAACTATAATAATGCCAAAGTTCTAACAAAATAGCTTAAACGATTCCATCATGCCTTTGCACGTTATAAAATCTTATTTACTTGACAAATAGATTTGCTAAAATATGTAATTTGCCGATGAACTTACCATTCTCGAACAGGAAGGAACCAAAGCTTTCCCAGCTGGCAGCTTTATTCTTAACATCGATTCAAAATGCATGACAAATCTCCGAACACACTTTTAACGATATTAACAGGAAACTTCATTTAACAACGAAAAATGCACTTACCAAAACGGCCGAAAAGAATTTACATGCAGTTGAGGTTACGTTTCGATATTGTCTTACGTCCAAACGAAAATACAAGTGATCTATACGATCATTAGCAAGCGAATCAGCAAGCTGACTTCCACAGCGACTTGTGAATGTTCCCGCTGCGGGGACACCGACCGCAAAGTGTAAAAGGAGTTCAAGATCAGGATGCCAATGAAATAATACACTGGGAGTTGTATTAAAACGAACATGAAATTCTATATTTAATATGTAGGGCAATGTGCTACCGCTGCTGCGTCGAAACTGTCCTCGTGCCGCGATCGCTGTATCTTAGCAGCTCGAAAACCAAATGTATCCTTCGATAACTTCAACTAGACTCGCGAGCTGCGGAGCTTCTCGCTAACGACCGCCTACGCGCACCATTTTGTTTATTCATTCGCCGTGCTCAGCCTCCTGAAAGAAGGTCTTGCCAAGGTCGTAGCATTGAAATATCTTTATTTATTTGACAAGTCTGTGATTACATTCTTTGCTTCCTCTTCTTTCTAATGTAAGAATATTCTAACCGAAGAAGGAGACGTGGTTTAGTTCGCATGTCGACGTGTTTCCGAACATAAAAAAATAGACATTTTTTGGGCCAGAATTCGTAATTTTACCATACTGTGAAAGGATAAAGAATCGAGACGACGGAAATAAGGTGCGAGGATAGTCTCCCCTCGCACGCTACCTCATAACCAGTGACTTATTTCTATATCTTCAGGAGACAAGACCATAAACCTGCGAAGGACTGCACTTGGTAATTCGGGCAGTGGGCGTGCAAAATCATTTCCCGCATTTTGGGAAGGTGTCATTCCTTTACCTAAGGGCGAACCGCGTCTCTTTGACGGCACATCGCAGGCAAAAGGGACGAGTCCATCGTCTCGGTCTCACACAGTTCGTTCCATTTCACAATTGCATTTTTTATTTCCCAGGATGATACGCTGCCGGTCGACCCACAAGTGGCATGGGTTACAACACACTTCACTTTTCATTTGTTTATTATTATTTACGAGTCATGCAATGATCCACGCGCAATAGTGGTGTAATAAATATCAATATGTATTATCAAAGAAAGTGTACAATGTGCGTACCCCGCTAAAACTCACAAATGAGTCCCGATCAAGGGAGTTATATGGTGCGGTAACCCTCTGTCACCCGTCCATGAAGAAGGTTCCCGTTTTTTCCTGAAGGGCGTGCTTTCGAAGCTATACGGGCTGGAAGTTTCGCCCTCTAGAAAGGGTCTAGCGGGATAAGGGGTCAAAAGTACCCTTGAGCCGATTTTATTCGACGATGGGTCATTCGATTGGTGATCATGAAAAACCATTGTACATAAATTTATAATCCGATACCTTCACCGGGAGGGTAGTTATAGGCTAAAATCGAAAAATCAGTTTTTGCCTCATTTTCCTCAATTAGTGTGGTGCAAAAATTCCCCAAAGAATTCTGACACATTCTAAACATGAATGTACACGTTAGGGATTCTTTTCAGATTTTTCCTTGGCAAGTTCCACTCACGAAAAATGAAAAACCAAAAAAAAATTTTTAAACATCGATTTCGTATTGAAATCTTCCGAGGACAACTTCTTCCTTTTTACAGTAGTTGCCCCATGTTATCATTGTTACATCAAAATTTTTTCAGATTTTTTCAGTGCGGTGCATCACGGTCGGAAAAATCAAAAACCGATTTCTGGGACACATCTTGGGTCGAAACTCGCACATTATTTGCCATTCTTGCATAATTTTTATACAGTATATTCATATTGTGACCTTTAATGTTTCTGCACAGAAATATGTAGATGCTAAAGAACAGGATCGGGATAATAAATAAATTGCTGATTGTATGGTCCTTATAACCTAGAATTTTGACCGCTCTTTCAAAAGCATCAATGGCACAGTGGCTATGGTGTCTGTTTGAGGAATTGTTGGACATTTTTTTGTCGCGGGTTCGAATCTGCATGTGAGACTTAAGTTTTTTTCTGCCATTTTTTTTTAAATTCAAATTATTAGTTCCTTCGCAAAGTATAATTTTGGGCCCACAGAAAAAAGGCGACTTATATTTAGTAGATCTTTTCCAAGCAACCGAGACTCGCGAACACAACTAGTGGATTCGATTTAACACTAGATTTACCAGCGTGAAATCTATTATATTTAAATTTGTTAAATATGTACCTTAAAGCAAGAAAAATTAAGACGTGGAAAAGATGATAGATTCGGTAATTTATGTTGTATACGATGGACGAAGGATATTTATTCTACGACTCTCTTATAAACCAGTAGAATTTTTGGAAAAAATTGTGTTCCAGTCATTTTGACTAGCTCGGTAATTCTAGCGTTAAAATTCTCGTCATCTTTGCGCGATATGTTTTACCAGTGGCTGGAAAGCCATCCAAAGCTCGATCTTTCATCAGAATTAAGATCAAAATATACAAAGACCGATGAAAATGAAACCACCACACATCTGTTACAGCGGTCTTGAAATTTTTGGCGTTTTTCTTCTAGTTCCAGTCACATGTTTGACCAAAAAAACCCAAGGAGGCAAAAAACAGAAATCTTATATAGGGCATTTTTTGGGAGTGGGGTTCTGGCAAAATGTGGAAAATTTAGTGGAAATGGAAGGGGGTGGGGGAACCAATGGCGTCAAGGAGGCGAGCGAAAATTGTCGCCAAGCTCCTGGAAATCGTCAAAATGGTCCTAATTTGTTACGTTTGTGGCGTTGTTTGGGAAGTGTCTCTGCGAAGCTAAGCATTTCTTTGTTTTCCAGCTTTTTTTGGCTAAGCGTCTAACTGGAGTCAGAGAATAAATAGCAAAAATTTCAGGGCCGCGTATAACACGTCGATCATCCACTCCAGGGAGGAGAATTTTTTGCTCGCCAGAGTCGTTTTTGGAGAAACACCGGCTCCTGCACTCATGCATACAGCCGAGAAGTCACTGATTCCCAGCTTTCTCTCGGCGTCACGGCCGTGCCTATTGGCACTGGCGTGATGGCGCATTGGGGCGACATTCGTAGTTAATCACTCGCGCTGAAAAGACGTGCATCGCGCGTCAAACGCGGAAACAGAACGACGTGCGTGGCACGTCGATTCAGAATATTTGTTGAAGAACAGTTTCAGATGGCACTACGTCGCATGTAGGATAAAACAAAAGTATTGTTAGTGAAAAGTATCCTCAGATATATTTTAAATCAAATACAATTAATATATTTTAATATTTTTGAACTTCTGGCGATGGTTTTGCCGAAATCGACCACTTCATTACGTCTTACGGCTAAATATAGTATTGCGTTCCAGTACGCACATTTGTAAATTAATTATTAGCGCAAATTGTTAAAAATAACTATCCGATACTAGAACGCTAGGTTTCCTCACGTTAAAGAATATATTGTTGCCGTCGCGGCCGCTTAGCGACATATGTATGTACATATTTTGCAATCCTGTCCATTCTCTCGCCAGCAAAGTGTTAATAGATTTCCGCATCACCCATGGAGTGCTGTTATCAATGCGTTTTTTTTTTTTTTTGCAGTAGTATCCTCTGTAGGCCTATTCCACTGTATCGATGTCATTTTCCGTTGAATTGTTAGAGAAAAACCGCGTGAAATATAAAATTCGACAATATCCATGGGTAATGCGGAAACCTATTAACAGTTACTGCCGAGAGGCTACATTCTACAATCAATCGCCCCGATTACTTTGACGCGAGAAGGCCTGGCATTCTACTGTCGCGACATGCCGCCACACGCCACCACGCCAGTTCCAATAGGCCCAGCCGTGACGCTGCAATCGGAGAGACTGTGAATCAGAGTCATCTCGACTGTATGTATGGGTGAAGAAGGCGGTGTTTCTCCAAGGACGGCTCTGGCGTGCAAAAAATTCTGCTCTCTGATCCGCTGCATCTCCGTAGCGACGAGACTTTCTTCCAATGCTGTACAACGGTCGACGGGTTCGAAGGATATCGCTTCCGCTACGAACATATTGTGCCACTAGGCGTTCCAAAGGGAGGGGACATTGCGTACGTGTTACTTGCAATAGTTCATGGTGCAAATAAAACGGATTCAGTTACATTATCAACTGCTAGTCGCGGTGAAATCATCGGAACATTCGCGTCCTAACTCGGAAGTTATATTCACTCGACTTCTCGTGAAACCTCCAAAGACTTCACGAGACTAATTGCATCTCCGAGCTGGCACAGAGCGGCAAATAGACGCGCAAATTGAATTCTCCAAAGGCAGCATAAACAGATTGCGAGCAGTGGGACAAGAAAGATCTCAAGAAACGAAAATGTTTAGCGAAAAAGAGGCCAAATTTGCGAGCAACGGCTTCGGAAAGAATCAAAAAAATGGGACGATGAAAACCGGAGATCCGAATAAAGAGGAGACAATTGACGTTTCGGAAGAAGATATTGAACGAGTACGGAACCTCTTCGAACAGGAAAAGCTGCCGAAAGAGTTCAACGAATGGTCACGAGTCGAGCAAGACAATTGGCTAATCACGAAAGTACGGCCACTTTTGAAAGGTTTTCCGGAAAGCTTGGTGATACTATTTGCGGGAACGTTTCACCCTCTTCAACCTGAAAAATATCCTCCGAAGAAGCCCGACTGGCTCGACATGGAAAAGTTTCAACGAGGACAGAAAATCCTTCGAGATAATTTTTTCGCAGCAATGACCACCGTGTCGATGTCTTTAATAATGATGTTCTCCTTCAAAGACGGAGTGAAGCCTATAATTTCTTCGCAAGCCAGTTCTTCGCCCTATGGCTCGTTTCGAAGGTATTGCTTCCATTATTATATTACTTCGTTAGTGGAAGTGAAACTCCTTAAATGAATGCAATGACGGTTCAACAATTGAGACGCAGTGGAAGACTCGCTGACCTCTCGATTACGATCAAGGTGTTACCTCCGATTAAGACAGGACTTGAATTAATCCTCTTAGATAGGACTGAATTTTGCGTGGGCTGTTTCTCTGCCTGGAATATATCGCGAATTACGTGTCACGGACAATGCTCTTCTCTACGCGAATACATTGCAATGAACTTTTGGATGATTAAATTATCATTTTTCTTAAAGACGCGATACACATACTTTAACTTTCATTCAAACGATGAGCGAGTGGGCCACTATAGTGGCGCGTCGTTAAAAAGGATGACATCCGTGAATGCCACTATAGCGGTTCACCGTGTCTAATTGTAAGAGGTTAATGGTACAGTCCGACAATTGAAAGATGGAAAGGGAGTTGCGGAAACTCTCATTTTCGAATGCCTATTTCAGCAAACTCATTTTCCGAATCCTCAAACCCAGCCTCCAAAAGTAAACATTCGGCACAGTGGCATTTCCGTGTTTCTATTTGTTTCACTGAATAAATGCGACATGGCTATCGCCTCCACGAATCACACCCGCATTCTTTTGCTTAGCCATCTTTCTATTGTCGGACTAAACAACTAGCGACGAGAATTTAGGGAGTAGTCACATGATGAGTGGTTTGCTGTGATTTGCCCGACAGGTAGAAGACGTTCCTCGTCCTCGCGAATTGTCAATTCTAATGCGTAACTTGCCGAAAAAGCACTTTACGGTGAAATAATAGTTCAGATTTCGGTTGTCATTCGCCGAGGTCAGATTTGAAGGGCCGATACGATGGGAATAAGGCGATCGAGGACAGACTCCCCGTAACTCGTGCCGAGTAACTTCTTGGTCTATCCGCCCTATACCGGTGTTGCATCTATCACGAATAAGTGCTTTGAAAAAACAGAAACGCAGAAATAATAAACGCGAACGATTAAGTAACTTAGGTTTTATAAGAAAAAGGAGGAACGTTTGGTGCACGTCTGACCCATCGATTTGGGGAATTTTGGGAAAATATTGGAAACCTGTCTCTTTGATCGCCTCCACTGTTTCAGCGTTAAACTTCCACGTGTACCGTTGGCATCGTCGAGCGATAAATCATTATTTTTTCAAAATATGTGATGACTTTGGTAGGTCGGACATGACCCAAAGGTCCAGCCTGAAAAACTCCAAGAACTTTCGATCGATTGTAGGAACGTTGAAAAGTATCCTTGTTACTAAAATGCAGAAAGTACGAAAGCTTTGGTGGGAATGGAACCAACGCTAGAACTGCCGGAGTTCAATCAATTATATCTAAATGTATTTAATAAATACTGTGGAAAAAGAGGTGTCAAAAGGGGGAGAAGATGATTAATTCAATAATTTGTTTTACAACATGGACGCAAAATATATATTCTATGACTCTTCCGTAAATTTCGAGAATTCTTGTAAAAAATGAGGAACCAATCATTTTAACTTACAATTAGTTAGTAGTTCTAGTGTTAAAATATGTTAGATTGTTTTCCAAATTGTTAACGTATCGTTGTTCCGGTTATTCAAAATTACCGCGATAGTGGGCAACTGAAACCGGAAAATATGAAAAAACGAAAGAAAGTTATCCCGTATCGAGGTAAAAGTGCAAGTTGCCTCGGCGCAAGCCTCATGGCAAGTCAATGACCTCGCTTCCAACACGGCAGGCAGGCATGTATCTGTCCGTGTGACGAGTTATCTTCCGGTTACAGTATCCTTGTTTTATTTCAGGTACGCGTTTATATCTTATTCTTCGTACGATTGAATATTTAAATTGCCACGTCACTCTTAAGCGTATCGATGGCGCCTACAGGTGTGTTTGTTACGGTTGCACGCCTCACGAGTTATACCTGCTCGTAGTTTCTCACGGCATCTCTGGAGTGAGCGTGTATTGAAACAGGCTCGCCCGATTTTCGCCACGCACAGAGATCTTACATGTTTGGTAGGATAGAAGTAAGGCCCAGTTTGCCTTCTCGAAAGTGATACAATTCTTAGAATAAAGATTCGGATCTTGACCTCGCGAACGGAGCTTCTTTAGAGAACTCTTGATGTTGGACGGTTTTAGATTTGTAGAAGAATGAAGCTTAGGAAGCTCGTGAAAATGACAGGAGCGGTCATTATTGCGAGCAAAAGCAGCTCATAGTATATTTGTATTGCAGATAGAATATTTCTAATTGGTGGGCAAAGGAAATGCCCCTTGAAGAAGTACATATTGACGACAATAGGCTCACAAACCGCATTGATCTTAGACTCATAAATGAATTACAATGCGCGACTGCTATTTAAACAAAAGAAGAATCTGCGCGTTGATACATATTCGTGTTTTTCTACGCAACAGCGATTGAAGCATTAAGGTAGAGATAAATGAGAAGAAAATTGAAGGTCAAGTATTCTTACATAGCTCATCCGCGTCGTAACGATGTCTCCTACGAAGGCGTCGGTCGTTACGTTAAATTCTACATTATATCGTTGATAAAATCTCTAATAGCAACGGCTGCTTTCTGGCGCGATAAACAGGGAAAATTGTTTATTACGGCAAAGATACAGCAACAAATTTCTAAGAAGCTATTTAAAATTTTTTTTATGATATAAATGGCAATCTGAAACGATGATTGCACATCTTGTCAAAGAATACTTTTTCGTATTGCAAGAGTCACTGTTATACCTCTCTTAGAACGAAACGCTCAATTTGCTTGCAAGTGACAGAAGATATTTCATTTGCATTCGCATTACCGTCGTGCAAGCTGCAGCGTTTTACAAGCAATTTTGCAAGACAGCCTTAGAAGCTCGATTAGATTGCATTGACGTGCTAAAAGTCTCATACAAAAACATAATTTCTCGTTCTACCGTGTACAAAGGGAAACTATGAATACTAATAATTACGAAAATCCCAATGGGATGTTAAAGTATCTCGTCTTTTTTATTTGCAATAACGGTTTCACTTTTCTTCACAATTCTCGAAAGACAGAGAAGTTTCAATAATTGGCATCTTTTTGTAACTATATTAATTTCTACCTTAACCTTTTTCGTGCCGAGCGAAAGTATCGTACCACGGCGAAGAATACCGAGCCAATTTGACGATTTTTCTAAGGTTTGGGAAAGAGGTCATCGGGACTATTGAATACGCAACGATATATCGCCGTTCGACACTAAAAGGGTTAACCCTTTGGGTACTACTGGCGCCCATTGGCGGCGGCCATGGAACGTTCTCTGGGGTGTGCCCGTACACGATATATGGGGCTCGAGTCGCCGAAAACCTGGCCAAAAAGCCAAAAATTTTATTCGCGATTTTCAAAATTTAGCAATTGCGTTTGATTTGTAACATATCAGAGCATCGGTTTCCATTAATAAAAGTTTTTATTGAACAACGCTCTTAGAGATATGCAATGTCAAAGTTGGCACTTGAATAATGTACAATAACATTTTCACGTCGAAATTGAGAATACGTTTTCAATGTGAAATTAAAGTACGATCCACTTTTTCAGTATTGATAGCTATTTATCATACTTTTAATTTATAAATATCGTGGTTTAATTTTTTTATTTAATATTTTACAATTGTGATGGTACAGAATGTAAATACCATATATTTTTTTCCTTTTGCTAATGAAATAGTTGTGAAGTCCACAAAAGTCCAAGGTAATTTTTTTTTTAAATTAAACTTTGAAGCTTCCCGAAGAAGACCTTGTTGAGTTTTCTTACCACTTTTTGCGAGTAGTCGAGTTATTGTTATTTGTTTGTCGTGCGCGCCATGCTCGGGCAAGTGCATTTATGACTAGACTGCGGATGTTTATGCAAATTTCGAGTTTCACAAATGCAGGTAAGACAGGAAAACCTATCTCGGGATTTATTGCACTTAATAAATATTACAACAAATACCATACTTTGGATATTTTAGATATATTTTTATATTATGTTCTTTTTGTATATTTTAGCCGTATTTAATTTGTCATAAATGCATAAAATCCGCAGTCTATTTATGACATAGGGCCGGGCTATCGTGCTTTACTTAATGAATACTGTTAATCCTTCTCTAAGATCAACCTGGCAATTAACGAAAAAAATATGTTTATTTCATAGGGTTAAAAATCGGAATGAGTTTAATCAAACTGGTGGCCTATTGTTTCGAGGCAACAGTAGATAGCCGCGGCTACCTCGACCGCTTACCGTCATAAACCGAATATTAGAGCCGCCATTTTGTTTTTGGAAATTCTGAGTTCGGATTCTTAATCAGCGACCAAAATAATACTAACAGACCAATTTTCAGCTAAATTGAAAAACTCCTTGGGGTTTTGGCCAGGATTTCGGGGAAATCGACCACTCTGCGTCGGGTACCCAACCGATAGGGTCGGGCCGGAAGAAGTCGGATGGGCTCGGGCGGGTATCCGACCGACTCGGGTCAGACCGGCAGTCATCGGGTCGACTCGGTTTAGCTCTTGTGGCCTATGATACCCGCGATTCGATGCGAAATGCGTTCACTGAATGACCGGGTCGACGTCTGCCGTCTTGACCCGAAACAATCGAGCTACCCGCGCGAATCCGCCTGCTTCAGGCCCGACCCGGTCAGTCGGGTGCCCGACAAATTGGACATTCCGCACAATCCTATCTTTGGGTATTCCTGCCGCCTAATGCAGCAAAAACGCGTTTTCGCGACTTACGATGCCTTATATACAGTGCAACCACTATCGTGGAAAACTCTCGTGCCACAAATGTATACTTGCGGCCAGTTCTTTCGTTCCGAAAGTGTTAAATCCTTAAGCGACTTTTCCTCGCACAAGGAAGCAATGCGTGACGCAATATAGAGCAAAGGTCTAACTTTTTCAGATATCTAGCGACAGGATTAAACATCAAGTCTTGGATGGAGAGCGATCCTTGGGACGAAAACTCAGCTGCATACAAGGGAGTAAAACTAGCGAGAATGTACCATCAATCAGCTACGAACAAGATTCAAAAGCTGGGAAATGAAAAGTACGACGAGATAACCGTTATCAAGAATCCCTGGTGTCCGTCGAGGAATGTACTGTTGGAGGATTTTCGGAATAACATAAAAGAGACGAGCATTTTAACGCGACCGTACGTAATAATAGAGGGTTCTCCAAAAAGACCAATGGCAATCAACCAAGCGGAGATGGCTAGCGTACAGTTTAGTCTTATGGGTCTCGCTTTACTTTATCCGAGAGAGATGGGCTTTGGGGATTTGAAAGGTGAAGATATGGAAGCGTTTTGTCACTTTTGGAGAGTTGTGGGTTTGATTTTCGGTATAGACGACAGGTAAGTTTATTTTTCAAGTCTTGCGATAGAAAAAAAGTGATAAGTAGACTATGGGTTTTTGCAAATTTATTGTATTAGTTTGTTTCTGCGAACTCGTTATCGAATCATGAAAGCGACCTTGTTAAGCATTCGCTGCGTCGATGAGAGGAACTTTTTGTCGTCGAGCCTTCGTTTCATGAAAAACTAATGCTTCCATTGCTATCGTTGCAAACAACTCGCTGTAGAATAAAATCTATGAGTCGATAAGCAAGAAAGTTCCCGCAAAAAACATGCGTCACATTGAGCGCGTTCAGACAAGCATCGACAAACGAGGAAAAGATTTTATTCAATTGCAAGCAGTATATCTAATTTTCGTTTGTAAAATTTCCTTTACTCAGAAAATCAACGCCGATTCACACTGTTTTTCCGGTAGATACAACTTTTGCAACGGAACTGCGGAAGACGTAAAGCAACGGGGAAGAGATTTCATGCATTATTTCGTTAAACAAAACTTGAGAAATTACGGGCCAGAGTGGGAACATCTAATAAGATCCATGCTGGAGGGAATTAAATACTACTTTTTGGATGTCCCCTTTGAATCTATAGTTTTATATTTCACCACGCTAATCGACGTAGAAGTCCCAAAATTCCGTTCTACCGTCAGTTATTATAGCTTGTTTATGTACTACTTGCTTTGGTAAGTAAGCCAAGATTCGACAATCCTAAGACTCAAGACAAAGAGAGCGACGCGAAACAACGCTGTTATCGTTTCAGGTATACCAACAACTACTTGATGAGAATACCAGGCGTAAAATTCATCATGAACAATGTATTAATATATTGCATGAATAGAGCTGCGAATTTTTCGGAGGAAAAACACAAGGAACTGAAGATGAGGTCGCAGAAAATTTTGGACACTCTGGCTGGCAACATGTGATTTATTGAAAACGGAAAAGTCATGATTAATTGGGTTCTACTTGGGTACTAATTTAACATTGAGAAATATTTCATAGCGAATTACTATTTTGATTCATTTAATTTAATTTAATTTAATATCGAATTAATGTTTGATTGAAATTAATATTTCATGCTCACGATAATACAGTGCCATCAAATACGCTCATATTTCCAAACATATCTGTGTAAAAAGAGATTAATTTAACGGCACATCGAGAAGAAGTTTGCGCCTTGAGCAAATATTTTTCCAATGTTGCTACAATAGCACAACTGAAACATTGCAAAAGATAATCGCACTGACACGGAATTTTTGTTATTATCGCTTATAACTATGTCAATGACGATAACAAAGTTGATTCCAGGATGTCTCACGATTACCAAAAGATTGCAATGTACAATTTCAAAATAATGAAAAATTGTGAAAAGAAAAAGAAACAATGTCATAATGTAGTTGGAGTAGAACAGCACAATACTGTTATGCAAAATAAGTTGTTACAATTCTGATGTTACATTGTGTATATAAGGTCACCTATGTCAAACTATCATACAAAATAGGAAAATAGAAAAGATTTAAATATGCTAAGAAGCCATGTATCTGTTACGTTAATAAAAGGTAATTGTGCAATACTTTAAGAAACTTTGTTATAATAGAAGCCGTGCCATAGCAAAGATAAAAATTCAATGGCGATGCGGCGTTAAAAATTTTTACGACGGAAACAGAAAAATGTTTTGCGTATGTCAGATACAGTCTGGAAAGATGCGCTATTAATCACCATTAGATTTTAAATTTGTCACTTAACTTGGATCTTTGCTATATTACCTGATGTACCGTGCTATTAATTTTTGTATGATATATCAACACAACTAATTTAAATAGTATCACAAACATGTTTTATACATTTCCTAAACTATAATAATGCCAAAGTTGTAACAAAATAGCTCAAACGATTCCATCATGCCTTTGCACGTTATAAAATCTTATTTACTTGACAAATAGATTCGCTAAAATATGTAATTTGCCGATGAACTTACCATTCTCGAACAGGAAGGAACCAAAGTTTTCCCAGCTAGCAGCTTTATTCTTAACATCGATTCAAGATGCATGACAAATCTCCGAACTCACTTTTAACGATATTAACACGAAACTTCATTTAACAACGAAATATGCATTTACCAGAACAGCCGAAAAGCATTTACATGCAGTTGAGGTTACGTTTTGACATTGTCTTACGTCCAAACAAAAATAAAAGTGATCTATACGGTCAGGAATGAACGGGTTCATGCTGTGATCTAAGTATTTAAATTTTAAATGGAACATGTCTTCTTACGTTGGAAATAACAGATTTATTACCAGGCACCCCCGGCACTAACAAACTCACGAAACGATCACGGCAGATCACGGGCAATTCAAAAACAGTTGCCGCCACTGTAGATGGCGCGGTGATCGAAATGCCTCAAAGACGCCACCTGACGATACAAAGTTACGCCAAGGTCATCATATAGATTTAATAAATGATTAGATCAAATTGCACTTCTATCGTTGCAAATTGTAACAATTGCCTCGATTATCCTATGTCTCTATCCTATTTTGTAAAACGATATCCCGAACGTTTTAATAACTACTTCGACTCATTGAAACAATTGATATGTATATGCATGTCTAACGTATTGAAATTGGAAGAAATTGTTGATCGTGTAAAGCACGTTAAGTGTATTATCTTAGAGGCGAGTAGATAAGAAAACATCCTCGATGAGCAGAAATATAGCGTTTTACGACGTAATATCGCGTAATTCACCCAAAATTGAGGGTTTTCTGCAATGGGATTAAAACTATTGGCAAGCTAATGACCGCAATAGCCGACGGCTTCGTCAACTAAATTGAATTACAGCTATAGAGGTTGAATGTTACGAGATTAAAACCGTGATATAGTTAAAAACAAAATAATAATATTGTTATTAGACACAACTCATCTACTGGATTCTAGGATTTCTGGAGCATACTATTTTACTTGTATTGATCAACTATGGTATACCATTAGAATTGACATAAGTATGTATGTACCACCAGAAGTCGAAACAAAATAGCGACGTGAACTTTAAAACGAATAGGTATATAACAAACGTTAAAGGATAAAATGGAAAAGAGGCTAATTATATTTTCGGATTTGTTTTTCTATAACTTAAATACTGTTCTCAGCGTATTGAACTGTAAACAGATAAAAATAAATGACGTCCTTGAAGCACATGGTTGCTAAATTGAATAGCGATCTATGTTTCTTCTTGCCATTCGGTCGTATCTACATTGTGAGATATATGTATATTTTGTGTACATACGTATATCTACATATGTATACATCGGCGAAATGAAATACCCTTGAGCCAAATATTGAAGTTGAAACGTATGTGTGTAGAAAATGTTTCGACGTTCACAGAGTTCGCAATAGCCAATCATTCGCTATTTATACCTAACCGCAAACATCAAAGTAACATTAGATGTATTTCTAGACCGGAAAAAACGTTCGCCCTGCGTTTGCTACCTAAAAGTAATTCGTTGAAAAGTGTGATTATATTTGTATGCGAAAATGCTAGAAGCGGAGGTTCAAGTACGATACACTCGGGAGACGTTACGCGATTCGATCGCTCCTATCGCCTGATTTGTCACTCGATTGCCCACTGCTCTTCTCTCTTTTGCTCCGGTAGATACAAAACCGTAAGAACCGGCAGCAACGATGTCGATTCCATTAATTACCACGCAAATAATCGCGGTATGTAATTTGTGTTGACAGTCGAATAAATCTTTTAAAGCCGAGAAAAGGAATTTAATGTGCATCAATGAAATTTTTATATGCCGCGTAAATCGGTTCATACGTAAAATTATTATCCGTAGAATTAAATCAATGAAATCAATTAAACGTTTACAATGCCGCCCAGTCGTTTGGATGCCGTTTACAGAAGTATACTTCTTACCAAATTCTTCACGAAAGGTTGGGGCAGCCCACAAAACTTAAAGAGGTAAGATAACCTATTTTAACACTGATATCGTGTATTTATATGCGGATGAATTCGTTTTTCCCAACTATTATCGAATGAATTCAGATTTTAAAAAATCATTAAGTAGACGAAATTATGTTTATGCTGTCAATTTTAACGGTGTAACGATTAACGGTACATTTGACGTCGCAAGGGAAATTGTAGGGCAAGAGGTTAACATAATGTTCTTTATATATAATGGTACTAATTTCATATTCGCTATCATGTATATACAAAATAAAAACCTAAAGTATTGTTTTAGGATTTTTGAATTTCGAAAAGTTGTTGCTAATCGGGAAGTATGTTACAATCTCATACCTCGCGACTATCCCATAACCATAACCAAGGTATTCTCTACTTGTTTTTGAGGGACACAAAATGCGTAGAACGGAATAACATGTTTTTAATTTATAGGACGAAGAATGGTCGGATTGTCACATAATAGAAGGAAGCTTCGAATCCCCGTTCGAAAAGCACCTTCCTGGAATAATGCCGAATGAAACGATTAATGCGCATTTTCAAATAGTTCTACCACGCAAATGGTACTCTCAAAAGACAAAACCGATTTGTTTGCATCTCGCGGGGACTGGAGATCACGTAGGTATTTCTCGGAATAAATAGTAAGTACTGGATCGAGGCTCACAATCCAAATGGGTTTTGGCATACGTTAAATTTTTATTTTACTCTACATAGAGTATTTTTTTGTTTACCATGTCGATAAAATAAAAATTTGTTTTCAGTTTTTCTGGCGAAGAAGAAATTTAATAGCTAAGCCATTGCTCAAAGAATCTGGGATTGCGTCGATACTTTTGGAGAATCCATTTTATGGACTGAGAAAACCACGAAATCAAATGTAAGAGCTTGCAATCCGAAGGTTTGTAAGGAATAGATATAATGGTGAGTGTTATGTTTTTATTTTTTTCATTAACATCGGTATATTTTACAGACGTTCTAGTTTGCATAATGTCTGCGATATCTTTATAATGGGAGGCTGCTTAATCATGGAATCGATTGTTTTATTAAACTGGAGCGAACAACAAGGTTTTGGACCCTTAGGGCTTACAGGATTGTCGATGGGCGGACACGTTGGTTTTTTTAAATATTATTTTCATACAGCTTGACAATAAGAATATTGGCGGGCTTTACTAGGACTACGTAATATCTACCGAATTGTCATTTTAACATTGATTGCACGATTTATGTATCGTTATGTACAAATCTTTTTTGCAGATGGCCTCCTTAGCGGCGACAAATTGGCCCAAACCGATACCACTGATTCCCTGTCTTTCGTGGTCAACGGCTTCGCCAGTATTTACTCAGGGAGTGATGAGCGCTTCTATAAATTGGGCCCTTTTGGAAAATCAGTACTTCTCGGATGAACTTTACCAGAATGATTTAGCAAAAATGGTGAAAATCGTTGGCCGAGACGTAAGTGGGCATTTAAATTAGAACATAAATAATAGAAAATATTTCAGAATATATTTGAAAGTGATTTAGTACTATGACTCAAGTCAATCATACTATGTTAAAATCTTTTATAGGATGCATTCTTAGCTGGGCAACATTTTGCGCAACACTATCCAGCGAGCATGAATAGAGTAAACGAATTAAGGGACATGTCCGATGAAAAATTACAGAAAACGACAATATCTCCCGATGAGACTAGCAACGAAGTTACCGCTCATACTGTGATCGACAATAAATTAGATGAATCGGATACTCGTAAGGAACACATCGACTTAGAAACTCAAATCACAGAAGAAAAAGCTGCGGCAAAGATATTCCCTTTAAATCTGATCTCTAGTCGATTTAAATCTAAAGACTCTAATGCATTGAAAGGCAAGTATTAACCAAAGATCCGTATTTATCAATATTCCCACATATATGTTGCAACTTGGTGTACCAAATTTTCATTTGTACGTCGCGGATTTAACCGTGCAAGACGTTATATCGGCAATATTTTGTAATCGATATATGTATAAGAATGCTTCGGTTTCCTTAGCCTAAACTCTCCAAGTCACTTTATTGCGGAATGCCATAGCTTATTGTAACTAGAAATCGTAAACGCAAAAAGGAATGGCAATCCGTAGTATAATTGACATAACACGCGGACTGCTCGTCAAATTTGTTAAAAATTATCGTTACAAAGTCCATATGTGCGATATCATTTCATGCGTATTATCAAAACATGGTTCTGTTTGTAAACAGTGCATACAAACTTGCACAATCAGATACCAAAAAGCAGCATCGGTCGAGACGAATGACGTAGCAGCAGCGTGTTAAATTTTCCGAAGTACACTTTAAACGTTACCTGGCAATTTGACTTGATAACAAAGTTGCTCGTTGTTCATTGACTCCGTTCCATTTTGCTTGGTGTTACCTTTTGAGAACGAAGTCCTTCGAAGTTGAATGCATGCCGGTATCAGGAACACCTGTCCAGGTACGCGGCTCAAAATAAACTGTGACACCTTGCGTATATACCGTCTGACGTAGTAAGATCTTCTCCCATTGGTTGGTATCGGTCACGTGGAGCATACGTCATTGCGTCACAGCCGGTACAGCAGCCTCTCTAACGCGAGTTCTCGTAACGCGACAGATATTAAATAAAAGAGACACGGTAGAAACCGAAATTAGTTACGGCGTACACTAATAATATGTTTTTTAATTAACTTCGAATATATGTCAATTATCGTTAACATACTGTCCTATTTGATAAAACGTGCGATATCAAATTCAAATTGGCATAGGAATAATAATTTTAAACATACTATTTTAGATTACGCGCACTGTACAAGGAAGAATCTTGTATAACAATAATTTTTCTATGACCGGTAATCCTCTTCCCGCTTGTGCAATCTATTTCGGCCTGTCCGCATCCTTGCCGAAGTAACGTCTTACAATTTTGCGTCTGATAGCATTTAATGACAGACACTTCAGTTTTTCTTTCAAGATGTTAGAAAAGAATCTGGCGATTAGATTGATCGGCAATTATCCCGAGTCTTAATTAAAAACTTTGAATTCTTTTAGAAGCTCTTTCACTTAGCACTTGACGTAACGAAGAAAAACAAGTTAAAAATTAAATCCAAAACGTACAAATTGTATACCTCGAAAACTTCTCTCGCACGATGACCCATATCGAACATCGTTCAAACGAGACCTATCTAACGGATGAAGCTTTGAGCATGGGTTGGAAGCATGGTTTGTCTGAAATGCTGCTTTGGCAATAGGTGTATGTTTATTACCAGTTGCAAAGCATCCGCTGTTCTCAGACTACAAATGGCGCGAGCGAAAGGCCCTGCAGTTTATGTGCGGCATCATGGACGAGTGTACGCATTTGAAAAATTTTGAGGTACCCGTTGACACGGAGCTGATCATTGCCGTTTGCGCGAGAGACGACGCTTACGTTCCTCGGGACGGTTGTATGAGCTTAGAGAAAATTTGGCCTGGCGTCGAGATCAGATACATTGACGCCGGTCACGTGACTGCGTATTTACTTCACCAGAAAGTATTCAGGTATTTATGTTTTATATATACGAACCGAATTAGCAGGGAAGGATAGAAGCTCGAGCGTTGCGGCAATCACGACAATGATTGGAAAATTTCACTCATTAGTTACATTGTCTGTTAATGTTATACGAGCCATTATATTTGAAAGTGGTACAAATCCATTTCTTCTTACGGCGAATTACGTACTTGAGACTTTGCACGAAAGCTCTCATTGTACTTGCTTCGCGCAAAGAGGTCACCTATGCTTATAAGAAGAGAAATTTCAGATAGAATGGTTCGTATCGCAAAAAGATAGAATTGAACCGTTGCCTCAATCACCGACACATACTAGACGAATGATTCACGCCGATAGCTCTCTTTCGACGCATATATGCATGCTCAAAGGGTTAATGCTGCTTTGACAAAAGCTAAAGAAGAATTATTTTAGTACTTGAGCTCAACTCTCGAGCAAAGTATTTCTTTTGCGTCCGAATAATTATTGGTTTTTAAGAGGTGACCGCGACTTGCAATTCTGCGATTATTTTCAAATAAAGAAGTACGAAAATTAGTCCTCTTTGAATCTTTTAGAAAGTTCAAGAACAAAATTTTATAAAAGTTTAATATTTTGGTATCGCTAGTTCCATTTTTTCATAACGCTTGTTTTCTTTTCAGGTCAACAATAGTAGAGGCTTTCGAACGATACTCGAAAAAGTATCCTTTACAGGCCAGCTGACACATGTACAAAAGTTTCTGACACGCAACCAGCAGAAGTAATTTATGAAATAATACAAGACACTCTTGTACAAATCATTTTCCTGCTGGAACGAAAAGATAAATTGTATACCACTTTGCGATGAACAGCAATTGAATACTATTTATTTGTAGAGATTATTTTAATCGATATTTCACTATCACGTTATTGGAATTTGGAAGATTTTATAAAATTTGTTAATAATTTTTACGATACATCGTGTGTGCAATAAAAGAGATAGCCTATACACTGCCTGTTTAACGGCGAAATAATTTTTATAAATATAGGTATTCTTTCTGAGGTGTTATTACTGTAAATTGTAAGATATTATGTGGAACAAAATAAATAATGTTGTTAATAATTAATAAGCTTTATTTTTTATGTATTTTTAAAATATTAAAGAAAAGAAGTATTCCCGAATCCCTGATTTAAATAACATTCCGATCGTATTCACGATCGAGTTGTATTTTCTTAAGTTTAAGATGACTTGAACTCGTATATTGATTAATTATTTGTAACGAAAAAAAATATATACTAGCTTTATAATTAATTACATTCCGTAGTATTCTAGCCAGAGGAAATCCCCTGTAACTATATAAATTGCTATCAATTTAAAATTGTGTAACAATAATAGGCAATCGTGATTTATCGTAGTTAACCGTTCAAACCCGATTCAATTGATCCACGTGAATTAAATTTAAAAATATCTTCCTTTCGCGGGAAATTCAAAACTGCACCTATCGATCAATGACATCGATACCTGTCATATTGATATCCATCGATATATTATAAGTTATAATTTATAACCGATGTGTCATTTTTTTCTACAATAAAAATGTAACAAAATTTAAAAGAAGAACGCAAAGGATCGACAGTTCAATGAGTTATTCTGGAAATGTGAAAAGCATTCGTTAAAAGAAAAAAGTTTGCTATCATACATGTTGCAAATAAGGAGGAGTCGGTGAAGAATAAGAGAGGAATCGGCGAGATATCGATCAGATATCGAAGACGTTTCGAATGTTGCGACGAATCGTGAGAAAGGAAGCGAAAGTATCACCACCTAGCGGACCGAGCGAGCATAATCGATCAAACCGGAAACCTGGCAGGCCGCCTCGCGTAAAGGCTGGTAAAGGCCAGGAGAGCCAGCAGCGTTGGCCACATGTGTTTTGCAGACCGCTTTCCCGTGGTAAAAGATCGCCGAAAATGTCGTGTTTACGTAATCCGTGGTAATGCGACGGCAGAGACGGTGCTGGTAAACTGGTGACTGCTGTTGTGAGAAAAAAAATCTCGCGGCCGGTAGTAAAAAACGTTAAACCATAACCGACGACCACGAAATAAAAAGGACCACGAGGAAGAAAAATCACTTGGTACTGTAGTAACGAGAGTTCGCTTACTGGCTGTCTGCTAGACCTCTCTCTCTCTCTCTCCCTCTCTCTCTTTCTCTCTCCTTGGATTCGCACGTATGGTGTATACTCGTAAGATTCTAACGCTATTATTCGTCCACGCGAGAGAACACATCGAAGGAGTGATCAACGAAACAGAAATATCATCGAGTGAAAGAAATAATCGGAACCGGCGGTGATACCGAAGAATTCTCGGACGAAATCGCCGAGTCAGCGTGCTCTCCTAACCACGCACCTCGTGCTCTCACCGTGATTGTGAATTATTGGAAAAGTCGATCGGCATCGTTGGAGAGAAGCGAGATAGGACGTTCGATCGGTCTTATTCTCGAAGCGGAGCAATCGAGACGGAATTCATGCGATTCGAGCGAAGTAAATCTGGAAGATATCTCGGTGTCGTGTAACGACCGCGTGTAGGCGCCGCGCCTTCTGGAAAGAGCGATCCCCTTGAGTGGGCGTTCTCACGGCAACGAGAGGACGTTGTACGTCGATAAGTTTCTCGGTATCGTTGTTCTCCACTATCTGTAAATTCAACGTTCGTGTGCGTACAAGACGCGGACTACCAGGAGACATGCGTCCGGTCCGTGGCATGGAGGGTGTCTGCGATTCGATGCTTTAAAACTCGACCTCTACGGTGGAAATAATTCGTAAGTTCGGTCTCGTGAAACGGCTACCCGGGATAGATTGATGTGCCCGAGGGTGCTTGACGTTTCTCCGGACACTTCGATCGCCTGAGAGGCCGAAGCACGCCGTGAAAGCTCTCGAAGTTGAGTCCTCGTGCCGAGACCTCGTGTTTTTGTCTTTCGGCGCGTGCGATTCAAGATGGCGGCCAAGGTGGCCAGCGGCGCTCAGGGCAGCAACGAGCGAGAGGAGGGCCCCGGGGTCTCTTACGCAAGTATCTTGAATCCCAAGAGCGGAGCCGAGAGCCGAGTAACCAACAAAGGCAACAACAAGGAGAACATCGGCGGTCAAGTGATACAGCAGCAGCCACTGGCAAAGGATCGCATCGTTTCTCAAAACCTCACCGTCAAGGGAAAATCCTATCAGAGAACTGGCAGGAGGTTCAATCCACAAGTCAAGCTGGAAAAGCGTCATGCAAACGATGCGCCGCTCTCGTCGGAGCAGAGTCGTCCGGTCGTTCAACAGAGGGAGATTCCTGTCGAACATGCGCAAGATACTGGTGACGAAACAGAACAGCCAAACGGAGATGTTGGCAGCGATGGAGAATTCCAAACGGTGGCACCTAAGAGCGCCAGGAGGAAGGAGAAACTACGAGAACACCGTGATCATAGAGATAGAGATAGACACAGACACAGAGATCAGAGGCACCCGATCCACAATCACAGCGGGAACGGCGAAAGATCTTACAAAGATCGAGAGCGTGGCGTGGAGAGAAACGGCTTGGAGCACATAGCGGGAGGGAAAGAGCCTCTCAGAGATAAGGAAGAGTCTGAAACTGAATCGGATCAGCAGTACGCGCCACCGGTCAAGTACGTAGAGGCTCCGTTGCCTATGGTTAACCCCTGGACAAAGAGCAAACCTACGGTACAGCCTGTGCCTTCGAATCCTGTAGTCGGTGCCCCACCTGTCGTTGCCGCTGTTGTGGAGAAACAAGTCGAGAAGCCAGCCGAGAAGCAGGTCGAGAAGGAGGACAGAGTACTTCAACCACAGCAGCAGCAGCAGCAGCAGGGAGTAGTCGGTAAGTGTACGTCGTTTGATAGATTGGTTCTTAACATTTAAATTGCAGCCTCTCTTTGGCACAAAATATTTGCAACGGGTGATACAATCTGCCGCACAACAACAGTTCGGTGATGTTTAAGGGTGTGGACTTTTTCACAATTTCGCAGTAGTTTAAGTTATGCAAATGATATCTGCAAAAATACATAACTGTATTCTAAATACATGAACAAGAATTTTAAGAGTGGAGCACATTGGTACTTCTTATCTGCATAAACCATTGAGCGTCGTGAGTCTTTACAGAAATCAATTGTTCTTCGAACTGTAAGCAGAATATGCTACGTCGTTGAAAATATTATTTAAGTATTTTAATTGCTCATACAAATGGTATTATCGAGTCTGCGGACCAAAGAGTATGGCACTTCTAAAGGTGCCTAACAAAAGCACAATTGTTCTCCCTGTGTGCCACTCGAATGATTAAAATATCTCAATTTATTCTAACAAGCTGATTAACAGATTTCTTCATGGCCATGTGAGTCCAAATGTACTTATTTGTTTCAATAGCTCTTCCTTCTTTCTTCAATTACATGAAATTTGCCAAAAATTTTCTAAACTCTTAGGATACACTTCATCAATCTCATTTTTTATACTTAAAAAATTCAAATTATTGGAGGGAAACGTGTTCTCTCAGAAACATAAAGCATTGATACATTTTTTAACAATTTCATCTTACAGGTTTCAGATTGTACGAAGTAAACCTTGTACTTTGAACATATGATGAAAGTTCTTATCAAGCTCAGTGTTCGAAATGTTCCTTCTTTCATGGTTCGAGTTTGATTTGCCGTTAGAGCCAAGATTGAATTTCAACTTTACCAATGAATTATCTACATTATTATCTAAATGTACCGTTAGGAGTATTATCTAAGGTCCAATTCCTTGTTGAAAAGCGCCTCTTCGATGGATAACACGAACGGAGACGAGACGAGTCGATTCGGCTTGCCATCTCCTTATGTGTTATTAAACGTGCAGGTGGCGTATTTGATTAATAAATTTGCCAATTAGGAGATTAATATTAGTATTTGACCGCTAGCAAGTATTCGAATTATGTGTCATCTTTCGAAATGCTAAATTCCAGCTACTTTATTTTATCATGGGTGATTCCAAAAATACACTGTTCCACTCAAGCTTTAAGGTTATCAGAATTTCTAACTTACAGATTTCTCGCTACTTAAAAAATCATTTGCACTTTCTTTGCAGAGGTATTTTTCAACGTAGAAATTGAAAAATGTAATTACCATTGCTCATTTTGTTTGTAGTTTTGAAAAAGAAGACAAATCAAACCGCCAAGTGTTCCAATAAATAGAATTACATTGCATGCTAAAAGCAGGAAGATAAATCTCCAACGAGCCTTTTACTATTTACATTTTCTAATCAAATATCACCGAATCGTGCTTCTGCACGATACGATAATAAGCAACCTTATACATTTGGTTTAGGAATTGGCAAAAATAACTGGTATGTTTATTTCTTGCTTGAGCTAAACCTAAATTAGATTATTATCGTAACTACAGGATTGCTTGTTTCCGCGCTAATCGTTTAGAATCGTGAGTTAACAATTGTGTTTTGCCGCAAAAATTCGAAGGTGGTAATTTTGTTCGATATTCAGTTCGAGTTTTAACGCCCTCTCAATGCCGATTAAAGAAAGTCACTTGGCGCCACTTGTAAAACTCATTAGCACTTTTATCCTCGTATATAAAAATCGTGCGATCGGGTAAATTTTATTAGGATACTATTTTATCAGCACAGAACTGATAATTTTCAACTTGAAATAGTATTTTATCCGACTATCGGAGTTGTTGGGAGATCGTGAAGAGTCGAAGGCAGCTTTTAGTAATTCCACGCGAAAATTATTTATAGAGATTGTAAAGACGTATTCATTAAAATTTAAAGTAAATATATAAATCCTATTAATTGCAGAAATACCGTCTAGCAATTGTTAAATTTAAAAGAAAAAACTTGGTATGTTAAAAATATTAATTAATGTTGTATTAGTTTTGTTGCTCGTATATCAAAATTATTTAATTTACGTACACCTTGCCACTTCATTTATCATTTTATTGAAATAGAATTTCTTCGAAAATTTAATAGAAAATACAAATTTTCCCTTTGAGTTTGCTCATTCGTGAAACTCTCATTGGGAGAAATTTCAAAATTTCAAATGGCCAGGAACTTCGCGGCGGATATTTTACGTCATGATATTAGTTTCGTAATTGCCTCGGATCTATGTCGTATTTTCAACTTTGTAGCTGTTATTCGATACACTTTCGTATCGATGCTTCGTACAAAAAATCCAAGGCCGTTCAATTTTGTAGATCGATGGGCGTGCGTTGCCACGCGGGACGCAACCGCTCGGAAGACGTTGCGTAATTACAAAGAATCCCGTCTTCTCTTGAAAAACAATGGAAGTAATTGTATCAATTCCAGTCGATATCATTCCAAAATACTCATTCGGAGTCTATGGATTTTAAGCTGTAAACAAAATCGCAACGTGATGAAATTTAAGTTTCTTTAATCCTGCTGTTCTATTTACTTGGGTCTATATGACCCGAAATCGAAATTATATTTTAACAGATACTATGTTTCTAATTAGTTTTTTATATTCAATGTATTTAACATTTACGTCTATCCACTTGTATATTTGGTGTTTCTTCGAGTGTGAATCTTTGTTCGCCGGGTCACTATGACTGGACGGAATACGAATGTGAGATAATAATAATAACCCTCATTGCAAGAATACAACTTATAGAGGCATAAGAGAAAACATGTTTTAAACCGATAGACTTGTCTAACATTTAAACATAAAGAACCACTTAAAGACTAAAGATTAGACTAGAAATAAGCATAGAGGAAAAGTTAAATTTAAAGAAAAAAACTGAACAATTAAAAAACCGTTAACGAATGTGAGGTACAAATGAGCAGAACAGCAGGTTTGATGCAACAAAAATGTTCAATTACGCGATCTTTTGCAAAATGACCGGCCATGGACTTCCAAAATTAATGACCGACGTAATTTAAAAGTAATCGTGAATATTGAGATACGGATAAAGGATTCTGGGTTGCAATTGGTTCGTTTCAGAATTCGCTATGACGGAATGTGACGTTGAATATAGCCTGACCGCTCAGGGTTAATAGTCCTTGCTACCTTTACAATGCACGCTCATAAGCGTAACTGCCACTGTATAACCTAAACAAAATTACTTTCTTGCTTCGCTTCAAAGAACTTCCAATTATTCGAAGTTTGCGTGAAAATCATTTTAATGCAAGACATCGCTCTTTGTCTCGAGAACCACATATAGTCCTTAACCTGCAACGACAGAAGTGATCGTGCTTTCCGAGCCCGAGTTCAAATTCTTGTCGCAATTGCAAGTTCCTTCCTAAATTATTGCTGAATTATTTAATTCGTTGGAAGCTGCAAATTCTAGGCGAATCTGCAGTAAGAGCCGAAAGTGGAAGGCTCGGCCCTTTTTCGATGATTGGCAGGCCTGTTTTCAAATTACTCTGGCGAATTTTTCTACGTTGCTTTTTAATAAATTACAGCCAGCGTTTCGAGACCCACCCCTGCTTAAAGCCAAGTCAAAGCTCTGCCTCTTGAGTGGCATAATCGCGGCAGCTAAATTCAGAAAATAGAAAAAGATTTAATCACACTTTGAAACCACGCGTTCCTAACCTAAATTCGTTTATCAGTGATTGCTGTAAGAGGCGCGCTTAAGCGTCTCGAGATGGCATCCATATCGAATTACGAATTAGCCCGTTATCAGTAAACCAGTGGAATAATTCTTCTTTTTACGTAATATAGACATTTCGCAAAGTTTACTCAGCCATATATCATCGTGGCCCCTGTCGAAGAAAGCACATTTCGGTAGAAAAATGGCGGGGCCGGTCGCGCACGTGTCGCGATCGGCCAGGTGTTCGATAATTGTGAACGATGATGACGATGATGATAATAATAATGGCAAACTCTGCGGATCCATTCGCGATCGTCTTATCTACGCCCTGCCAACGAGTATCCGGCATACGTGGCAAGAAAACAAGCACGTTGGCAAGGAAATCAACGCGTCAGCCACCGGAGAAAGAAATAACGAGAGGGGCAGAGGGGGAGTGGATGGATTTGCATATCAAAATTCGAATCTTTGCGTCGATCCTTTCTCCGCCACGAAACCGTCGGCCACGTGGTGCCGAGCACTTTGGTAACTCGAAAGGGCTACCACCTTTTAGGCATCACGGTACTCGACGATCGGATAATGAAAGGTTGGCAAGAGAAAATATCTCCGCGTAAAAATCAGAGAATTAAAATTTCCGCGAGGGACTCTGTGTCATATATATTTTATATCGAAGGGATGTAGAAAATATACTTAAGGACTGGTTAAACGAGTCGGAAATGCGCGGCGCAACGAATATAAAGGAAATCGTGCGGCTGAGCACGACTCGAGCGTTACTATCTACTGGAGCATTTTACGGCCACGTGTTCGAGCACTTCTTTTCCTTCGTAATTTTTCTCATTTATTGTCGCTTGCATCGACTGCGAAATTAAATATCGATAAACTGTCATTCTTTTTATTTCTTTTTGAGATTTAATGTATCTTTTTAATGCCTACAAATTCGCGAAATGATCCGCTCGTTTTTCCTCGAATTATTCGGCCACGTGGGAGAACGTTGCTTCTTTTATTCAGTCCGTAGTAGAATTATGCGAAATTTTATCATCGTCGATACGTTTCGTCAACGCGTGTTATTTCGTGAGTGCGTTATTCGCAAACATCTATGGTTTATCACTCTCGATATTACGGTGGTATTATGTAATAAATTACTTCGAAATCTCGTTGATTCGAGCTGCTTGGCGTACTTGCTGCGTTATAGATGTTAGGATTAAGTTCAGCACTTTAGAAAAACAGAAAGCAAGGGGTGAAAGGAACGATCAATCGAATAGTTCAGGGTTTACAATATAGTACAAAAATCTTTATTGCATGGTTCTCCGGCCACTTTAGGAAATTTTTCGAGAAAACAGGGATTCCGTCGAGTTGACCATCAAGGTAGATTTAATGCTAGGTTTTCGGTAGTTCTGAAACGAAAGATAAGTCTTTGTTTAAAAAAATCAAAGGAAAACCTACGTTACAAAATCCAGTTACTTAAAAAATAGTTAACTTTCCAAGTATGTGTCTATGAGTTTCTACGAAACATTGATATTCTCGATCGTCCGCGCATGGACGTTGAAATCACCGGAAACTGTCGTGGGAGTTGAAGCGTTAAATTCGTCGAAATACTCTTGAAGAGGTTCTCAGCGAAGTATATCGTTCGATCGGCCTGTCTTTCTCGTTCTTCATCGATCTTGCCCCTTTGAGTTGGGCAATTGGTCCAATTACTTAATCCGTGCACAAACTACGACCGAGAGAAGACGTCGAGGGCAACGACATTGACACTCTTTCTAGCTGCTAGATGCTAGCCAATGAATCGTTGCACGTGGTGCAATTACTAGAGTCATCGTAACTGCATTGCGTTCTTTCCAATATGCCAACCCCCGAGACACGTTCACTCTCGAAGTCTCTTGATAGATCGGCGTTGCATCGTGTCGATAATGTCAATGAACGTGCTCGTTTATGGTTAACGCTTGCCCGTCGGTAATGTAGGTTGCAATTGAACTTGATCTTTTACTTTCCTCTTCGAGGGCGTCACGACGATTCGACGGGCGATTTTCTTCGATCGAGTTAGCTTCGTTACAAATTCTGGACAAATTAATTCTTCGAAGCACAGCATTATAGGAAGTGCCTCATCTCTTTGCGATCGCTTGGGAGGACGTCTACAAGTACGCGGACCTAATTTTGGAAATTTTGTCCCCAAAGTAGCCCAAATAACTGCATTTTGTCGCTTTGGAATGAAACATATTTTTCGTGAAATTACGTTTCTTTTAGTTCCTTTTCTTCATTGCTATCGGCGCAGCTTTCGTACGTATTTTAACGTTAACAATATTTTTGTACAGAAATATGTATGATCGAAGTTCAAACATAAGAAGTAGCATTAACGGGTTTAGCCCCTTGCCGTACGATTTATTTTATGATTGTCTCCGCAATAATTCAGGATCAAAGTAGTAACATAAAAATTGATCTGTGCAACATTATATTTTCTTCCTTTTTGTCCCTCACTTTAACCCTTTGCGGTCGGCAGACTTCGTTCTTGGGAGTACCAGGAGGTTTCCTTTTCGTTTAATATTACTTCTAATACGTAGAAATCAAAAATTAATAAGTAAAAATCGATTTGGCATTGCTGTACCAGTTAAATGGAGGTTCAGTTTTAGTAGTTCATTGGCAAGCGAATTAGCAAGTTGATTTTTACGGGGATTTGTGAATGTCCCCGTTAATTACCCCCAGATGCACTGCTCTGTCGTACACTTGGCCATCGATGATTGGAAACTTCTCATTGCTCGTTTAACTTGGCCGATGAAAAATTGAAAAGGTGGTCCGAACTGCAAAGGGCTAAGTGACAATTCTGGAATATTATATAAATAATTTCTGGAAACAGTGTAGAAACAATTTGTGCAAAAACATTTTTTTTCGATTTCTTCGATCTGTCACGTGATATGACCCCCATAACGAATTGTTTGCACAATTACGTCAACATCCTGGGAAAAAGGTAATTAATTTGACGAAGTCGAAGTTTTCCATTCGAATGCAAAACCTTCTACGACCGAGAGATCGTACACCTGCCATTCGTTTATTCTATTCGTAGTTCCGTTCTGAATAAAACATTCTATCGTTCCTCGATAATCGAACGTGGAGTTTGTTTTCGTCCTCCAAACGTTCCATTCTTCCACGGCCTCCTTTCTTCTCGAGTACATTTGCGTCTCTGCTATCCGTTACGATATTAATGATTCAAAAATTCGACGCAAAACGCACGAAAGGTTGCGTAACCTCGCTGGAATACGAGCCGAATATTTTGGTTATTGATTCCAAAGAGATAATTCGTTACTCGGGCGTTCGTTTCTCATTAAAATGTGTCGCGGAAAGTGAGAGTGGAGAGAGAGGAAACCTGTTTCGAGTCGTAGGCCTTCTACCTTCTACCTTCCACCTTCTACCTTCTATCCTCTACCTTCGAGAAGTCGAGCCGTGCAGAGGCCAATGAATGTCTCTTTCCTGCGTGACGCGCGTGACAAGGTAATTTCGGTCGAGAAAAGCCCTCGGGAATATGCCGAGTTAATATTCATTTTTACTTTCATCCTTCCATCTACCGTCCTTCGTCTCCGGGTGTCCGGGTGCTCTTTCGCTTTAACCTTCCTCGATATGAAAGAAAAATTCATATTTCTAACCGTTCTAGCTCCACGTTGCTCAGATTTCACGTCGAAATCGCCGCGCCTGTTGGCACTTTTCGACGCTGCGTTTTCAACGCGACTCGCCTATCGAGCGGTCAAGGACTAGTGACCGAAATTTTCTAACACTTGACTCGATACGCGAGGAACGAAAATTTATTTCTCCTCACGGTACATTCTCGTTACGAGTTTCAGCAACGCGACAGATATTGCTTCTACCGTTTTCATGCTCCACGATTTTCCATGGATCGCGGCAAATTTTGACGCAAAAATTACCTGATTTAAAAATAAGATGTAGTTTAGTCGAGCATTGGATTGTTTCCTAATCATTGGCGGCTTTTTAACCATCTTCCTATATGTTCTTTTTATTTCAGAAGTCCTGTCCTATTCGATAATATAGAGAAAATCAAATTTGCCATAGCAGGAATAATTTCAAACTTGTCACTTTCGAATACCAGGTTCATATCGTGGCCGTTATATGAGAAAAAATGTGCACATTAATTGCATTACACGACAGCGTACTGTATTTTTTGTTTCGGAGTCGTTTGCTACGACAAGTTCGCGCAGAAGATACAATTTTGAATCAGTCGAAGGCGCGAATTGCCCGCGATTCGTGATTAGATTAGAAAAAGACTGCCCAGCCGCGGCGGGAAATTTGAACTGTCCCCACCAATTTGGAGTCGTCGCCTTTGACTCCACCCCCACCACTGCCCCAATTTGATTAGCGTGCTCGCCCTGGTCCACCACTTTCACCGATCTCAATTTTCTAACCTTTTAACGCTAGATTTGCAGATATTTAATCCGTTATACTCGAAGACATTAAATAAATATTTTCATTCGATAAAAATATATTAAATAAGTATTTAAGACCGATCACTTAAATGATTTGCACGGGAACTATCTACTGTACTGCATCTCTACAAATTTGTGAATCATTTACAAAAAAAGAAGAAACCCGCCAACTTTCCGGCTCCCATAGCTCCAGCATTGGCTCACTTAACCCGAAGACCTCCATCTGGAATTGCACTTTTCCGCAAACAAAAGACAAATGTCGTGCAACGGTAAAATCTCGACTGGCTTCGTTAAAAAAATTCGATCCTCAATGTGTCAAGATTGGAAAAATTCCGAGTTACCGCATGGAACTCCCCGGTGATCGAGAATCTCTCGAGAAGCAAGAGTTACGGAACGAGGGAGCGAGGAATAATAGGTTTCGATGGGGGTATGCCGGAACAAACAATCGCAGAAACGTTCAATTTTCCGCACACGAGTCGTTCGAGGATAGGACGTGCAATTGACGAGCAGCTTTGTTGTCATTCTACGTGTTATTTTCTAGCATGAATTTAGACCTCTCGTAGGCAATCATAATTCGTATGACGAATTTATGGGTTGAATTGACCGGAAACTATTAAAGCCACGGCATTGTGTTGCTTGGATATCGATGTAACACGCCATGGCACCGCCGTTTCGTAATTGGTTACGGAAGTTGCAATGTATTATACTTTCTTGAAGAATTATTTGCTTCTATACAGATTATAGCTTTATTTGCATCCTCCGTGCAGGTATTCTTCCGATTGTTTGAATTTTGTTGCGCAAACGATAGATAGAGGGCAAAGCGAAAAGATACGTGGGCTCTTTGGTCTCTGGTAAGACATTTCGAGGGTGATTCGTTGTAAATCGAAACACAAGTCTATCGCAAGCCGAGGACTACAGTGAGCAATTAATCTCTTGTCGTACTATTTCTATTGTGACTGCAATAACTTACAATTGAATTGATAAAATACCAATTGTCCAGTGATTCTTGATATATTTTACGTATTATTCAACTCAATATTAATATTATAGAAATAATGTTATTATGTCGTGTCTTCCTGATATTTTTAATTTCATAGGTTTTGGAAAATTTGAAAACTATATATCTAATTTGTCCGCGTCACGAGTGTTACTCAATGTCTTGTATCTCTTTGAGTAAATAAATTTTCTTCTGTAGAGAGTAACGACATTTCTTTTCGCTTCACTTAACCCATTATCTTCCACGATTTCCATTTGGACATTTACTCATTTCCTAACTCTTTTAGCATTCAATTTAAGTATTTCACGTGTTTAGGAGATTAAGTGGGTTTAAAATAGTTTAGTTTAATTTCGTTCTCCTCCTATGCAGCAATTTTCATGAATTATTTGTACTTTTACCCCGTGACAATACTTCTTCCAGAAACAATCGGACCAAGAAAAATATGGCAGGGCATCGGTTATGATACTTTCGCTATCGCGAAGCAACTTCTCGAAGAAGCGCAGGGGTCTTCATTTTTTGGAAATGTTTCGGAAATTTCAAAAGAAACTTAATTTCTAGCATTTACGCGTCACCATTGGAATTTCTACATTTGCGAGAGACGATCGATGCTCGCTGAATTCCTTCCACCCAAATATTTTTCCAACTTCTGTGCCAAACTATTTCATGTACATCAATGTCCTTGCAATTTCTCAAAAAATTCCACAACACCGGGTACGAGACGCGAACAAACACGAGAAATATTCTCCACGAATTGTGCAAGTGAATTCTCCTATTTATATTATGATTTTTCTTGTACAGAATAGGTCCGATGTTTTTGCCAAACGTTAAAGTCTGCTTACATAATGTATGTACATTGCACGCAGTGTATCGTCTTACTACTGTGTTTACTACAACAATGTTTTCTTACATCGATCACCCTATAAATAGCAACGTTCCATAAACAATTGCGCAATCGAAGGCATTTCATCTCGCCAGCAGACATTAACCTTTACATTTACATTTTAACCTATGTACGTCGATATCGATATCGATATCCATCGATCGTGCAGAGTCGTTCTAATTATTCTCGCGATCAAAAGCTTCGACAAGTGCTTCGCGTTCAAATACAGGCTGCCCTCGACATTCGCACATAAGAGCGAAACAGGAGAAATATTCAACATATTTTTTTTTAACTTGAGATTCCCTAGTATCTAGTGGATAATGCTAGAAACAATATTACTAGAAAACCTCCAATAGGCAACGTGCGAGCGAGCGCGAGCAACAGACTACATGGAAGCAAAGCTTTTTTGAAAAAACGAGAAGAATTTTTAAAAAATTGAAATTTTTAAAATGTTCAAAATAGCGAATAAATAAATAAATAAATAAAAAATAGCGAATTGTGCGAAAGTCGAGGGCCGTCTGTGCGTTGCTTCTGTGCAAATCGAACTTTTCAACTTCTTTTGGAATTCCCAACAGGGCTGCGGGGGAGTTAAGTGCTTCGAATTTTTATCAGCGGATTCCAATTGTAATCGGTCGACTGTAAGTATTCGTTGTCCCCGAAAAATATTTGTTTAACACTTTACCGACCGGTATTTTTTAACATCCTACCCACTTCAGATCGGTCACTTGCACGCAAATATTTCCCTGATACTGATATCTCATCGAAAATTGCAAAGTTTATTCACTCAATCCTTGGCACAGTTAACCACAATGAAAAATAATAATTTATTAATTTCCCTAGTGACCAATTAATAAGTTAAAAGTCCAAAAGTGTTGGGCCCGAAAAGTCGATTAATCGACTATCGGTCGGTAAAGTGTTAATTAACATTTAATAGGCAATGCAATCTCGATTGTTTTGGAACGCATCGAAAGATATAGGTCCTAGAAGAAATACTGGGACAGTTGAAATCCAAACATCGAAGAAAGAAGAGGGACTGCTTCGCGTTACGAATGTCACGGTCGAAAAAATAATATTTAATCTTCGACTAAATTTAGGACAGTTGCAAAGAAAGTACGATGGTTATTTAATTAATACTATTAGACTTAGCCTCTCATTTTTAAACTCCCATTCCCGCCATTTCGTTTTTGGAATACTCAAACTCAGTCTCCTAAAGTACAAGACTGTATGGAATGTTTTCTTTCGAAGACTGGGTTTGAGGATTCCAAAAAAGAATTGAGGGGAATAGGCGATTGAAAATTAGAGGCTCTGCCGCTCTCAGCCATCTTTCAGTTGTCGGACTGTACCAAGCCGGCTAAAGTGACCGGTCCCCAATGTTGCCCAATTTTTCCCTACATTTATTGGGAAGTCGGGCAGCAAATCTTTCAGTCCTATCGTATAAGGCGCTAGTTATTCGACCATATTTTCCATCTCTCGATTTCTTACTTTTCAAAGTGCTTACTCGGCACATTTAAAGATATACGAGATTCCCCTTGCCTCGGGGAAATTTTTCACGAATTGTCCGTTAACACGTTCCGTGCCGCGTGGGGCGTATACGACCCCCACTAAACTTTCCGTTCAAGCCACTTGCATTTCTCATTGCAAAACGAAGACTTTTATGATAAAAAATATATTGTAAAGTTAAATACAGGCACCTTAACATCGTGTATACTGCAAATAACTTTATTTGACCGTAAAAGTCCGGGACGTATACGCCCCACGCAGCCTGAATAGAAAATCTTTAAAAAATAATCCGGCACGGAACGTATCAATACGTTGCAGTCTCGGCGGTGCGCGTAGCCTACCCTGAAACAAGAAATTTATGGAGCAAAGAATCGATCGAAGCTTTTGAGGATACTCCAAAGTATATATATAAAAAAAGGTGCCAACTGTACGTGGAAGTAGCACTTTTAACGCAATAAAGTATGTCCGATTATTTCCGAGCGCTTGGAAATGTTCGATGGAGGTGGGCGATTAGGTGCAGCGTAAGTGGCATGAAATCTAATAGGCTGTGCTCGTGTTCTAAAAGGGTACTTGGAAAAACCTGATCTAGAGATACGGTTCGATATACCGCAAATAGTATCGAAACTTAATAGGACACGCTCGCAACTTCGAAGAGTTATTTAAAAACATTCTGCTATTTTTTGGTAACACAGATATACCTTTTGCCAGATCAACGATCAGAACAAGTCGAGAAACGCTGCCACATCTCAAACACAGGGGAGTGTGCGAATTCCTATGGAATGATTTTCACATTTTGGAATTCAGAAAAAAATGATAGACGGGAACGTTGCAGGATGCGCGGGAAACCGATCTTCTTTGAGTCCATCTTTCGGACAGCTGCATCGACGGGTCTGCGAGGTGGGCTTGCCCTTGCTTGCAACGGATCCGCTCTTTCTTTTCAAACTATGTACACGACCTTTGCAAATACAGGTATATATCTGTATTCGGATATGGCCATCCAAGAAAATTAGCGTATTTTGAAACAATTTCGAGGGCAATTTGCGATGTCTGATTGGAAAAAATTAGTTTGCAATTAATATTATAATTTAAGGGAAAAAAGCGTGTTATCGAGACCTGCATTAAGTCGTAGGATGGGCAACGTCGTGCTTACTGCCGCGTATTTATCACTTACCGTCCCTTCTGTTTACGCTACCTTTATTTTAAATGCTTCGGTCGATACTTCGGTCGATTAGTGTCACGAGATTCCGTAATTTCTAATTAAGTCAATTAGTTAATTGGCCCACACTTTATTGCATTAAAGTATATTCCCAATCTAAGAGTGGTCTTCTGACCTAAAATGTCGAATACCTCGCGAAGTGGGCGCGTTTCGATGACCTTGCCCCGAAGCTTTTACCGCTGAAAGACGAATATAGTCGTTTAACGTGCAAGAAATCAAGCATACTTGCTAGAGAAAGTACAATAATCTTGAAGCAGAAAAAAAATAGTCGAATCTTTCTCCAGCGTTTCTCTTCACCTTTGGTCAAATTGGCGAAAAAAATGCGAGGAGTTTGAGCTAAAAAAAGCCCAAAGCTCAGTATGTTTCACTGTATGCGAAAAGTCAAAGAATCAATGATCGCAGGGAGGCTATGATGCTAGATGTGGCGCCCAAAGTCTACGACACCACATTGTCGGACTGTAGCTCGAGAGCTTCGTTGCCTTTTGCAAATTTTTCTTGAATTATCGTTCGATATATCATACTCCCACCAATTAAACTCCTAATTAAAACCTGCAAATTCCAAATGGAACCGCAATTCCTTTCTTGACTGTATGTTTAACAATACCGAGTTAAATTGAAGAAGCAATATTAAATCCGTGACACTTGATATCCCGTGCAATTCAACCCTTTGCGAACGAAGACTCTTTTGAATACCGACAAAGAATCATCTATTTGCCGATGATAAACCACTTTTCTATAGCATTGTCAGACTGTTAATGTATAGAAGTTGAAAATTACTATTTGTGTTATTTCAACTGTTATATTTCAATTTTTCAACTCTAATCGTGTTAACATTCATCGACAAATTACAATCAAACTTTTTCTCAGACCACATATATGCGTCCGTCGTCCTCAAGGGGTTAATGCACCATATCGTGTCGGAAGAAGATTTTCAATTCCTAGGTTTTGGAAAAACGCTTTTATCACCCGCTATTGCAGAAGAAGGGGTTAAAGTAAGAACACGGGGCGACAGCGTCAACCTCTCCTTCCACGCGTTTTCGAAGAAAATTCAAGTTACCCTGACCGGCCATCGTTCAGCCACCAACGATCTTACTTTTCAAAAAATAACGTATCGAGGTGGAGCCGGACCTATGACTTCTAAATACGACAAACTCCCATATCCCGGATCCTTGTATCCGCCCGTAACGTATTTTTTCCCTTGCTCGCACAAAGAAGCGCGCTCTGAAAAAGTCTTCCATTTAATGCTCTACTCGACTCTCAATGGTTAACGAAGCAGCTGTGGGTATTCGCAGCTTGCTCGGGCGCTGCAAAGCTTCCTCGATTCTCCCTTCCCTTCTCGGTGCTCAGTGCACCGTCGACGCTCGAGCTGCAACTGCAGAACCGACCGATACTCGCTCCTCGTCTCGACTTCGGCAAAAATCGGCCGTTTTCTTCGCGCTATCTTCCGTCAAAGGATACTCGAAGAGTCAACGAGAAATCGATACCGCTCGGCCACATCGCGGACCACGTCCTCGAGATTATCCGCCCTTTTTCCGTCCGGCTCGTTTTCCGCCGAGTCTAACGTTGGAACGAAAAATCTCTGGTTCGGATGAGAACGAGAGTTTACGAGGCGATAGGTAGGGAAATATCGTTGCATCGTGACGTTCGCGTGCAGTTTCTGCCGATTTCAGTGGCGCACAGAATCATTTAGTTTTTCGTCTGCACTCCGAGACGCGGTTGTTTGAAATTTTGCGCGAACTGACGCAACAGTGGCTGCAAAATATCGTTCGGGTTCTTCGCGGTCTTCGAGTGTGGGATTGAAGGTAGGAATTTTGTGGGACTCTACGTTTTATGGTTCGTGCATATGGCGAAGTTGGCGGGAACTACCGCTGGACAAAAATGTAGAAATTTTATTTACTTAATAGGTGTTTCCGCTCGATGGTGGTCGGCTCGAAGATAAGAGTTTTCTGGGATTCTATGTTTTACGGTTCGCGTGTATGGCAAAGTTAGTGGGAACGAGCGGTGAAAATAAGTTTAGAAATTGTATTCAATAGGTGTTCGCGCGACGAGGAAAGGTGTCTGGTATGAAAATATTGGAACGCACTTTTGAAAGTTTAACTCTTCGAATTTGGTGGCCGTTGTTAATGAGAAGTGCATTTTTTTTTAAAGGTAGAATATTGCTTGAAAATGTCGAAGACGACGTCTGGATCGAGAGGTTGCTTCGATAACGCTTAGAAGCATTAGAAATTTGAAACGGTGACTTTGGAAATTGTGAACGACATTGCATCAACTCTAACGATTTATGTGCTTTAACTTTGTTTATGTTCCGCGATGCACTCGATGAGTCACAGTTTCTGCCTGTAGAGCGAAGCTCATGAACGTGCAATAATTGACATAACAGCGGCACAGCATAGCTCTTCACATTATGTAATAGACATTATCTTTCGATATGTTGCAATACTCATTCCGGCAGGGCATCTGTAAATTTCCAATTAACATTTCACGATAAATATTTATGAGCTAAAAACTGGATTCTCCTCTTCTTCGGAAATATTGCTATTTTAAGCTTCGCAGAATTAAAAGGATCCCTCGTAATCGTGAGTTCGCCAAATTAACATATCAACCCTTTTAGTGCCGATTGAAAAAAATTAATTGAATTAATGATAAATGTAGTTGCGAATAGAAATAATAGTCATTTGGTAATAGTTTGATATAGACCATGCCATATGGAGCATGAGTTGGGTATTCACAATCATCTGTCATCAAATTACCGATATCGTATTGTAAACTGAATAATAAGGTTACGAGGCTCAGCGTTAACAGTATTACTAATATCGCTAACGTCCGACATTAAAAGGGTCAAGGACCGCTAAATCTGCAAGATTTAGGATGCCTAGGACTGCACGTTTTTGAGCAAACTTCTACGTTATCGAAGCATACAAAGTCATCATAACTTTGTTATTTATGAATCCATTTCTGTGAAACTATCACAAATTGTCTAATAGGATGGATTTGAGGTATTGAAAAAAAATTTGTCATTTAATAACTATCGTAAAATTTTATTTTCAAATCAATTTTACCAAAGTTTCCAGTACTTTTTGAAAGTATGATATTGATGATAAAATTTCCATATATTTGTAAAAATGAGCAATCGGTGGTCCTTGAAAATACTTAAGTAGACGAAGTAGATACGATAATTATATAGATGATGGTCCGTCCCACCGATTTCGATGTTTTTTGGATACGTTTTGAGAGTCATGATTCTAAATAACTTTCCTATACATGTAACCCCCGTTTCGCTTTCGTTTTCGAGACATTCGCAAAAAACTTTTCGGACTATTCCATTGAATTTGGCCTATACATGCACGTTGCCGCTTTTTTCGCTGCTTCAGAAACGCAAGTTCGGCACAGTTTGCAACTATTTCCGCTTTCCCTCCTTTTTCCCCTGGCCAAAGAGACTCTACGTTTCTGTATTGGGAATTTCTTTTTACCTTTGCCCGTTATTGGTTCAAGCATATTGCCAGACAGTCTATTATATGGTTGGTCTGTCCGAACGGAATTCGTCGTATTTGAAATACTTTATTCACTATCTAAAACCGTATTCATTGATTTCTTCCTTCGATGTTGACAATTTCATAACATCGAGCAAAAAATCCGAAGTCGTCGATTGAGTGGAATAGCATGAAAACGAGATATCTCCGTCCACGACGTTCGGCTTGCTATAAACGAGATATCTCGTTACACGTCCTCGATGTATCAATAATTCGCGAAGACAAGGGCGACAAAAGGGAGAAACGATATGGGACAACGAACCGGAAACTGAAAAAAGGCGCACCTGTTGCGTCGCGACCGCGAAATAGCCCGACGATAGCCGAAAACGCGCGAACGGAGGACGAACCTGACGAAAAATAAGGGGGCAAGTCTCGAAGTACAGTAAACCCTGGATATATGCACAGAATTCGGGACCGAAACTGTGGAGTTACGAAGTGGTGGTTTCTATTTTGTGTTTACGTTCTGGCTCCAGCCGAGCGTGAACTTAGAAAAGAACAGACAGTAGAAGAGACAGAGAGATCTAAGCTATAGGGGGACCGGCCCGATCGTGTCCATGAGCCAATACTAATCGAAGGACTGAACTTTTCCGTTTTTGATTATTTTTCGTTAAAAACTTCGCTATCGTGTTTGTGACAATTTTGTGATTAAAATGATACCAAACACGACATAATTTGAGCAACATTTACTTAATATTTAAATCGCTTATTTGCTATATAGATAATTCAAACATGTCGTGTTTGGTATCATTTTAATCAGAAAAAACTCACAAATACGTTAACGAAGTTTCCAAAACAAAAAATTTGAAAATGGAAAAGTTCAATCCTCCAATTAGTATTAACTCAGCGATAGGTTCGGGCCGGTCCCCCTGTACGTTGGGCCTCTCTGTCTCTTCTACTATCTGTCTTTTTCTAAGCTCGGCACTCGGCTCGAGCCGTGAGATAAACACAGTGTTGACATTCAGCTACGACCAGTGCATATAAGTTTTGCACAGGGACTCTATAGCAGTGCATATATAGAGTTTGGTAACTATTCAATGTTTACGAATTTAGAAAGGGGTAAGCAATGGGACAATGTCCCCCCCCCCCCCCCTCTAGAAGATGAAGGGGTTGATGGAACCGAGACTCGTCGTCGATGCACACGCGATTGACGGCGATGAGTCCGTTTCTACGAACGTTTTAAGGAGCATTCTTTGCTCCATGCACGAGCTGATGAAACAAATTTTTACGATGCCTAAAGTTTGTTAAATGCCTGTGCTATGGAGAGACACGTTCCTCAAAACGTTTATACATACATACGAACAGAGTCATCGCTGTCACAGTTTTTATCCTTTATCCTTTGCATCTTCGACGGGGTGGTTTTTCACTGTTTTCCGCTTTTTAAATTCGCGGTCAACTTGAGCTGTATGAAAATACCGAATTGTTATTCACGTCAATAAAAGCACAGCAGTATCGACAGGTGTGCAATGTTTAAATGCACTGTGCTGTGTTTACGTCGCTGCTCCAATTGAGCGCCGAACTTAGAAAAGACAGTAAGTATAATTCAAACCATATCGTGTTGGGTATCATCTTAATCAGAAAAATTTCACAAACCGGAGGATAAAACTTTTCCATTTTTGATATTCCATTTTTTCGCAAATTTCGATAACGTATTTGTGAAATTTTTCTGATTAAGATGATATCCAATACGATATGCTTTGAATTATACTTACTGTCTTTTCTAAGTTCGGCGCTCAATTGGAGCAGCGACGTAAACACAGCGCAGTGCATTTAAACATTGCACACCTGTCGACACTGCTGTGCTTTTATTGACGTGAATAACAAGTCGGTATTTTCATACAGCTCAAGTTGACCGCGAATTTAAAAAGCGGAAAACAGTGAAAAACCACCCCGTCGAAGATGCAAAAGATAAAGGATAAAAACTGTGACAGCGATGACTCTGTTCGTATGTATGTACAAACGTTTTGAGGAACGTGTCTCTCCATAGCACAGGCATTTAACAAACTTTAGGCATCGTAAAAATTTGTTTCATCAGCTCGTGCATGGAGCAAAGAATGCTCCTTAAAACGTTCGTAGAAACGGACTCATCGCCGTCAATCGCGTGTGCATCGAAGACGAGTCTCGGTTCCATCAACCCCTTCATCTTCTAGAGGGGGGGGGGGGGGGGGGGACATTGTCCCATTGCTTACCCCTTTCTAAATTCGTAAACATTGAATAGTTACCAAACTCTATATATGCACTGCTATAGAGTCCCTGTGCAAAACTTATATGCACTGGTCGTAGCTGAATGTCAACACTGTGTTTATCTCACGGCTCGAGCCGAGTGCCGAGCTTAGAAAAAGACAGATAGTAGAAGAGACAGAGAGGCCCAACGTACAGGGGGACCGGCCCGAACCTATCGCTGAGTTAATACTAATTGGAGGATTGAACTTTTCCATTTTCAAATTTTTTGTTTTGGAAACTTCGTTAACGTATTTGTGAGTTTTTTCTGATTAAAATGATACCAAACACGACATGTTTGAATTATCTATATAGCAAATAAGCGATTTAAATATTAAGTAAATGTTGCTCAAATTATGTCGTGTTTGGTATCATTTTAATCACAAAATTGTCACAAACACGATAGCGAAGTTTTTAACGAAAAATAATCAAAAACGGAAAAGTTCAGTCCTTCGATTAGTATTGGCTCATGGACACGATCCGAAAGTATCATGTTACATTTCCCCGTCGCTGAATGTGGCGGCTCGCCGAGGGGGATCCCCCTATGTGGTGGGGATGCTCGCGATGCAGTTATCGAGGGCCCCTCCTTGTGCATATAACCAGGGAATACTGTATCTCGAATCGCTTTATGTTTTAGATTGTATCGATCGCAGTGGAAGCGTGAGAATTGTTTCTCGGTTCTCTTGAAAGGTGTTGCGCGCGTGCGCATGACCGCGCGAACGTCCGCATGTGATTTTCCGTCTCTTTGCTTGAAACTTCGTTATGTAAAATTCGCGTGTGCAACTGCCAACACAGAAAAGTGACTCCAAATAAAAACTGAATGCCGCTCGAATCGTCATGCATCGTGGATGAAGCGAGTTGGGCGCACTCGATACAATGAAGATCAACGAGAACAAAACTGATGCCGTTCAACGTGAGTCTTCTCGCATATTTTATTTTCCTGACGATCGTTCGGTATAAGTAAACTGGAAACAAACCTGTACACGGAGACTATTTACGAGTTTTGGCTGTTGGGAGATTTTTTATCGGTTGATTCTCCGTTGCTCCTCGATTTTGATGATTTGAGAAATTTCTTTTTCCCGGAGAAATGAAATTTCGGGTGATTGCTCGAAGGAATGCGTTCGGAAAACTTTAACTGTACTCCAAAGCGTGACTTTCGAATTTTTATGGGAAATGCAGATAGAAATTGCAATAGGTGTCGCGACGCAAATTGCCGCGAAATATCATTTGCAGGGACTGTCAAAGAGAGACACTTTCTCAATGCCCTGTACCAAGATCGGGTCATTAGCCTTACTTGGTTTAAGTCAAAGTACTGCACGTGGTAACTCGGGCCTGCAGAACAATTTCCCGTTTTTCGGGAAGGTATCATCCCCTTCTCTAAGGGCAAATCACCTCTTCTAATTGTCAGTCCACGAATATAAAAGAGACGAGTCCATCGTCTCGGTTTTTTGTTCTTAAGGGAACATCTCGAACTGTGCATCGCCGATATTGCTGAAATTTTAGTACGATATAGTTTTCGTGATAATATTTGACACGTATTTTTTTATCAGAAATCGTCCACTTTAGAGGGGTGAAAACCTGGGGATGTTCCCCTGTAAGGTGAAGAGTCTCAGTAGCAGAAATTATTGTTGTCGCGATAAACTTCGATAGGTTCGTAAACCATTTCGGAGAAAATATACGACAAATTTTGTCCACTTTCGATCGGATTGTTTTGTACTTTTGGCTTCGATGCTACGGTCATTTCGCCTAGAACCCTCTGTTTCCTGGGGACGTTAACCCATCGAGGTTGTCGTGTATCGATCAATCGATAAAACATTTCCGAGACTCGAACTCGGGCCCACTTGACTGCGAGTCCGACCCTTTGCCTCCTCCACCAGGGTTCCTCTGCGTTTCGCGTGACCATCAACTTTTTACTCGACGATGTCTAGAAATTCAATAGCTGACAGCAGAGATTCAACGATATAAGCGAAAAAACACCACTGGGTCTAAAACGTGCACGTTACGAGTGGAATTAACAAATTCGAACGTTGCAAATAATATCCTCCGCAAGAAAATTTCTCGATTGTTGTCATACATATTTTCGCAATCTCTCAAATATCTTCGCAACGTCTTCGAAAGCTTTTACATCCTTCCGGGTTAAGTAAGTGTAAATTGAATGTCGCTGAAACACGGATTAACATATTTTTCTACCGATAAACACTTTGGCTATTCTTTGTTCGCGCCTCTATGTACATGGAATTTTAATTCTAACTCAGTCGGCAAGTGCACGTCATATTTGAATTTTCCTAACGCAGCGTCAGATACATACACACCCGATAAAGTGCAACGTGACACCTTGGCCACCGGGAGGTGAAGTTTTCTCCCACTTTCGTCGCTCATCGTGCATCAACGTCATTCCTTCGAGCAACGCATCGAGTATGCATGCATATCCCAAATTCCCGGCAAAGGGTGTTTTTTTTAAAGAGGCATAAAACTTTAAAATGAAATGAAACTCCCAAAAATCATGGTTACGTTCATAGTCACGATTTTGGTCTTCTTCGAATCAAAATATTACGCCATTTGTGTTAAAAAATCTTCTCCGCTGGCTGGGTTCAGTGAAGCACAATCTCGAAATCCAATTTTAATTTAGTATTTTACTATTTCTTTATAAATTCGACATTATACAGGGTGTCGCAGCCGATTTTGACATTTTGAATATTTCGGTATCGTGGTATGTAGCAAAAAATGTTTCATAGGAAACTTAAATGGTATCGAGTGGGGCATAATCTGGTGTCATTAGTTTTTCCGTAGGTGGACGCGTCAAGGACATATGAAGGTCAATTTTGTTTTTTTAAATAGAACGGGGTACTTTTTTATGCATCAAGCGATGCAGTTAGAGTTTCTTTATAAAAAAGTACTGACCTATGTATCTCAAAAAGCTAATAGTTATGGAGCTTACAAAAAATAACGCGTAGGTCATTTAAGGGGGTCGTCTGGCGTAGAGGCTGAATATTTAGGGAATTTTTGAGATGTGTTTGTAAAAAATCTATAAGACATATTGAATCCAATTTCTTTTGTATATACCTATCAAGTTTTAAAGTATATTTCAGTAAATTTTTATTAAAAAATAATGAAAATTCTGTAAGGCACACATTTTTTAATAGTGTATTTAAAAAAGAAAGTCGTAAAACTGTGACCAGGATTCCGGTCATTGTAGTTATCTGAAGTAATAAAACCAAAGAAATTCTTAACAAATATAAGTTTGGCTATCGCCTAAGTGAAAAACATTCCGAAAAAATCGATAATCTGAAAAATGGCATCATGTTAAAACTAAAATGCAATTTTAACGTTTTTTTTTTTTCAATAAACCATGCTTTCCCAAATTTTTCAGTTTAACTTTTTTTTTTAATTTTTTTTCACTCATGCGATAAAGAAACATATTTTTAATGTGTAGGTCAAATTTGAAACCGATTGGCATGATACTTTTTCAGATATCATGGTCACCAGTTTGAAAAACACAGTTTCGAGAAAAACGCGCTCAAAATTTTTGGTATCATTTAAATTACTGTAAACCGAAAAATTTGTAAACTATATAACTTTATTAAATTTAAGATTTAGGTAAAATCCATTTTCCCAAATATTCTTCACACCATAAGGTATCAAGAAATGCAAAAACTGAAAAATCGATTTTTTCATCATTTTAAACCAGACGACCCCCTTAACCCTAGATCTACGGAAGTATGGATTCCTACTTTCTTAGAAATGGTTTTCTAATTTATAAGGACGCGGTGCATCAGATATTTCATATAATATCTGTTAATATACAAATTACTTAACTGGTCATCTTGTTTGCCGGTTGATCTCTCCTTTTTCAAAGCACTTATTTAATATATTTAGATACAACAGATTTAGCCCCCGCAAATATGGCGTTAAACAGGTTGCGTGGGTGTTTGACCCACGGGTCATAGGTTCTCCAGCCCTGCTGGATCGAAACCAGACTACAGGCTAATTTGTCGTTCATCCGTCACTTCGGAAATATGCGGTTTTCTAACAAAACCTTCGCCGCCTTAACCGTTAGAAAATACAGGCAAATTCAAGCAAGTTATTGAACAAGGCAAATACCGAGCTCGCGATTGTTGACAATAAGCGCTGTCGGACAGCGTGTCGTTGTTTATTCCGGCGAAGGAGCGTCCTTTGTACCGTCTTGGCAGAGAGACAGAATTTGGGTTAGCTGCCGTGCTGGCAGCGGGACGAAGCTAAGATAGCTCGCACCACCGGCAGACAATGCTTTTAAGTCCGAATCGAGATCGCTGAACCTGCCAGATTTTCGAGCAGAAAGTCACGCGAGCGTTTCCTCGTAAAAATATTTTTATTCTATTCTTAGAGAAGAAATCCGATCTCAAAACAATCATCGGCTGCTCGTTTCGCGATGATGTATCAGCTTCTTTTTTTATGAACTTTCCGATATTTCGTGAATTTTAATGTATCCTCTTCTTCTACGTGCACTTCGCAAACGAAGAAACTGACAGTAAGAGGCAAAATTTGTTTCTCAGGTATCAACATTGTGCAACAATTTGCAAGAAATTGTAGCTGGCAAACTCGAGGCTTAAAAACTTGTCGCTCTCATCGGGGAAAATTAAGTTGTATACTATTTTGTTATCGACGTATTTGTCGACATGGATATTGCAATTAAATTTGTAATGAATTTTCGTGCAAGACTCTATCACTTCCGCAGAAACGTGAAAGCCACTTTTACTCGATACCCGTCATAAAATTACGATGGGAGTGTAAAATATAAATATACTAAATGGGACGTGGCGACGAGGGCGAAATTATTCTTGGATGTACCGAAACGTGTCTGAGATTAAATCACGCAAATGTTCATCGTGCTTCTGCAGGGAAACGTCTTCATCCAAGGCAAACTACATTTTCTAGCGCACGAGATACGATTTCTATATGTATCTACATTAGGCTGGTCTTTATTTTTCAACTCTCGATTTTTTCTGGTCTTACCTTTTTAAGTTACGACGCGTGATTAAAAAATAATATATGCCAAGATTCAGCAAAATTGGATAACGGGAACCCGTGCCACATTTGTGACAAATTCCAAACTGTAGGTTCTATAGCTAAAAGTACCACCCTAATCTTCATCCTTTAACGCGTAAAAAAAAATGAAAATGTTACGACGGCAGAACTAACTTCGATTCGATCCGCATAATCCGCTTGTTTCCTGCAATATAGATCGCACCGTTCCAGCAGTGCCGTGCTTCGAGTGAATTGTTCCTCTACAAATCAATCTGCCCTCGTGACATTTTTATCGCACGGCCATTTACCGATTTATAGCCGTTCTATTACGAGATGAAAACCACCTATCGACGTTTCATCGTCAATTTATGTATTTGTTGCGTTTACGTGGCTCCACGCGCGTCTCTTTTCCAAGGATATTGCCATTACAAGTTTTCCATTTATACAGTTGGACGTTTCCGGTTCCTCCGACGCGCGAAACTGCGCGTCGATCGAGAAATTACACGTTTGGGAGTTACGTCTAACGATTCGGAAAATTGTACATACACGGGCTTTTACATGCACACGGTATACGTAAGATAAGAAATCTTCAATTACGAGGAAATGTTCTATTTATTCAATTGGAATTCATTGTCGGCGTTAGAGTGTAGAGGCATTTGGTAAAGTCTTGCGAGCGTGGCAAGATTAGAAAAAGTCATTTAACGTGGATGCGCGGTGACCACTGCGCAGTCGTTTAGCTCGAATGACGAAACAATTGCTCTCATGCGGGATAGAATGAAGATCGTGTATGCTTCAAAAGTCAAGTCAATTCAATTTCGTTTGAACGGTGTTTGCAAAACCGAGAAATTGTTTAATGTATTAATTTAATAGCTTAATAGCTACCATGCAGATAAATGAGTCACGTTGATTCGAATTTGGATCCTACTTCTCGGAACGTTTTATTGGAAGTTTATAGCGCGCTTCTGTTCTTTTCGAAACTACAAAAAGTTCGGACGTATCTATATAAAAGTCGAAGATATTTCTGAATCTAGAATATTCCTCCAGCGATTATCGTTCTTCGCTTTCCTCTAATAGGTCAAGGGCTCCGTTAACTTTCAATATTCCTCGCTACGTTTTAATCTTGCCCCTAGATGGAGCTACTCCAATTTCTCGCTTAGAGTTCGTCCATATTTTGTCAGGATTCCGTTCGTAAGTGATACTTTATTTGCGCTAATACCTATATTAAGCATATTTAAAACGTTTTCAGTGCGTCATTTAGTAATATCGTATATTTATGAAAATTTCGAAGACATTGGGAAGGTCGAGTTAAGGTTAGAACGTGGCTGAAAACCAGATATCTGTTGTTCCCCGCGTATAGGTTAGGAATCTGGTAGTTTCGGATACTTCACGTATTTCCCCTCTCATCTTCGTCAAAAGGAACGAAAGACGAATAAAAAGAAACTGCTGTTCTCTTGGAAATCTTCCCTCCGCGTTTCCATGGCGACACGGAGAGTTATAGATAAAAATATTCGTGAAACGAGCGCGCGTGTGCTGGATGAAGATAATCGAGGTCACGCAGTTTGGAACAGGTTATAAAGCGACTCGATAAGAACGTAATTGCAGATAACACGAAAATTGTTGTGTACGCGTCGAGCGACGATAGGCAATTTTTGTAATGGATTCTTTCGCATTCCTCTATCACAATATTCTTGTTCGTTAAATTTCTTAGATCAGTGGTTCTCAAGCTGGTCGATGCGGTCGTCTAGGACGGGTTCGGCGAGAGTGTCGATCGCAGACGACAGAGGTCGCATTCGTGGCGAAGACGCCCCCTGCTTTGTTACTTCTTACAATTAGCGTCTCTCCGCAAGACACGAGCTCGAATGCGCTAAATGCCGAAATTTTGGTAGGCAATTCGTATACATTTCGAAGTTGTGCACCCCTGGTCGAGGAGAACGGCACAGTAGTGGGAAGGCTCGCCCAGGGCGTAATTTGGCCGATCTAGCTGGACGAAAGTCGATATTCGTTATGGTCTAAATGTATAAAATATTATTGAAAATTAATAGTAGAATGTCTATATAAACAGAAAATGTACAAATTATTTTCAAAAGTAAGCCTGAAAGTTACCTTAACCTTAACCTTCCCCAGATTGCTTTTTCACGCTCGTATCGTGCTCTAGGCATTTTCGACAATTGTTTCGTAACGGAAGGTCAGAATGGTATTTGTGTACATCTATTGTTATCTTCACATATTTCAGATATCTTTATAATATGGAATTTTTCTAAATGACCTTTTACTACCGGTTTACTCCGCTCCAACGATTAACGTGTAATTTAAGTTCCGTTCCGCAATTTTAATAAAAAAAGAGGTATAAACGACTGAAAATGCGAGGAGCCATGGCAGACAAATGTTGGCATCTGCCATTTCTAATTTTTTCGAAAAAATAATTATGTACAGCCAGATCGGCCAAATTATATTGTCGCTCGGTTGAAATTTTCAGAGTGTTCGGGCAAAGCAAGTTCCATTTAATATGTTGCCGCAAATGACGGCTATAGCTGTACTGCACATTTTTCTACTAATGCATTTATTTGTTAATTATTCAGTAATACATCGAAAAAAAGATGTAACATTCCAGATAGCATATCAATTGTTTTTTTGTGCGATTTTTTAAGCTTTAAAAATTCGAAATATTTTCGCGTGTGTTTCTGAGCACTTTCGTCAAATTAAAAGTGTGCGGCAACGTGTTAATGTACATGTGATCACTTCGATTTGCCACTTTTTCAATAAACAATTGCTCGTCAAAGTATACTTTAGTAAGGGTAGCTTATGTCCTGGGTGCAATTCATTTTGAACTGTTCGCGAACATTTAAACGACTGTAAAGAGATCGTCGCCAGAAATTCTAAAAAAACCCACGAACCACTCTCTTAGACGGTTCTTCGTCGAAGACGGCTATCTATTCGTACAAATTTATCTCACCATCGAATATCGATGTTACCAATTTTGGATTACTTTTACAATAAAGCTCAAACTGAATAAGAACATAAATCATAAGAACGAAAACCATTTTACAAGTTACTTAAGACACTTTCGGCTTCTTCGTTTGCACAGAGATACGTTTGATTTGGGGTTAAGATGCGATACAACTGCAAATTGTGATATCTGAAGGAAGAACATCTAAAATTATCGATTAATATTGCAATATTAGTATATCATGTGCCGTTACAGCACCCAGAATAATAAAGTATCAGTGTCGTATTATTAATTACAATTTATTTTATTGTATTTCTTATATGTATATTTTTTATCTTTTCAGAAAACGGCATCGGCACCGTAAATCAGCCAACGATTGTTCGTGCTCCAAAAGACAGAAGAAAATTCAACCAAAAGGTACGCATTTCTACAATTATATTTATTCCTTATCTATTTTGCATATGTTTTTTTTTTACAATACATCGTTGTTTCTATACTATCGGTGCAATAGAAGTAACATTTATTTCAAGAAACAAATTCTTTTCAAGCAGGTAGATAACTGTAACGCAAATTCTACTAAAATACTTCGAAACAAGAGATACGGTTCTGTATTTTGATAAAATTTCGTTTCCAGTTTCGAAATATTTATCAGTGGAATTTTTACGGCAAACATTTTGAATTGCTTTAGTTAATTCTAACTTCCAAGCATTTGAAGTGTAAGAAAACTTTCAGAGAGAAACGAATCAGCAAGGTGAATATTTGCACAAGTGGATTACATTTGCGAATAGAAATAAAACTATGGAAATTACAAGTGGACACAAGTGTCCGTCCGGAATAGTTATTCTGTATTAATATTTACGGAGCTCTCGATTCTTTCCCAAATATTTGTATGGCTCCTTCTCAAAAGTACAACTTCATATGTTATTTTTATTTCCGTATAGCTCCAAATAATTCAGCCACATTAATTTAACAAAATTAAGATTACAATTTGTTCGAAATATATTTCTAACACAACACCGTAATTTCTTAGATAATAATGCAGAAATATCGAATGAACGAAATAATGGTAGAAACAAATTTTATATTTCTTTGTCGTTGTACATTCTGTTTTAACGAGCACTACAAAGATCGAACGATTTTGAAATTTTACAGGCGAGCGACTTTTCTGACATCGGCGATTGGCCAACTTTGGGCGCTCAAGGAGAGGTGGGTTAAATTTGTTTATCGTTTTTCTTAGTATATTCGCGCTTATTCTTTCGAGAAACTTTTCCGTTTAATACCATTAGCAGCACAGGCAACTGTCCTTGGCCCTGTTTCGATTTCTTTCTCCCATTTCTTGTTATTTTTAATCGTAAATTCGAACGGAACGGGTCTCCGAGAGACGCAAATCCCGACAGGATCTCGATCCAGAAGCTATTCTTCGTAAGTCCATTATTTTTGAGAGTTTCTCTCGAAATCCATTTTTAAAACAGTAATGCGTTAAATCTTTTAAGTTTGTAACTCAACGCTTTACCGACCCTTATTTTTTTAACATCCTATCCACTTCTGACCGGTCATTTGGCTGTAAATACTTCCTAGATACCGACATCTCTTCGAAAATTACTAATTCTCGTCAGTGAGTTCTTGGCACGGTAAACCGCAATGATAAATAGTAGTTTCTTAATTGTAGCAACCGATTAATATTATTTAAAATTAAAAGTCCAAAAGCGTTGGGCCCGAAGAGTCTATTAATAGGTTACCGGATGGCAAAGTGTTAAAATAGCAATAGATTAACACTTTTACGCCGGCGCTGCAAAAATTTGCGTTTTTCTCCTACGGCCGGCTACACTAAGGCCACCAGCTGAAAGACCTTCAGGCGTGAGAGTGTGAGATGCGTCGGCGCGAATGCGTTAAATCTTTTGAATTTGTAACTAAATCGAGGAGAATTTTTCCGTGGAACAAATCTGCAAAAGCTAGAACTTGCAGAGTATTTCTCATGTACCGGCGAGTGTAGAACTTTTGCTAAAATAATGTCGAACGAGGCTTCTTTGCGGATGTACTTGGCATCCGCAAAGGACTATAACGTTTGTACAAGTTTTGACGCCTGGCTTTTAGAACCGTCGTCTCGCAGTTAGTGAACTTCCCTTAGTTTTCTTTTTTCTTCTTTTTTCGTTTTAAATATTTGTTCGCACTATTTTAACAATCGCTTCTGCAGTAAAGACGATTTTTGTTTAGAAGAAGGCGGCTGTGACGACACAGAAGCAAAATGGCGTGGTCGAACAAAATAACGCTAAAGACGGCAGTACAAACGATAACAGAGGGAAAGAGAACAAGGAGCAGAACCACTGCCAGGACGATAGCGACGAGCATACGGATGGCAGTGAAAAGAAAAAGAAAGGTAATTATGGTAGATTTGCTCTACCGAAGACTCTTGAAGAGCTATCTCTTTCATAACTGTTTTCTTCCAATTTCAATTAATTGTCGTGATCACCATTGTTCAGCTGCTTCCTTTCATGGTTTTTAGTGAGCAAACAAAAATGGGTGCCATTGGAAATAGACTTAGCTAAGAATCGGGGGAAGAGGGAACGTTTGCCGAAGCATTACAACCAAAGAGAGAAGAACGGAGAAGGTATTCATTGCACCTCATAATATTCTGCTACTTTTACTATTTATTAATACTAATCTACTGTATCTATGCAAAGTACCATTCGGTAGAAACAAGAAGTCACTTGGTTCGGTTACGGGGTTAGGGGAGAGTTTCGTTCGCACCGCCTAGCTCCACGATATCACTCGAGGAAATTTGAGGTCGACGAATGACAATCGGAAAGAAAACATATCTTTTGTCGTTCCCACGACAATGTAACAAGTGTGACGCTTTTTCGGCAAGTCACGCATACAAGTCGAAAATGAAGTCAGAACGAGGGATGTCTCTATCCATCGGGCGAATCGGAGCAAACTACTTTCCAAGTGACTTCTTGCTCCTGTTGAATGGTAGATGATCGGGTACAGAGTAGTTGTATAAATGTTTGAACCGTTTAACGTATATTTCCGCGAATACCACACGAAGCATCTAAAAATACAAAAAGAAGCAACGCATTGTACGATCGTTATCACACATAGGAACTAACTAATCGAAGTAATATGCAACTCTAAAGTAAATCTCTAGTAGAGATAATTGTTTAATGTACACCTCTTCCTAAATGATATTATTCGTTGACCGATCACTCGCTGCATTTCAAAGCGAAGAACAATTGATCTCGTTCAGTGTCACGGTTATCGACACAGTTCACATCTAATCCTGAATTACGTCGTATATTCTTCCATTCTTACTGACACTTTGTTTTCTGATAGGCGCTGATACGTATAGAGACAGAGAGTACGACAGGTCAGGATTCAGTATAAGAGGAGGGCGCGGAGGCAGAAGCTACAGGGGTAGAGGAGGAAGAGGTGGCCGAGGTGCTTACCGTGGCAGTTTTAGGCACAGACATGACCAGGACTATCCAAATTACACGACAAATTATGCACAGGTAAGGATTATTCCTGCGACTCGAAAGAAAGCAAACTTTTGCGCTCGTCGATGCTAAAAACGTTTTTTGCACGTACAATATTTCTTGCGCATTTGCAAGTATCGGTTACATTTAGAAATACATGCGTGCTAGGGGTGCGCTGATACCCGATATATCTGGCTTGGCTCGGACCGGAAGAATTTTTCAGTTCTAATCGTGTATACATGAGGCAATAAACTGTAATTCAATTTTTCTCAGATCACATATATGTATCACTAGTCCTCAAAGAGTTAAAGTATTTTAAATAGTCGTTAGTTTTCAATAAGGATGACGAAAAGTAGGGGATATCACCAAATACCCCATGAGGAAATAACGAAAGTAGACCTGAATTTAAACTTAGAAATATAGAAGCTCATCTTCGCCATGCATGGACTTCGAAGTTAGGTAATTTTTGCAGATGCACAAATTTGGACATCCTGATGCCGCTTACTTGATGCCATACATGGAAACATTTTATTTCGGCAACACAAATTACGTTAACGTAGATACAACGACGCTCAAAGAGTTCATAAGGAAACAGATGTAAGTTTTAATCTATTTCTACTTAACGCTATCGAAACTAGCAAGACGGTCAAAAGAACCGATTTCTCATTTTATCTAAAAGTCTCCTACATCGATAGAGGATCCAGCACACCAAATATACCACGTCTATCGTTATAAAACAAAAATCACTCAACTTATTATCTCTTTTAAATCTCGATTCCTCTTTTCTTTCGAATCAATTGTTCGGTATATTCAAATACAATAGGTTCAAATCCGGTATTTCCAGCGATAACGTTACGATTTGAAATTTTCCAGAGAGTACTACTTCAGCGAAGAGAATCTATTAAGAGATTTCTTCTTACGTCGTAAAATGGACGCACAAGGATTTCTACCTATTACTTTGATCGCTTCCTTCCATCGTGTGCAGACGTTAACGACGGACGTGGCTCTCGTTATAGAGGCAATCACAGAATCCGATAAATTAGAATTGGTGGATGGATTCAAGGTAAGCCTGATTGCATGAAATTTCTTCACGTGGCACGCATTCCGAAGCAATTCTTTCGCATGCTTCGTTCGTGCGTTGGATTAAGGATGCGTGCCAGATTAAATCGAAGAGGATTCGCTGACACCATTAGAGCTCACTTTGAGCTCGATGAATGGGGTTTGAAAGTAGACCTCCTCACACTTCATTTAACCCTTTGGCCTATTATTTCTCTTCTGACTGGGCGTGGAATGATACAAAATTAAGTCCAGAAATCAAAAGTTCTGATTTCTGATATTTCGTATAACTCAAAGTAATGTTTAAGTAACGACATAATGAGACCGTTTCGCGATCGGCTGATAGTTTCAATTTAATAGCTTTTGAAAGACTACAAAATTTCCTATTACATTTTCCGCTTCACGACTGTCACACGTTGTTATAGGCTAAGGGGGTATATGTGTTAAACTTCGTAAAAAATCATTACAAATTCCCGGACGATAGTTTAAAAAATATGTAGATCCCGAACGAGCTCTCTCAAATCTGTAAAATTGTAATTTAACTAGGCAATAATAAAACTGTTTGTTAAAATATAAAGAATATAAAATGTAACAAAAAGAAATACACTAATATAGCAATATTAAAATAATAATTCGAAAATAGGGCGCTCAATGTGACGCCAAACGTAGGATTCCTGAATAACATAGGTAAGGCATTAATAGCTCGCACTAATAGATGAACTTGCTTCTTCGAACTTTCAGGTGAGAACGAAAGTCGATCCCCTAAAATGGCCCATCTTGGATGCAGCCGGAAATTCCGTCTTCTCAGAGTCGTCCGAAACGACAAATCCGTCTCAAAATGAAGTAATACTTCCCACGTTCGAAACAGACTTTTGTCCCGCGGCTAGACCCTTACCAACGATTCCTATTCCTCCTCCAGTTCCTCGCGTCCTTCAATCCAACCATGCTGTCTCGACAGTAGGGAGGCTCAGCGAATCAGAGAGCATTTCATCCTCGATAGGCGACAATTTAAATCCTGCTGTTCCGGAATTCGTGCCTAATGACTTAAACAAAAATTCCGAATCTACTGTAAACGATCAAAGTGGAACCGAGCATAGAAAAGACGAGAAATTGTCCGACGATGTGAAAAGCATTCCAGCAATATCGAGCAACGATCTGTCTTCGCTGTCGAGCAACGAATCTTCCAAAGATTCGAAGGGCAAATCGTCGGCCACTGCTAAATGTTCTAGTCCAGCACAGACGCCGAAAGTTCGAGTTAACGGTGACACGCAATTACCGAGCAGCGACGTTTGGAAGGAGGTAAGTTTCTCTTTCAACTTTTTCTTTTCCTTCTGCTCGGCCTTTCCGACGCATAATTTCGTTTTACATAAAAACGTGTACTCTACCCGGAAAGCGATTTAACTCGTAAAATCTCTGATTTGAAAGGGATCGTGTAGCATTTCATCAATAACGAAATGGGGAATAATTCTGTCCACAGGTGAGACGAAGAGTGAAACAGCCGCACAAGGAGAAGCTCGAAGAGAGAGAAAAGGTCGACAATACTAAAAGCGAAGAAAGGGAGGAATTGGACTTCCAGTTTGACGAGGAACTCGATACCCCACCCCCGATTGGAAGACACAACGCGTTTTCAGAATGGTGCGTTACAAGTATAATACCTTACATGAAACTACATATTGATAACTTAGTAGAAACATTGTTAGACTTGACATAATTATTCAATATTTTTTAATCGATAGTTAAAACCGTGAATTTTCCCGAAACAACAGAAAATAGACTTGCACCACTTTCAAAATAAACGGTCCATTTAATATAAAGATACATTAACAATTGAAAAAACCGGTATATGCTATCATTTTTTCAAGTATCACAAAGAATTTCAATTTCCCAGGTCCGAGGACGACGAAGATTACGAGTTGTCAGACAGAGATGTGAACAAACTTCTAATCGTCACGCAGACAACGGTCCCCATTTCGACCCGAATTCCAAAACACGAAGGCCACGATCGTACCGGAGATTGGACCACCAGAGTCAAAATGACTCAAGATCTCGAGCAGGCGATCAACGATGGCCTGTACTACTACGAGGAGGACTTGTGGGTGAAGGATGGCCAGAGGGTAAGAACAGAGGGTTTTAACTTCTATGAGTCTCTTCTTGACAAGCAGTTCGACAGAATACATCGATGCACCCTTAACTTTACAGTATGGATCCTCCTCGTCGATTGGAAGTTACAAAACGGTAAACGTGATCAGTCAAGAAGACTTCGAGAAAATGGCTCCCAAGGTGCCCAGGAAAACGAATCCTGAAGTTCCTCCACCACCTCCATCTGCGATAGAAGACATGGAGGTTTCACAGTCACTTCCAACTCTGGTAAATGATTCCCCTAACGTCAAATTGTTTCACTGGTCTATATATAGTTCTATTTTACAACGATGCAATTTAAAAACAAAGAAAGAGGTTTCAGTTCGGTAGAAACCATGAAACTGGCAAAATACGGGTGACATTCGACGCGTTAAACTCGGCACGTGGAGTGCACGATAATAACAACAGATCATCATTGTTTTTTCAAAGGTGCCAATGGCTATGGAGGGTCAAGAGAGAAGAGATCGTCGAAACGATAGAAATCGCTGGAACGAGAAACCGAGAATGGGCAGAAACGGAAGAAGAGGGGTCGTTCCTCGATTCTTTGCGGTGATGAAGGACGAACCCTCCGTTGATCCTAGAACGCCGAGAAAGAGGAAGACTCGGCACAGCAATAATCCTCCCGTCGAGCATCACGTTGGTTGGATAATGGACGTCCGAGAGCATCGACCCCGAACATACTCTACGGGGTAATTATGATATTGTTAACTTGCAATGTTATGAAATATTTTGTAAAAGGCATAAGAGGATAAGAGTCAAAAGTGCCCTTGAACTGATTACAATGGAGGTGGTCTCATTTGATGGATAATGCTCAGCGACCTGAGTGTAACAAATGAGAAAATAAAGAAAAATTCGGAAAAAAATAGACTTCGTATCGAAATTCAGTGGCGCGTCGTTCAGAAAGATTTCGCCCGCGAAAGCCACTACAGTGGTGCATCGTGCCTAAGATATTAAAAACATTTTTAAATGCGTCCAGATATAGCTAGCCCGCACTTACAAATACTGTTCTACTGTATAATATAATATAATATACAGACTACAGTAATTGCAGCTTTTATAATTGCTCCATGTATTTTCGCGTATTTCAGAAGTAGCGCAGGAACAAGTCCTAACGAAGGTTGCCTTGCGAGCAGCTACGGAAGCGCGCCACAATCCCTGCCTACCTTCCAGCATCCGAGTCACGCTCTGTTGAAGGAGAATGGCTTCACCCAGCAAGTTTATCACAAGTACCATTCGCGGTGTTTAAAAGGTACGATAAACCATTACTACCAAACTTATCAATTGAACAAGCAACGTTTATCGAGTAGCGTATTGGATCGCCTATTGTTCCAGATATTTTGACGTTAGTTTATTATTCAGATACCATTCAACAGAACGAAGAAGTCATTTGGCAAGTAGGAACGTTAACGACGAAAAAAAAGGTTTCTCTCCGATTGTCATTCGTCGATCTTAGGTTCCAGGAGTGTTATCGCGGACATAGGCGGGGAGAGCGACATTCTCCACTTACCCCGTAAACGAATCAAGTGACTTCTTGTTTCTGCCGAGTGTTACATTATTACCAAATAATTCTTGTTCAACAAACATGCACGACGTGAATTTAGCTGTCAACCTAATGTAAAGTATAGCAGAAATCTCTCTAATGATGAATTATGTTATTTTTGTCTTCTTTTCCCGACTGATAATTGGGAACAGTGATGATAAAAACAATTCTGAGAAAATCTCGATTCTCGTGATATGAAACACGGTTTAAAAGAAGAAATTCTAATGATGAAAATAATCTTGTTTCAGAACGCAAGAGGCTCGGAATTGGCCAATCTCAGGAAATGAATACGCTCTTCCGATTCTGGTCGTTCTTCTTGCGAGAAAACTTCAATCGTACTATGTACGAGGAATTTAGAAACGTAGCCAAAGAAGATGCCTGCGAGGGCTACCGGTATGGCTTGGAATGCCTCTTTAGATTTTACAGTTACGGCCTCGAGAAGAAATTCAGACATCAACTGTACAAAGATTTTCAACTTGAAACGATATACGATTACGAAACCGGTAAGTGTTTCTCTTTTACATTGTATACAAAAGTGTCTTCTAAATTGACAACCAGAGATACCAAGGGTTAACGACAGAATTTGCTTATTTTATTGCTAAATCTCTTTGCCCGTAACATCGTTTCACTGTTCTTTGTTGCCATTGTTGTACCCCTGGAATATTAGAAACACATCCAGAACAGAATGAAAAAAAATTAGCAAAACGAACTAGAAGTTTCTAAGCACAAATAGGTTGCTCAACTAAGACAATGCTTGGTAGTTGAACGGTTAAATTGTGCAAGAACAAGAGAAATGCTTGTTTATGCCCCGAGCAATATCGCCTCGTGGGTGATATTCAACATTTCGACAATTTTTTGTCTACTACTTGTTTATTGCCTTGCAATGGCAAGTGACCCTCGTGGCGTAGAAAGAGGAATGAGAAAATTTGAAATTTTCTAGAAACTCTATCGATGCAACTATTTTGCTATCAATTTTATTTCGAGAAATGCGACGCTACAAAAAACATCGATAAATTTTTATTTTAGAAATTTCATACTTGTGTACATCGATCCACAAGTAATTAAAGTGTTTCAGAGAATTGAGCGAAAACTGTGGATGATTTAGGTAGTTTCGGGAACGATATTTTTTGTTTGCTACAGCATTCATACGGCTTAAATATCTTTGAGATAAATATATATCGTTCGATGCAATTAGAACAAAATTTATCTCATTTCTCTCTGTCTGTCGCAGGCCAACTGTACGGATTAGAAAAATTCTGGGCGTTCCTGAAGTATTACAAACACTCAGATCAACTTTCCGTGGAGCCTAAGCTGCAGGAGTATTTATCCAAGTTCAAGAGTATCGAAGATTTTAGAGTAGTCGAGGTAAGATATACCGGTTAATCCTCATATTCTCGTCCTCAATTCAAGCTACATCCTTACCCGAGTATCGCTCAAATTGACATATAGCGAAAGAAATCAATGAAAAACCCATTTAACTCTAAACCTACCGAGACGTTCAAGCTTATTTCGAAAATTCTCCAAATCTACGTTATAACCGTACAGCATGTATTCCACATTTATCTTAGAAAAGCTAAGCTACAGAATCTATCATTTCCCTCACCTCTCGATTCCATCAAAAGACGGTCGGTATATTTAATTCGGTAGATTTAAAGGCGGTAGCTCTAGGGTTAAACGGGGAAAAATTTCACCTCGGCCGAGCGGTAAAAAAAAATCCAAACAAAACTTTTTCCAGCCTCAAATAAACGAAATGCTGCAAGCGTTCGCCGCAAACTCGCGATGCCAGTCTGCAAAGCGACGCAACAGAAGCGTCTCGGAGAGCGCCGGCGGCGGAGTCGGTGGCAGCGGCGATGCCTCCCCAACGAGCAGAATTCGCCGTTTGTCCGGTGGTTCCAGCACCGTAACACTGCCAACGACCTCGAGCAACGATAGTTCAAGTGCCACGCAAAAGTCACGCCTAGACACCGTTAATCTCTCGCAGTTTCGCAACAGAGCCGGTTCGTTCGGTTCCGGACGATTAGGGCATTCCAGAAGACGAAACGACGCGACGAGCTCGTCCAGCAGCAGCCAACGTGATCTCAGTATCAAGCAGCAACAGCAACCGCGCAGCAGACACAATTCTGGCTCGTTCGCGAAACCCCAAGAGATATTCGGCGGCGTAAAGTCGCAGAGTAGCACTGCCAGAGATCGATTCCAAGCGACGTCCAACAACAAGACCGAGCAGACAAAATCGGTCACGATTAAGACGCAACAAGACGGCACGTCGATCTCGCAGAAGTGATCGGCTCGAATAGCCCGGGTAAGTGCAATGGCACTTGCTCGATCAATAAACGATAAGTGTTCTCGGCTTCTGGAACGAGGAGAGGATAGACACTCTCCGTGGAAAGTCGTCGATCTGCGCCCGAATAGCAGCCGGAATATCGGCTGTGTCGACGGGTGTGAGGGAACGAGCACAAAACTCTCTGTATATATATACATACGTATAATCGTCAAATGTCAGCGCATCTTTGATCAACACTGAGAGAAAGAGAGGGAGAGAGTGGATTGTTTGATTAAAATGCGGAGAAGCGAGGATGTGTGCGTGTTTGAGAAAGAAAGGGAGCGAGAAGGATACGTTGTTCTTCATGAGAAGTTCGCAGAGCTCATTTTTTAAGGTAGTCTGTGTTAAGGTTGTAATTTACCGTTATATACCGATCCCTGCTTGTGGCGAGAATGAAACTCGATCTAGGTTCTTTTCTCGATTCTTCCTCCGGAGTCGGAACTATCGACGAACCTCTGGAAGATCTTTGAAGGAAGAGACTCGAAGAGGCAAAGAATTGGAGATTTATAGAGGGAATTCGGGGGATATAAGAGAGAGCGAACCAGATAGAATCCAGCCATGATAATGTGTATATTTCATTTTGTCAATCGATTCGTACTCTCGTACGTGGCTGATCATTTACTCGAGGGGAATCTTCGAAAGAGCGACAAGTTTCTGGCTCGTTAGAACGAATACATTCGTCCGAACGGCGTTGCTCCTTGCCCGCGCCAATCGTTCAGCAATCAAGAATACCTTCGAAGCTCATTCTCTTTCGTCTCTCTTGGTTTTTCTTTTTTTTTCTTTTTTTTTTAAATGTAATTCGTAGAGGAAAAAATGTACATGGAAATTTTTACTGTAAAGTGAAACTAAAATGCACTTTCTGAAACGACGAACGAAAAGGCGTTTTTCAGTCCAATTCGGCGGAGAGTCATCACGATTAAAGCAAAATTTGTATGGGTAGCTGATGCTTTTGTAATGTGATATAATCTATGCGTTCGCGAGGTGGAAAGAAAGAGCAATCTTTGAAATTCTCGAAGAGTCATCGAGATCTATCGGATAAGAATTCTTCCGCGATAAATGAATTTTTGAAGGACAACGCTGTTCCATGAAGGAGCTGGTTCTTTGTTGAAAAAGTAATTTATATATATTATATGTCGATTCCACGCAAAAAAGAAAATGAATTTTTCTGCTCACAAGATTTGACGTACCGTTAACCCCGTGCTCTACTGTGAGTCGTGACAGGATTTAAAAGCGAAAAAAATGCTAAGCCCTTTGTTCATCTTGGTAGATTTGGGGTTAATCTTCGCCCGACACAACGTCGCAAGAAAAAATCGTAGGGCAAGGGGTTAAAAACTCGATTTTCTTTTTAACGATAAAGATCGCGTCGCAAAACGATCGAGAAGAAGAATAAATAATGGCATCGCGAAAAAAGAGCCGCGTAAACAGTGTCATTTAGCTGACAGAAGAAAATATGCCCAGTATACGTGGCCGGTGGCACAAAGAAATGGAATATTATTATCGCTAAGTATAGAAATTTATCCGACTGTTTTTTTGATAATAAGGCATAGGCGTAGGTTCTTGAGATACTAATACTGGTTATATAGCGCGTTTAATATTAATTAACGATAAACCGAGCTGCCTAAAAGAAAAAGCCGCAAAAAAAAAGAAGAAGGATGAAGTCGAATATCGGCGAGAGAAAAGTACGAGCGACGCCTCGTTTTCCAACCATCGACAATAGCCACCCTATGATGATATCTCAAATGTGTCGTTACGTATTTAGAGATCTTTATTTCTTCAGTTTTCTTTCTTTTTTTTTATGTTCTATCATAAATTTCATTTAAAACGGTGCCGCGAATGAATTACGTTCACTTCGATGGTCCTTTATTATCGGCGAGGACGAACATTTCCATATTTTTTCGTTGGAGGCAATGAAAACACGTGTGGAAATTGAATATGATGAAATCAAAGTTTCTTCGACCCATTCTGACGGTTACAATCGAATTTTCTGGTCAACTGGAAGATAAATTGGTTATTTTATTCCGAAGAAGAGCCCAATCTTAATCATTATATGCGATGCTTCGAGAAGTCTATACCACAAATTTTTTTCAAGCTCCATCTCGAAAAACAAAAAAATTGATTCGTTTAATTTCGTCAAGTATCGTGATATTATCAATAATAAAATGAATGTACAATTGTCGGACTAATTGTAAAATGTGACGACATTATTGGTAATACGAAATTCATTATCTCTGACTATGTAAAATTTCCAATTACATTTATAGGTAATAATAATATTTTAACTGAAGAATTGCAACTTTTTATAGTAACTGAAATATTATTATTAGCGTATAGTGTTATTGTGCAATTTTATAGTCTCACGTATTGACAACTCGATTACCCGCTGCACTTTCGCCCGTTTCGTTCTTTCCATCGACGTATTTTCTTCTCATTGAAATTAGTCCTCTACAGAGTGGAATCATCAAATGATGTATTTTGCAATGCTGCAATTTGCCGCAGAATTTTTATATCGAACACACGAAAATACGTTTGATCGGTATTATTGCTTGAAAATCGAAACAACTTCATTGTCCAAAATATGCACAAGTTTTTTGCATACTTCTCGAAGCACTTATTAATTTCGTTTAGACGACAAAACGTAATTGCGATCGGTAAGACGATTTTTTTGAATCTGCAAATTCTTCCGATTATGCATTTTCACGTCGTTGCAAGTGACGCCACTAAGATGTTTTCTTTAAATTTATTAATACAATTTCGAAGATCTCCCAATAATTATAATATTACAATAATAAGAAATGGCTTTCTTAATCGGAAAACAAGCAATTGTAATGATTCCGGATTGGAGTAATTTGTAACTCTTTTATCTACAAGCCACAAATATCATTTGGAAGATCGGAGCAAAGGGAAAGGAGCATTTTTCGAAGAGCAGATAAAACGATGGCCTTTCGTCCTCGATGTTTCGCCATTCCAATTTCTTTTGACTATACAAAAAAATGTCTTTGCAATTTCTTTGGAAGCACGTGCAAACGAAATTGAAGCAAAATGCGAAGGTGTCGATTTTCTAGCCAAAAAAAATTACCTTTCATCCTTTCGCTCCATTCAGAATGAATTTTGATATTAATGGCGATGACGTTTCCGTCATAAATATACTTTGCGACGCTTCTAATGATATTCCGTTAATTTAAAAAAAAGAAAGAAGAAGAAAATACGAAACGAAGTGAGATTAAGAAAAGTCCTTTGGATTTTTCTTATTTCTTCTTGGGGGTTTCCTTTTTATTTTTAATGTAAAGAAAATTCTGGATGATAGGAAAATTTCTGAAGACGAACTTTGCACGAATCGCGAAACAGATTCGGCAACGTCCTGTCAAGCGTACAATCATAATGAGAATCCTATGTAGTTAGAAATGTAACTGTACAGAATTGTAATTTAGAATCAAAAGTGAAGAAACCGAGCGAATTCGTGGGTGAGATAACAAGACAAGGAGAGATAACGTAACATTAATCGCGCGTTACGATTAGTTGTAATTTTTAATTGATTAATTAAAAATATTTCTCATCGATAATCCTATGTTAATTAAGGGAGAAAATAAGGAGTGGAAAAAAAAAGAAGTACGGCGGATAGGAAATCAGGAAATGCAACATGCAATGCGGAAACAATAGCGTCTGGGATTTTTTTGTTCTCGGTGATTTAAGTGCCTGCGTCTCTGAGAAAAACAGGAATGGCTGGATCATTCTCATCTCACGTAAATGCAGTTTCGATTCTGAATCGATGATCTCTCTTGTAATTTGTTCTTTGTTTTTTTTTGTTTTTTTCCCCTTTGTTTTTTAAGCGCTCGTCAGCAGCGAAAGGGTTGAAAGGGAGGCGACGATTGACTCTAATTGAAACGGACACTTTGGAAGTGAAATCATGGAAAAAAAAATCACAGAAGATATAGATTTCGTTTCTGGTCCTTTATATACTAGTCACGCATCGAGCCATTATAAAACAATAATTTTATCGATAACATTCAAACCGATCATCGAAAATCTCGAGAACGTAAAGTACACGTGTTAAAAAGAAAATGAAAATAGAATGTGGAAGTCTTACAGATCTTTCGAATAACGATGTCATAGGGGAAATTCGCGGAGTATTTGTTAGAATAATATTCGAGAAATTTGGGAGTAAGAAAAAATGTTTACGTTATTTCGTTAAATTGCGGTAATGAATTGCTAATTTGTGCGCTTACTAAGGCCACGCAATGATTTGTAATAATCGATAAATCGCCGTGGTTGTCGATCGACAATGACGATCAATTTATTACGATGCATATCGAGAACATTCGTTATCGTCGATCGGACCTACCGGCGAATACTATAGTTCGTTAATAATTAGTTGTGACCATTAGCCATTTAGCGTAATTATTTATTAATTACCGAGAGGTATTTGTAATTATTATAATCACTAATTAGCGATAATCTGCGGCAATTGCTGGAGCTATTTCGATATTTCTCGCAGTTGTCAACTATAATTAGAAATAACGGTTGGAAACGTTATCATAGTTGTTTACTAATTAGTGATAATAATTCTTCATTAATATACTATCTTCTAATTAATTGTTTACTATAGTAATTTAGTTGTAAACGATAATCGAATAATTCACCCTAGGTATGTATCTCCTGCGATAATCGTTAAACGTGTTTAACTAACCCTAACGTTCGTTTCGAGGAAATCGCTACTTTCGTTTCGTAAGTTACTTGACGTCGTAATTTCGATATGACGTCGTTATTTGTGAGATTTTCGAGGTCTGCGAGAAATCATTTACACGTTATTCCGCATGAAAGGTCATACGCTCAGTTTTTCGACGATCAGTCGATTCATGATCAAAAGGAGAATGTCGTTGTACGGAAAGGAAATGAATTTTTCGCCCGTAAAAGAAAAGGCCGATTATTAAGTCCGACAACGAGCAATAGGTGGATTAATTTTCATTGATTTGCGTTCAGTTCTAACGGCAGAATGTTCAACGTGTGAAAGTTGCTGTTTCATGCAAAAGAAAAACGAGACGCTTTGCCCTCGTAGCCGTTTACCTTTTGTTCCGAGTCTCCGTTTATTTGTTCGCGATTACTTTTTACGATTACCATAGTTTACTTTTTCAGAGGATCTAATCGTTTGTTAATCTTTGACGACAGTTATGAAATTTCATTGTACAAAATACAGTCGCGCGATTCCATGAGAGTCACGCGGCAGAAAAACGACGCAAATTATTACCGATGTTTATTTTACCCTCATTGTATTTAATTCCATTGTTCGTGGTAGGTTGAAATTCCCTCCATGTATGGAGCGCCGAAGGCACTTTCGTCGAGGTTGTATAAGATTGTAAAGAAAATATGCATATTCGATATAAGGTTGAGGTAGATTTTATTAAATTATGGCGTGATACAGTTATAGAACCGTGGTATCATTTCATGACATAACCCGGACGGATTGCCAAGGGATTTCCCTCGATTTCTATGTACCGCGTGCTATTGAAAATGGTCAAGTTACTCTCTTAATTACTGAATTACCATTTTTAAGTATCAAGAGACAAAGTAAATTTGTCGAGAAGTTACATTTTATTGAAACGTCATGAGACACGTATTTTACATTGCTAATATGACAGCGACTAAAAACAAAGCACGAATAATTGCTCCGCCATTCGTTGGATTAATTGGATCGCCATTTCGTCAAGTTTCTCTTATTTAATTAGTGTATGTAATTTCCTATTTAAAGAGATTTTTTGATTTCTCTTTTTCCAAATTACTTATTCCGTACATTCAAATACAATAGATTTATTAGGTAACGTCAATAGTTGTAGCGTCAAATATTGCAAATTATTTCGTTCGGCTTTATTCCCCATATTTTTTATTACACATACCGCGTGTAAACTTTACCTATTACACGTCAATTTGCTGAACAGGTTGACTGCCACGTCAAAATCATATATTTCCCTTCAAACGCCACGATAACTTTTCTAACATAAACATATAAAAAAGTCCGGTCACCGATGGTCACCGTGGCGCAAGGAAACAAACTGATTGCGATCAAATCTAACCACCGTGGCAGCCAACGTGTTAAAACAGCTTACACGTAACATATTTTATTGTATCGTAGCAAGTGCACAGAAATTCTTGTTGCACGAGCCGTTCGACAAAATCACCGAAAGAACTTACTCCCTCGAGCAGGTAAATCCTCAAAATTGGTAGAAATTCTATCGAATAAAAGATTAACCGGCTCACCGATATTAACACGCGAAACGTTCCCTCTTCGAATGTAAACTGAGTTAAATGAGAAAATGAGTGAAACTCATATTAATCTGCGAAAACTTGACGCTTGTTTCTGTCAGTGACGATCAGTTTAAAGTTCCTAGATCCGTTCAGATTATCGTTTCTTCGTTCAAGTAAGTCACCAGAAACTTCCGTCGCACATTTGTATCTGTATATAATCTACGATCTATCGGTACTGTTTGGTCACTTAAATCTATTTAAATCTATACGCTTGCGCGATTCTCGGTGGGTAAAAGGCCTTACGTACAATTAGCCGTTCCTTAGTGGTAATTAACGATTCGAACGAAAGCAGGGTTCAAAAGTCACGATACAGACAGGAAGTGGTCGATACTTAGACATTTAATACTTTATAACTGTTTTTGAGAAGTAGCAGGACTTTTGTGATTTCTCGAAGTAACAGTTTACCTCAACGTTCGTTCGACGCTTTGATCCACTCAATGCGCCAAATATTCAATACTCACAAAAGTTAAGGGACATTTCAAGATGAACGTGAAGCGACAAGAAAAAATACTGCTCGGATATGCAAATGGGGTGCAGATTTACTATTGAAATTGATTGTTCGATATATAATAGGATGTATGATCGATCAGGACCCTCAAACCTGCTCAAAGGACCCAGCAGTGGCGGGGAAATTGCAGGATGTCCATTTTGAAAATTTGGGAACGCAGGCACTCCGGTAATTTTGAGATGTATCTCAATTTTTGTGAAATAACGACGGAACAGAGGTTAAGCGCGAACGTTTTTCCTGTTAAGAAATAAAGCGAAACGTCTTCGTTCGTACGACTGCGTCATTGCGCAAAATAATCTTGGAGACTCGCCGAGCGATCCTTTGACTTTTCTAATTGCTGGGTTTAAAGGGAAATATGAATTGCACTGAAACGCAAAAGAAGAAAGGTAATTTTAACCTTTCTTGCGGAAAACTAGCTAAACGTGGATACCGTTCCCAATATAACGTTAAAAAATCTAATCCTAAGTTATCGAGAAACGACAAAAACCTTCCGAGAATCATTAATTACTAGCTGTAAATAATTTTTAACGATAAGTAAAATGACTTCGTACGACATAACGAATACCACACAACCGGAGAATAAAAGACAAAGGCTTTTAAAATAGTCAAGAAACTAGGTAGCAATTTAATAAGAACTTTCTATTCGAATACGGTTAGACAAACTGTTGAATCAAAAAAAAAGGCAAAAAAAAAAAAGAGAGAAATGTGACTAATTGTAAACCAGGCCTCTGAAGGCGTCATTTTCATCGTCGACATCGTCGATGCGGTCGATCGGACATTTTCATAAGCTACCGAAGCATCCAAGACGATCGATCGCGTTGTCGACATTAATTAGCGTTAACGTAGTTGTTCGCCGTTCAAGGACGAACCTGGTTAACCCTCTCGATGAGGCTGCGTCTTTTCTCATTCTGCAACTGCTGCGCGAACCCCCTCGAAACGCCATTATCGCATATACAATAACATTGTGGCACAAAATATAGGATATTTGCAGACAAAAAGTTGGACTTTTCGGCAGAAATTTTAATAAAACTTGAAATTTTTACGGCTGCCTGTAGTCACACAGTCCCACAGTCACTGACTGTGGCTAATAGTCACATATGAGACGTTCATTTTGAAAGTAGCACAAGTCACTTTGCCGCGGAACAAAATGATGATTATTGACTGACTATACGATGTAATTTGTATCGACGAGAATACAAGTATCAGAGATACCAAGTGTAACAAAATTTTCTCGAAAATTGGCATCAATATTTTTTTAAGCACGTTGAAACGCGCGGCTCACATGTGGTTACCGGAAAAATTGAGCGAGGGTTCATCGATAGCCGACTCAATTCAGACCAATCAGTAGTGGGATCGAGAGGGTTGACGCACGGGTAATTAGGAAATTCATTCGCACGAATCGTAAAAAAAAGCAAAAAAAAAAACGCGTGACTATTCGTCGATACTAATGACATTCGGGCGGGAAAAGAAACTTCCACGATGTACGCTCGAAATTGAATTGACTTTGAAACCAACGACTTCTCGAACTTCTTTTCGTTGAAAGATAGGACGAAGGTATTTTTTCAAGTTTAGCTACGAGAATGCTTCGACTAATATAGGTTAGAACGTTTCTTACAATCCGAACGTATGGAAAGATCTTTTTGCACCCACGATAATCCTAGCACGTAAGCCAGCCATGTAAATACGATATACATAAACAAAAAATTAGCCTAAGACTATACGTATAAGTATAAAGGAACGATTATAGAGAAATTTGCAAAAAAAATGAATTATATAGTTTACACATTACAGGCTGTAACGGCGCATCGCGTAGGGAGATATACGTGTAATGACAGACGCGACGAGGTTAAAAGCGATGCGTCTGGCAAAAGATCTCCGAATAATGTATGCGTAGACGAAGGTTGTAACGTTTGTGAATACATAAAATAAAAAAAGGACAAAAAAACTGCGCTTCAAAGAGGTGTCTTGTCTCTTTTTGAATTCCGCGGAATATCCATTGACGTTGCACGGTACCGTTCGACGTTTGCCGCCAATTTAACTTCTTAGGCACGGCTGAATTTTGCGCAGCCGCGATTTAAGTATACGCGACACAGCGTCGCAATATATGACGGACAATGCTCTTCTCTACATGAGTACGTTTTGGAGCAACTAGAGGAAGCGATTAAATGGTAAATTTATGTTGCTCGACAGGTCACGAGGCCCGGTTAAACGTGGAAGTAATCGTTTCTTGACAATTTGTCGATTGACTTACTTAGTTAGATTTTTATTTTAAACGTGCTTTCGTCGGAGAACACGCAAAATTGTCGTTAGAAGAGTCCGTACAAGACACGTTACATTATATTCGCTTCTTTACCGTTTTAAATTGGTGCATATTGTCAATTTGATTTTGAATGGAGAATTCCGTGAACAAGTGTACGCGCAAATGGATGGAAAAAATAGTGATCTATTATTTTAAGGCCGAGGGAAAATGCCGTAGAAGTAAATTTGTCGTTGAGAGGGACAAAGAAGAAAGTGAAGAAAAGAAGAGGAGAGCGCAACTGCGCGTGTAATTTCTCAACCGGAACTACCGCGGGCCATGTGGCAACATAGATGTCGGTCATAACCATAAAGCTCGAAAACCCTGCCGACACATATATAATACGTAAGTTAGCTTGCTCTCCGGCTCTTTTTCTTCAGCTCGGGCAATCGTGTGGCAGAAAAGCTGCTACAAGGAGCTCTGGGTGCAGGACCGCGCTGCCTGCACATCCTTCCCGCCGTTTTACAAAATCGAAAGATTAAACCTTCGCGGTCCGAGCTTATTTCTTCAACTTCTCGTCAGCTTTCTCTCTTTGGCTTTTAATTCGATTTGGACGTGTAGCTCTTTCAGCGAATTGCGAGGTAGAACGTTAAATGCCGCTACGTCCGCGCGACAGGAAGCATAGGCATTGACGCCTGACGGATTAAACCCGCATTCTTTTGCCTAGCAAAGTAAAGGTTATCGAACTTCACCGGTCTACCTCGATCGGCACGCGGCTCAGGGCGATTTCGACCCTTGGATCTCCGGCATCGCAAAGACCCGCACCTGTCCACCCTGAGCGAGGAAATTCCGAAGGGTTCTCATTGGGATAGGGAAATTAACGCTAAAACTATCGAGGCGGTCAAAATGGACGGTCCACAATTTTTTCCAAAGTCAAACGAAGAAAGGGGGAGTCGGAAATAAACACCTCAAGATATTCGTAATACAAATAAATACAACACCTTTATTTCGTTTCTCGATCGTGACTATATCTTTGGTCGCCTCTTGCCCTGCCACGAGAGCGTTCTATTTTCAAATTGATTAGTTTATTTTGTTTATCCTCCATGAAGCTCGAAGCAGCGTTAGAAACGTAGCTCCCCGGGGTACTGTCTGGGTCTCTCGAAAACGGGGTGCAACTGTCGACCGAGTCTCGGGGAGGGTGTCCAAGGTACTCGGCGGCCCAAACGGGGAGCGAAGAAGGGCGGGTATGGTTGTTCGTCCGCTTCGAGTTCCTCCTGCTCTCTGGGACTTCCGTACGAGAAGAAGTCCTCGCCGGAATCGCGTCCCAATCGTGGCGTAAATTGGGTCGGTTGACGTTTCTCGTTTCCTGGGAGAATATTTACGATTAAAATTCGAAAATGTGAAAATTCTACCCTGGAAGGGGGCACGATGCGAAGCTAAGCACCTGAAATAGTAATCACGGCCCAGCGCGCTCCATCGAGGGCGTTCGCGAGGGTCTCAATGTCCGGATCGACCTCCGATTTCTTTTCGGATCTTCGTCGTCTTCCGAGGCGCGGTCCGAACCACATTCCACCGCTGATATCCTGCGACGTGCGTTTCATGCACTTACCGTCGTTGCACGAGCCGAATTCGTTCCCGCCGGTTCTGTCGTTCGATACGCTGCTGGCCGTCTCTCTAGCTTCTGAAAAGACACCGTGTTTATCCGCGACCTCCGCTTTCCTCCCTCCCTTCGTATCTTTTGATTCCACCGTTTTGCAGCTACCCCGACGACACGGCTGCGCAAACGACTGCCCGGTTATCGATGCGAGCAAAATTGACGATCAGTGAACGAGTAGCCAAAGGCCGACGGCCAGTCGAACCTGGTCCCGCCACTTCTGGGCCCTGTATCTGTCATCGTTAGGAGGGGGCGGGCCGTCCAATGCGTCGGATACCCGAACGATCGGGTCGGCTGCTCGGTGGACGCGTCTCGATTGAATCGCGAGCCGACCCGACGTCCGTCACTCTGACCCAAAACGGTCGGGCAACCCGAAGACCCGTACGCGTCGGGTACTCGATATATCAGGTACCCTTACACCCCTAATGAACGTCGATGGCGTAGATCTACCTAGCTCCCTCCTATTTACATATTTTCGCGACTCCGAAACTAGCTTCCGACAGTTCGACATTGACAAAGCGATTTCTGCGTCAAAATATTGTTTTCACCGAGATTCAAAATTCACGTATCGATACGAAGGTCACGTCGGAAGCTGCGTACCCTCGAATCGGAGTTGAACCGAGGAACTCGTTGACTTTGATGCACGCTAAAGGAACAATGATGACGGTTCTACCTACCATATTCCCCGGAACTGCACGTTATCAAGTAAACCAGAAAGATGATAGCGCAAGCCGAAGATGACCGGCAGGCCGACGATACGATTTCGATCATCCTTTCTTCTGCACCGTACCTCAGGACTGCTCTCGTCGAATGACGTCCAGTTTCTCGAAACCCCGAGGTTTTTATAGGGTTGCTTTCTTCCACCCCGATGTCTCCGCTACATCCTTCCTTTCTCTTCGTCCTTCCAATTCCTACGATATCTCCTTCCTGCGTCTTCGTTCCAACGCGAAACAATCCCATAGGACCAATCTCGCCGACACGTTCAAACCCATTTGTCTCAATTTGAATCGAAGCTCCCTCTCCTCCATACCTAATGACTATCCTGAATTGAGAATGCGCTAGAGGATGTAGGTTGAACCCCTTCCTTCCACCCCTCACCGCGACAGAAAGGAAATCGTGGGAGTGGAAGGATTTTTCTTCCGGATCTCGAGGAATTGACCTGCGTTTTCTCTTGGTCTACTCGGTTTGAGACACGTCGATGGAAATAGCTCGCGTTTCCGGAGATTTCGGACGATTGAGATTTATTTTTTGACGATGCTGAACGGACGCCTGTTTTTGCGCTGTATTCTTGGCTTCAAGCGTTCCAGCGGATTTGTCTAGGACGCGCGGGTTTAGATGCGACAAATGATCATTTTCTATCCTCAGTGGTTATACATTAGGGTAGTCCTTAGCTATAGGGGTAAAATTTTTGTTTTTTGAGTTTTGTTTTTATGTATTATACATGTTGTATTACCTATATATTGTATTATATCAGGGTGAACCAAAAGTCCGGGCGTTTTTTCCTGCTGTCTCAGATTGTGCAATTTATTGTCGTCGATATAATTACTTTATATGCAAATGTTATATATCATTTTTTAGCTTATGAAAAAGCCTTTCACGTTTATTAATTAAATGATATCTTTTCATTGTTTTTTCCTGCTTTCGTTGCACTAAGGATTCCGCCGCACGGTAGTAAAAGTACCTACCTATGTTCAAAACGAAGCGAAATTGTCATTCTTTAACGCCGGGGTTTGGCTGGCAGATTTTTTTTATACTCGCCGACATTTGGCGACCATTAGGTCCTGAAAGTACGTTTTCGTCAATCCGTGGTCATCTATGAGCGGGTTGTAAACCGGAACCTCGGCCCGAACGATCCCATCGACTGCCACTGACTCGCGATGACAAAGCAGGCATAAATCACGCTCTCGACGAGAAATTTGGCCTATCAGCCAGACTAGGATTTGTTAAGTACATATGGTTGCAATTTCCTTCACCACGTAGTCACGAGGAGTGCCATTTTACCTCCATGGGCCCTAAGCTCCATTCGCCCGAAAGCGAGTACTTCTGCAGCAAGGTAACGCCCGGCCGCACACCGCCAGACAAACCATTGATAAGTTCAAAGAACTCAGAATACAGCCCTGACCTTGCACCATCGGACTACCACCTTTTTCGATTAATGGCACACTTCTTGCGATAACTTAGACTACTTCGAATAAGACCAAGTTGAATCAGGGTGTCGCGAGTTTTTGGTATCGCCAATGGTACCACCGTGGAATCACTCAACTCGCTAGTAGATGGCTAGAGACCATAGAAACAAATGGTCTTTACTTCAAAACTTAATAACAAATAGTTTTTGTACAATTTACATTCAAAGTTTTGACGAAAAAAGCGCCCGGACTTTTGGTTCACCCTAATATATTAACATATTTGATTTAAAATCAGAAAGTGGAAAATAAGGACCAGCCTATTATACATCCATCTAAAACCTGAAACGAGAGGTCGAAGGCGAATCAACATCGCAGTTAACCCTCTGCAAGCGGAAAATATTTTTGCACATTGAAAGATAATAGCGTTTCAATTGAGAGCTCGAGTCGTAAATATCGTATCGCCCTAATGTCAATATTGTTGGAACACTTTTTGCGAAACTCTCCGTACAGAGGAACAAAACTTTGATGTTTTTCAATAAATGCAATCCGATATAAAAACTCAGCATTGGTCGACGATGAACAGAGTGTCGTCCAATTTAGCTGCTCGACGGTTCAAAGCGACAGAAATGTTGCACCGCAAGTGCAACCATAAAAGGGAATCTGGCGTTTGAAGAAAACGCGCTAATGGACAATAATGGTCGACGATTAAGCGAAATGACTGGCAACATCGAAGTTGAACGGAAGAACGCGAAGAAGTCACGCTTCGGAAGGAGACATCGCAAGACACCCCCGCAGTTTTCACCCCCCATAGGGAATAACGAATGGAAACGACGCCACGGGCGTTCGACCAAACAATCTGTCCTCGATTAAGCCTGTCAATTGTCCAATTCAATTTCGGGCTCGGCTAGATTCAACCTCGATATAAAGCTCCGCTCGACTTCTGCGATTGTCGCATTCTCGATCGACGCGTAGTCCTGCGAGCAAGTTCTCTCTCTCTCTTTCTCTCCCTTTAATTTTCCTCACGGTACAGGAATATTTACTTTTTTGTTGCTTCGTTTAACACGTTCTGCGCATGGTCGATACTAATCCAGATAAATGCGTCGAGAGGACAGAAATTAAGCGTGCAAGAAAACTGGACGATCTTTCGTGCGATTCAACGTAGAGATAGAAAAGTATAGAAAAACAGAATTTTAGATCCTTCAACTAAAAATGATAGAATTTGGTAGGAATAGCTTAGAAACAGTCGGTGGAATTCTTTTGTCACTGTTCCGCCGCACTAATGTAGTAATGTCGACAACACAAAACCGCGATGCAGCGTTTCAATGCACGGTGTCGATATGTAACGGCGATGCGAGGCAAAAGACCCGCTATTTTTGAATGTGCCACAAGTTCATTTGTAGGAAAAGTTCTTTTTAATTCGGTTTTAGTTTCATGTGCGCGTATTTCTTTCGCATTTCAAGCGACAAAGCAAGGAGAACGAAGTAACCTCGTGTCGTCCAAAAAGATCGGTAGATTTTTAGGAAGAACTCTCAAACACCTCAAGATAAGAAGAAGGGGACTTGTTTCACCTTCAAATATTATTTACAGACACACGTATCAACGCCTCTTGTTGCCAACTTTTGGAATAAAGCAGGGTATCGCAGCTTTGCATTTCAAAATCCATCAAAAGTTGTGGCCATCGCGCAAACGAAGTCATCGCTCTAAAAGCGGAAACCTAGAAGAAACGAGCAACAGACATCGAACGGTGAACTCCGATTCGAGTGCAGCTGGAAATTGGCCCGATCTCTGTCGGATTCTCCATCATTCTGTCAGTTGACAATTTGGAAACCGTACATCCGAGGAGAATACATCACACGGAGTGCATCGCGATAACGTTCATACCCTCAATTTCCGGGATGCGAGTCGATTACTCCATATTGCTCTTCCGCGCTGCTTTTGTCTCGGTGGAGACGAATTATCTGATTTCAGTCGAAACTACGTGCGACCTATCGATTCTAACGAATTCACCGATTAGGAAGATAACCAGCTGTCACTTTGGAAACGTGGCTGAATCGGAGGCACATATCGGAGTCAGAGACAGTTCAGAATGAAATGAAAGTCGGAGGGCGGCAGAAATTGGAACTCAGCAATTTATTCGATCGATCAACGTCTGTACCATAGAACATAAGTATCTACCTTCTTTTTGTACTTTTTCGGCACCAGGCGTTACGGTATGTTCGTTAAAATCTACGGTTTTAGGTGGGCTCCGAGCTATCTACGCTATCGTGCCAATTGACAAAATTTTCCGAGAGGCGACGTGGGATTTAAACTTGAACTTGCCAATTGAGAGCCCAAGGATTCGTCCACTAACGAGGAGAGGCCGAGACCTTCGGGTCACCGATTCTATTGAAACTTTTCATACTCTTATTGTTGGAGTAAGTCGCTCTGATTAAGAATATACCGTATTATACGGACAGATGGTCAATAGTTTTTAAGATATTTATAATTAAAGTTTCAATTGGCTTTCCTACAAAGAACTGTCGAACGCAGCGCCAAGAGCTGCCGTGGCACAGTGGCTCGTAAGTTGTATTTAATACTATACATCAACTTTAAAACGGAAGATGACAAAGATTTCTTTCTAAATTGTCGTCGACGCTCACGAGTCACCGAAAGCTCGAAAGCACCAAGTCAAAAGCGAAGTGGCCGTAAGGTTAAAAGTCACAAAATACAAATAACTTGGAATCGAATTTCCTCCCGTCGAGCTGCAGCGCACAAATGTAAGTACCATCCGATCGTCGAAAGTCGACGGAAAAAAGGTCCTCACGTGGGAACATTCTGAAGGGAGCACATGCAAAGTGCTCCACGACTAAACGCCGGTTCGTCCCGAATACGGTGCGCGGAGAAAAAAGCATCAAGCGGACGTTTGTTTGCTTTGACAAGTATCGAAGGTCCACGTAGCGACGTCCACGAGTACAGCGAGTCGGAGGGACCTCTCGCCCACTTAGCCGAATGAAAAACTTCCCTGTGCATGTGTCGAGTCGAACCCTAATTGCTCTTCTCGAGCAATACGTTTTCGTGTTTTCGTGCTCGTTTGGTCGAGCAAGCGAGACACTTGCGACTCGTTCGCCTTGTTTTATTTGACGCGAATGACGTTACGTGTTCTCTGTACTTACCGTTTTGAGGACAGATCGCCCGCTCGCGAGGACAGCCCCCATTGCGATATGTATATCAATTTGGCAGGGGCTGGAAGTCAAGCACCTTTCAACCAATCGAGGCTATCAAATGTTTAACCCTTTGCCTTAGAATGACGCGTGGCACACATGACGCACGGAGTGGAATAGAAAATTTTCAAGTTTTTCAAAAATTGTTAAATTGAAAATGTCGGTAGGTCAGGAGACATTGAAATTGGTTCTATTTCAAGTCCCCAACACCGTCGTCCTATCCCCCTTCCTCTTCCAGAAACCTTTAAAACCTTAAGCTCATTTGCACCAAAGTGCAGTTGATTTCGGTTATTCAAGGTTCAGTTCGGCTCAGTTCAGAAGTCTCATTTCATTCATACTAAAGGTTCACAAGACATTGCTAACTTCAAATCATTGTTAGTTCATTGCTAATTCTAACGCCAACTCTTACACATTCAATATTCATTTCAACTCCAAATTCCAATTATTCTCTTATTCTCGCGATATTCATCAACATCCCTGTGTCGTTGTTCGAACGAGACAAAATTTAAATCAACATACCCTGAAAAAGAAAAAGTTCTCTTCATTCCGGTGGATCCATAAGAATGAATAGCCTTATTTGCCATTACACTGTTATTTATCTATATTCACCAGGAACTAGATAAATTTAAGAACCACGAGGTCACGATATATCGCGCAGCAATTTAAAAAACGGAGTTGACGGAAAAGAGGTAGATTCGATGTCAATCGCGCCAGTTGAAAATTCGAGTCTCCGACTGCATAGTCTCTATACCTCACCCCTTAACGGCACAAAGAAACATCGTGATTCTATCGTTCGGCGACGACCAGGGCGAACATGTTAACCTTTTTTTTTTTTTCTACATACAGCTAAAGATGATCGCGAGACGGCAGGCACGTGCTGTATCCTGCTAGAAGGTGTTAAACACGAAAAGGTGAATCGGTAGCGCTTTGTAAACTCTCTTCCCTCGACGAAGACCAGAACACCTCGAAACTCCGTGTCGACGATATAAACACTCCCGTAGGTACCTAAAGACCTCGGTTATTCTCGGTAGCTGGCGAGAGTTCGCTTTTAGGGTATATACCTTGGCAAGTTACTATGCACGAGGATTTCTGAACAAATTGGGGATAACTAGTTCGATGAATCGCAACTTTCAATCGCGAGGAATCTGTGGAGACAAAGTGGCTCGGATTCCCAATCCATCATTTCCGATACGCTTATTGCATTCCGTGTAGTGGCTTACGGCACTTTGGTTTTGACGATGCTACTTTCGGGTTTGGAGTTTTTACAGACTTAAGGTATGTAAATACATAACGTTGTCGCGAGATGCGGACTGTCAGCGATTCTCGACAATTTTCCACAATTCTCTGATTTTGGTAATAAGGCTGAACTTTTATGGGTTTTTGGACAGTGTGCTGGGAGGTTCGGATGACTTTCGATAAAACTAAAGATCTTCAAAATATGTTTTGAAGGAAAAGCGATGACAGAATTGAAGACTAGTAAATAACAGTTGTCGTTTGGACCTTGAGTCACGTTTAGCAATATTTAACTACTATACTGAAAACAATTAGGTCGGTATCCAACACCGCCACTTCCGAATAATTGTTCTCAAAATACCGTTTTCCGCGTGGTTTTCTACGGCTCCAAAAAGGGCCATCTACGTCAAATTTCCACGACAGTTGAAGCCGCAGCGTCGAGCAGCAAAACGCGTTCGCCTTCATTTATCTACGACGCTTCGCTCTACGAGCTTGCCAAAAATAAATGAAGTATCAATAGTTCGGAGTAGAACGAGAAAAAATTGCGATTTACTTGGTATTCTCGGTATTATTTGCGCGAAGGAGCGAAATGTCGACGTAAACACCTAAATACGATCTGCGATTCCGTCGAAGAACTCGATGGAAGTGTTTACGGCGGTCACATAGGAGCGCGTTCTTCAGTTCGCCGAGGAGTCATGTATATATACGTGTCCATAGAACGTTACGCCACTGTGCCATAGCACCACTCGAGTTGCATGCCGATAAACAAACAGTCGTCAATCGGCTTTCGAGTTCGCCATCGCTTCGAACGGAATCATCCCATTTGGTGCCATCTTTTTGTAGTTTAGCCCGATTTAATTAATTCTAGGTTTGCGAGCTGAGTCAATTTGACTCATTTAAAATTTGATTACTATATACATGTAGGTACACATGTGTCCGTGACTCAAATTGACTCGTTCACCAAAAATAGGTATATGATCGACATCCGTGTATCTACTGTTAACGATGAAGTCGAAATTGATCAATTCGCTGTTTCAACAGCTTCAAAGCAGCTGAAGAAAGGTTAAAGAGAACGGAACCAAAGTCTGCGGTTGCTTTTGCGTTTATCGAGGATATCCGAGCGTTTGTGGATAGAGATATTTTTTAAAAACAGAATAGCGCGAAATAGCTGTCAAAGCGCAAGCGGCGAAGAATTACAGAAGTCGTGGCAATGGCATGCACATATATGGTCACGTCCGTCAATTATGATCGGTTACCAAGTTTGAGCGAGCGAATTTGAATCTTTAAATACTTAAATATTTAAAAGTTGTATCTTTGCAAATTCCAGTTGGGCGTGTTATTTGAAAGTTGCAAGACATTTCAATTGGAGCTCAACTAAAATCAGTAGAAGCATCGAGATTGAAATCAAAATATTTTTTTCATGGCACGTAATTAGTAAAACTTATCAGCAGGGAATACCGCGCTCGATCAAGAGATCATCGCCGACAATGTCGTCGATGAAGTCGTTAAAGTGTTTGTACTCGAGAGGAACGTCGGACGATAGGCTCCGATAGCCCTTGCAAATATTTAGTCTCGATTGCTCGTGAAACGACCGATCGTTTATTTAATAACCCGCGAAGCGATCCGATGGGGTGACATCTCGATGTTCTCGTAGATAGATGACAATCGTTGGCTCTTCGTTATTGTCGACTATCAGTCGTCCCCTCTGGCCGATTGGAATTTTCTCGGGCGATAGAGAAGAACCTGCGACTCAATACGCAAAATTGCATCTGCAATTTGCATCGTTACAGTGCACTCGAGTCGAAAGGGTTGAGCGATATCGAAAGTATAACGAGGATGATATCAGGAATCACAATCCAGATCTTTCAGCCTTTCAGATTCACGAGACGTTCGAGCTCTCTTGGCACCGCGGAACATGAAACCCCGTTTGAAATCATTTTAATTAAGAATTCCAACTTTTATTCCTCTCGTCTCAACGTATTTACCTGACACCTCTTTAAAATGCACAAAATTATCTAACTCCCTGCTCGCTCCGACGCGTCGTGTGTAAATTGCACGTTTCAGTCAATAAGTCAGCAATACTGGTCGAACGTGCGCAGTAATTTTTAAATCAAAGTGTCCTTGCCTGATTAACTTACAATTCGAGGAACTTCCTGTTCTCCTGTGAAATTTTGACGCGCGGGGCAACGTTTGCTTCGCTTCCCTGGAAGCGAACAGGTCAAGCGACGATAGTTGCGACATTAACCCTTTGTACTCGGAGTCATCTCATTATCTACTAACAACTTGACGGCATTTTGATACTTTGGAAAGTTTTCTGAAAAGTTCAGGCAAACGTGTACTCTCTTCACCTCTTAGATATGGCACACTTGGCCGGGAATGTCACAAAAACGGTTTCCATCACGAAATTACTTTGGAATAGATTTTAAATAAGTGCAATATAAAATATATAATACTGTCAAAAGGTTAAAGTGTTGCGGTGCAATAAGTTCATCCTCTGTAATCACTAACAAATTCGAAGGTCTCCTTGGAGGCGGCAACCGAGTGACACGGTAAACTTACGATGTCTCCCCAGGTGAGATATCGGAGGGCAAAGGGTTAAAAGCGCACAGCTGGAAAGGAACAGTTTTCCCGCCGAAAAAGAATTTTGCATAGGCACTAAAGAAAAAGTCGGGATTTTTAAGTTTAAGTTACAATAATCTATTTATTGCTAACGACACTTCATACGTGGATAACGAAACTTTATACAAAACTTTACAAGCGAGTCTCTTAAATTTAATAGACGAAGAAGAATCGAACCAACGGAACACGGGATTTTCATAAATTTCAGCCTCGCGTCGTTTAAACATGCAACAGCGATAAAAGATGAATTGAGACGTCTTCCACTTATTATCGGATAGCAAAAAAATTGTATGATCTACGAGGAAAACGAAACGAAACGGAGCAAAAACAGCGTTCCATCGGTTCGACGGTTAAATTACAGCTTGAATTCTTGCGGTTCTTTAAGCTACGAGATAATGCGAGTTTCTTCTCGTTTAAGTCATTTGCCCTTTGACGCTTCTCTTTTGGGAATGGATAGATAATTGGACTGCAGGTATTAGGGGAAAATTTCAATTTCGAATTCTTTGAAATTTGTCATTTTTCATGAATGGACAAAAATCCGTGATCTACCAACGAGATTTTTGTCAACAATTCGCTTCATGGAGTTTCAAGCTAAATAAAAAGAATTGTCTGTTATTTAAAAGGATCGAAATCTATTTTCCCAACTTAAAGAACATCGCGAAATTAATTTCGATCGAAGCAAGGAGATTTTTTTTTTCTTTTAACTTGAACCGCAGGTTGTTCTGCCGATACCGATAAGAGGATAGAAGAGGTCGAGAAGCGACAGAGGCAAGAGGGCAAGGAGTAACATTTAAGTACCGACCTACGAAGCGAGTCTTATTTACACGTCTAACATTTACTCACAATCGCGTATTTACAAACGATTACTCGATTTCTTTCGCATCTCCATTCACTATTCTTTTAGCCGATTTAAAAGCATCACGTTAACGGCATTTTTCTTCGAATCTTATTTTTCCTTTTGCCCAAACAAACACGTAAATCGCGTGCTTTTGCATTCTCAAAATTTCTCACAATAGTTCATGATCGATCGTTGCTCGCATTACTACTTCTTTTTCATACAATTTTCGTCCAATCGTCGCAACTGAATTTTAACCTAATTCCATCGCAAATTGAAATATTTCGAGAAAACTTGAGATCTAAATTGTAAGAGTATCGTTGGGAAGGAAAAATACATCTCGTGAGACCCTCTGCAATTAGTTACTCGGTGCTATACCACGACAGAAGGAGCTGCAGAAGTCGAAGGACAGTTAGGCGAAGATGGGAGATCTGAGTCAAAATAAACTACGAAAAAACTTCGCCAATGACGTGTGTGTGTGCTGACAATTGTAACGGCGGTTTTCCCTTCGTATTATTATATGATATTTTCTATAACCTATCCAAATCTTCATGGTACTGCAATATACCATTCAATAGAAATAAGAAGAAGCGTTTTGCTCCGATTCACCCGACGGGTAGAGACATCCTTCGTTCAGACGTCATTTTCGATTTGAATGCGTGACACTCGTTGCATTCTCATGGGAACGACGGACAAAATGATTTCTTTTCGATTGTTATTCGTCGATTTCAGGTTTCCAGAGTGATATCGTGGAGATAGGCAGGACGATGCAATCTCGCCTTACCTCGTAACCGATCAAAGTGACTTCTTATTTCTGTTGAATAGCATATATGCTGGTGTATGGCAAAACAGGCAATAGGCTCAAGATCATTTGCCTTGACCACTGTTGCAATCATCGGCACACGCCATCTATCCTGCACGTTCCAACGTTCTCTTCCCGATCCTCGGAACAACTAATTACCGTTCCGACACCGGACATGCCTCAAGATTCGAGTTAATTCGAGTTCCGATGCAATTCTGTCAGCAATCTTCCATCAACGAAGCCGAGCGTACGATCGATAAACAGCAAGTGACACCTTAGCCTCTAGTATCTACTGAACGATACAATAAATAGATCGAAAAGTCACGTCGCACGGAAACGGAACTTTAACGTGACACCTTGCAATTAGCTTAAGGATCTAAGCCTACCGTAGGAGAAAGAGATCGGTGGTTTTCACTGCATCTGGTTCGTCGGCGATTCCTGCTTCAATTCGAGGGCCCACATGTGTTGAGGCCATCCGGTGCGCCCCTTGCTCTTCGACGATTCCTCCGATCCGAGATTCGAGAGGACGTGCAAACAGGGATCGCTCTGCGAAAACAGAAGACAAATTTTTCATCTCTTTTGCAGCGATGCCGATTGGTGTTCATCTCAAGTGTGTTTAAAACCGCTATTTTTCAAAAAATAACGTGGTCCATTTTTGCAAAAAATGGTTCAAGTTCTTTTTTGTTGAAGACCTTTTTTTTTATTCAATTGGCAAGGAAATAAACGTTACGTGTTACACACTGTGAAGGGTTCAAGCGCAACGGCTCAAATATTCTAGGGTCGCGATGTTATTTGCCTTTTGCTACCTTCGTCCGTTCCTTCAATCCTTTTTACCATTAATCGAGGTTTAATTTAACCCAGGTCGTTTGGCGATATTGTTCACGATGTCAGAGCAATAAGTGCACTTTTTAAGTGTGCAACGCATTATCACTAAATTTCTCCCGAATGAAGGAGTCATGCCTTTATCTTAGAAATAATATGCACAGAGTGGACAAGTTGCGCACAATCGTTTGCTCACAATTATTGCAATTTACGCAACACAGGAGGCTGCTGCAATAATAAAATAGGGAAAGGAGAGGATATCTTAATTCGATGAGGGGGGACAGAACGGATGCGATGCAAAAAGGTCATCGACCCTCGGCGAGCAGGACCCGTTCTTCATGGGTGGCACGAAGAGTGGCCCATCCTCGACTATGGGGTGAACCGCAGAGAGCGCAGGGTGTCCCTAAACCCCATGATTAAGGATGAACGATACAATTTGGAAGATTAGGTGGAAATTCGGAGTAAACACGCCACGATCGGAGAGGGCGGAAGCATCTTTTTCTCGTTTTTATGTCCCGCGGAAAAAAATTGTATCTCTGCCACCTTCTCGCGCGAATGATACCTGCGATATTCTATCTCCAATATTTTCTTGGATATTTCGAAATGTTATGACAAACCTACGACATCCGCCAAATTGTATCTTCCAACGTTGTGACATTTATACAATCCTTCCTTCACGTTTCGTCTTACTGGCTAATTCTTCTCGAATACGTCGTCGGAGAAAAAAACTTAATAGAACTTCTCTTCCTCCGATAAATTGCGATTTCGTCAGACTTTTGACAGCGAGTCGAAGCAAAAAAGTTTGAATAATGGCGATGAACCTCGGCCAAGAAGAGAATACCTCGGAAATTACGTGGCGCGTGAATTCGATGACTGTTTTCTCCTTCTGCCGAGTTACGACGATGAATTTAAGGTCAAGTTCCCGAGCGACTATGAGGATAAAGAGGCGATTAAAGTGGCCGATGTTTACTTAAGGCAATCCTCACGATGCTCACGAAGCTTCACGAAGCTCATGAAGGTTCTCGGAGGAGTTTTAAAGAATCTCCGTCGAAGGAAATAATAATCCACACGAGTTCACGTTCGGAGAAATTTTTACCGAGAGAACAACGTCGCCGGTGCTCGAGAACCTCTCGAGCTTTTCGAGGCCCGAGAGAGAGAGAGCGAGCACCATTTTGGCGAGGGAGAACATCCAAAGAGCATTTTATTTTAAATTTTCGCCCTCTACTTAATTCATTAAGGACCGCTAAGAAAGACACCTGCCTACGACCGCGCGTTTTCGGACAAAATTGCGCGTTACTAAAATCATAACTTTGTTATTTATAAAACAATTTTTGCGAAACTGTCAGAAATTAATAGGATGCACTTCAGATATTATTTTAGAAATTGTTTTTTAATAATTACCGTAAAACTTCATTTAAAGATCAATTTTACCAAAGTTTCTAGTACCTTTTGAACTTATGATATTGGGTGAAACATTTTTTTCTATGAAGGGGAACCGTGCGAAATTTTCATATATTTGTAAGAGCGAGTCATCGGTAGTCCTTGTAAATATTTAAATAAACACAGTAGATGCAATGTATCAAGGTACTTAAGTAATATCTAACGACAGCGTGTAGGAAAAGCGGATTACACGAGAAAACTCGTGAGCGATCCTTAATGCCTTAAAAAAAAGCAGCCCTAGGTCCCAAAAGTATCAATGAACGAAATGTTGTTTCACTTTTTCTCTGCGATGACGACGTTCAAAACAATATGTATTCACTGTGAACAATGTATCTCCAGGTGGGTCAAATTAAATCTCGATTTCGGTCAAAAAGGACGCAGAATCGGACAACGATTAAGTTGTACTGATACCGGCCGATATGGTGAGACATCTCCGATTTTACTTGAGAGGAGAGAATTTTGTAAAGTTCGGAACTCCGTCGCTTCTACCTTACAATTTCTCCTTTCTCTTCTCAATCGCCTCGATCGTCACTCCAATCGGAGATTCAAGACACTTCGCGATCCCCACCGCCGACCCAAGCAACCCTCTCGAAACGAACCAAACCTAGCCCTCTCCGAGAAGCCTCTTCGACTCACCTGATTCGTCGCGCCCTTGGTCCGTCTTCCATTCGACAGGATCTCCGCCCTGAAGGTCTGCGGCTCCTCGCCCTCGTCGCTCTCCAGCACCGCCATAAGATATCCTATATAGGAAGCAGCGAGCCTCAGCGTCTTGATCTTCGAGAGTTTCGTGTCAGCCGGGACATTCGGGATGCAATCTCGTAGATCGGCGAAAGCGTTGTTGATGCTCTGCGTTCGTCTTCGTTCCTTCTTGTTCGCCGTGTTCCTCCTCTTCGGCCTAACCCCAGCCTCCCTCGCCCCCGGACGAAGATGCTGAGGAAGCCCGGTGTCGATCTGACCGATGGACGAAGCCACGGAGTACTCGTTTTCCCTTCTATGACTCGGTGGATGATGATGGTGAGGATAACGATGGTGGTGATGGTGGTGGAGATGATGAGGAAGATCCTGCTGGGAAGGATAACCGTGGTTCCCGTAATGCTGGCCGACAGGGGGATGGCCGTACTGCTGGAGGGGAGAGTAGCCGGCTTCCTGGACGCCGAGCTCCTCGATCAGGGGTGGCGTCGAGGCGGTTGGACTCTCCGCGCCGGAACTACCCCCCGAGAGACCGGATTCCGCGCCCCAGTACGTCGATTGGCTGTCAGCGTCGGGGACGCACAGAGGACCTGAAAGGAAATGGGGCTTGTTCAGGCACCGTAATAATTTTTTCAGGCGCTTTGCGTTTCCGCGGTTTTTCACGGAAAAGTGGCACCATAGAGCAACCGCGGACGCGAGTAGGGCAAATTGTGGGACAAGGGGTTTGAGGATCGGGCAAAGGACAAATAAACAACTTTGTCACCAATCGTTATTTCGGGTTACTTGGAACTCTACATTGTTCCGTTATTGCGGATAACGTGCACCATTGCGGATTGCGATAATGCAAAAGCCTCGAAACTATTATAGAAACTCTTCGTTTGATTCGCGCTGGGCGACTTGACGCAGATCTCGGGAAAGTTTCTGCTATTCACGATATTTTTGTAACAAGTACCTACTTCTTTAGAGCAATGTCTAATTTTTTTGCGAAGATACTTAGGGTAAAATAAGTGTTTCTCGTCTCGCCGATGCAAATGGCCGAATTTATGCACGCTGAAATGAGCCAAATTTCTGACAACCTGCAGTCAAATGAAGCGAACTATTTTCCAAGTATTCGGAAAAAATTCCAGCGATAGATGCTCAAACAATTTTTTTTACCAAAGCGGTAAAACATTTTAATACGACGCCTCTTTTCAATTGTTTCTGTTACAATGACTAAATAATGGCTCGTTAACCTAGGTACTGCTGAATTTTGCGCGGTATTGTTTCTCGGCACGGTAAAGTCTGACGGGAATTGCGTGTAAACGATGCAGCACTGCAACGTGTCACGGACAATGCTCTTCTCTACGCGAGTACATTGCGATTAAATTATTATTTTTATTAAAGATACGACACACATATTTTAACATTAATTGAAACGGTGAGCGAGCGAGCCACTATAGTGAAGCATCGTGCCTAAGATGTTAAAAAGATCGAAATTAAAATGTATTCAAATCATTCGCTTCAGAATACTTCGGTTGCTTTAACCATCCCGCAACGGGACGTTGGCTCCAAATAAATTCAGCATCGTCGTGACTTTCGTATCGTCCTGCCAATTTTGTCGCCCTTCCGCGGAGCATCGACGGGTTCTTCGAATAAATCCTCCGCGGCAAATATTATTCTCGAGTTCTATATTCGACATATCATTTGCACCCCACGCTAGGCCCTCTTATCCGACGAGCAAAGCAATCAACGACAGTAAACCGTGACGGTTGTTTGGCACGTAACGAAGATTCGATGAAATACGGCTTGTTTGAAAGGCGATACAATGAGGAGAATATAGGGTGTTTTGAAAATTGAAGACTAACTTTGCGGACGCTCTATTCCATCTTCGTTTATCTTCGCGAGGTAGATTTTTGCTTTTCACTCGTTTTTTCTGCAATTCAGTTTTTGTCATTTGTATATTCTCTTTAAAAAAAAACGGTCAAGCCCAAGAGGAACGGTGAGCAGTCGAGCTACAGATGACGCAAATTTACTGTAAGTAACGATGACCTTTGATTAAACTTTCTTACGATATTTTTGCGATAAAACTATTTTTTAAGAAGAAGTTGCCAATTTTTGGTCCAACAAGGCAAATAACGAGGTAGAGAACGCAACTGACCAAAACCCTGGGTGTAGTCGGCAAATAAATTCTTATAGGTTGAAACTTTGCTTTTGAATTTACATTCGTTTGAGTTCTGCTTCTTGTTTTTTAAAAATTAAATGAAAAAGCCCCACATAATCCTCGTAATCCTCGCCGAATTAATCCTTCGCAGTTGCAGTTTCTCGCTGCAAAGCAGTCTTTTCTCGATGATATCGCAGCAAACTTCTTCATCGTTCAAGTTTTCTCCGCCAATGTCATCGATCGCAGTATCAAAGATGCCTCCAGTGAGCGCACAAAAAAAAAAAAATTTCCAATATTCGCAAATGTCCAAGTGCATTTTTAACGCGCGGTCGCAAATTGTTCCAAGCACCGCCGACAACTGTCGACTATCGAAGTCATCCCTGCTACGACGATACACGTTGTTTTCGACAAAGTTATTGCAATTGAAGTAAAGTAAAAGAAGATCTAATCTTCCGCAAAAGATATACTACAGATCGGAAACGATCGTGAGGACTTTATGGTGATATTTCTTAAGAGGCTGCTGAAGGTTATTGAGGCAGCAGCCAGTCTTTAACCCGCGACCGACGATTAAAATATTCATACGAGCTTTTGCTTGCATACGAGAGAAATTGCTTGCAAAATACTATAGGTAAGTCAAGTTTTATTCGTAGCGGTAACTCGACATCGGCTCAAGAAGAATTGTAGGAATTGAGTGTCGAAAATTCCAACAGATCTCTCTAGTCTGTTCTTAAATTTAGTATCGCATTGTCCGAGCCGATCATCCGTTCCCAACGATACCGATATAAAGGAATCAACTACTCACCGTACGGTAGCTGGGTAACGTAATTGTACGGCTGATGCCACTGCGGATAATAATCCGCCTGGGCCTCGTATCCACCCAACATGTTCACTTTGCTTCTCCTCTTCAACGATTCCGCACAATTCTCACAAACTTCACCTTCACCCCTATCCACGACCCCCCAAAAGCAACCCACTCTTCGCAACTCCCTATCCAACGCCTCGATGACCCGCTCGGCAAATTCTTAAGCCCCCGAAAGATCACTCCAACGAACCCCCAAGGCCGTCCTCTACCATCATCCGCGAGTTTTCAATTTTTTAAAGTCCAACGTCGCGCGAAAGCGAAAGAAACGTAAAATTTGTCCCCGGAGGAGGGGAGATGAGAGGACTTCTTCCCTTGGAATAACCAGACGCGCTTCCGGATGCAGTCGAAGACGCACTGACAGCGAGAAGTCAGATTCGTACAATAGAAGCTGGAGGCAATGTCAGAGGCCACGGGGTACACTCTGGAGCTCGCAATGCCTCGAGAGCCCCAGAAGCCTTGTAAGTGGGCGTGGCCTCGCCGAAGAGCGAGAAGGGGGGGAGAATTGCTCGAACCGAGCAGCGGGGGCGGACTGGATGATGGGACACGCCCACAGGGGGGATTATCGAGGCGCGTGGCGGGAGATTCAATTAACAAATTGAGGGGGAGTCCGCGGGACGGGGACGGTGATTTAGGAGGACAGCGAAACACCGCCATCGTCGATTCGCGGTATCGCGAGATGATTGGGAAAGGCCGATTCGTGGCTGGAGATGTCGATCTCTCGGCTTGTATGGGGGCTCGCCGGGGTGTCTGACGTTTTTGGGGTCGATCGGTCGAAGGGGAACGGGAAAAACGTCGATTGGGGAACGTGAAAGTTGACCGAAGGGCAGACGTCTCGGAGATAGGCAGATTGTGGAGGAGAAAGTATTAGGAGATACTTCTTCGTTTAATCCTGCTAACGCATATCGTGCCGGACCGATTTTTTAAGACTTTTTTTTTTAAATATGGGCGTAAGTATCTCGATGTTCCTGCGGGCGCAATGGATCTACCGACGCCAAACAAATTTGGAACACCCGGCAATCCCTCCAATCACCTCTTCGACAACCTGGCATATACCTAGCCATATAGAAGAGGCAAACATATCCATACATTGTTTTCGTTATCGAGCATCCCATTACAACGTACAATTTTAGATATACGGGGTATGGGTTTAATCCCAAGTGTCTAGGCCCTCGAAGAGATTTCGATAAAGGTCTCTTCCACTAGCGGCGCAATTAGCGCGAAAAAGATCCGAAAATAGTCACGGCCGGCGGTCTTCCTTCCTCCGAGTGGTCTTATCGGCTCTCCTTCTGGCCCGATGCAGCTCCAACTGACAAAAAAAGGATTAATCTCTCTTTTTCTCTATCCTTGCCATTTCCTGTCAAAAAGTTTTGTCGTCAGTCGGAATTCTCTGTCCTTTTGTTTCGCCACTTTGCGGAATTTGGGTTCCGTCAGAAAATCCTACTTACATCGATCTTTACTCCAAGATAAGTATCTACGATTCTAATTTTCAAAATGCATGCTTTTCAGTCGAGCTAAGTCCATTATTTAAAATTCTATTTTCAACATTCGCCAAAGCTCTATCGCCCCCCTGACCTTCGAACGTGACGAGACCGACGCGTCGATCCACGAAGAATCGAGAAGAGACGAAAAGGATGAATCCCGACAGAAATTTCTCGGCAAAGGGTGCGTCTCGCTGACCGAGAAGAGGCTCCACCCTTCTCCTGAAACAATAAACAAACCCTTTTTGTTCGGCGTGCTCGAAAGTGTGCACAGTGGCTCGTTGTTGAACGGACGTAATCCCTGATCTCGGTTAATAAAAATTTGTAGGGTGTCGCGTTTCAAGAAAGACCGACGCCTCTGATTCGTCGTGGCGGAATTCACGAAACACGTTTCTCGAGGTTCGTCCGAAGGACGAAGACGTCACTGAAAAGCAACGGGAGATGCGCTACCGAAAAAGAAATCGTTCGAGGAAGATGAGATTTAAGGCGGTTTTACTGCCGTAAACTATACTTTGAACGTGGAAGTTTTCCGTCTTAGATGTTGCGAGCTTGTAGAAGCTGCTTGGAATGTCTCGGGGGAAAGATGAAAACGGTGTCGTGTATCGTTACATTTTACAGCGGGAAGGGGCAGGAAGGAGGCGTGGAGAGTGGTCGGAAGCAAAGGGGTGGCATTAACCCCTTCGAGAATCAAGTAAGATAATTCTAGGATGATCTAAAAAAATCCAGAATTTATAAAAATTCCCACAGGAGGCTCAATTTCCGATACCTCGTGAAAAACTCGATCGAGTCGATCGACCCCTTCTAGAACGAATCGCTTCGCGAACTTAAGAAATTTGGTATTCCATTTGGAAATTTGTTTAAATAAATAAATAAATTCCACGATGAAGTTGCAGCTGGAGAAGAGAAGGAAAATAGACGAGTCCCGGAAGGTGGTCGAAGAGAGGAAATCACGGCAGCTTAGGTCAAAGAGAAACCCCGTCGTGCCAGATTTGGGATCCGTTCCGGTGTCACAAATTGAAAATGTAAACACCGGCATCGTACACGTGTCCCCTGTATATCATAAAGTCCTAGACGCTCGTCTCGAGAGAGATCACTCGCCCTGGCAGCTTCTCTTTTCCTCCTTCTTCCTCGTCACTCCGATCCTCCTCGAGGTTCATTCATGAAAACCTGCCAGCCCTTCGGGGCACAAACGCTACTTTAATAACCATGGAAATACGAGTCGCTGTCGATTAACTCGACTTGCCCCTCAAACCTTCCGCTCGTAGTCTATTCTCTCGTTAAAAAAACAAGCTTCCTTTGCTCCGTCCTTGCAATAACGCGACGAAGATCCCGCGACTACTGTTTTCGTTCAACGCAATTCGCTGTCCTACAAATAATCTTCAATCAATAAAACATAGCAATTACCCCTTTCGAGGATTAACCCCTTGCCGTGCCATTTACTTTGTGACTGCCTCCACAATAAGTCAGAATTAAATAAGTAAAATAAACATTGATCAGTGATTCTTGACATATAGTATAATTTAACGTAATATTAATATTATAGAAATAATTTTATCGTGTCGCATCTCACTGATATTTTCAATTCAATAGGTTTTGTAAAACTTGAAAATTTCCATTCCAATTTATAGCATCACGAGTATCACTCGTTATAGTACGGCAAGGGATTAAATCTGTTTCAGTGTAACATCAGATTTCTTTCTTCGTTGTTCTCGACTCTTCACGTTTCATCGTTGTTTTTTCCGCTGTATTTCGTGTAGTGGCTTACATCACGCTCTTTTCGAAAAACTACTTTTGCGTTCGGGGTTTTAAGAAACTTAACACATTGAGCGCCGGTCTCGCAATAATGCGGAATTTTTGGTTTCTTTATTTGCATATTTCTATACGTCGCAGATCAAAAAATGATCGTCTTTCGAGACTTTCGAGTGATGTAAAGAATTATGAAGGTGTTAGAATCATTGGGTCACGGAAAAAAAATTGTTGCGAAAATGTATAAGGTATCAAATATTGCATGTAGGTACTTATTATTCAGAAACAAGCAAATGATGCCGGCGCTTAATGTATTAAGGTAATGTCGCAGCGAGGACAATTCTCTCATATGATAACAGGACTGACCCGTTAAGGGTTCTTGGTCAGAGTGATGGGAGGTTCGAATGACCCCGACTCCTCGTAAGGTTCCAAAGGGCGATCGCTTTTCTGTCACTTTCCTTGGGACTAAAGGTTTTCAAAACATATTTTGAAGGAAACACGAAGAATCGTTTTCGCAATATTTAGCAATATTAGCAATATTTGGCAATTTTATCGTAAAGAATTAGGACGGCATCCAACATTAATAATAGGTTTCTTTTAATCAGCTTTGCATATGTGCCGTTTATATTTAGAATACTGTCCTGCTGGATGAAAAGTTTGGTGGAGAAAAAGTTTCGTACAGCAGCATTATTTCGAATGCCAAGTTCAGCGGGACGGTATATACACAGTCTACCATATACCAGGAAAAAGAAAACCACAGGCTTCGATCAATTATTTAATTTTCGGTCGCTGTCGTCCTAAACGTTCGAATAACCGTCGGAAATGACGGACGTCGAGGGATCTCGAAGAAATTGATATCATTTGTCCCCGACTCTCGAAGAGTGACCGCAAGGGCCACCCACGAATTCAATAAGAAATTCGGATTTTCTAGTATTTTCTCCATCATTGTCCAAATATCTCCAAAGAGTGTCCTTTGTAGATTCATTCGTGGCCTGCGCGTTCGTTTCCGCATTTAAACTTTTTCTGATGCGGCCAGTCGACGTAGAAGATGCAAATTTTGGGTATCTTCTCGACAAACGAAGCGATCCGACGTTAAACAACCGTCTAAGAGAAATTTCTTACTTTGGGAGTAAACTCGAGCCCTACAATCGGGAGTTCGAGTCTACTGTGGCAAGTGAAGACGAAAAGTTCAAAGTTAATAAAGGAAGAGACGTTAAATTCTTTCTGTCAATTACTTTTTCAAAAAGTGAGATGGAAGAACCACGATCTCGCACGATCGAAATTCAACCTGCCTTGCCGTGATCCACGATACAAGCATCGAATTGAATTTCTATGGAATAGATCTCGAAATAGAACCGCTAAAATACGGATCTCCGATTAAACTGCCTTGCTACCGATCCTATATTACACCGTGATGGGCTAGATCACGGCGTACACTGCACCCGAGTACGATTTTGCAAGTCATATTTCAGCAAAAACGTTGCCTCGCTTAAGCGCCAAAATACAAAGGAACTTTTCTCGCAGATCCAACATATGTTGATAGCGGGGAGATTGATTGTAGAACTTGTTTCGGCAGATTCTTGTCAGGTTTGCGAGGCAGAAAAAAAGACATTTTTCGCGAAATATTCAGATTCAGGATGCAAATGGGCTAAAGTGTAAAATATCGGGGATCGGAGGAATCAGCCGCGAAAGAAGAAAACTGAGGAACGTCATTGACAGGGATCGAATATTTTATTTTTGGTGTTTCGACCTCGAACAGGAACGTTCACTGCCGTCTCGCTGTCGTTTCTATAGAAGCTCCATTAATACTCGGTAACGCAATAAACTATATTTAGGGGGCGGCATGGCGTACACGTAGTATGATTTGATATCTCCTGAAACGCCACATGGCCCCTCTGAATTTCTCTCTTCCTCTCCTTTCTCCCTGTCTCTCTGTTTTCTCTTTTTCTCTCTGTTATTCCATCGCTCTCTCTCTCTCTCTCTCTCTCTTTCTCTCCTCTTCTCACCCTCTGCAATTTACTCCTTCCTTCTTTGAACCTTTGTTTCCATTTCCCCCGCACGTGCAAGTACCATCGTTTACGGTGTAACTTCTGACGGTTACTCTAAGAAATTAATTTTTAACGAGCATCGATTCCTTTCCACCTCCAAACGAAGTTTCTTTCCGACAAACACATTCTATGCCTATTTTTCAGCCTGTCCAACACTTTTGAAATTAGTTGCAAATTTACAAATCGAATTTGACGCTCTGTACTGACGCAACACTGTAGATACAAAGGGTAACGAAGGAATCTTCTTCAATTGTCAATTGTACTTTTTAACGCTGAATTGCAAATGTTTTAGCCCATTTCTTGGTAAAATTTTTAGCAGAAGCATTCGAACTGCGTTCGATACTTTATCTCAATACTCTGATTTCTGAGAGATTTTTAAAATTAAATTTTGCAATTAACTGGTTAATTTAGTAGTTTAGCAAAAAAATTCGGTAATTTGTAACTTGCAAAATGGACATAAAGTTTCTACTCTATGGTTTTTCCAATAATGGAAACTTTTAGCAAAAAATTTTAAAACGGTCAGGTTGACTGCATTGGCAATTCTAAAGTTAAATGCAGAAAAATCAACCCTTCGACGTCTCTTCAAACGATGAATCTTCGACGAGGGTTTCTAGGCGGAAGTTTTCAATTGAAAAGGTCACAGAATCGTCGGACCGGAAGCTGGAAAGTAGCGTTCTCCAGAAATCGTGGCGAGGTGCGAAGGCCCCGAAGAGAAACGGAGAGAGGAGACGGGAAGAGGAACCACGTGTCATCGGGGAGCAAAATAAATAAATTCCAGTAGCTGCGCACCGATGGAGCACAGAACACCGTACCTCGACTACTTGTTTACGTCTGTCGGCCTTTTCCCGAAAAAAATGGCCTACTTAACGACGGAAATAATAATTAGCGGACGCGTACGCCCGGAAATTCTCGGCCACGAGACTGGCACGCGTTTATCGTGTATCCTATCTCGAAATAATTTCTCCCATTTTCTTTTTTCTATTCCCAGCTTCCCTTTATATGAGTACCTATATGACCGCCACTGTAATTCAATTTAACTGGTTAATCCTTTCGATGCAATTAATCCGACAGGAACGGAAATACCTCTGCCAAGAGCTTCCAGCTGCACTTTCGAAAATCGTCGACCTTCTCAAACGTCCCAAAGCTGTCCACTTGCCTATTTCTTCTCTCCAGGGCTTCTTGGCGAGTAGCCCGCCTCAAAGAGTTAACCCCCTCGTCCTTATCGGCGGAAGTTTCTGCTTCTCCAATCTCTATCTACTGAAGCAATAATCGCGGCAGCTTTAGGGGCCAGAGGTGAAAAACGAGAGCGTGCATCGCGGCGCGAGCTCGTCGGAAGGACTAGGAGGACGAGGGTATACTCCAAGAAATTGATCTCGACTCTTTTCGGCTTCAATTGTAACGCTCATCTCTCATAGGGATTAAGAAAAAATTTCCGAAAGTTCCACCTCCCGGTGATCTTGAACTCGTGCCTATTATTGGAAGTAGGAATATGTCCTACCATCTTCGTTCCAAAGCTTGCTGATTTTCGATAACCGACGACAAACTTCAATTTTAGAGAAAAATATGCTACAAACGAAAGGACATGAACGCATTTCAGCTGTATTTCGCGCGACATCCTCTTGCGAGGACCTTTTTTTTCAAGTCAATTTCCATAGGTGTATTTACAACGGGATGTCGAGTTTTACGCTGTTGAAACTAGATTTTTCGCTGTACTCGTAGACCGCTAAACAAATTATTTACATTTTTAACAATTAAATGGTCTAGCGTCAATTTTAGTTGTCAATTCCTCCAGAACGGAGGAGCACTGACATCCCCTGTACCTAGCATGCCATTTATGAATCTAATACCCCTCTAGAAACAGCGAGAAAGTCTTCCTCGGAAATTCAAAAGAACCTCGCAAACCGCGCAATTCCCGCAACATTTTTTTTTATCCAGTCATCGGTAAGTAGAAAAAAAGTCTACTAATCGGGAGACACTTAGTGTCGCGTTCAAACTTTCTCAGCCCACCAACCTCCGCCAAGTCCCGTATCGCCGAATCGTCGGAGAGGGGGGCTCTCGAATTTTCGTATCAGCCACTCGAGTCGGGGGTGTAAAAGTGGCGAGTCTATGGAGGGTGGTAAAAGCGAGACACGAGGAAGTAGCCGGCGCGGCGGATCGCTTTTGCTCCGATGGGACGGAATCCAGAACACCTCCTTCTAATCACCCTCTAATCGCTTCTCTCCATTTGTGGGAAACCGCAGAGAAATAGAGAGAGAGAGGAAGCATCCCCTATGATTCGTGCGCCGCATCGGAGGGGAGCCCCCTTCCCCCGTCAGAGAGCCGCCGCTACTTCGAGACGAAAGCTACGGCGAATTGAAATTGGGGTCGATCGAACGCGATAATTAAAAAACGACACGATGGTATAGAGGCGATGGTATCGTCGAGGGAATGATCGTGTGGGGTCCGGGGTTGGTTTGTGAACCGTTTAGCTCGATGAAGTTGTTTTGGCCCGGGTCCGCGAGGGTAATTGAATGCAAGACAACGACTGCTGGAAAATTGCGCGACAGAGAATTTTAACTTTTACGAAGCTGTTATCTCCCATCGGGCCAACAAGCGCGATCGAATTCGAGGGGATGATTTTGAAGAAGTCACTTGACAAAGGATTGGGCGACCGACAAAGCCGATATGCCGAGGCCGACCGTCAACTTCAATTGATGACCGATTCAGTGCAATGGAATCTTGCTTGCACAAGAAGAGCGATAGATCCATAATCGAAATACCTTCTACTTCTCAAGGTCCAAACGGGACATTCGACGATTCACTGCAATTTGTTTCCCAATTGCAACACCTTGCGGGCGATCATACCCCCGACGCGCCGCGGCGGTAAAACTGTCGATACCTCCTCGAACCCCCGACTTGCCCACTTTTCGTTAAACATCGCTTCGAAAGATGCCCCCGTTTTTCCAACGGTGCTACGGTGAGATCGGTCGCATCAAAGAGAAGAAATTAGCCGCGGTTATAAGTGCTCCTTCAATAGCGCGGCATTTTCCCTTTGACAAGGTGGCCCGGAGCCCTGGCTTTCTGAGTTTCTGAGTTTCTGCGGCTCCTTACGGCCAGACTGCCAGTCAGCCACTCGACCGATCACTTTCCACGATATCTGCCAGAAGGACTTTGGAATGGAAGAAGGGGGATTACGCGCCGCGAAGGAATTCCGAAAAAGATGTTGCGATAGAATCCGACACCGTGCAATTGCGACGATTCCTTCTTCTCTCTCTCTCTCTCTCTCTCTCTCTTGTTCTCTTTTTTTCAAATGGGACGATGGAAAATTAAAATAGGAGATCGAGGGAGAATCGAGCTGCGGCTCCCACGAGTAGATGCTCGAGAGATCTTCGAATTATTGTAGATGTAGTCATTGAACTAATTGTAGGTACAGCCGGTCAAAGCATTTTGATCTATTTTAGTCGGCAATTTCTTCGACAATATTCAAAAATAGACCGCTATCGCCGGACGTATCCAACGGAGAGTTCCTCTTTGCTCGGCAGTCCTCGAACAGAGATCCAACCGAAAATAATTCTCGACAAGCTCGATGAAGAAAAAAAAGCTAGAAGAACCGATTAAACGGCCCTGCCGTCGAAGAATGCCAATCGAACGACGCATAACTCTCGTAAAGCCACGTTACGAAGTTATGGAAAGCGAAGAGCGAAAAAAGTGGTATAGTAAATTGCCAGTGATAAGGGAAGGCGTCTGGTTCTATGCTCGAAAGTAGCCAGACATCGTGTCGACGGTTAAATAATTATTCTCGTTTATCTCTTCCACGATTGATCCATTAACCGAAAGACCGAGCGTAAAGGTATCTTCGAAAGATAGCCGGCCATCTTTCCCACATTCGATTACGAGGACATTTTATTCGATGCAATTTTCTACAGTTTCTCGTATTAACCTTGCAGATACTTTCGCGCTCAAATTTTTCTCTTTAAAAATGAAAATTGCTCAAATTATCAGGAATTATCAAGTACGAGGAATTTGCATCAGCAATCAGAATTTTTTTGCAACTCGAGCCAATAGGTGGCAATTGCTAATTTCTACCGGGGAATGGAAAAGCAGAGAGAGAACCAATGTTCTCTAATATACCTACTAAAAAAAATTAGTGCATTTGATAACGTCTCTTTTATTTCTGTGCGATAATACTCGCGTTTAAGGTTGAAAAGTGTGGGTGGTTCGTCTAAAAGAAAATCAGTAGGTTTGAGTTTTCAGGAAAGCGTGGGGGCGGAAAATTAGAAGGTAGGAGTGTGGGTCGGGGACCTTAGCAGGTGGGGATGAGGCTTGCGAGGAGGAAGATTGTATGCATGAGGGTATGTATAGGTAGGTATATCTTACTTGAGAACTGTAGATTTATAATAGTAATGACAGTAATAATAATAACAATAGCAATAATAATAATAATGGTAATAATAATAATAATAACAATAATATTGGTGACAATGATAATGATAACGATGATGATAATAACAACAATAACAATGACGGTGACAATCGATATAATGCGGAGTGTGTTGCTTGGACACAGGACGTAACACCCCGCACGATAAATCGATAATTAAACCGCAATATCGTTTCTTTCCTATCTGCAAAATTGTCATCGTTATTAATTGACAACATCTGGCAATGTATATCAATGTATCTACAATTATAATTTCGTCGTTACGCCTAGAAACAGGTTCACCCTTTCCAATCGCACCATAAATAGATACTTTGCTGATACTGGGCAATCAGAGGCCACAGTTCGAATCTACCAATTGATAGAATTGTATAACCTACCAATAGCCCCAATAGCCACGAAACCCTAGTTCCCGCGGGTAATTAAGTGAAATGGCACGCGTGACCGTTTCAAGAGTAGGCGCAGGTGGCGGTTTATTTATGCGAACAGGTCGTCCGGGTTGTCAGGGGCGTGAGGGAAATCCCATGGGAGCTACCGTTTTGTGACTCTATCCCCGGTATCCCTTTGGCGGTGTCGGATATTCTCGGCGCGTCTCTTTTAACCCTAGACATCTAGACGCGGAGGGATGAGGTCAATCCCACGTCCCCCGGAAATCGTATACATCACCGCGAAGATGTTTTGTTTCCCGAAGCACACTTCCGTCTCGTTAATCACATTTCCAACTTGAGATATCGTACCTTGCGCGTTTGCGTCGCTCGAGAATCGAGCAGCGGGACAAAGTCGTCCCGATTTTTTGGGGGTGGTGGGCAACGTGTGCTCGGAAAGGACGTCTTCTGCATTCGGTCGTTTTATATCTTACAATTAGCTTCAATTCCCGTTGCCAGTTTCCTCGAGCCCCAAGGTTCTAGGGCAACTTTCGCTTCTCACTGTCAAACACCAAAGTTACTTCGCTCGGAAGAAATTGTCGAAATACAGCAGTCTCTCTTCAGTTCCGTTGCAACTTCAATTTTAACTTTGATTTCACTAAAAGTCAATTCTATTTTATTCTATATTTAATTTCGTTTGAACTCACCGTTCATTAGAATTTCATTGCGTTTAATTGTCGAAAGTTGGCGCGACACGATCGTTCGAAGGGAGAAAAGAGGAACGGGAGAATCGGAGAGAAGTCGAAGAAGAATATCGCAGAAAAGAAGCCCCCGGTACGCCCTCGTCTCCGGTTACACCGCGACGAGATCGTTCTACCAGTGGGCGTAGATCGGTAGGATCTCTTGCAGGAAACTCGATACAGATTTTTCCACGGCCGATACGCAAAATTCGTGCGACACGATTCGTCGTTTTGGTTGCTCCGGCTCTTATCCACCGTCTCGGATCTGTCTCCCCAGACAGAAACTTTGTCGAATATTGGCAAATAATACCCTATTCGTCGATCGAAAAATGATCTTTTAGCGAAAAGACGGAGGGTTAAGGGATGAACCCTAGAAATTATTATTTACGCGATCATGTATCAAAGGAACGAACATACTTCTGCTTTATTATCCGCAAAATTCTTCACGTTCCATCATCCCCCATAAAAGCAAAAAGAGAGCAGGAAAGAGAAATGAAATTCGTTGACTTGTCGGTCTTGAGCCACGAATTTTTCCGGCTCCTCGAATCCTTCGTCGTCGAAGAAGAAACCCTCCTACGAGGTGCCCCGGCGCCAGGCTCTTGCTGCGGATCTCATCCTCGAGAATTTACGAGTTTCCCTCTTTATCTTTACAAACGGAGGAACACGAGAGGGAGAATATTCGCTGATGTAGGTAGAAGGAAAAATTTGTCTCTTGTGCGAGCATTCGAGCCCCTCCTCGATACTCCCTGCGTCTCGAGATCGCGCCGACCGCCAATTTACCTCCCCCTCTTCCTCCCGTGTTGCGAAATTGTTGCCGAAAATTGGGGCTGATCGAGTCATCTTCCGCGCCCGACGTGCGCTCGATCCGCTTCCTCTTCGATTGAACGAGCGCTTGATGCTACAGAGACGCTTTTAAACCATTTATCTTGTCATTTCGTGGAGTTTGCGGTCCAAAGTGATCTTCAAAGTCTCAAAAAATGCAAATGCTTTCCCTGAAAGTCCCTGTTAAAGCGAATATCCAAGTATTTGCCTTCGTTCACCCTCCACCATTTCCATCCTCCAAACTCTGCGAGTCAAGGTCTCTCAAACCTTCCCCCGTCCGTCCTCTATAAATCCGACATTCCCACGGAAGTCCGAAAAAAGGTTCACGCAAAAATCTTCCAGCGATCTCCTCGTTTTCCTAGTAGCGAGTCCACGTGCTCGCCAGATATCGAGCTTCCGTGTCTCCTTCCCTCCCCGAAGGAGCATCCACGCATTGGCGCTCAAACTGGACCCATCCTGGCATTGTGTCTTGCCCTTCCGAACCCAGGATGCCCGAAAGCCAGGATGCATCCTCCTTCGAGGAGCATTGTCCTCGGTTACTCCGGTTACAGTTTATTGCGGTAGCTTCTCTCGAGGATGGCGCGCGACACGATTCGAGTCGAAAAAAGAAGCGGCGACGAAGGAAGGGGACGAAGGGAGGAAAAAGAAGCGAAAGGACCTGTCGCCGAAGAAGGAGCCGGGAAGGCCTCGTCGAGGGCGGTCGGCGCCAGTCGCGAGATTATTCTTTCCTGTCAATGAGCTCGGTTGAACCGAACGTTGATCGGTGACGACGAAATTGGAGAACGGCGACGGAGATGCGACCTTGAAATTGGAGGCACCGGCAGGAAGTTGGCACGGGGATTCGGGATAAAGAACGTCAGGAATTTTGCGACGATTTTTTTTCTACGGGGATTCGTTTGGGGTGGTCATCGGAGAGAGGTGGAGAGATTTTGGAGAGGTTGAATTTAAATTTGTAGGGTGGAGGAGGCTTCATTAAACGTGCTCCGTATCGGGTCATTGGGCGAAGGGAGAAGTACCGTTTTCTTTTTGCAATGCAAATAACTGTATTTTACAAAAAAATCGATATAGTATCTGTTCCTTTAAATTGCGCACAGTGGTTCGGCTGCGACAGATCGACCAGGTTCCAATTTATGGGAAATTTCTCTCGAAATACCCAACCAGATAGATAAAAAGAAAAACACTCCTTTGCGCTTTACGTAACATATGTAATTGCACGTTTGCTTGGAGTAGGTTTATTTTATTTCTTTCTGCATCTTTCCACTCCTTGCTCCTACGGTGGATTCACCTTGCCCAAAATTCTCTCCGAGCTGTCTTATCGAGATCAAACACGACAATTAGCAAATGTATTGCAAATGCATATAAGACGAGGAAAGAAGCTACTCGCCTGCAATCTAAATCGAACGAATCAAAATGCCTGACCCCGCAATGAGCACGATGGGACAAAAGCCACGAAACTCGGTTACATTTCCAAATTGAACTGCGACTACTCTTAAATAACGAATGCAGCGGTTTCAGCTTCATTGTGCATACCAATAACGCGTAGAAAAGACTATCCCCCGATCCACCTCCACCGAGAGGAGAGATTTGGCTACAGAATGGAAATATCGCAACGACGAGCAAAGGAGCTAGTTACGTTTCCAAAAGCCACCCATGAAGTTTCCAAAATACCAAACATAACGGATCCTACTTCATTGTGCATGCTAATAACGCGTGGAAAAAAAGAGGCAGCCGTTAGCAAGGCCGAATTCGAGAGGTCTGGCCTCAGGATGGGGGTAGCGCAACCAAGGACATAAATAAGTCGACGAAGAATAGAACCGACAAATGTTTCTCCGTTACGTGCTCATTGCGGAAAAACGGTGGGCTCGCAGATGTCGACCACACGTCGATGCCCGAGGATGACGATCCGAGTGAAATCCACTCCCTCTGTTCCTCACCGCGGGGGGCTTCCACTCGGGGTTGCCCTCCATCGGACGACCATCGCAGTCTGCCACCCCAATTTACGCAATTGTCCTAAGTATCGTTCCTGATATTTCTCCAGCTAATACTTAAATGCGTTTACGCGAATAACATTCTCTCCGGATTGCGATTGACTGGCGGGTAGGGTGGTCCTCAGCTATAGGGTTAAAATAATCTTTTGACTTTTGTTTTTCATTACCCTCCCAAATTTTCACTCGCCATAAGAGAACTATGTGTCCAAAATATCAGCGAGATCGGATATCAGGAATGCGTGCGTATTTAACACGAAGTTTGAACATTTTTATTATTTACGTCAATTTCAATCTAATGTCTTTTACATTTGGAATCTTTGTCAAGAATGCGGCACGGGTTCCCGTTATACGATTTCGCTGAAACTTGGCGCATATCATTGTTTAATCACGTGTCACTATATAAAGAAAAGAAAATATCGGAAGATGAAAAATAAGGACCAGCGTGCTGAGGATACACAGTCTGTTGGAGCAGGAGGAAAAGAATTTTTAAGTGGTGCACTGTGCGGGGGAGGAACGGACGATGTTAGTCGTTTTAGCTCGATCTTGGGTGAATTACGTAGCTTAGGTACCATTCAACAGAAAAAAGAAGCCACTTGGCAAGTATTTGCTCCGATTCGACCGATGGATAGAGACATCCCTCGTTTTAACGTCATTTTCCATGCGGATTGATTTCCATGTCGAAAAAGCTTCAGATTCCGTTACATTGCCATGAGAACGACAGAAAAATGTTTTCTTTTCGATTGCTATTCGACGATCTCAGGTCTCCAGGAGTGATATCGTGGCGGTGCGAGCGAGTTTCTCCCCTTACCCCATAACGGAACCAAGTTGACTTCTTTCCGCCAAGTGATGTATATAGAAATTAGTAAAAAAATATTTCAATAACAATCATTGGGACGAAGAGGGGCGGGGGGGGGGGGGGGGGTGGATCCGCGCTCGAATTGAACTGCGAGTCCTCAATGAGATTTGAGTCATCGAAGGCGAAGAGCAAAACGACGACGACCATTTCTCTTTTCACAATCGGTCTCGGCGAAAATCAGAACTTTCTCCAGTTGGAAGTTTTATACTCTTTTGCAAGATTCTTGCAGGCTCTTCTCTTCTCCTCTCTGTTTCGCTTCACCTCCGACTCAAATTACCTCCCATTAAGTTCCATTCCAACATAATGGAAGAAAAAACAGCCCACAGAGGACCATCGACGACGTGTCCACGTGGCTCGCGTACAGAAGTCAGCAATCGTTTAAAGTACTTACCGAAGTGTTCGTGAATATGCGACTTTCTTTTTCCCACGCAACGAAGAGCCCACGTAGGGCCTCCCAAGGGTGCTTTAAGCACGTGTTGCGAGTGATGTTGCAACCCTCCAACGCTACCACGGGGCTGTGGCACTATGCCACGTTAATGGTGTCATCGAGTCCCCGCTTAGCACACTTTTTCGCAAATTTTCGCGTCGATTATCATTTTACACCTGTACTACGCCAATTACTGCATGTTTTCGAAAACTTTCGCGTCTGTTGTAATTTTATAGATGCACTTGGACAGGTATTTCCGACCCTTCTGCAATGGCACAAAGGTGCTCGTGATGTGTGCCGTTTCTAGGAAATACAGCTAACTCCAGTTGTTAAATTGTAAAATTTTTGAACTATCAAATTTGCGATAACCAATGAGATTTACGTTTCAAGCATCTTCGACGAGGAAGAACGTCTCGATCATATAAATAAAATATTTCGAATTTACTGAAAAAGAAAAAAAAAAGAAAATGAGCCAAGGCAATCCCATCGGAATCTCCGTTACAAAGCTCCATGCCGAGAGAATTTAACCGGAGAGCGTAAGCTCTTCTCGAAAACACGAGTAAATTGATTTCACAAAAAAAGGAAGCCTCCCTTCGATATCGTATCGATTTCTTCCACGGACAAAACAGGGAGCGCGTTGTCTTCTCGGCTTACTTTGACTCTCGTTAAGCTCGGATTCTGTTTAGCGCGACGAAAAAGAGCTCGAACGCGAGAGAGGACGGCAAGGAGGCACCTCCCGGTAAAAACACCGACCTAAATAAACAAGGACACGAGCGATCGGTATTGCAAAGGAATTCCATGGTTATTCCTGTTCTCTTGTCGACTCGATTCCTTCTTGCAACGATTTCGGACTTTTTGACCCTTTTTTCTCTGTCTTCTGTTTCGTCCTCGAGCAATATAGTCATTTCGTCATTTACGATTTTCGATTGGTTTTAAGTGGCTGTCCGTCCACCGGATTACTGTTGAATACCGATCTAATTTTTTGCGATATAATAGCCAAATATTGCTAAACCTGATTCAAGGTCCAAATGGGAACTGTTACTTATCTCCGATTCCGCCGTCGTTTTTCCCTCAAAATATGTTTTGAAGACCTTTAATCCTAACTTCACCGGAAAAGCGATCGCCCTTTTGGAACCTTATTCACGAGAAGTCTGGGTTATCCGAACCTCCCACTATCCTGTCTCGAACACATGAATCGCCAGTATCGTTACCAAAACCAAAGATTTTGTCGGAGAACTGTCCAGAATCGTTGACAATCCACATCTCGCGACGACGTGACCTTAACACTTTGCCGGTCAGTCATTTATCTCATCCTTTTTACGCTGACGCCGCAGCGGCGAGTTTCCTGCAGATTCTAAGAAGTCACGCGGACGTGACTGCGGCCGATAACAGTTGGCGACGAGAAGTGACGCGGGCGTGACAGCGGCCGACAATGCGTTAAGTTCTTAAACTCCGAACGTTCAAGCACCTTCTTAGATAAATAAAGTGCTGTAAATCAGTACATGGGATACAACAACTCTTTGCACAATAATTCTAGAAGAATTGCAATTGAAGACATATGTAGGAAAAACAGTGATCGGAGGGTATCAGCCAATCGGTGAGGCCGATTGTACAATTTAAATTTCTACACTTTCTGCGCAATTTCTACGAAATTTTCAGTCGATGTATCGCACGCAGTTGACTTGATTGCACAAACTTTCCAACTTTTGTTAAATAACCGCTCGTTTATTTAATATTTACAAGTAAAATTCTTTTTACAATAACTTACAGGTTACAAGATGAAATACGCAATGCCCCGTTTAAATACCTAACAACGTCCAGCGATTTTTTTTCCATCAAGTGCCCCATTTGCTTCGTTGTAAACGCAAAAGAAGATCTCTACGGAATATCTTTCCAAAAATGAAAGAAACATTGATCTTCTTAGATTTTTTGTATTAAAAAGAAACAACCTCCTACTTTCGAAGCAAACGCGGCAATTTGAACTTACGATATAAAGACAATAAGTTTTATTCTTAAATATAATACTGCAATTCGTTGGATTGCTGCAACGTCTCGTAACTTTCATCGCTGCGTACAAATAGAATATTTTATTTAAACATATTTCTCGTTAAATTATGTCTATCTTCGCGCTATTCCTTCACGTCGATAACCTCCTTAAAAGCAACGATTCGTTGCCGCTATAAATAAAGCTTTCACTAAATTATTATTTTAAACTCTAGGCGGTGCAAACGACGCTACAATTTCATACGATCAAATACAACACAATCCGTTTAACTTCTAATTTGAATAAACGCTCCACGACGACTTGCAACGATTTTGAAGGGGCGAAGCAATTAGTCAGCATTATCGCCATTTGTACCTTGCTTTATATCGATAATATTAATAATAATAGGAGTAATGCGCATCGACACTTTGCCCCAATTGCAGCAAACTTTTGAAATTAATTGTATTATCGATCACAGTAAAATAGTGAAAATCGTGAGAACAGAAGTAAAAGGAAAACAAAATTCGTTAAATTCATTCGCGACGTCTAGCGGAGAGACCGCTCAACAGCCTGGAACAATTCGAATAACTCATTGATCCTAAAAATTGACTCTGCAACAATCTTCGATGCAATTCTCCCCCGCCCATTTGTGAAACTTCCGAGTGGCATTACCATAAATCTCGAAGTCTAAAATCCCTGAGTGAAATGCGTCGAATAGCATCCAAAAGCTACGCTAAATATAACATCTATTTTCTCGGCGACCAGGTGAGGCAGAAAGAGAGAGAGAGAGTGACAAAGGGAGGTGCCTCGCTCAGGACTGCTAGAACCTGTCTGACAATGACTACCACGTAAATATGCGCACGAGGAAATCGAAAAAAATGGCAAAGATCGTCCATAGGAGTCCTTGGATCGACAACCATGGACCGTTTCTGCGGACAATCCTCCTCTCGTTGCTCCGGTCGTCGAGTTTTGGATCACAAGTCACTGGGTCATTTCTAACCACGTGGCCTCCATCGTCGTATAAATTGACACTTGACCCGCAAGTATCGTCGCGCGACTGGATGATAATATTGTTCGATCAACTGCAGGTAATATCGTTCGATCTACCCTCGACATCGATCTTAAGCTGCTCCTTCGCGCTCTTTTTCGTTCTTGGCTGTTCTTTGTTCGCTAAAGAACCGTACCTACAGTCGGAATCTTTTTTCCCCGTAATCCTGGAAGCCTCGTTTGGATTCTCGTAGAAATCTTGACCGGAATCGGGATTCTTTCGGGGATTCAGTTTCGACCAGATCGACTCGTCGTTTCGCTCGACTTGACCGATAACGTAAACGGAATAAGGTTCTCCTTCGGCGCTCTTCCCTCGAGAGCCCTCCACCACTCGAGGATCGATTTTCGCGTCGATCTCCTCGTGGTAGCTGATATTGCCGACAGAATTGTACACGCTGTCTTTGCTTGACTTTCGTTGGAGGTCGTTGTTGTAACTCTGCGACGTAGTCGACAGAGTTTCCTCCGTCGAGCGATAGATGTCTCGCTCGGAATCTATAGAGCCAAACATGTTTCCCTGCTTCGTCTTCGCATTGAGTCCGGGTTGAAATTTTTGGGAGATCAGGAGACGATCGAGGGTCATGAAGGGCATCTCGAAGCAGAGGGTCCAGAGAACCGAGAGTATCATCGTTAGGCAGAGATTTGCGAAGAACGAACGTACCTGCAGATGGAGCAAGATGTCGCGTTACGTTTCGAACGACCCGCCGTTGTCCACGAGTTTCTCGAGACAGAGCGACTATTTTAACCCTTTGCCCTCGGAACCGTTTCGGACGTTGCCTGCCGGAAACTCGGCAAAACTCTACGATTTCCTGTCTTGCGCCATTTCAACGGAAACCTTCGGCGAAATTTAATCGCTAGACTGCAGGTTTTTGTGCAGTTATTACTTCCAAGATATACAAGAAGCGTGTAAATTAAAAAAAAAAAGTAGTGTATCTGAAAAATCGAAGATATTGGCATTCATTGAGACGTTTAGCGAGCGAAAGATTTCTCTTCTTGGACACTTCTTTATTAGATGTACATGTTAAACTTGGCACAAATATCCGCAGTGTAGCGAACACTGTAAAACTGCGATGTCCCTTGAGAAGGGGCAACCGAGAGCAAAGGGTTAATAAAGACAAGGGAGCAATAACTTGGTAAATCAATTCGATCCGCCCGGCATTCGTTTTGAAGGAGTTTTGTGTACTTTGTAAAACGAGGACGTCGATACTCGACTCCAGGTGTAAAAGAAATTGATGTACAAATATTACGGTACTTACAACGGTCATATTTGACAAGAGAGTGGTTGTTCGGGCCGAACCGACGTCCGCCAAAAGAAACAGGAAATGGCAAAGATAAGCGCTGTAGGTCAATTTGGCCAGAGGTATCCATCCCTTCCAGGACAGGAGATGACCGATCAAACCTACGACAAACTCAAGCGATACAACCAAATCTTCGCTACATCGAAAATCGACGGAAGGAACGACGAAATTTACCAGCGTATCCGTGAACGCTGCAAAAAATGATCCACGAAACTGCAAGGGCGAAGCACTGTCTATGCAATCCGGCATAGAAGCTCGCCTGAATTCTGTCATATGGGAACTGCTGCATGTACATCGCTCGAGGCCCAAATACAACTAAACCGCCGACCAGGATTGTCATCGCCCATCCAAGAAGCACGTAAATCTGCAATGAAACGACGTTTTTCATGAACGATCGATGTACGAAGAATAGCAAACGTTCGCGTTCCAATGACGTTGATATTTGAAATTTCTCTGTAATTTTTCTATAGGTATATGTAGTGCCGAAACAATGCATGGACCAACTGTTATGCAAAGAACTTGAAAATCGTACTCACCGAAGGAATTCGAATGTTACGCGAACGAGTCTTGAACAAAATGTAACCGAGCGCCATGCCGATGATGTAAGGCCCAAATCTGTTGTACACCTTCGTGTAAATGTGTCGATAAACGTCCCCGGTTAACTCCGGTCTGATAACAGAGTGCAAGAAAAATGCACAAATAAATAAGAGAGTCTCCCGTTCTTCGAATTCTGTATATCGACCCTTAATTGTTAAATTATCAGAATGTTTCGTCGCTCTACTATTTCCAAGAAACTGTATCAAGTACGCTGACTGCCGGAAAAATTTTGAAAAAGATTTTTACAAAAGATCGGACGCACTATATTTCACCGAGAGTAACGATTTTCCTGCTCTGTTTTTTTATCTAACAATAAGTTTTAAAGAGAACCACTATACTCGTTATGTCAGAAATCTACAGAGTTACGTAACTCCCTGCTACAGAGGCTATTGAATGTTGCGCGGTGCTGGAAATATACTGTTTTGGTTAATACCCGACACGTTGGACAGCCTGCACACTCCTACCGGTACCAATTCCGATAAAGTTCGAAGTTTTACGGATTTTATACTATCGTCATTAATTACCGCAGATGTAGCACTATAGAATTATAATTTTCAAAAGGTTTCAATGCACAAAATAGATTCTACAAAATTAGAAGTCTCACGTGTTCCAGTTGAAATGCCAAATTTCCACGCCTCTCACAATCAGTTTCCTGGCAGTCAACGTGTTAATACTTCAAATTCTCAGTATCCTCTTTCTTCCTTTCCTTTCAAAACATAGACACTTAAGAGTCACCTAACGCCCTGCTTCTCTCATATTTTGCCAGCGAACAGTAAAGAGAAATAAAACCGAAAAGAAAGAAAAACTACGAAAAATCTCAATAGAAATGAGAGCAGGTGACAGCGAACAGAGCAAATCTTTCGAGACAGGAAGAAAAGTTGTCTAAAAGGAAAAAAAGAAAGAAGAAGAAGTTAAGTGGAAATATTATAGAAAGGTTTCGATAAAGTTCTACACTCACTCCTTGTAATAGAGCATAGTCCCTGTGAGCTTGAGAAAGAATGTTATTAAGAACGGTAGAAGAACGGAGAGAAAGAGGGCCAGTGCAAAAACGAGCCAAAAGAAGAAACCTTGCGTGAACTTGAGCATAGGGTACAAGAAAATCGGCGATAGCCAGACGAGTTGCATATCGGTCGCCAGGTACCAAGATTGAGACATGCACTAAAAACAGAAGGAAGAAATAATTATCGACTTCTACATTTTTATTTCATTTCTTATTTTTTTTTTTTTGCTTTCTCAATTAAACTATGGTAAACGTCCTGCAGTAAATGTTTTCGATATTTTGTCGAGGTCGCGAGACGAACGAGAAACAGAGGTAGACGCGGTAAAAGATTCACTGCAATTGCGATCATTTCTCTCTAATTGCTTGCCTCGAATATAGGGGCAATGCATAGCTTTAACGCTACGGCGCGGATGCTCGAGGTAGCCAATTATATACTCGAACTACTTGGCTAGAATCAGAGGTTCGAACTACTCGGGTTATGCTTGGAGTGAATATAGTCGAGTTTAAATCTTTCAATACCAATTCACTTGTCTCCTTCAATTCACTTGATTTTTTAACCTCTATACGGTCAATATTGGTCACAGAGATCTGATAAATATCATTTGAAACATTTTGTAGCAAAGGGAGGGTCGCTTTGGTTTCCGGAACATACATGTATGGCAATGTCTCAACATTTTTCAAAAGTAATTGCAAATCTCTCGAAGTATAAAAAGAAATCCGAGCTATATGCTTTCAGAAAGCCCCGCTGAAATAAAAACTCCGATAATTTTCCAACCTGTCACCGAAATTCTCCAAACAAAACCCAATTAATTCCAATCGAAAGTAAAAGTCTACCTCCACTTCTTCCGTAAAAAAAAAGAGTGAATTTCGAAAGGACCGAAGCAAAAACACGAAAGTTCAAAGTACACTGATCGTATCTACGTTATGTCATGCGTATCGCTTCGCAACAATACAAGAATAAAAAACACTGCACATGCAAAGAAGGACTTTGCCTTCTCGATATACTTAATCTTAAATCTTACGTACCATCGATGGTATTCTGACGATGTTGTTAACGTAGAGAAGATTTGTCCACCAATTTTCCCGGCAGAACTGTCGATTCGAGCCAACCCAAGTCTCCCAGTGCGGGCCAGTTCCAAATTTGTAGAACAACGTTGCATAAAAGCCGATCATCATGGCGTACGCTGGGGTGACTCGGATATAACGATGGACGTAGATTCCCATTATGTTAAATCGCCAATTCGACTCTTTCTGCTTCCTCGCCATTTCCGTGTACGCGAGAAGTACGCCGCTTAGGAGGAAGAAAGTATCGGTGACGATGTTCCCGTTCAATACGAGCATGTTGATCCAGTTTTGGTGCATCTGAAATTTTTTCAAATTCCTACCTGTTTTCGAATCTCTAGCTTCTAAGTGCTTTTTAATATTATCCATTAATTTTTTGGGCTCAGAATTATTTAAAACGTTCCTTAGCCAAAGGCAATTGATCGTTGAAGTCGAAATATGGAACTACGGAGGGATCATAGTGAATAAGATATATGACTGTAAATCAGTGAAACGACGATGACGCGGTAAGGACCGACAATCTTGATAGAGATGTCACTGACAATGAGACGCTAAACTGGTTTGGTTCGGTAGCTCGAGGAAAACGATTTCCCTTTTTCCTCGTCTATTTAAGCTTATTGCTGTGCTCATTTAATTATTTACTATTGAAAAGTAAAGGATTCATTGAGACTCTTCTAATTGTAAGTGTTGTTCGTGACTACCTCAACTACCCTGATCAAGACATGAAAATAATATATCTCTTGACACTATATTAAAACAGTCTTCCCTCGAGACACTTTAGAAATGAAACATTTGTTACCTTTTGAACGCCTGTGAGGTCCAATTTGACGCCCATCACCTCGCAATAGTGCGTGTGGCCATATATTATCCAGCATATGCTGATGTATCGCAATCCATCGAGGCATTTAATAGAGTCCCGATGCCTCTCCGTTCTCAACAGATTCTTCACGTTCGTGTAAAAGGAGAACGACGTCAGGAGAACGTGCCTCGTATCTAAACAGACGTAACGCCAACTTCGGTCAGTTTAATCGGATGGATTCTACAGCGAAAATTGACTCTGTTGACGCAGCAAATGTTTCGCGAGAGGATACATGATTTTGCCGATGAAATAGACATTGTAAGAGTAATATAATTCATGACATAGTTTGACTCAATTTAGCAAGAGGAACGCCGTCCAAATTGAGTTATGCCTAAAAAATTTTTTCTAAGAAATGAAAATAGCAAGAAGCCACTTCAATTAAATGAAGACTGATCGTTCGAGAGCAAAGTACAGCACTGTCTTGTCAGAATTTTGGGAAATTTGGCACTTTTAATACGATCAGCCATATCGAGAAGAGTACACTATCTGGAAATAGTTTTGAGACTATTCACGACGAACGTCACGATGTTCAGTGACGTAACTTTACTTCGCGCACGACAGTGCAAGAGACGCGATATTTCTTTTCTTCGAGCCAGCTAACGCGAGTATTGTGCAGCAAACGATAATTATAATTCCAATTGGGCACCTTTTACGATTGACCGTTGGACGTAATATTGGGTCATTGCACGAATAATGGCACAAAATATTCATGTAATCCTACCTGTCCATATTAGAACTATTGACAGCTTTACGTATTCTCACAATTACCTGTTGTAATTAATAGTGCAATTACACGTCTGCACCTAACAGGCCTACAAGATATATTATTATTATCGTCATCATCGTTATCATCGTCGTTATCATCGTCGTCATCACCATCATCATCATCGTCATCATCATCATCGTCATCATCATCATCATCATCATCGTCATCATCATCATCATCATCATCATCATCATCATCATCATCATGATCGTCATCATAATCGTCATCATCATCGTCGTCAACATCATCATCACCATCATCGTCGTCGCGTCGTCATCATCGTCATTGTCGTCAGTGTCGTCATCGTCATTGTGGTCGTCATGGTGCTCGCTTAACAGATTACCACGAACGTTACCAAAAACCGGCGACGTTCCCCGAAGCCACCCACCTTGGATGATTGAACACTCGAAGACGGGCAAAGTGCCCTTAACACCGATTCTTATCTCGCTGACCAAGAATCGTTATCGGTCACGCATAATCTGGCGTTCCTATCGTCTTCCACTTGGCTCAGCGTGAGATTAAGAGAACAATTCGCGAGAGATGCGAACACTTTACGTAATGTCCTCATTGACGTAGGTATCGGCGATAATCTACCCACCTTTTCGGTTCAATGCACGCAGGTGGCCTTGGTTCGCCATGTCGTAGCCGGTACTCGCAGTAATCATCAGTGCGAACAAGCCGAGGATCGATCTGAAAAATTCCGTGATATACATCGCTGTTGATTTTACGGTAGCATGACAATTTCAATGAACGTCGAGATGTGATTATTATTTTAACGTGTGTCGAATGTGAACGTCGATCAAAGGAAGATTCCGATGAGAGAGATCGTCCGGGAAAGGAATCGAACTCGATGGGCATGGCGGTCCTGGTTTTTGACGATGGACCGGTAGAAAGCAGAGATGAACAATACATTTACGATACCAAGCTGCTTTCAATAGAAAGTAAAAAAGAAAGAAACTGCCAAATTAATTTTTACGAAAGTAGAAATATCATTTTAATTTTAATCATTTCAGTGCAAAGCTTCTTTCGATACAAGCGTAATAGCGAGATCAATGAAATTGATCACCCAGGGAGAAACTAATTCGAGAGAAAACGTAAATAATAAAAACTGTGACTTCAACAAAACTCCTCGACTACCTCGATAAACGCAGGCAAGACAATAATGTGGCACAATTGCCATTGAATTCCATTATCCTTGAAGCATCGTAACTCGTTATTATACGCAATGCACCTTCGTAAAGTCAATGGCATCGTGCAAATTGCATCGCTTCTAAATGTAGGAAAGTCAGAAGTCATCGTACCGTGTCAGTCATACGTCATCGGCGTGTGACTGACCCGGTAACTAATGTGCTAATGCAATTTGCTTTTGACGCATTTTGCGAATAGCTCCGGCTGCACAAAGCGCTCTCTTCACGTTGGCCGATGACTTCACGACAGCCTCCGTATCATCCTCGTCATTCTGCGCGATTGCGCAGTTACTTTCAATACTGCCTACTTTAGTAATAGCTCGCATATTAACCAATTTGAAGGGAAAAAAATTATTATAAAATTATTCCTTTGCGCAAAGATTGGACAAAAATTCCGGGACAGCTGAAAAACGGAATGACAGAATAGTCAAGGATACTTGAAGGTCACGTTATCTGGCGACAGCGATACTCATTGTCCCCGGTGAATTAAATTTGCTATGGAATAATGTCGTTGCGTATTCTCAAAGGAAAAATCATTTAAAATTGTGGCATTTATGAAGTGGCATGGAGCGTAACGCTTTTTTTTTGTTTTTGTTCAGTGCATCGTAGATAAACATCGTTCTACACGGAAAAACACTATTGCCGATGACGCCAGGGCACTCGATTTACTTGATAGTTACTAAGCGGTGTCAATAAACCCTCGTGTTCGCGGAAAAAGAGACGTCGAGTGGTTTTTACGCCTTGGCTTTCGCTGTTACGTAATTTGTTTGCTCGGAAGCCGCAATATTAAGTTCCGAGGTCTCTGTGGCTTTGATGCGACTCGCTCCTTTTGTAAATAATATCAATTTAATTGGGAAAACAATGAATGTCAACTACTTTGGGCAAAATTTGTTACATTATAGTAAAGATATAATTATTTTAATATTTTCAATTAGTTGAGAAACATGTAGCTACCAAATAAATTGAAAAAATTGAATAAATGCATTTTCCGTGATTGTCACAAAACTCACTGCAAACGGTAACATAATTTCTCGCAGGAATTTCTCAATTTTGAAGCGATCGAATGAATTTAATTGATCGTTAATATCTGCAGTGGATAAAATAAGCAATCGCACGTCTAACTTTTCACGCTGAATGGATACTTTGTAACGAAATTGTAAATACAATAGAATGGCTGTATCTAATGGAGCATCGTCCAATATATTTTTATAATATTGAAATCACTTAGGAAGAACTTCGAAAGAGCTCGACATCGATGCAACTGGCATTTAACGATGATGCACGCTTAACGTCAGTCGGAACAATCTCGTAGGGTGTGTAATAAAACGAGGGTATTTACATGTAAATCCAGTCGCTTACGTCGAAAACCGGTAGATCGGTTTCTGCGGAGCGACAGGACTCCTTGCCCACGTTCACCACCATGTCGACTCGTCCTTCGACCTTCAGAGGGTCCAGGGCGATCTCCAGCGCTTCCTGGATCTCCGAATGATTGCAACTCGAAGGGACGCACCACATCCACTCGTAAGCCACGGTGTTTCCGGACGTCCATTTCGTGGCGTTCTGGACAGAGAATGTGCGAAATGCAATTCTTTTTTTTAATATCAAGAATCACATTTGGAAATTTGTTATTATGTATATGAAATAATATCGATTTTTTTTTTTATAAAAATTGTACAATTAAAGAAGAAATGTTAGATAATTGCAAGAGTCCTCATGCACTATACAAAACATTTGACTGACAACAATAGACTGTAAGTGATAAGTGATAAATGATAAACGATTGATGATAAATGATAAATGATAATTGATAAACGGTAAATTATTATGGCAACAATGAACTCCGAATCAGAGTTTGAAATACAACATTAAGATCGATAATATTATATTAATTTGTGACAAATACATTTTTCACGATCAATAAAGACTTAACCCCCGCTGACTCGCCGTCATGATCGCTGAATTTCACGTAACGATTTCTTATCCGCTTATCGCGTTAATACCAAATTTGTAACTTGGATTCTCGCGATTAAAATATGACCGATAAGAGTCCGGCAAATGCGGGTTCAAGCAGGACATCGCGATAGCGAACGCCGATATTTATCGACAAGTTTCGACACACGGGGGGAATTTCTAAGCGTCGAGTACTTTCTCGAGTAGCATTTCCCATCAAAGTAAATATTTGCATTGAAATTTCGTTGGAGAAAAGCATATTTGCTCTCACCGGGTGCGAGTGTAATTAATGATATTTATGACGCTATTATACCGACGATACAGTTCAGTTATCTCGCCGTTACTTTGCTAATTGATCGTTCCGATTAGCAAACGTTTACAGCCAATTTGCCTTTGAAATTGTCACGTCAATTAATTAACGATGCTCGTGGATGGAAAAGGTACAGTTTTAAATCGATTTTCTACCGTCGAGATAATTATACGTACGCACGATGCACCTTGAAATTAGATAGCCCTAGCTTTCTCATTCCATCGCAATGGAATTGTTCAATTGAAAAATTGTACAAAAAAAAATTCAAAGAATTTCACAGAATATTCGTTACGCTGGTTTTTAATTTTCAACTGCCGATTTTTCCCGGTCTTACCCTTTTAAATTATAACACGTAATTGAAAAAATGATATGTGCGACCTTCTGTACAGGTTGGTACCAGACTATTTCGAGAGACATCATACTTTGCAAGATTATTAATAAACAAATTACCTATTTATATTTGTGTGATTTCATCCCCTATTATTTGAAATGCGATAGAAAGCGTTAAATCACTTACAGACGCAATGGCAACGTTGATGAGAAGATCACCCAGATCGGGTTCCCGAGGTGCACCGTTGTCCTCGGCTATTTCGAATTGCACCGTGGCGCTGCATGCCTGCCCGATGAATCCGTGTCCGCTTTTGACTTTCAGGCATTCGTCGTAATTACCCAGCTGCTGATAATTCCCAGTAATTATGCCAGGAGGGATTTTCACGGAGGCATCGTACACTGAAATACAAAAGTTCAGGGATTCCGTTTAATTTTCCGTCAAAGAGAGGAGATCTTTTTTTTTTTAAAAGAAAGAGAAGAAATTAAATCAAATAACTTTCCAGCGTGTTGAGTGTGACGAAACTACCTAAATTCTCTATTCTCGCGTCATATCGTAGAAATCGATATTACTCGAAAATCGCAACTTTTTCCGAAGGTACGCCAAAGAAGCATTCGTTTTTGCATTTAATAATATAATCAGTCAACATCCGCTTCGTTTACGATAAATACAGCGAAAACCGGTTAAAGCTGCTCGCAGACCCTGTCGAGGCAGTACTCAAGGAGTACTTCTGTCCTCAATCTTTCTGATAATTTATCGAGAAATGTCGATAAAAAATTCTATCGCAAAAACACGAAATTAAACATAAAATGCATACGCGATACGATGCGTGTAAACGAAGTTTTTCGATGATTTCGCCACACATTTTTATCTCGTGCTTCGATTCTCTGCAAAGAACTGGTATCGAGGGAAATAGGGCAAAGACAATGTCAGAGACGGAAGGTATTGCAGCAAAGTTATGGGAAAGTTCAATTGGAATTGGCGATTCAAAGTTACAGAATTCTATGGGCGGTGCCGCCACGCAGAAGCTACTATTATATTAACACTGAAGTTCTCTCTGAACCTCTCGTTTCGTATTTTAGCGAGAATGATCATTTCATTCAGGTCGTACATTAGACGAGCATCCGCCTATAGGGCGGTTCTGAAGTGGCCCTGGTGACGCTCTTATAATTTATAATTATTTACAGGCAGTAAGCGTCTACTTTTGTAACGTAACACTCCTAGAGGGGTCTGTTCTCTGGGGGAACATTATCTGAAAATAAAGGGTTATTCATCCCTTATTGGTCCATAGATTATTGTAAAATCAATTATTATTCCTATCACTGGTCTCAACAAATATTCTAGATTATGACAAAATTATTAAAAATCAATTCTCTCACTTGATTCTTTTCCATCAAAATTACCCACTCCGCTCCACTGTGCGATGGCGCGGTTCCTCGATCTACCGAATCGTAGATTACGTTGTTCCTTGATACGTTACATTAACAAAGAATTTTGGAAAGGTCAGCCAGAGGTGACTGACATTTGAATTCGAACCTACTAATCGGTATTCCGAGGCTTTGACTCCATGCGCACCATAGCTTCTCAAATGTAATTAAGCTTATTGGAAGAAGCGTTTCCTCGATCTACTGGACAGTAGTTTATCACGTTCGACGATACATTAAATGAAGGAAAAATTTCGAGAAAGTTTGCCAGAGGTGACTGACCCTCGAACACGAGCCCCTAATTGACATTCAAAGCCCTCCAGGAGCTTTACCCATCATAGCCCCCTCCCCCTGAAATCCACTTGCTCCGCGCAATCAGCCGTCGAGATATGCATAAATCGATCGCATTCGCAACGATCGGCTCAATGTCGCGAGTTAGCCGGTTGCGGAAGTGCAATCGAGCTGCCGATACTGTCGACGGAAACTATGCAAGTAACGTGAATTGTGAAACGGGTCGGCCGATAAGGGGATAATGGAGAGGAGCTGACGATAGTCAGTACTTTTAATTCCCGTTCGATACGCGAGGCGGAGTTAACGGACTGTGCTGGTAAATATCATCGAGTATTATTATCAGATGGATAAAAGAAATAATCTAGACGAAGTGCATCGATATTTGCGCCATCTGAACATGATATTACGTAAGTGCAGTCTACGACTATGCTTGCGGATGTAGCAACAATTTCAAGGAATACAAGAGATATGAAATAGATTGAGAGATTCTTTTTTCGTTGGATGGCAATCGGGATGTTTGGTTTTGCTATTCTTGGCTCTCAAGAGTTTCATCGTTTCAACGAAGTTCTACTATTTTAAGTGGTTGCTAAATAATACACAAGTCCGAATTTTTGTCCTCGTTCTTTCCATTAACGCCCCGTCGATGTTTTCAAAACATCGGTATTTGCGTCTACACGGCGAGCAAGGTTTGCCATTTTTTGGATGAATGATATCGAATCGATGTTGTCTCGTGCTATCGGCATTTCCAATTTAAGCGCCGCACAGGGTGCAATTTGGACGATATAGCTTATTGTTAGACAAAACCTGTTTTTCGTAGGAAATCACGGATTCATTAATTCTCCAGACTTTTCTACTACAAAACATAACTTTGTTCTTAGGCTTCATAACATTATATATCATCAAAATTTATTAATTTGGTTTTTGGCTGAGAAATTCAAATAGTTGCGCAAGATGTTTAATTTTGCCCGCTCACGAGACCCAAGGAGGTTCCAAAACTTAACCGAAATTCCATGCTAGCACTGAATAATACAATAAAAAAGTATGCGATGTCATGGAAAAGCTCTTTGCATTTTCAATTGTTTATGCCATTAGCTTTGAATTCGCAAAATTGTAAACGTGTAATAAACAGTACACTTAGGCAAACCTTAAATAACTTTCTTAACAGAAGTAAACTTAAAAATTCTCAAGTTTCCTTCGTTCTGCAATGATGCAATGATCAATATAGAAAGAATAATATTAAGATAGAATTTGAAGCTATTATACGATATCGTTAACGGCCCCTTGGACGCAAAATTCTGGCATCACATTGCGATGCAACTTTCCAGAACGAAACAGCGAATAATCAAGCCAAATATCAACCGCGCATGTTCCATCGAGCGCGCAACATTTTCCTCAAGATCATCCGGAGGAGAAAAAGGCAAAAAAATCGTCCTCCAACGATAGCCCGACGTAATCGATGCGATACCGTTGAAGGAAAAGTGAATTCATTACGAAAGAGCGAATCATCGACGTCAGTGTAATCGTTATTGCTACCATTCAACGGGATACTCAAATCTAACGCGAACAAAAAATCTTCCATTTCCCCGCAAAATATCATCACAAAAAGGTAAATACGCGCGAGATTTCGAACTTCATCCAACTCGAACCTTGGACGTTAGGCTTGTCCTCGTTTTTTAATTTCCAATTTTTTCTGCTCTTACCCTTTTCAATTGCGACACGTGATGAAAAAATGATATGTTCCAAGTTTCAGCGAAATCGGATAATGGGAACCCGTGCCGCATTTTCGACAAAGTTTCCAAAAACCACTTGGCCTGATCGGGGCTTGACCCAAGTTTAAAGTTCCAGGAGCTTTTCGTCGTAAAAGATAATAGCAAAAACGATTTTGCGAATTGAACAATTCTTATCGAGTAGCAAAGAAATTGTAGAATTTCAAGATATGTGCTTATTTATAACTAATATATAAGTATGTATATAAAACATGGCTAAATGCACCAATTGATTCAAATTCTCCAAACCAAGATTTTCAATTATTGCAAATTCTTCTTTTCAAACTTTGTAGCAGAACACAAAAATGAACGTTTATGGTACTTCATTCCAGGATGCGCAACTTATGTTATCTTATGATACAAAGAGGCGTATGATCCAACATTTGAATTCAACTAAAACTGAAATTCCCTATAAAAGGATTATTTTAAAAGGCACTAAAAACTATATTAAAATTGGCATAGAAAATTCGATTTCATCGCAAAGCCGCAATTTTTTTCTAGATTTAATATTTCTACTGATTTTTGACAAAAAGATCCTTCAGCTTGGGACAGAGATGACACTTACAAAGATGTATTAAAAATAATGAACTTCAAGGTTATTAATGACCATGTTTTAGCCCTATAGCTAAGAACCACCCTACTCGACATTTGTCTCGAGGAGCGATCCACTTGCCCGATGCAAAGTCGATTTTCAGTGATCTTCGAGCACGAGGAGCACAATCTATAATTGAAAATGAACGATCTAGAAATAGGCTGCACACTTGATGTACGGGAAAACACAGATCGGCAAACGATCTGGCAAAGCGACGAATGCGACGAATGCATCGGCTGCTATTGCTCTTACTCTCGTCGCGAGAAGGAAGGAGGAAAGATCGATCGATCATCGGTCAGCGAGCAAAAAGGCCGGCTTCGATACACAAGGACGGTCATCGGCATCGCGGTTATTCCTTGTTGACCCACTTTGTCTCTGGTACTTGCATACTTACGACGCACATGCTGGCCGATTCGACGACGGTCGAATTTCTCGTTTACATTGGCGAAACTGCGCTCTCCGCGTCCCCACGGATCGCGTGCACGTGCTGCACTCTTTTTCTTTTCCTTTTTCTTTTTCTTCGTGCCGTGAATACAGACCGCTAGGACAGGGTCGAGTTTGGCGCGAGCGCACACGAATTGGAATCAATTTGATGCTGAACTGTCGTTTCATTTCAATTGGATTCGAAGGGCAAACGATAGCATTGAGATGTCGTTTGATCGTCAAGTACGCCGTTGTTTTACGTTCAAGGAGAATTTATTTGCGCTTGTATCTTGGACTTCAATCGATTTTACTTTGACAAATTATAGACTTCGGGATAATTGAGGAATGAGTTTAACATAGACGGTGGTAGTCTTCTTTCTCGAAGGGGCACGGTGACTACGAAAGTATGTAGAGGTACGGGCTCCCAATTGGCAAGCACAGCGGCAAGTTCTCGCTATATCTGATAAACGTTTGCCACACTGTATGCATGCTACAATAACCATGGTGATTTGAAATTCAATTTATAAAAGCTAGAATCTTCGACGAAAATTGGAACTGCAGAGAACTGCTTGAAAATCCAGAGCTTTATCTTCGGTGAAGTTACCTCGGAGATTCGGATGATTTCCAGCCATTGCGGTGCGGTGCATAGATGCCGGCGGATGAACCATTTGAAAGTTAAATACTTTAAGCTCACTGCCGCTACACTGGTCTCTATTATCGAGATTTCCGTCAAGATTTCATGGGTTAGGTGAAACTTGAAGGGAAGCACCCAAATGTACATATGGTCTATTTAGGATGTCGAAACTATCGGTGTCATAATCGCACTGTGAACTGTACAACAAGAATGCGAGAAATTACAATTACACTCTCTGCTTGGAAATGTATAAGTCAATTCTATTATATTTAATATTTAATTTTCAAAATATTGAAATTTTCGAAATTTCAAATATATCTGAGAAGCCAGACTCTGAGGTCGGATCTCGAAAAATACGTGTTTCATGTTGGACAATTCTTGCAGATTGATACATGCTGCTTTTGGGATAGGCGCGATTACTCGAATTCCGAAATGCGGTGCTGCTATCTTTGTCCTCTTATGCGTACAAATATTTGCATAGTATTTCTCACATGAGATTTACTACCATTTTCAATAAATTTCACGCGCCAGAAATCAATAATTGAATTGTTTCGGAGCGCTTGATCAATTATTTCATTTCAATTTGTTTAATTCATGCGTGAAATTTCATTATATCCATTATTCATAATTTTGGAGCAATGGAACTTTTTGTAAAAGAAAAGAAGAACATTAACTATTTGCACTCCTATGTCCAGCTACACTCGACACGGCTTTCCGTGGGACTTAACGTTTCATCTATTAATTATTGAGTTTCGAAATCAACGATAAGTTTGCATCGTGATATAAATATCCCGTGACGTAATATGTATCATACAATTCTTCCTAGTATCAAGTAAATAATTTCCGTGACTATATTCGCTTATCCAATGAAAATTTATTAAAATAATAATGCGGAGCGCAGAGGGTAGCACAAATTTGAAGTAATACGCTTATCGGGCGCCACTGTCACTTCGTTTCTCGATAAAATTATTTTAAAAAACATGATATTTCCAATCCGTTTCCGAAGTTAATCAGAATTGGATGAATTCTTCCGGCAAGATTCGTGGGTTATCCGGTGAAACCCAAAAAAAGAAATTTGAGGAAGATTGATAGCTCGCAAAAATACTAATTACGTTACATCATCGCGAGAGATAAAACCCCCTTTCTTCGACAATCTCTCCACGTAATTGCATCATCGAAGGTGTCCAATTCAAGGCTACACATTTTAATCAACTCTCGATGCCCTAACCGTCAGTGATTTCCAAATATTTTGGACTGCCTGTGCTGCGTTCTCAATAAATTGGCTGTGCAAGATCCCGAACAAGAGTCTTAAAAGCAAGTAGATCCCGAACGAACTCCGACAAATATGGAAAGTTGCAATTTAACCAAGCAACAATGATAATGTTTATTAAAATACAAAGAATATAAAAAATAAGAAAAAGAAGTACACTAGACACGTAAAGCAGAAAAACTATAATACGCTCGCGAAAGTTCCTAGACGCGCTTGAGAAGCTGCATGTGGGGTATAGTGGTCTTGTTCCTGCCAATTCTACTTGCTTCGCTTTTTACCTCTTAGGCATGATCCACCACTATAGTGGCTTCCTCCGACGTCATCTTTTTGAATGACGCGGACGTCATCTCTCTGAATGACGCACAACTATGGTGGCTGACTCTTTCACCGTTTGAATGAAAGTTGAAGCATATGTATCGTATCTTTAAGAAAAATGATAACTTAATCATCCAAAAGTTCATTGCAACGTACTCGCGTAGAGAAGAACATTGTCCGTGACACGTGTAGTGTTGCATCGTTTCCGCGTAATTCGCGACAGACTTTGCCGTACGGAGCAACAACCCGGCGTAAAATTCAGCCCTGCCTAAGAGGGTAACGATATTCCGACACTTGTTGTATAATATTTAGCCATAGATACCCTTAGAGCGACGTCTCCTCACAAAGATGCATGACGTAGATTCTACGTAGAAAGAAGTGGAGGAGGTCATCTTAAGAGGTTGCGCCTCGCGACGCATTCAAATATCATTAAAGATTTCGGTGGAGTAACACCTTAGAGACGCATTTTTAAATCCTTAGATATTTTTGCTAATTTTAGTTATATCATATATTTAGTGCATTCTATTCTTTTACTATTACTTACCATAACACGTTGAATGCCATGGGGGTCCCGGTGACCGGCGGTATTCAGTTTAATAAAATTTCATGTGACATTTCAATTGTAACATTTACGAATTATCCTGCCGCATTCAATATTTAAATACTACCGTTCAAAAGATAAAATCCAAATGAATATATATCTATTTGTGTCTTTAGAGTTTGCGTTACAGAGATGACATTTTATTAGGAAAACTCTACTTCGGTAGAAATGATAAAACTAACAAAATGTCAGTGGCGTTCGACGTGTTTAACGTTAAATAACTTCCTTTTCCTTTCAACTTGTAAATTCAATGCAGGATTGAGAATCTTCTTACAATTAGTCCTTCTTTGGTGAAACGTCTTCAAAGCCGTGCATCATTGATTCGCATGTCTCAGTGACGGAACGTTATGCAATTAATGCGAACTGTAATGAAGATTATCTTCGTATTAATGGATTTACGGGTCAGCGGAGCGCGGTATAATTAAAGCCTCGAAAATAAGAGCAACGAATATTGTTTTTCATTCCCCGGCGGGGCATTGTTTTATTTCTCGGCGTAATTTCATTACGTCGTATCGGCATCTTCATTAAGTCGATTACTGACTGAATTGTAAACAGTACTATATTTATTTTTCATTTCGCGCGTCCCGTCGAATAACAAGAAGGAAATGGGGATCATAGAAATTCCCCATTACGGCGTTGCCTGACTTTTCGCCGACGAAAATATTCCTAGATGAACGTTCTTGCCAATCCCGATCTTTTAGATGCTGAAGAATTTTTGTAAATCCAAAAAAGCATTAGTCGGAGGAATATTCATGAGTTAAAGATTCTACAAAATTTCAGGAAATTATTAAAAGTACATCGTTTTTCGAAAGGACCTTGCGTTAGTGGTAGTGTTTGCAATAATGCTACCTCGCTTAAAACTCACGATTTCTGTTTAACTCCTTCGAAAATTGCAGAGTTCCTTCACGTAGAAAGAGAAATGGTCGATTTTCAATACTTCTTGGTTCTATAATACCATGGCATCCTAATGTAGAACATGAAAACACCGTTAGCTGATAACTCAATGTAGCAACTGTCAGCTCAGTGCCACACTCTCCCTTTCTTCCGTTCTTTTTCAAAGTGTTATATGTATTATATATTCCCCCTGAGGCAATACTCCATGGATTGAATCTCCTTCCTTCGTGCGATGTAGCCCAAATTACTATCACTTTGAATAGAAATGAAAAAATTCGAAAAGAAATACCGTTTTTTTTGTGCATGTAATACGACATTTCGTGGACGATTCATCGTGAATTGTTGAAATCTAGTTGTTGAAGTCTATATCAGCAAATTTCTACTGTTCTCAATAAGAAGATAGAGGTATTGTGTGCTGTTTTTATAATTGTAAGTTTTGTCTGCATTGTTAAAAAAATCTTGTCTTTCTGCTTCGTCTAGTACGTATCCTGTTTTGTAATTTCAAAAATGACATATTTTATCTTTCGTTTTACTACTATCAACTAGTTGAATAGCTAGAAGACATCGTTGCCCCGTTAGAAAATAGGCAACGCATATGCAAAACAATTTAGGCGATACACCAACGAAGATGCATAATATTCGAAATAGCGGCTTCGCGAAAAATCAGTGACATGAAGTTTCGGTAAAAGACGCGGAGGAGCAAATCGTTGCGTTGTAATATTCTGTTCATTTTTCTTCCTTTCTTTATCGTTCGTGGCCGCCGATTGCACATGTCATCGCAAACTCCGTTGCGAAGTATCTTCCGCGTGTCTGCACCTACGTCGGCGAACAATTTGCAAAATAATTGGAGCGTCATAACAAAACCCGATAACGCAGCATGAAATACAAAGAGTTCTACGAATTCTTGAGAATCACAAATAGAAAGCAGACAGTATTTTCGGACAAAATCGTTCAGGCACAATAAAGGACTTTGCAATAGAAGAATAATAATTACTTCCTACAAAATTCCCTCAAAGACCGTTCCTTAAGAGTTGACTTTTCAAATTTTTCGAATATAACCTTCAACTTTGAGAGATTTCTTTTTCTTCTAAATGTTTCGAACCATCAGATGAATACAATGGCTAAAATATTCGTTAGTGCATATATCTCCGAGAGTTTAGGGCGATTTGAAGCAGATCCCACTACTTTTAAGCCCGAGTTCCTACCTTTTCGCCATTATATCCCCCATAGAACTCTTATCGAGGGAAAAGAAGTTCTTTCGAATAAAATTCGAGCTCCTTTGGACTGTTACTCGAAGATTCTATCTCTCTATTAATCTCCCCATTATATTTAAATACTATAAATAAGTATTTTAGCGAAAGAGGTATCAAGAGCTGCAAAATACGATCAGTGCAGCAATTAGTGCTACATATGGTAGACTCGAATTAGTTATAAGCTTGGAGGATTTTTTGCAAGAATTGAGAACCCGTCACTTCAACTACCTTGGTAGTCCTAGGGTTGCGTGTAATTCGCTATGGTACAAAATCAATGTAATTATTCCCTCAAAACAAAAGAATAAAAATCAGAGCAAAACGAAAGAAATATTCTCTAATCGGCAAAGTTGACCGATTACTCGGAAGAACGCTCCGATCTCCGAACCAAAGAGTAATACATTGCAGATTGAAATGTCCGAATGTCATCGAATGACTCATTGTCAGATTCTACTCAGCAATGCCCGACTTACCGAATTCGAAGTCCAAAGGACTTCGCACATCAATTCCTTCCCCGATAATAATAAATAATCTCGACAATGGAACTTGACCTTAAACTCGCGCGCATGGGGAACCCGAGGAGCAACGTAATCGCGGCTAGCGATGGAATGAAATACAAGCCGCAAGTTGTTTGTTTTTCTATTGTGTTTTTTTTCACCTTCACTTTCACTTTCACTTTCGCTGCTGCCTCTATTTTCGTTAGGAATAATTGACTTGCATGAATTTCGAGCTATCGAGACCTCACGTGAGAGTTACGTCTTCGAAAGAACCGTGACATAAATGAAGTGTACCGTTTAATTTCCATATTTTAATTTTCCACCGATTTCTTCATTTCATAGTCTAAGACTTGTGCATGCAAAACTAAATCATTCGGAACCAATCTCGCGAAAATTGATTAATGTCAATGACAGCAAACGAAGCTCCACGATTAAATATTCGGTAAGCTGAAATTTTCACCTGTATCTGCACCTGCATCTGCATCTGCACCTGTACCTGCACTTGCACAAAGAACTTAATCTTATCGTTTCTCGTAGCGAGAATTCGAGAAGCAATGCCGTCTCGTTTGGGAGTTATTATCGGCTCGATGCAACGTAACGCAGTCGAAAGATCTCGCCCAATTTTCCAGACTTCGATAACGTCGTAATCTCTTTTTGTGAGCCAACAAGGTCAGCGGAGATACTTTCGACAGTTTTGCGCGTTATTGTCGAATATCGTCTTCCGGTCGGTCCCGGGAAGAAATTGCGACGTGCTCTCCAGGGTTTCCGCTTTCAAAATTCTTTATAACCGTGACAAATTCATAATGCACTCGAGCTTCCTGAAACTTATTTCTGATAGACTTTCAAGATTTTCTCAGCGCTGAGAAATACAAAATTTCGTAAAATACTTTTCGTGTCTGTCTCCTTTTAATTTTAACACGCTCACGACGCGACGGGCTGAACCACCGATGGTGCTCTTACGTCTGTCCCGTCGGGCTAGCTGAGTAACCAGTGGTGGTACATTTAAACAATCGATTAATGTAATTGATAAATTTATTTACATCCCAAGAATGTATTTACATCCGTAAATCTAGGGTTAATAGTCTAATAGCACTTTCATTCGATCAACACCAATCGTAGCCAAACTCTTTGTGTACTTATTTTTATCCTCTTTTTAACTTGTTACGAAGGAGCGATAACACATTTCCGCCACATTTTCGGGACATTGTCAATTATGTAGAAAAAATGACGCAGAAAGCAGCCTTTAGTCAGAAGGACGAAAAGATGACACATTTTCATTCCAATGAACCGGTTTCACCGTGCATGGTAAGGTTAGAGTTAAAAGAATCATCTGCCAAACGAACCGAGTAAAATCGCAACGAACGTTTCTCCATGTTCTCCACGGCTTCAAAAAAGTCGAATTGCAAGAATTATTTAACGTTATCCTCCATCAACGGGTTCCCATGAGTCAGCCTGCAATTACAATTCGAACTTGGGCCCATTCTCTGCAAAATGAAGAAAAAACAACTGACTGTGACCTTTGAAATTGAATTTCTAGTTGAAGACTTGCCCGCATATTCCGAAAATTTCCTGACCGAAGGACGTGCATCATCATAATCGTCATTGGTGCTCCTTTCACCTGTTACTTCATTCGTTACTTCACTTCCTCTTAAATGTCAACGAGATTCGTTAACCCTCCGTGGACCACTTTTTCTCGGACACTTGAATTATGCTCCGCGAGATGATTCACGAGGCGCAAAGACAGAACTCTGTTCTAGCGAAAGGAACCATATGGATAGTATTAGAGCGCCGAAAAAGAGAGAGAAGATTGAAGTTCCTCGTGATCCAAAAATATCTCTTATCGATTAGAGCTTGCAATTGTTGAGACGAGGTATTGAGAAGTTGCGGTGAACTTTGAAGTTCGAAGTTTATTCGATAGAGTCGACCGCTTTGGATAACGCGAGTGGTATACAGAATTGAAATTACAAGAATTGATTAACTCTTAACGTTGCACGGTTTATCGCCGTTCGTCGAATACAGTCGAATGCACGTGTCGAAAAGTTTCAATTTTGAACTTGGAGTTCTCGGCAACGGCACGTGAAAAAAGATGAAAGAGAGAGGGGTATAGCAACTTTTTCTCAACATCAATTAACGCGTATGAATGAATTATTCGCGAAACAATTGAGACAATATGGAAAAGAAACGAGGCGATGGAGAAATTTTGAACGCGAAGCAGTTAGCTTTCGAGTACTCGTCGAACAGAAGAACTCGTCGAATGGCGTCACGGCTGCGCTCAACCAAAAGACTGTGAAAGAATCGGAAGACGCGCGTCTTCATTGTGACTGCATTGAAGCGCGATATTTCGATCGTTTGGAAAAAATAGGAATATCTGGTGCTCGACGACTTGTTTGATTTTTCGAACTATAAAAATCCCTGTGAAATGCAATAAGCGATCGCCCTGTTGAGCAAGAAAAGATGGAAGAAGGAAAACGAACGAGAAAAGACTGCGCTCCAAAACCTCCCAGCAAGTTTGATTCAATTAAAATTTTTTGCTCTCTTCATTGGAGAAAATATAAATACCCGAGTACTCGTATACTCGAATGGGAACAGGTTTTGGGCCTGTCTCGCAGACATTTAACCCAGTTCATCGAGTTTTAAAGCAAAACTCTCCATGTTTTGTTTAGCTGATTGGAGAACGAACGAGAGACAATGCCATCGTAATACGGCCACCTTCAAATTATATTCTAGCTTTGCAGATATTTTCAGCGATCAAGATCAATTTCTGACAGTGTACATCGATCCTTTCGAAGTCGACCGAAACCTATACCGCAATGAGTTTTGAATTGTTTCTTCGAACCGTATCAAAGTGTCCAATTCTCAAAAGGTTGCAGGAAGAATATACCGAAAAGATGAAAAAATAGACAAACAAACAAACAAACAAGAAGTTAAAAAAGTAACACCTTTAAGAAAACAATGTCTGATAATATTTCACAAAAAAGCGAAGAATAAACGCTAACAGAGAGAAAATTGGCGTCGAGCGTCACATGAGAATATAATTATCAACGGTTACAGTAAGCGCGCCAGCAAAAATATTTTTCTCCGGAATCGGCAGGATGTCGATTACGTTTATCGCCTCGAATTATGTATAAACGAACGTTCTCGATTTTCTGTTTTCGTTTGGTCTACCTTTTTGCAACTTTCGTCGAGCCCGTGACTTACTTTGATTTCAAGTGCCACTTTCAGAGCCGTCCTCGCGGTGCAACGAATCTTCGAAGATTCCACCGAGTAATTCTGACAAGACACCTGATCCAACGTTTTCGACTCTATCGATTCTTCCGAGCCAAAGTGCCTTACTTTATACTATAATTACTCCGATAGCTTGCTAGATCACCTAACGCAATATCTTCCATAACAAGACAAACGAATCCCACCGTAACACCCAATCTAAAGTGGCTCCCACGTAGAGGCAAAGTAAGCCCAAGACAAATTCCTACCTACATTTGCTCCAAAGCACTAATTTCAGTCAATTGCATTACCCGATCGAAGAAAAAATTGCCAAAATATCGCCTACCTCCAAATATGCCTGGGCTTCGAATTGCCTAATTTCTACGAGCGCAATCCGAAAACCAAATACACATTAATGTCGAAGAATTTGTTCCACTTCTACCTCGGAAATGCTTTTCTCCATGCCGCAATTTTAAAGAAACTTCAGGAAACGCGAGACACGGGTTATTTGTATCTTATAATAGCCAAGCGATAATTCCGTATAGTCGATAAATGCATCGGCAGAACTTCGAGTCGCGTAGCGCATGAAGAGTTGCACGTACACCACTGACAACGAAACATTTCCATGATTAACCATACCGCCAACCATAATCGAGTACCGATACTTTCGTTATAGTTTCGATTATACTCATTGTCAGCCTGGAATATTCTCGCCTGGTGCATCGAATGTACGAGTCGTGGGCCACGGAGAATTTCACGAACCGAGTTAACGAAACCGAGAACTCGGACAAGTCCAGAACAATCACAGGGTGGAATTTGGACGATCTAGCCGGACAAAAGTCAATATTCACAATGGTCTAGACCAGGGGTCGGCATCCTTTTTAGAGTTAAGAGCCATTTTTTTCCCGATGTGATAAATTATTTTTTTAAAGAGCCAAATATAAGTACCTACATCGGTAATATGTATTAGAAAAAATAATATAACCGTTATCTGCTGTTAAACATGTATTTATTGTGAAATCAAAACATATGTACTAGTAAATCAAGAGCCACAAGTAAGATTCTACTGAGCCGCATGCGGCTCGCGGGCCGCAGGTTGCCGACCCCCGGTCTAGACATATAAAATTTTATTGCAAATCAATAGTACAATGTCCATATGAACAGAAAATGTAAAAATTATTTTCAAAAATAATGTGCAATAGTTGATTTACAGCCCTCGAAGTTGTATTCTTCGAAGATTGCTTTTACACGCTCGTATCATGCCCTATGTTTTGTAATGGAAGGTTAGAACGGTATTTGTGTACATGTACTGTGATCTTCATTTATTGAGGATATCTTTACAATCTTGTATGTTTCTAAACGACCTTTTATTACCATTTTAATCCGTTCCAACAATTTACAAACATGTAATGTAAGTTTTGTTCCGAAATGTATGGAGATTTTTAACAAAGTTTGCTACTTATTACACCTTTGCAATTTTGGGTGTTCAAAGCTAAGTGTCTGAGCAATTGAAAATGCAAAGAACTATTGCAGACAAATGATGACATCTACCGCCTTTTTATCGTTTTATTCCGCGCGAGGAAGGTATTTCGATTCCGTTTGCGAATCTTCTTGAGCCTCGTGAACGAAAAAAATTAAGCGTCTCAAGGAACTCTTTCAATTTCTCAGCCAAAAACTAGATTTGTGTTGCAAAGTTTTTTTTCTGGTTTCCCCAGAGAAAAGCGAGAGAAATGTCTGGCCTATTACCTCCTACCATTTGATTTTTTCCGATGCGGTTGGATTTCAAGATAAATCGGAAAACATTTACAAAAATTGGACCATTTTTGACCTTGTTCGGCTTTCAACCTCTTTTAACCATATTGAAATCTTTATACCATTAAAATAATTTGCATCGTTGTATTCAGGAATTTTAGAAAACAATTTTGCGTAGAAAAAATTTCAATAACTATTGCGGTGAAAATAGAAAATATTTTTCATGTTCAGAGATACTTATTTTATGTATGAATATTAAATAATTACGAAAAAATATATATATTATTATTAACACTAATTGTAAGAACGAGATTATGTTTTGTATTAGTAGAAAAGTCAGGAAAATTAATGATGTGGGATCGGGGCGGGGAAGCCCTCCTGTAAAGAACTTATTGTTAGGAGAAAAGGACGTGAGAAGGAATTGTCATCAGCGAGAGGTCGCTGGTGCAGTGGTTCCGCGCCGACCCAGGCGATCGACGACATTAAGCTAAGCTAAGCTACTCTGGCCGAGTTGCTGCCTTGGATGGGTTTCCGCGCGCCTCTCCTTTCTTTTTCATGATCCTACAATGAAAAGCGTAATTTCTCTCAAAAAACAGTTTTGTCCAGCTAGATGGACCAAACGATACACTGTGTCACGGGGCGAATCAATGGATCTCGAGTGATCTCGAGTGATCGCGTGTCCGAGAGTTCGAGAGTTCGAGTGCTAGCATGCACTTTTTTATCACATTCTGTTTCCGAGATACGAAGGTCAGCCTGACCTTTTTCGTTCGAGAATCGTGCAGAAGCGAGACATGCCGGTTTGCCGGTTTGCCGGTTTGCCATTTCTTCAAACCTTGCGATTCTTCGAACGAGGTTCATTTGATTCCCTTTCTTTTTTTTCCGATTGCGTTCCACGCGTTTCAGTGTCGTGACATGCAAATTCAATGGAATTTTAACGTTCGAACCGCGAGAGACGCATCGAAATCTTGAACCCTATGTATCTCGGATTCTTCGACGCTTCTGAACATCAGCTGCACGACAGCATAAAGGGCAATTTTCAAAATTATATTTCAAACAGCAAGATTTACTTGATCTACGACGTAGGGAAAATTTAATTGCAACCAATGTCTTTGACTTTGGACAATTGAGTCATCTCATCGCAGGTTATCTCAACTTAAAAGTAAATCTACCGGCGGTATATCTACTAAAATTTACATATACTTAATAACTATTGTGGAAAAAGAGAAATGAAGAGGTGGAGAAGATGATTAATTGATTAATTAATTTAGGTTGTATAACATAGAAGTGGAATATAGGTACTTCACCGTTGGCCTATTAATTTCAATAATTTTTAGAAATAACTTGGGTTAGGTCTTTTGATCGGCTTGATAGGTTTAGCGTTAACTCACAAAGATCCACAGAGGGTGAAATTGGCATGACACCCTTGTTTGCTGCGTGCAAACCATGATACGAAAAATATGAAAAATAAATTACTACAGGGAAGGCATTTTTTTTCTATACTTCAATGCTTCTACACTTCCATACTTCCATAGTTCTAGTGTTCGGCAGTTTTAACTTTTTCTATAACTCTGCAGCTGTATAGTTTTACAGTCCCCCTCTCAAATTAGAACATTTTATCAAGATTATTGTGGTTTATTAAAAGAAATAGAAAGATACATTTTCTAAAAAAAATACTAAAAGTGTAGTATCGGTCTCGAGGAACGGGCGCTTAACATATTCACACATTAAATGCCACATCAGTCACCGGCGACTGTCACGGCCCGAATAAAAAGTTTCGGGTCAATCGCGATCGAGATTTCTATGAATCCAACAAAACACGCTTTCGTGACTTACTCTGTCGTAAATGCAACCACTCTCGTGGAAAACTTTCTCGTACCACGAAACTTTACTCGCGGCTAGATCTTCCGTATCGAAAGGGTTAAACCAAATTATGTATCGTTTCCCCCTTAATATCCGATGAATCGTAACGCGCTACATCTTTGAAGCCAATCAGCGTCCAAAGAGCAGCAAAATATTATGAAATTTAATTGTCAGCACAGTTTGGATCGAAATTTAAAAAAAGGAACTTGGAATCGAAGAGGCGAGATTAGATTCTGAGATTCGATAGGGTGATTAGTTGATACACAAGCAGTCACTAATCGATATCGCGATACAGTAGCGCGATCGAAAGGGTAATGAACGATAGAGTGAAAGAAGATCGAATCCACTTCCGAGATAAAATCACTAGTCTTTGCTCATAAGTCAATTGTTGCGAAGTGACAATCGATCAGATATATCGAATTCTGCTAAACGGTCAACTCAATGTTTTCGCGTGCATCGTCGATTAACCCTAAGCTTACGGGGGTGAAATCTGTTACATTCCAATATATTAAATGAGAACAAGTACTGGAAGATTATAGACGGTCTTATCCCGATGCGAGGAAATCAATCTTAATAAAAGTCGGCGTGCATTTAATAGTTAACGAGATATTATACGATGTAAATGTAAAAAATAACTTTCCCGATATCCGATCTCGTTGACACACAGTTCTTTTATCGCGAGTCAAAATTTTAATTAGAAAGAGGGAAAAGTAAAAAAATGATTTTCCTCTCGGGCCAAGGACCAACCGTATTCTCTGTCATTCGAGCCCCTGAACCCCAACCAAAATGGTAGCACAACGACCGGTGGCAAAACGCTCGTCTGCCGAACGGCCCAAAAATCTCGTCATAATCTACTTACTTTGCAATGCCCATGGCGTGTACCGGCCGAGTTCCTTCAAATAAATCGCGCTGTCCCGCAGACACTCGACGGATGCCCACTCGGAGGGTGCAAACGGCCTCGATAGGAAATCCAAGAGAACAGTTTCCGGTTTGGCGGCAACGGTACCATGGCACCTCCATAGGGAGCAAACGGCGAGAAGCAAGAGGACGGTCGCACGATCGGGCAATAAGACACCGTTAATACCGAAGGAACGCATCCTCGCGCGTGAAAGAAACCTCGGAAGGTACCACACGTGTCTCTTTCGTTTCGTAGCACGTGGCGTGCTCGGTCACGTGTCTGCTGTCGGTTACACGGTCAACCGTTTACGTGTGTTATGATGCCCGTTTTCCGTGGCTGCGCGCTTCACTGTGTATGTTTGTGTAGCGTAAAAGGAGCGTCAAGAGTCAAAACGTGGACTGTACTCTACTGTCAATCGCTGGTGCATTTATATATTCCTCGAGGCGCAGGCACGATGATGGGGGTAAGAGCATTCGACTCGGTCGGCACCTCTTATCGATGTGCCGTGGATTACGCGCGTATGATGTCCCTCTCTCTCTTTGTTTCTCTTTCTCCTTAGTGCTAGTCTTCTCTCTCTCTCTCTCTCTCTCTCTCTCTCTCTCTCTCTCCTTCTCTCTCCTTCTCTCTCCTTCTCTCCTTCTTGTTCGTAATTTCTGCATTTGCCTCTATTGCGCGTGTAACGCGAGGAAGAGTGGGAGCGCGATTTCATCCGAATAGGAATCTGATGATGAGAAGTAAGATCGAATATAAGCAACGGGGGAAGGGCGTAGTTATCGAGGGGACGAGGAATCGCAGAGGCTACCGTGCTGTGCCGTACCTTCGCCACTACCCCAGGGATACAAATATCCTGCGTAATTGCGGCATTTACAATTAGCGGGATATTTATGCTTACTCGACTTCTACTTGACCGATTGACATTACGAATTGTGTCGGCCAAGCTCGGATTTTCTGGCAACTTTTCCCACAGATAATGCGAGGGCTGTAAACTGTTGCGTTAAGTAGTAAGTATTTGCGGAAAATTACCGAAGAAATATAGTGGCAGCTTATTTGTTCAACTTTTATTATACTATTTTATTTGATATCCGTTATAAATGTAGATTTGTCAATTAGATTTTCCAGTAAGGTAATGCATTTCCCTGTTAATAAGGGTAAGACAATAAAAATTCAAAAATACTCATTTTACCGTACACTTTTTCACTTCTTCCGTTCTTAAGTAAGTATTTCAAGTGTTCCAAGAAGCATTGGAAATTCTATACAAATAACACACACCCTTTCTTATTTAAACACGAAATGAAAAAACATGATACCAATTATGTTTAATTCCTAATTTTTCGATTAACTGTCCCCGATGAAACTCAACAGCACTCATTGTCAGAAATACGCACGAAATAGGAAGAAAGTATTTAAATAATTCACCCGCCCGAAAATAATACAACGACGAAACTACCCTGGAGAATATTAAATTTCCAACATAATCAATTGAAAATACGTTAAATATTAATACGTACAATAACAAACAATTCTATAGTAATTATTACAAAGTTGAAATAAATATGAGAAAATTAATCTTCGAAATGGCATCGCCACGAGACTTCTTAACGATAGTTCTTAATTCGTGGCGCCACGATTCACGAGAGTCAGGGACGTTCGCAAGAAAGGAAGAAATCAATTACCGTCCCGAATACCACTACGACGGTGGCCGAAATTTGCTACCTCGGAGGAAAGTTGTTAAAAAAATCCATGACATTAACGGCAATTTCAGTTTCTTGGGATTTTCGAGCTTGCACGGTGCAACGCGCACTATATCTATATAAAAAAGGAACAGAACATATCGGTGATTATGAAAGTTGAAAAATTCAACTTCATCGAGTCAGTTACTTCGCTCCGTCTCGACGCAACGTTGCACACGTGCTGAAACTACTTAAACGCAGTGGAAGTGATAAGATATTGGACCAGCTGATAGAGATTAAAATTAATTTCATTGCACATAACTGGAAGCGCAGCTAAAAAGAAATGTCCAAATATCTAGGAATGAAAAATATACGATGAAAATTACCGACAGAATTGGGCAAAGAGCTAACTGTACAATTGGAACGGCCCATTTGTAGATATTTTAACGCGCGTCATAACCGAGCCTATCTTTGTGAATTAATTTCCTGTTGAGATAATTTAATAAGCGCGTCTACGCCACCGTCTACTATTAGCCGACCCCCCTCCAATTAACATGTAAATGAACATTCTAATTAATTTGTCGATAATTCCGTAATATCATTGGCTAGAAACGTGTAGAGAGAAATCTATCGATATATTTGCGCGTATTTTCTTTATCCCTGCTATTCTGCTCTAGTCTACATACCTATATGAGCCGAAATGGAAATTATATTTTAACAGACATTATGCCTCTAAATATTAATTTTTAATATTCAATGTATTTAACATTGACATCTACCTCTTTGTATATTTGATGTTTCTTAACAATTAACGGACGGGTCAAATCTACTCTGCCTTTCTCGGTTTTCGGGCATTTTTTAGTAGAATTAAGTAAACCTCTGTGTATGCTTTTAAAGCGTTGTAGTTTTATTAAGTCAACACCATTTCGTACAATATTTTACAAAGTTATTTCTTAACTTATTTAGTATTTTTTATGAGGCTGACATTTTGTAAAACATTGACTCTTGTGAAGTGGAATCTGACAGAATTCCCCTCAAAAACACCTTTATAAAAGGACCGAAGCGCATCGGCTCGGCCTGTCTCTTTCGTCATAAAAGTTCAGTTATACAACGATATTCCGTCAATTTACATGAATAATTCTAGAGTCATCTTTTATAGTAACATTAGGTCGGCTAAACGCAATTGGACTTTTTAAACTATCGATCGAACATACGCAATCGCACACGAAAGCATCCTTTCGAGTTCGCAACGCGACAATAATCATCCCCAGTAGATAGCGGTTGTCTTAAGAAAATTAATTTTTTAAACTTCGTACTTAACACTTAATGGACGGGTCACGGAAATTTACGTTTTTTCTTTGGGACTTCCTAAGACGGGCAACGTGATTTACGTTTTCCTTGAATTTTGAATACGTTGCGTTAGTTTTTCATTTCATGTGCATTGTGGTAATTTCTTCTTGTTACCATTATTTAAAGTACTATCTGTCTGATGTCCTTACTGTGGAGTTTGGCATATTTGGCGATATTTTCAAGTAATTTCGTAAATACTCGAAGAAAAAAAAATGAAGCGAAACAAGATATACATATATATATCAATTCTGTCAAGGTCTACTTCACCAGGATGATTGTCTTACAAAGGATCAACCTCGCAAAGAATACTAAACATGTTATTAAATAACTTCGTAAAATATTGTAAGAAATGGAGTTGACGTAATAAAACTACAGCTCAAAAATCATGCATACATGTTTATTTACTCCCCCTAAAAACTGGCCGGAAACTGAGAAAGACAGAGTAGATACTACCCGTCCATGTCCAAATTGAAAATGCAATTATTCCAGCTTGTCCTAGTGAAAGAAGTAAATGAACAAAAAATACTGACCTATTATGTATACCGACTGTTCTCAAATCGTAGCCTCAATAGGAGCAAACTAATTTACCATTCCTTTCTTGCCCAATGTATTACACGGTGGGGATACCCCCGCGATGGAACTCTTAGAGACCTAAATTTTATGGAATTCGGGTATCCGAATATATCGTGAAATCTTTGGGCCCGAACTTCGAAGCACTTCAGGTACCGTCGGCCTACTTGCCGACACGAACTACTTATAGATTTCGCCATCTCCTTTCTACTCTACGTTAGATCCCTCCTCCCATTCATTCTCCCACATTGGACAGGTCAAAACGGTTGAAATCGATTCAAACGGATGGTTAAGTATGCAATAGAATGAGAGAAAATGGTTATTACACTCTAGACAATCAACCGGTTTTGTACTTCAAATCTTTTAAATTCACAACAAGAAATAATCCTCCTCTGGGCATATAGATGCAAATAAAATAAATTACAGTAATCAACTGTTTAAACGTACCACTACCGATGGCTAAACCTCGATCCGACCGATGGGACAGACATGAATGCGCCATCGATGGTTCAGTCCGCCGTGAGCGTGTCAAACCGTCGGCAAAATTTGCAAAAAATTGAAACTACTGAAATAGTTGGAAAAAATTTTCCGAAAGTAACGAAGGATTTAAACTCGAAGCTATTAATTGAACGTCCAAGACAACTCCGTACCTACGGTAACCCTTCTCCGTTTGCCGACATTCAAATTCCTCGTTACAGTCAATTTTGTTAAATTGTACATATCGAATTCAGTTTCGTCTGTACTGGTTGCTGATTCTACTGGCGAGTGTAACACTCGATGTACCTACCTACTTCCGAGACCCAACGTTTCGCTAGGCTTTAAAATATGATGTTGGTATGGTACCACACGAAGAAACAGCAATTCGTTTTTGCAAGTTGTATGTATAACAATTTTATACATGTATACATACATTTGACGTATTCTTAACCCATTCACTGCCAGGAACATTTAGCAGCTTTTAGTATAGGCGTTAAAGTTCTTATAATTATGCGGCAAATTTAATTGCAGACTCGACTTAGAAATTGTAATAATTGAAAAAGTATTCTATAATTTCATCTGTAAAATTGCCACTCACGGTTGATCGTCATTGCTGCATAATTGACTCAAACTTGTAACGCAAATTGCGAGATGTCTCGCAGTTGGCAGTGAATGGATTAAACTACATATATTATACTTTACTCGCAATTGGAGGCCACATTTTATGAAAATTCTTGAATATATCATATGCACTAGATTTATTATCGATATAAACGACAATCGGTGATCAAAACGGCTTACTGTAAATGAACATGCAACAAATATTGACACAAACCGATCGTGACAATTCCTTTATTTGCAAATTTCAAGCCCTATTTGTTTTGAAACCTAACTGGATTCCAATGTCGGAATAATGGCATTTCTAGAATAATAATTTGCACAATTAACGTCGACACTTCAGTCACAGAGGAATGTTTCACATTTATGGCAAACCGAAGATGGAAGTATTATTCACTTCGGTTAATCATTAGTTATTTTATGCCTGAATTGTAATATATCGAGAATACCACTTTCTTGTTACGCATAATAGTTACATTTAAAAATATTAATGCCAATTTTCTAGAAGTTTTATTTTACTTATACTTGTTATTTTGAATTCTTGTATTTTTCTCTCTACAACTAATTTCATATCGTCATCGAAGAATCACAATTTTTCACTACGGTAAAGTAATTTGTGGTGCTTTCAAAATATACGATCAACCCTCGGAGTACTGACGGTAGAAGCAGCGGCACGGCCGTTGCCCGGGTTCGCTCGAACCCATAGCGCGTTCTCATTGGAGGTTTCAACGAAGAAGCCGCCACTATGCCTATCACTGTGTTTGTACATACATAAATATGATCGAGCTATTGCAAGCAATATCATTTGGCAGCTTCTACTTTAAAGTCCCCGGAAACAAACTCCCGTATTGCATTTATTCTATTTTCAATTTCTCATTTGTTTTTATCACTGTAATAGTGTAATTGAAAAATGTAAATATTACATATAAGTGGAAACCTTTGGCATGTCTATGTGTCTTCTAATTAGAAGAAAGTCATAAATATCCGTCCCTTGCTCTTAACATCTAAAGCTATTTTACAGCACACTTCTAAAAAGACCGAAAGTTCGCGATACTATGTATGTACCTACATACATATAGTATTTTCTAATCTCAAGCATTCAGTTGGAACGTTCTGTTTCCAGTGAGAATAAAAATTTTAAGCCGAGAATGATTATTTATTACAATTCAACATCAGGTGCGTTTGATACTTTATATTAAAAATTAAAAATGGATAATACATAAACAGAAATAATGGACGGAATTAGTGTTCCGCAAAAAGTCATTCCTTCCACCGCAAAGTCACTTTGGACACTGCTGAAAATAAAATGATGAAGGCGCGTCTCTTATCTATACAAAATAAACAAATGATGCCACGAGGAACAGAATGCTAACAATCAAAACGAAAGATATATTGGTCAAAGTTGCATCTTACATCTGGGTCGAACCGAACCCGGGCAGCGTATTGCGAGGTTTAAATCAAGTACTTATAGCCTTGCTGAGTAATTTTAAAACGCATAAAAAAATCGTACCGAGTGTCGGTCAACTATGCGACAGTATCGAGACATCGATTAAAGAATCTATCGGCCAAACAGTGCCATCTAAGGGAGTAAACGAACGATCGATGCATGTCTCTACCTGCACGTCTATATATCGTCTGTGATACTATCAACGGGCGAGCAACGTATGTGATTAGTGATTACGTATTCATGAATTAGAACTCAAGAAAATGATATGATTCCCAATCGATCATTTTCCCTCCAACGTGTTAATTGAAGCATAACTTGCCAGTCCTGACTGCTCTGGTAGGGATTCTTCGCAGAACTTCGCAGTTTGTGCATTTTACCTATCGGTAAATACACCGAACCCTTGCCGTTAAATACTCATGAATTATCGGTTTACACCGGCAGTGTGTACATATCTTCAAATCTAAGTTGGAGCAGAGAGAGTGAAATCTCGAGGAAGAATATGTCGCGTTAATATTTGAAGGAGAAAGTACTGCTGTCGAATTTAGTTTATGTTGGACGCGGTAGAGAGCGGTGGTGTCGCCGAATTTAGTGCGCACTATAGAAAACACGGAGTTTACAAGATAGAAGGAGAACGATCGTAATCTGTATAAAAATCTCTACAAAATGTGAGGAAAATAAAGTATCGTTACAGAGTGCACTGCGATCGCGGAGATCCCTTATTCAAATTTAGCGGTCAAAGTTATCAGGAAAACTAGTTTATATTTAACCAAGCCAAATAGATAAATAATCTTTTTTTAAATTAAAACGTTTAGCTTACAATAAAAATTAAAAATAATTAATTATCTGCTTTCTTCACTGTCATGGTTATGTCACATACCAGGGTCGACAAGCTGTAATGGGCTCAGCGGTTCCGAGTTACGCCCCGCTCAGCTAGCAGGTGGCGATAGTGACGCTACTCACACATACACACCGAATTGAAGAATTTCAAATACACTAGCAAGAGAGAATCGGTGTGATTCTGTTACCGCGAGTAAATCGCTCAAGACGAAAACGTGTAGCCAAAAGAATTCTAAACATAATTATTATTTATTTCATAGTTCTTATACTTATTATAATTATTAAAATACTGTTATAATTTAAGTTGTTTCCCTTTTTAAGTATGAAACAAAGGAACGTTCGGTTATTTTCTGTAAAGAAAACAGAGGTTAGAAAGTGTATGTGTTCCTATGTACACCTATGTATATTATAATTCTTTTTTATTGTGAATGTTAATAAAAAATAGTTAATTGAAACATAACGTTGTTATTTTAATTTAAAAATAAAATTGTAAAGAAAACAAGGCCAACTTTAGAATTTAATCACTGTATAATATACAGTCAATAATATTGAGTCAATATTATTGACTCATAGTATCCTTCGTAGGTTGATCGCGTTTTAAAAATTTTAAGAAACAGAATACCATTGTATGCGATTATAAATTATTCACTGATATAGAAATAATTGAATATAACAATATTATAAGCAATACTGGCCTTTACGTTTGTAAGTATTCATATCCTTTGTAGCAAAATTATAAAAAATAATTAAAACTGTAACAACAGGAAACAATTTCTTATTAGCTATATTTACTAGCTATAAACATTGACTGCATATATCGAACTGTTTGAAATACATGTATTATTATGTATTTGTTATTATTTAGCAAGAATCTATTGTGATGATATTTTTCTTCTGCTTTAAAATCGATATGTACATTTTATAGTTTTACATGTTTTAAATATGAGATCAGAAGGTAGATCCATTTTAAGTATAAGATATTAATCTGAAATGTTTACGGTTGTTAAAGAAAAGAAAATTAGAATCCATAAATAATGTTGTTCATTTAATGCAACCTTGTCCAGAATCGCCGATAACGGAAGAATAATTATGTCTTGTAAAGTAATTTCTTTACGCAAATATATACAATGTTCTTCGTGTGCAACAAGTATTACGTTGAATCTATGAATACGTTTAGTTAGTTCCGTTTAAAATTGCATAATAAACAAAAAGGGACAGAAATTTCGGATATATAGATTATGTCACAATATAGATCTTTGGCGGTACATAATTCGGCTTGTAACGAATATTATTATAGGCTTCAAGATTGCCAAAAAGAAGTAATTCAAATCTTTTATTCTCTATTCGGTTCATCACACAACCTAACCTTCAAATCTTACCTTGTAGCATTTATTTCGGAAATTTTTTGGTTACTGTGGACCTCAACTTAACGAAATGAACAAATGCATAAGAGAGCAAGTAAGTTTCATCATAACTTTAAATATAATAGAACATGATTTTTATGATTTCTAAGTTTTATCGATAGGAGAAAATATCGCGAAAATATGAATAACGTTCCTTCGGCTGTTTTTTAAGATTTTCACTATCAATATCTGCAATCATTTTGCTGAAACATTACAGCTTTTGATTACTTTTCTTTTTGTTATATAAGTAGCATAAGAAATTTATGTTCAAGGAACATTTGTTTTGCATAGATACAACTTTACATTGAGACTTATATCGAGCGTTGTTCGTACCAATATGAATTTTTATATAATGATAAGGAATTTAATTAAATCAAATGTTTTTTTTCATTTTATTATAGCGAGTAAAGAATAGAGCAGCAAATTTAAAACTCGCGCAAGAAAGGCAGGAAGCACTACGTACGCATCTCCGTGAGGAAAAAGAAAACGAGAAACAAAAGTAATTCATCCGTAATAGTATACTTTAAACGTTAAACTTCAAACATGTTTTGTAATATACACGGTTAGAAGGAAAAACAAAGTAACTTCTCTGTGTTCTCGATTATTGTTATTATTTCTGTTATCTCAGTTACGACATACAAATTCCTTTACAATCATAATTTAAATTGAAATGAGCGTCGCAGAAGATATCAGCGAGCCAATTGCAAAAAAAATAAGATCAGTTGATTCTGCAGAAGATAATTTCGACGATCCATTGTGCAAGGATGAAAACCATGAAACACAGTTGGAAAAGACTGCAAATACTTTTCAGGAAACGAATTGTACGGGTGAAATTAACGAAGATGAAAATACGTTACCATTGAGCAATAACGATGACGACGATCATGAATTATTTCCATTTCCTCCCGATGACGATATCACCGATATGACAGAAGGAGTGGAATATCACGGAGTGTTCCCTACGATTACGGATCGTTATTTTACTCCTCATTATAAGCTAAATGTACAAAGCCCTGAGGATGATATTTGTGTACTGATTCACAGCAATCGCATTTGCATGCTCACTTTGGCACCGAGTCACGCGATATTTCAAAAAGGCAGACTAATAGCGAAGGTCGATTTTAAAGTTAGTGACAAATTGGACAGAACTTTGAATAAAGTATCCGGCAAAAGCAAACACGGTGCACAGCCGTTGCAGGCAAATTCTAACATTTGTACAATTACCTCATCCGAGGGAAAAACATATATTATTAAGTGTTGCATAATTGGAAAATTAGTGGAAGTTAATGAATCGTTGCTTCAAGATCCTCAACTTTTATCACAGCCTCCGCACAGAGGTGGATACTTGGCTATAGTGCTACCAAATATAAAGCTCTTGGAGAAGATGAAGGAAACGTTACTCACGCAGGAACAATATGAATTATCTATTTCAGAGCGCAAAAATGTTACTACCACTTCCGAAATACTGACAGTCTGAGAACTAGAAGGAACTTTAAAAACTTTTGAATCGCATTATTCGAAAATAAATTTATCGTTTCCAAATTATTTTTTTTACTGTTTAGTTTTTCTTTGTTTTCTCCGTACATGATTTCATTACATTTTTTAAATGTAAAGAAGAGCTTCAGTTTGGTGAAAATTTGAAAGAAATATGCTTGTTTTGCCTCCTGGCCATGAATCTTTGGTTTAATGGTAATTTGTACAATTCCTCCGGGAAAGCCTTACAGAAGTGTACGTTCGAGTACACGATTTATCATAAATATTACTTATGGTAAACGGCGTATTTTTATCATTTTTTTTTAAACGCCTCAACTCTGTATGAGCGATTGAAATATCGATATACTTTCGACTTTAAAATTTTGATAACAACAAAATCAATTTCAAGAACAATTGTAAACACATTTTAACAACTGTTACTTTTATTCCGTCGATATCATTCTTTGAAGTCCTGTTTAACAGAATCGCTAGACTTCTTTTCAGATTCTTCTCCTTTTAGAGAATTCTTCATTAAATTTCCTAATACGATACCACTAAAAAGTAGCAATCCTACCCTGTGATTGGAAATAAATTTCTTAGCACAGTCTGCAGGATTGTCAATATTCAAGCTATACACCTGGAAACAAACATATTTTGCCTATTCATTAGCAGTAACATCCTTGATCGATATACTTTATACTCGACAACAAATTTAAAGTAACGCAACTTAAATAAAAAGATCTGTTTTAAAGGGCCGATATATTTGTTAGTCTATGAATATTTTTCCCCACTTAGGGAAAAGTCAATGAATTACGACGAATAATGTGTAGAATAGATTCCTGTATAGTGCGATTAACACGTTACGCTTTGTATAAAATCAAACTGTAGGGGAACTAGGACCAAATAAAATGAAGTTGCAGTATTGTTGGCGTGCTATAGGAACCCTTGTTGTCAAAGCTCGCTTTATACGGAATTATACTATACAGCGAAGAATCTAGAATAATTCTGATATGTTATCTCAAAACGATGTCTTTTAACTGAGATCTCCTATATCATAAAAACAAATACTGACATTCTAGCTTCTAACGTTAAGTTAAATGAATCAGTGTGTACATCTTTCTCTAAGGAAATATTTTTTCAGTTAATGATAAACCTCGATAATCTTATACCTGTTTTGTGAGATGTGTACCAACTAATGTCACTGCTGTGTAGTACGGCCATGTTTGTGCAGTTAATAAGCCAGACGTAATTAAGCTCGTCATCATTGCCGCGGCAAATCCATACAAGTATAATTTTGTTTTATCTCCAAATTTTAAAGCCGTTGATTTTATACCTACTATGACGTCGTCTCTCTTGTCCTAATATGTACATATGATTACAAAATATGATATGAGATATACAAATAATATTATACGTTAAACTTACTTGATGGGCATATATAGTATCGTAAAAAAGCGTCCAACAAATACCAGCGGTATAAAGAGGTAGACACACGGACCAATCGCACGATCCCTGCACTGCGGACCAGCCCAACAACGCACCCCAGTTAAATGTCATTCCTAATATCAGTTGGGGCCAGTACGTTACTCTTTTCATGACAGGATACATTATTACTAGAACTACAGTAGTAAGAGACTTAATGTATTTAGCTGCTCCTTTTATCGGCTGCAACAGTATTTTCCAAGCATTAGTCTGTGGATCGCTATTTAGAACTGTTAAATATTGATAATACTAAAAATAAGGTATTCCATTCATCGATAAGATTTTTTGAATAAAAATATAGTAAAAGTGATCCATAGCATTAATGATATTGGAAATACTGTTTCTTCTTAACTGAAATCAACATATACCTAATGAACTTGCTCCCAGTATAACGCTATACCAGTTTAATTGCAGCAAGACGAGTAATCCTAAAAATAATTGGCTTCCCAAGAAGGCAAACGACTGTAGCGGTGATATTTCTCCCGTTATAAGTGGCCTATCTTTTGTTCTGGCTACCTAGCATGCAAAAGTCTTTGTCATTTCTATGCCTACAATCTCTTTCATAGATACATTACCATTCCATCGATGTCTTGATCCCACATATCGTTTATTATACATCCTGCTCCGCGCATAATAAATGCACCAAATCCAAATACAGTTAACAATTGTAGGTCCGGTAATGTGCCTGGTGCCGCGGCCATGGCTGTACTCCAACCGCAGGGCCAGAAGAGCAACCAAGATCCTTTGCGCAAGAATTTACAACTATATAATCATTGCACATGGAAACATATGGATTAATCAAGGAAAATTCTGTCATGTTTGACATTGTAATCGTGACGATTGTGTTCTTGATTGTATTTTGTATAGCCATTTTCTGCAAATTTATTACTAAGGGAAACAGTTAGAGACAGAAAATGCTGTCAAAGTCACATTTTAATTTCAATTTAAATTTCAGACGTGACAGAATTTTCTTGTTTATCCGATATAACGACTGAGCAACAGAATAGCAATATAATACTAAACCTATTGGTTTATCAATTCTTAGGAGTTTCAAGTATGGCCGTATTTTCGGAGAGGAATTATCTACGATTCTTGCCGCTAAGCTAACAGGTTTCTTCAATTGTACATCCGTCAGGTCTATATGAGTTAAGGTACCACTAGCTGTTAATGGTGTTTCCACGAACTTTGATGACTCCATGCTCTTTCTGTGTTCACTCTTGTCATATACGGTGAATGAGGTATGAATTTTTGCTTGAATACAGGAACATAATATGGCATGTTTCTTTTGACTAGATCGAAGATTGTAAAGTTTTAGGAATCTACCAGATCCCAATAGTTGTTGACATTTCATCGCTATCATTGTTTCCTTTTACTCCTCTGTCATTGACAATTGCAGTGAGCATCAATGAGACCTTAATTTTGTCGAATACATTTTTTCTAGGTTAGAAAAAACACCAGATTCGTTAAAGTACTGCGTAAGTGCGATGAGGAAAATTCTTTGCAATTAGTACATAAAATCAAGGCTAACAACATTTTCATATTACATAATTAATGCGTTAAATTACATGATGAGGTTATGTCGGAATGCAGTTCAAAAGATACGGCGGTTCCGGCACTTGAAATTATTACACAACAGCCTCGCATGCACGAACTTCAAACGCAGTTTCATTGGTTAACTTGACAAAATATACTTTAGCAAAGAGACGTTTGCAAAATGGCAACAATTCGATAAGATAACGTTTTATTAAAGCTATATTTCTAAGAAATATTAAAGTTTTTTCTTCTTCTTTTTTCGTCAGCTTATCAACGAATATAAAAGTTCACTGTTATATGCGCCAGTTGTTCGTATCGCTCGCATTAGATGATGCGCATATTAAAATATATTTTAACACTTCTATGGCCCATGACTAACTTATTTATATTACTCATTCTTGTAACATCTTGAGTGTCAGTATTTTATTGAAATCAATCCAATATATTTACCTAATACTTATATTATTATATCTTTATATATTTTTACAAGTCGTGTATAATTCAAAATACGGATTCGATTGATGTCGATGTAGTCGTTATGAGAGGAAGACACTAGGATATAAATATATTGTTCGTTACACTGAACATTTCCCAATATTGCATTCTTAAAGTATGTTAATGAAAATTCAAGTGTAGCGATAATAATGTTAAAATTTTGAAATTTCCCTTAGCATTCTGTTAATCGTTATCGTAAGTGCAGGAAAATTATATTCATTCTGGAAAAATACAATATCAACTATTCACAGACCTGCAAACGTTTTCTCTCGAGATTACGTGCTTACTATAACAAGAAATTTTTCTTACTGTTGCCGTATTAGCTATAGTAATCTAATTTAACCATTATATACCTTATATACTTGTGTCTAGAGACTCATTTCATCTTACGTAAGTAAAACAGTAGTGCATTTGATTAGAAGTGCGGCCTATAAAAGCTTAAGCTTCAAACCTGCTGAGATTTCAAAATTTTCTATATAATTATAATTATCCGATTAATGAAATTAATCGATCATCATTAAAATATTACCGTTAAAGTACAAAAGAAACATACAAATAACTTTGTTCGTAGAAAGAATATTTAATCCAATTATCTAACCTCTATTTAGAAAGTCGAAATTACAGTGAAATTCAAATAACACGATTCATAGAAACTTAATTCTATTCTATATTTTCGCAGTTCTGCCGAAATTCGTGTAACGCTATTTGCATAAAAAGATAAGAGATTCATTTGAGGTTATCTTTTTGCCCTTTTAAAAATGGCGGCACGTTGATTAGAAATTTCACGAACGGCCACGAAAACTGTCGATTGATGTATTGACGAAACCGTAATATTTTATGTTTAAGACACTTACAACTGGTTTGCGCCTTCTCAGGATGTCCGCGCTACAGAAACCCGAGGTTGTATTCATTTTGGGTGGCCCTGGCGCGGGCAAAGGTACACTATGCCATGATATCGTTAAAAAGTATGGTTACGTGCACCTGTCGGCTGGTGATCTGTTGAGAGAGGAACGAGCGAAACCGGGCTCCGAGTACGGTGAACTTATTGAGAAACACATTGTAAGTGGAACGATTGTACCCGTTGAGATCACCTGTGGCCTTTTGGATCGTGCTATGCAGTTATCGGAGAATCCGCACAATAGATTCCTCATTGATGGTTTTCCACGTAATCAAGACAACGTGAATGGGTGGAATAAGGTAATCTACCTGACATTTCTGTTGCGATTTCTTAAAGCGACTTTCCTGTGGACAGTTGAAAGAGTCCTTTTAAGTTTAAATGGGAGTTGCAGTAACACTTTTTACGAAATGTGTGCTTACGTGTTTGATAAATGCCTCCTTAGCACAATCAACATATTTATCACGCCCAAAGTATATAAATGTGTATATAAATTTATTTAAATGAAAGCAAAGTATAGGCGCACTTTGAATAAATTTTAACTGATACTATAGAGTTAATATTTAGTACGAGTCATGAAGGATCTAAGACGAAGCTTCTTTCGTGTCATTTCGGAGAATGGCAGGCAATGCGATTGCTACGTTTTCCTTTTTGTAGGAATCAGAATTGTAGGTGATAATAAGTTAATTTTCTTCTCGAAAGGTGATGGCTGATAAAACTATCCTGAAAGGAGTTTTCTTTTGCGAGTGCAGCACAGAAGTGTGCACTCAACGTTGCCTAAATCGTGCTGCCAAAGGAAGTAAACGTAGCGACGATAACGAACAAGTATTAGCGAAGAGGCATAAAACGTATATCATGGACACGTTGCCTATAATCCAGTACTACGAGAAGCAAGGATTAGTTTATAAAATAGACTCTATGAAAATACCGCAAGAAGTATTCGAGGAAACTGAGAAAATTCTGTCCACAATAGGGTGGTAATGTTAGCCTGAGAAATTTATAAAGATTTTTGCGATAGAACTGGTACCCAGTTCAAACTATTTTACTATACATATAAAGAAAATTATATATTTCGTAGAACATTTTGTTTATAGAGATTTAGTACATATAGTTTGTATCACATTTATAATGGCTGCATTTACAAGGTGCTTAGTTTGCCTTTAGACTCAGAGTATTTAGTATTATTTTATGGGATTACATTGACATCCACGGAACATTCCCTCGATATACGGCGCTTTAACGATTTTAAAATAAAGAAATATCCTGGCAATACGTGTGTGGATGCCGCTGTTATGAGACATAATAAATCAGACGATAAAATTGTACGATCGAAATTTGTGCGAGATGCTGATATATTTATGAAATGCTCGTTCCTAGTTTAAAAGTTACTATCACAGTAAGGTAGAATTAAAGTTTTCTTCGATACGTACATGCATCTCATAATACGACGATTGGTGTGAACGGGGAGTGGATTAAATGCATTTTGGTATTTTTAATCATGATTGTAATACCTAAAATATATTTTTGATGCAGTAACATGTGCGGCGTTATCCCCTTTAATACATTTCTCGTGCACTTTGCTCGAACTCGTAAGACAAGGACGGCTCGCCCGGGCGCACGATAGCATTGAATAAACAACACATCTCTGAAGCTTTGACAACCTCAAGATAAGTGAAAAGAAAGAAATTCGCGGGTATACGACGCATATTGAAAATATCTAAAAATTAATGGAGATAGGTAGAAATATCTAATGCAACGATAGATCGCGTTCGCTTCTGGTCTCTTCTATGCACTGAAATTTATTTGTGCGTGCAAGTATCAACAAAATCAGGATCGACAATGTCAGTCGTGGAACGATCGTCCAAGAAAGACAACTTCTCCTCGTCGCCGAATATCGAACCATCGTCCGACAATTCGGAGGGAACGACGATCGGATCCTGTTTTCTACGATTGCGCACTTTTTTGTGAGACCGCTTGATCGATGTGTCCTGCAATAGTTTAATGTAATTCTTGACTTTCAAGCAATTCGGTGGAGTTTTATTCGACGACGTGGTTGCTGTTGATTTGCCTTCTGTGTTTACGTCTCTTCGATCAGTGCAGATCGCTGATTTCGCGTTGGTCATTTGAATATTCGATTCGATTGTGATGCTGGTCTCAGCGTGATCGACGTGATCGACAAAACGATAACGTTCGGGCGAGTCTCTTTGGACATTTTCAACCTCGGATAATCTTTGCTCCGAGGATCGGTTTGCTTCTACGGCACAAGTTTTGTCTCCGCCCAAGGTGCGTCCTTTCCGCGAATAGCTTCCACGTTTTGTCTTTTTGTGCGATTTTTTAATAGAATCAATATTAAAATATAATTCCGTTGTCGACATATTCTTCGGTGTCGATCTGCCGGTTAAGTCTTTCGAATCATTGTCGCGCGTCTCACAGCGTATCGCGCTCCCTTGATCCTCGTCTTCCGTCTTAACGATGCAATTTACGCAGTTTCCCGTTGCACCGCTCTCGCAATCTCCCTTGATCTCATCCAATCGTAGGTAATTTTCCCGAAAACTCGCAACTGGAGTTACGCATCTTGAGAGGGTAATATCCGAAACAGGTTCGTCCGACGCGTCGTTGTCTCCCAAGGGGAGCCGATAAACGCACAAATAATCTTCCTTTTCCACTGACGCATTTAACGATTTTCTTCTCTTAAGGGGTGTAAAGATTCGAAATTCCTCTGTCGCGGTATCAAATCGCCGGCATTCATAATCCCCCAGAATATCGATGTTATCGTGTTCCACCGGCGCATCCAATGGCTTTTTCCTCTTACTCGGAGACAATTTCTCCACAGCTGGTGTTCCTTCCTGGGATCCGATATTTTTTTCGGGCGTACCGGTACCAATGCTCGAGCTACTCTCAAGGTCTAACGCGAGGGCATCGGCGTTACCTCTGTACTGGGATACCTTGATGAATGATGTCGCCTCTGTCGTATTTGCAACGAAATTCATGTCTCGCTGAAAGTATTCTTGCCGTTTTAGAAATCCGGACAGTATCTTGTTGTGTTTATCTTTCTTGTGAGATTTTTTAACGGAACTGAATTGCGACAATAACAGCCTGCTCGAGTTCACTTTTTCCGGGGTAACTGCTCGAAATGTACTCGGAGAATCAGGAAGGTCGATTTTCTCGACGTCTTCATTAAAATTGGAATTTCGTGAGACAAACTCGTTTTCTTTCACTTTCGTAGTTTCGGTCTTACACCGAAGACCTTTCGGACTTAGAAGCCTCCTTCTGTTGTCGTCTTTGTTCTTCTTGTGCGATTTTTTTATAGAATCCCGCAGTACATGATGCAAAAAGTTTATGGAATTATCTGGAGTTACCGGTTTTGAAGCGTCCTCGGAAGCACGTTCTTCGAATTCTGGCGTCGCTGGCCGGAATTCGATCTTAACATCGACTTTGTCATCCAACAGATCATTTAAATCCATTTCATCGAGTCGTTCAAACGATTCGCTGTTCTCTCTTACACGAGCAAAACTCCCTGCTACGTCGTCTAATTTTAATTTTAATTCATTCACATTATCTTTATGTTCTTGTAATTCTTCGCAATCCGTAAGTCGAACAAAATCATCGCTATATTCTTGTTTGCGATCGATAGTTTCGATCGATTCGTTTAAGCTTTCCCTCAGATTCAATTTTTGCTCCTCGGCATAGTAGTTAAAAATCGAACCGGTATCCGAAAGATCTCCTTCGGAATTGCAGGTTGGCATTTCCTTCCAACTGTCGTCAACAAGAACCGAGCCTTTCATGGAGTCGCAGTCGTGCATGGAATTACCATATGTGGGATTCGTCTTTAGGGGAGAAGCAGATTCGCTCGTACTTTTGATACTCTCTGAAGATATCTTGGCTGATTCTCCGCTACCACGTTCACCCCAACGCGACGTTCTTTCCTACGTTATAAGAGAAATCACGTATTAGAGAGAAGTAGCTATCCAACGTGTAAGAAATAAAAAGTATTTTCCAATATCTTCATGTTCAGGAATAGAAGTCTGCTATTACGAAGGAAAATTGTGTAAATTGACGTAAAAGCTTCCATACTTTACAAATTAAACGATCATATAATAAATGATACAACACCTATATAGAACAACAGATATAAAAAAACTTCTCTCCTTATACTTTGAGGCACAGAAATTCAGAAAATAAAATGACCCATGTTGCACAAACATTTCTTCTTCTTTTGATTGAACAAACTTGGTTTATCTTTATTAACAAAATTATAAAATAATATAAATTTTCGAGGTGGGACAGAAAGTGTCCCACCATGCATCTTTACGCACCATAGAGGAGGAACACATTTAATCTAACTGTGCCTCAAAGAGTTAAACAATTACGAAGAACAATGGATTTTTTAACAATAAAAGAATTATAGTAAGCAAATAAGAAAGAAAAAGTTGTATAACACTTTAATTACCTTTTTGTGACTTCTTTTAATAGCACTCATACTTTCCGGAATAACGCGAACTAAATTTTCGGGTGTTCGAGGCCTGTCATCATCGTCGTCGTCGTCCTCGTGGAAATCACGGAACAAATTTCTTGGCGTACTCTTGGCAACTTCGTCAGTGTACTTTAACCTGCTTTTATTACATCTCGATGACTGCTGAAAGGGCGTAGCAGGAATATGTACAATATTGTCTATCATTTCATTAAGACCGCTACGCAATACTGGCGTGAAATTAACTGATCCGGGCGTCCTTATATCCACTCTTGCATCCGGCGTAGAATAATTCATTAATTTCTGTCCTCTCATGTTTCTCTGAGATGGAGTTTCGTTTTGGTTTTCATCGATAGAATCAAATGATGCAAATAACAAACTGTTATTCGCAGAATCGTTCAATGGACTTTTGTTTAGGTTTGAAAATGCCTTAGAATCGTTCGATGATGAACTTAAATTCATGCTCAAAGCTTTCCGTACCCTTCCATTTGATCGTGTAAAGGTCTTCGGACTGGGAGTCACATTAAAGTTTAGCGATCTTTTTATTTTCGTTTTCCCATAATAGGAAGGGCTGTTATTGAAATTGAGGGCTCTCATTATTTTGGCAGATCTCGACAAATGTTTATCGTCTTCGAAGGAGCTGCTTTCAGAAGTGGAATTGTGGGAATTTACATCCAGATTGAGAGAGCGGCTCGTTCTATAGCGAAGGAAACGCTTGTTTCTTCGCGGCACTGACCTGCTGCAAGATATGTATTTGTGCTTAAGCAAAAATTTGCTCTCTTCTTGAGGACTCCAAAACTTTGAGAATTTCTGATCTAGCATTTTGTCGCGATTGTAAGGATCTTTTTTGCGGGCATTGCCGCTGCCGCTCGTATTTAAATGCGTTCTAGAAATCTCTACTAAATCGTCGCCCATTTTGTTATCTTGCGAAAAAATCACGTATAAGCGCTCGAATGTAAACGTGTGGCTATGCTTTTGTAGCTACCCACGATTCAAATATTTTTATTCTCTGTCTTCTATGGTATAGCGGTTATATATTGAGAATTTCAAATCACAATATTCTGTACCACATTTTTTAACTATCTACGTATCTTAAAATAGAACTGAAACAGAAAATAGATTAAAAAGAGATTAAACTGTTTTCCACTTTTACTGCTTTTAATCTGATTTCTATTGTTTTACAAACAGATGATAAACACGCGAGGGCGCGCGCGCACGCCCACACACACACGCTAAAGAAAGACAACATATACACAAGTACCAACAAATCTAATAATATTCTATTTTGATCACAGAAAATACTTAAAATCTTATAAATTAGAAATATTATTGAGCAATTAAGTGGCTTCTAATACTTATTACCTAACAATCAACAATTTCTGTACACGGTTATAGTTCCTAGTAACTATCAATTTTGAACGGTGCATCGTATTTCGTGTTTGCTACGATATATGTTCATTATTAAACCCTTTTATAGAGATAAATAAATTTCGAGGCATTAGGTTTCTCTCATATTTTGAACGTAGTGTTCTTTTACGACCTGTTGAATACCAAAGTACTTCGTGATATTCGGCCAAATAGTACGTACATTGACGTGCTCTCGAATTTCTCATGGTACTGTTAGCCGGAACTATCGCGAAAAAATAATGGTTTCAAATTCTCTTAGTCCACTAATCTAATTTCGATACCCGTGTAAAATATTGCGATGCAGTACAACATGCAAGAGACGCGCTTACAAATTTACTAGCAAGCAAAGGGAGATCGATATATAAGTATACTCGTTCACCAAATTGTTGCGTATATTTCTGTTACACAAAAAAACGAATATCACACTTATTACTTACAACTTTTGGAAATACACCTTTCCGAAAACATTAATTTCGGTATCATGAAATACATCGCACGATACGATCGGCTCGGGCTCAGGTTCAAGCTCAAGTTATCCTCTTGGAGCGTTTCTTTCTTTCTTGTCACATCGAATTGCAATATTATATCGAACTTCAAATAGAAAGGAACATTTACTCTTATGAAGCTTGTGAAATCAAACTTGATAAACTAGGCACACACAACACGATAAAATCCTTTTTATCCAAACACCACGCGTTACAATTTCATGCACATCTTAGCATCATCTCCGTCATCTAGCATGGCTTCTTCCACTTTTTACGAGTCAGACACGTAGTCTTTATCAGTTTTATGCTTACCCCAAGTAGATGGCGCTAAAAAACCTACGGGTTCCGTTTAATAGGGATTATATTTAGCCATGTAAAGAATTCCCCAACCTTAAGTATGTATTAAATAACACCAGGGCTGTGAAACTCAATGTAAAACTTTTGGTCGCCGTTGCCGCAGCGCCGCCTGTTATCCTGGGATAAGAACTACAGCGTAACTAGCGCCACCTGCAGCACGATCATAGAACTAAATGGGGCAACGGGGCAAGGGGGGCGGCTTTCAAATATAGGCGGTTCCTCTAAACGTACAATGTTATTTTTTTCTTATTTAGGTGTTAAAAAAAAATACGCAATATATACATGTACATTGATTTATTTTCATTTGATTTGCATATACACTTACACATACATCTACTAACACTTATTTACGATTGTTGTAACTTTTACACTGCACTGAACTGTTTATAACACTTCTTCTTGATCCATATTGCTATCTGAAACAGAAAACAGTAAACAAATTAGAACACAGTAAAAAAAGTATTGGTATAAAGAACAGTATGAATGATTTGGATTTATATTACCTTTTTTGTTGATGATCCGCATCCTCGGAAGCACATTACCAATCTGCATGGATGCCACATGTGGGATCTGTAACAATACGCGTTAGAAGATTAATTTCGTCAATATCTTAAGAACAACTTCGTACTGATACTCTACGGAAAGCTAAGTAGGCAGAAAACATACCTAATTATTCGAGTATCTTCTGTTAAGGTTATGTGCCCCATCGACTTACTGCAGTTGATCGCGCCTGCGTAGACTGCGTAGATACGTATCCCTACCACTGTGTTATAATGCAGAAGTAGCTTTCCACAGATTGGGTCGAGACGAATTCGATGTTCAAAAGGAAAGTAAAAAGAGATCATGTAAATGGTTACAGTACAAAAAATTGCCTCAAATGAACAGGGACTCGCGAGTTGCAATGTACAATCTGAAATCCTAGCAAGCGGTACTGCCCTTACCATAAATAAAAAATAAAATTATAGCCAGAATACGGCAAGAGTAAGACGCGCAACAGTAAATGATGCTTAAATTATGTGCAACAATGTGGGAACAGTAAAGTAGTAGAGTAACTGTAAAACTATGCTCAGGTTTGTGCAAAAAAATGGTAATAGTTGTTTTAGGTAATTCAATAGTAACGGCAGGTCGACATAAAACGCAGGTAACGGTGCAAGGACGGTAAAGGAAGAATAGACCATGAGTGCGGTCGGTGTACGGGTGCGGGCATAATAAAGCAATAAAGTCACAGTAACACAAGGGTAAAGCAAAAGTATAGTGATAATGGAATTCAATAAGAGACACAATAGGCACACCAGAGCGCAGTGCACCGAATATAATAATACAGCGGGAGTAAATCGGGGGTGAAGCTGAAATACAGCAAAACCACAGTTAACATCAAACATAACGGCGAAATAATAGTAAGGCGGACTAAAATTAATCAAAAACAAGTAAAATAACAGTTAGAATAGTGCTGAATAGAGCGGGAGTAAATCGGGAGTGAAGCTGAAATACAGCAAAACCACAGTTAACATCAAACATAACGGCGAAATAATAGTAAGGCGGACTAAAATTAATCAAAAACAAGTAAAATAACAGTTAGAATAGTGCTGAATAGAGCGGGAGTAAGTCGGGAGTAAATCGAGAGTAAAGCGGGAGTAAAGCTGAAATACACTAAAAACACAGTTAATATGAAACATAACGACGAAATAATGGTAAAGTGGACTAAAATCAATTGAAAACAAGTAAAATAACTGTTAGAATAGGGCTGAATCGAGCGGGAGTAAGTCGGGAGTAAATCGAGAGTAAAGCGGGAGTAATGCGGGAGTAAAGCTGAAATACACTAAAAACACAGTTAATATGAAATATAACGACGAAATAATGGTAAAGTGGACTAAAATCAATTGAAAACAAGTAAAATAACTGTTAGAATAGGGCTGAATAGAGCGGGAGTAAGTCGGGAGTAAATCGAGAGTAAAGCGGGAGTAAAGTAAGAATATAACGAAAAATGTAGCCAATATGTTGTGTAATAATGCAATAAGGGTCAGGTCAAGTAGAATCGAGTAAAATTAAGCAAACTAATAGCTAGAATAGGCCACAGTGAGGCGAGAGTAAAACAAGAGTAAGAGTAAGAGTAATGATAGAGTAAAAGTAGAGGAAGAGTAAATTTCACGCGTTTCCCTGCATCTTTTACGCTAAACTACGTTTAGATGGGAACTAGGAACAGAAGGGATTACACAAAACCTTTATTTTTTTAATGTTCTTTATAATTTATTATATTTCGTAATTTGCGCCATCATCATTGCCGGCGTAGCTTGTTGGCCATAGAATATGATCGAAGATACAGGGTTAGTTCTTATCCCCGGATAACAGGTGGCGCTGCGAATCGACGACCGAGTTGTCCCATAAGAGTTTCACGGGCCTGAATAACACCCTGAGCTTTAAAAAAAAGTGGTATTTGAAAACTTTAATATAAATAAATATATAAAATAAACAAACGGAAATGAATCTTTCCTAGTCTGTTTGTTGCTTTGTTTCACATAATCATTGTCTATCAAAGATAAAACGCAATACAAGATTTGCCTGGCTAGGGATATTTCATTTTTTAAAGTAAACGACAGACTTTTATTTTTGAAGGGAGGCAACTGAAAACTGAAACTAAATGAAATTATTACTGTGATGAAAAATTTCCACTTTCTTGTCCACTTTCGTTTCTTGCAGATAATTATAGGTTAAAAAAAAGATCTATGGATATTATTCTCTATGACGAGGAAACAAACTGTCGAGAGGAGTGTGTATATGTCCCAAATTAACAGCTTACAAATTCCAAAGAGACGTACAGCTGTTCTGTTTTTGCTTTGTACAATACAATACATGCGAATTTTAAAAAATTGCAGAAAAACGAGGAAAATTCGAAATATATTCGTCTCTTTAACGAAATTGATGGTGTATTACAAAATTTGTGATACATATGGACATATTGTACCAAAGGCCTCATTAATATTTACAATGAACGTAGTATAAGACCGTTCCTTAAAAAGTTTCAAAGTTAATGTAAACGTAACAGAAAGGGTTCAGGTAGCAGATTTTATATAGACGAATGTCAACCGATCGAGAAGAGCGTAAATCGTCGAGAGGAGGCGTCGGCTAGACAATTAGTGACAGCATTATTACGTCCCGATATCATTTAATCGATTAGTCGGTATGGTTGGACGTATGAGGGAGAAGATGTCGGCCATGATGCGTTGTTTCGACTACCTCCTGCACCTGCTCGCATTCTATCCCAAGGAGTTGAATATTTTTCCCTCTAGTCGACCCAAATTGCATTGAATTCAGACGTGGCGTACGTGGAAACTAACGATGTAATCTGCATTTGTGCGCTGAACCGAAATCGCAAAGGGATCCGTGGGATGAAAAGTAAATGCGACCAAACGTCTCGCTGCGTTAGACGTCGTTCGGCCTAACATTCCTGCGTACATTCGAAATTTCAACAGTCCGGAGTCGCGTGCATAGAATCTGCAAAAAAAAACTCCCAAAATTTTTACGGGCAACATTTGCTTTTTCCTAATTCTTGACGAAGTATGCAATATCTATGTACCAAGTCTATATTGCACAATTATATTAATTTTTATTACTTCTATATTGGAGACATCGAATCGAATCATACCGTATAGGGTGCTCTCCGCACGCTTTTGGGCGTTCCATCATAGACACCCATTTGTCGTCGTAACAAAACAGAGATAAATCTAAATACGGAGAACTGGAATACGATTGCGCACATATCGGTAACTGAGCGAGCAATCTCTTCGTAGCTTCCGTTATGCCTCCGTATCTAGCACTGACTATCGTCTGCTTGAATCTTTGTTGCAACAACCTGTAAAAAGATTTTATACAGATCAGTTATCAATGCAGAATGAAATATAATAGGTGGTGAGTAGCGTGAGAATGATCTACCATACCTCGCGTATATATTATTGGACGGGGAACACATGTATTGGCAGTCTGTGCTCATCCTAGCATTCCTAAAGAAATCACTGAAGTTTTCGAATTGCGTCAACAGCTGAGTAGAAGCGTTGTCATACGCTGCAAGTACTTTGGCAGCAACCATATCGTAAACGACCAAGAGCGCAGGTTGCGCATTTGGTTCGTTCGCTTGCAGCGTCGCTACTTCTTCGCTTGCAAATCTTACGAGGATATGATTCGTATCTAGTAACTGCATCTTCCACATTCGTAACGCGTTCAGCTAAATTGTTTATCAAATATACAAAATTGAGCTCCGATATTTCTCTGGCTTTCTAACTTTTTATATTTCTAACTTGCAAACATTACCTGATCAAAGTATTGATAAAAGCGTCTCAATTCGTATGGATCCTTTGTCGTGTCGCTTATATATGCCGCTCTCCTGTACAAGTAGACCAATAACTTGTGCTTGAGACTATTTATCGCAACGTCCCTGAAGGGCCGACAATTCGCTCCTGGGCAAGCACTCGTAACCAGATAGTCATCGTCTTCCAAACAGAACCTGTCATTATCGGGATTTACCAATTATCCAAAGAAGGCTGTTTCTCGAACGTACATGATAGCGCGGCGCGTACGAGCGATCTTGACTTCTGAAAAGTTAACTTCTTAAACGATACCTTCCTATTGTTCTAACATTGATGAACATTCCGTCAAGAATCTGAAATATATGGATCGTTTGGTGCTGTACGGACAGTACTGCCAAAACATCTTTGTACAAGTAAAGACCTATGAGAAAAAGAACGAATTTATGTGGTACAACTTTAAGCTGAGATCCTGCTTCTCCTATGATTTTTACAAATAGATACCTTGATTGTGGGATAAATATATCTTGTCGACTTTGAAGTGTCTAGTGTCGCACAACTTTCCTCCACGCAAATCAACAAGGTGCAAGCTGTAATCTTCGAGCGGCGACCTAGGATTCGGAGTCAGTGCTTCATTATTGGAGTATATCTTAAAAGATGAAACACAGCGTTATCGAAGGAATACAATTTGCAATGTCCTAGAATCAATGTTGGCAGGCGACGCACCTGATAAAAATGTGGTATGAGTTCGTCCGGTATATGCGCAGCCGAACCAACGATAACATAACGACCATCATCCGAAAATAAACTGCATTCTCTGTTTAATTGTTCGTTGCTCTGAACTACATTCACGACCCATTTGGCCTAAAAGTATTAGACATTAACGGTGTTACCTATGTTGCACTCCATTGCATATACGACGCACGTAAGAAATATTATCGGCACAATATTATGGAAAGGAAGATGAAACTGAAAAGTACCTTGAAAAATCGTTCAAAGATCTTACTTCTAATATGAAAACTGCTCTTGTCGTTTTCATGGCCAATATATTCACCCTCGCAATTTGCTAACAAATCAGCCGCCGCAGACGCACCTCGATATTCGTATACTTCAATGGAAGTTTGATCCGCACTAAAGGCTACTAAATATCGTCCGTCGGGACTAAATTTTCTTAGAAAACATGGTGGTTTTTCTACATTCATAACGGTGAAATTTGGAAAGACGTTCTGATAAAATTGCCGAGCATTGTGCACATGGGTTCCCGGATAGGGACAACCGAAAGTTTCTCGGCGTTTTAAGCGCACTACGACATTTTGTGGTCCTATTTTACGTGGCTTTATGGGACAAGGTTCCGTCACGTATTCGATCTTTGCCTCCTTTTCAGCCATTCCTCACGATCGTTTAATACCTGCATCACAAAACACATTTGACGATGTGTTATCGTGTCGCAGAAATCGCGTATCTGATTATTGTCCGTCTTCCCTATCTTCTTGCGTCATACTTCCTCGATGGTTATGTTCGATTCACTTTTCTATTTACACCTAAGTCAAACACCTTTGGCCCATCCCACGAAACAATCTCCTCAAAATTGTAACTGCTGCCCTCTACTGCGGTAAGTAAACATATTTCGAATTCCCTAGCATACGTCGTAAGATGAAAATAGAGCGAAGTGAACTTAAAAATGAATAAGCTAAATAAAATTTAAATCACAACACGACAATAATAACAATTAATGTCGATGATGTTCCAAATAAAATTTTGTGAGACAAGTAAAGTAACCTTCCGACACGATAGCTGGGCAGATGCGGCAAACCGCGCTTCTCCGACGCTCCAAGTGGCTCAAGGATGTTCTGTTTTGTCCATGTTCTACTGCGCGCCACGCTACGCATTACCAGGGTAGACAAGCTGCCATGATACCGAAAAGCCCCGAACACGAGCGCCGCACGCGTTGACTCGGACGAGTTAAGGCCATAAATTTATGTAGAACATGCCCATCTATATTAATGTATACTCAATGATTGTATTCAACAGCTTGCTTTATATTTTCTTGTCAATTTTATTTTAAAATGAACATAACAACATTATGTTTTAGCTAACTGTTTATTAATATTCGTAATAAAAGAGAATCATAATATACATAGATGTGCATAGGAATACAAATACTTTCTAACTTTTATTTACTTTACAGATAATAACCGAACGATTCTTCCTCTGTTTCATATTTAGAAAAAGAGAACAACTTAAATTATAAGAGTATTTTAATAATTATAACAAGTATAAGAACTATGAAATACATAATATTTATGTCTTAAGTTCTTTTGGCTATACGCTCTCATGCTGACAATGAGCAGAATCCGGAGCAGAAGTGACAGCTCAGTTCTGATGGTAACAGGATCAGATCGATTCTCTTTTGCTAACGAGGTGAACTTCATCAGATAAGTTAAGTTAGCGTCGGTCTAGAAGCAATCTTAATGAATTATATCTCAAAAAATTGCTCGCAATTTGCTCAACAAGAATATAAAATTGCTCAATCGGTAGCGATTATTAAAAAAAAGTTAAACAATTTCGTAACAAACACTAATTTGACGATTTCTAAGTTATCCGATTACGAACGGAATCCTTTCTGGGCTGAAAAGAGTGCGATTAGTTTACTCATTACTGCCCCACCTTTTTATTTGCGTTTTATTAACGTTTTTTGAATTAAAAATAATAATTAAATTTTCGATGTTTTAAGGTTTGGGAAAAGGACAGTAGTGCCGCTAGTTTTGAAACATGGAACTAACACCAGTAAAAGCGGTCCTCAATCCAAATCGGAAATAACAGTTCCGAATTTCTACATTTTAATTAAAAAAATGTTAATAAAACGCGAATAAAAAGGTGGAGCAGTGATGAGCAAATTGATCGCAATTTTTTGAGCCCAGAAAAGATCCTGTTCGTACTCGGATAACGTAGAAATCGTCAAATTAGTGTTTGTTCCGAAATTGTTTAATAACTTTTTTTTAATAATCGCTACCAATTGAGCAATTTTATATTCTTGTTGAGCAAATTGCGAGCAATTTTTTAAGATATAGCTCATCAAGATTGTTTCTAGTCCAGCGCTAACTAAACTCATCTCATTCTGTGATAATTTAAAAATCTTCTCCACTGCTGCAGCCGTACTAATTATGGAAATATCGTATGGTAATGTAGCGTATGTGTAGCGCTGCAAATGGGATGGGATGTTATGTCAATATTTTTAATCAATTTAATCGATCTGAAATGGTAATTTGGGACGGTAATACATTGAGACTTAATCATTTTGCTAAAACGTTGAATTTCTAATGAATAACGTTCTATCGATACATTTATCTAAAATGTATAAAGATATAAAAACAACAGTGATTGAAAGTACTTATTAACTTTATTTTTGCCGTTTAAACGTACGTATTTACTTATCTGTTATGCCTTCATCCGAAACGGTGCGTATATACAATGACTAGATATCGAAAATCGACTTTTACTCCTTGAAATTGCATAGCATTATGTTGTTTCTTTTTCTGAAAACCGTCGGCGAAAACAATTCTTTTTACCCTCCACCGAGAGGACTTTTACTAAAATCGATAGAAAATTGTCAACGGTTTTTGAAATTCCTTGTACTTAGAAATAAGCAATAATTATAAATAAAGTTTAGGTTTTATTAATTATTAAGTATAACGATTTAAAAAGTCGGATTTTATCAACATACAAGGAGTTCTAACGTCGTACTTTGTCGTGACCGTTGCGATACACGTCTCTAACAGCGACAAGATCTAGACTTAGATAATATGACAGAGAGAGAGAGAGAGAGAGAACGCCCAAACAAGTGTCTACCGAGGGTAAAGTAGAAGTCTCGGCCACGCGTGTAAAAATTTACGCAATATTAAATATAACTTGTAGCCATCTCTACGGGCTATCGCTATTGCTTACTGTATTTGCGTACCTAGAATAACATCGACTCCATCTCCCCAACGATTCGAAGCTACTAACAAAGGTTCGTGTTCTTTTCGCGCTTTCATTATTAAGAGTATACAAATGCTACAACCTACAAACATTTCACGATTTCTCCGATTTTTCGAAAAGGGAAAACGAGAAAATGAAAGAGGTGAAAGACAGAAAAACAGGAAATAAAGAAATAAATTAAAGAGTGTGCCCCGTGGCTATGTACGACGCTTGTTAACTCTGAAATCACAATCAATCGCAAAACAATATTTATGATTGTACGTACATTTTTCAAGTTTTTAAGGCCAACCGTTTACTTTCGCTTTTACGGTGAGAGCTTTTGTAAGTAAAACACGTACTACATCCCCCCCCCCCCCCCCCTCCTAGTTTTGCATTTTGCATATCGACGTTATTTTTGCTGTTTGCTTCGTTGAAATGTGAAGAACAATCATTAAAAGTATTTCGGCCTGGTTCTTATCAAAATTACCGTAAAATTTTAACAGCTCGATTCGAAGAATTATCGTATAAACTATAAAATAAAAGATACATACGATATGGCTGAATTTTATGTATGTATACTACGGTATGAATTTCAAGTATATTGGGAGAATTTGGGAGAAAAAGAAATCGCAAAGTTTGAATTGATTCTGTATGCAGCAACCGCTGCGTTAACGATTAATTGAAAATGAAATAAAATAACGGTTTGCCATGTTATAGTTTATAACACGACGGATTTCCTATGCCTGAATTATGTTACAGTGATCATTGAACGTTTATTGCACTGCTTGTTTCGCTGTTGTTGGTACTTTTAAAAGTACAAGCCGTTACTTGACACCAACACGCCGGCGCTGTACTTTGTGTTTTTCTCCTATAGGCGGCTGCTTTAATACCGCCACCCGAAGACAAGACACTCGAACGCGAGCCACCGGTTGTACGCACCGGCGTAAATGTGTCAAACGCGAGCATATTTTTTTCATTGTTCGCGCGCGCTGGTCCAGGAAACATCAACAAGTTGCAATCTACCGCAATAATTGGTGAAATCGTGTGGACGCACGCGCGACTACGTTCACATCGGCACGTCACTTCGATCCTACGAGTTACGATGATCCGCGTCAATTGTAATCAACTCAAAGTAATACAGAAGTAAAGTTACAGCTCAACATTGGATGACTCTTTTAATTTACACTATTTCACTTTATACTCGCAATTAAGGTATGAAGCCTTAAATTCCACATTAGCATTAAGATACGATAAGATCTATGAAATGTTTGTTGATGCGTTACTCGAGTCAACAGTGCCGAGAAATAATTCCGAAGGAGTGAAAAATAGGTGTACATTCTGCTAGACAGAAAATGTTAAGAGAGGATAATCAGTCTCTCACTCAATCTGTCATCCAGCTATTACTTGAATTATTCCCAGGCGAAGACATCGTAGACGAAGACGTAGACGAGGTTCCGATACTGCCAGATTCATTGGCTGCCCTGTAATAACAATACCCTTGTTCGTACAATTGAATTGTGCCATGGGTACGATTGACTTAGCGTTTGCCAATTATTTCTTCCATCGCTGATCTCAACCATTACGAACTATCATGACAGATGAAGATCTTTCATTTGTGATCACTTACCGGAAAAGTATAGCTAAGCTCGCTCCAACCGTATCTTGATTCGCTTCAGCGGTATTCTGACTTCCCAAGCTTTGTCTACAAATAGGACAAGTTCCGTGCTGCACAGAAAGAGCATATAGGTTAACGATTACCGATCATGATTTATTTACATTAAAAACGAGAGATTTTCTTCCTCGACTTACCAATTCTAGCCATGGTACGATGCAGCCAGCATGATACAAATGTTGACAAGGAAGTTGCCTAACGGGTTCGGAAACTTCGAAATCCTCCCAACAAACGGAACATTGTAGTTTACAATCTGCGTTGATGGCAAAAGAAAAATACAAAGAACAAACGATAAGAATTTTCCGGAACGTACAATATTTGTCACTTTAGTTTTATACCTACCGACTTGATTTTGCGTCACTGTCGTTGTTGGTATTTCATCAATTTGTGTTTGCGATAAAGGAGGTGGCCCAGTTCCATCCATTTGATTTAGCAACTGTGTTACAATCGCATCCAAACCATCCCGACCCCAAACGTAATCTCCAGGGTTTCCCAAAAACAGTCTAATATTGGATCTACATTATTCTGCTTTATTTCAGTAATATCAAATGAGAAATGAAATTTTAACGACTCTTATCCTGGGTGAACGAGATTTTAAAAAATAATGTCTTAATACGTACAACAAGTCGTGCATTTTGTATGAAATTTCAAGCAAGTCACGAAAAAGCTAATGTCATTCGAGCAAAATAAATATCGCTTCCGACTCAAGATCCGTTAGTTTATTAAATGAGAAGTAGCATTCGCGTGAAAGGTTGATCTGTAAAGCCGATCTCTCTACCGGTCGTACACGGCTAACAAAATACTAGTCGTAATTAAAATATTGCAAAATTGCACAATTCGCCAGGCAGCATATCCAGATGAATAATTTTTCTCGTACTATGATCTCTTCAAGCACGCACAACAATTACATAAAAATAGATTAATTTTTGGTGTTCATATACATTTAAATATAGTTTCTATAACGAACAACAATCACGCACCATTTATACACCGATATTACACATAACGCAAGCAAGCGACCAAGCAGGTTTACAATAAACATAACATCTAACATAGACAAATGCAAAGAACGTCATGACTATCAGTACGTTATGTAACATGAAAGTGTAACTGGAATATACCGTAAATTATACACAAATAATATTGTTATGTGTTTATATCCGGCAAGCATCGTTTCTTTATATCGACACATATATGGATTACGCGTTAGTCTCAATTTCACTCAGGATAATGTTCTATCCGCGTACCATGCAACATGCGACTGGGTAAGACTGTAAGAAGGATCATTCACTTGCTTGTTAGCGGATACGACGGATACCCTGGTACAATCGGTGACTCAGTGGACGTTGTCAAAATAAATTTGCAGATTCACTCAAGTTTAAGACGCAAAAGCGTTAAACTTGAGTGAGAAATAACGATCGTGAGATTTAACTTTTAATGCTGTTTTACATACACAGGTGATTGGCCGTCTTGCGTGAAGAAAGGACCTAAACCTGCTTCCGACATATTGAGGAGGAAATCTTGTATGAACTGTTCCATAGGCGTAAAATCCGTTTCTTGCCTCGCACGAATGTTGCTTAAATTTGAAAGAACTTTCAATTACTTTCACGTTAATTACTTCGTAGATTTAAATTCATTCGTTAAACGAACAGCCGAATATATTACTCGCCAACGGAGTATCCTCTCCGTGCAGTTTAGGTATTCGTTCGTGTTAGTCGTATTAACATGCATATCTATCTTATCTTCTTTCTCGCATACTCGTAACTCATTTGCACAGAGACAATACCCCATCCATAGAACACTTATAGAACTTACTTTGCGCAAACATTGAAAACGCTAGTCGAGAGTGCAAAAAATAAAACTTTCAATGCGGCAAGTTAATCTTGCTTTACCGATCGACGTCGTGTCGACAATGCAAGAGTGCGATTAAAGGATTCGTCGTACCTGTGTGAACGGCGTGCGTCTCTCGGATTACGCGATGTAAGTAGCCTCGTAATGCTAAGCGTACTAGTCCTTGGGGAACCTACTCTAATAGTCCTATTGGGACCACCGATTCTTATAGGTGCATCTGGCCGTAGCTCTCGACGGGGTGCTCCAAATATTGCTCTTAACACATCACGATCCGGCATAATGCGACGTAGGGTGAACTAAATAAGGACACGGTGGATCGTTTGGCACTGAACAACATAGTTGCTATTTGCACGTATCGATGAAAAAGAAGACCACTTACGTCGGGTGATAGCATATCTCCGACAGATTCCCTTAGATCTTCGTTACTATGCTCCATCGCTGAGCCACTGTCGTTTCCTTCGTTTTCTAACTCTTCTATAAAACCGGTCGCACATCTTGGACACGTGTAATCCTACAATATTAGTTAATTAGAAAATTGTATTTCCAATCCCTTGAAAAGAACGTTTCGCAGAAAACTCTATCTTATTTCCAACCAAATAATTTGTTTTCATCAGAGTATCCTTGTGCGTTTCAGGGTGATATATTGTAACTATATACTATAAGCGTGGAATACATTTAATGAAAATAATTCTTTGTCCATTAATTTTAATTGGTCGAGTGTATGTTTTCAGTTTGACCCAAAGTTTTGCTCGATAAACAGTTTAAAAACAGGTCTGTAATTAAATATCTTTAATGTGTCCAATGATTAAACGTCGAGTTTTACAAACTCAATCGTAATCCTCGAATTCGCCTATAAAGGAATAAATGAATTTGGCAAGGAAATAGAATGTCAGACATTCATGTGCTCAGATGCAAGCATATATTTTTGCATGTGCATGTTAACCTCGATGAGAAAATTTTGAACAGGGATCGAATGCTCCGAATCTAATGAAAACCTGTAATATTTGAAGGATTGGTTTCTGCTTGGATCTCTTGATCGAGAGAAAATAAGAAAGTTTGTACGCATGGTGTCGAATGACAGTTCGGAACCAAAGATTTTTCGTTCAGCAGAGCGGTTGAACAATGAAACTGGCCACTACCGGCAGGGCAAGTAAATCGGTACACTTACGGGTAGTAAACGTTCAATTTCGATGCTGCATTTATGACAAAAGAATCGAGACGTCGGAGTCCCGTCCACAACGGCTTCCGCCATATTTTACGTGTCCTTCTCTCTCTTCTCGTGTTCTCGCGTACTTCAGTTTCTGATTTGCGTTCAGCTTGGCTAGTACTGCCGTGTAGCTATGTATGTATAGCGGACGATATCCTGTCGTAAATCCGTCGTTGGCAGTTGTTAGTAGTTGATTGCGTTTTAAGTACGTGAATGATGTCGACTCGAATCAGTAGCTACAACCGCTACAACCGCTACAACCTACAGCACCTACAGTATTACTGATGTTACTGATTTTCGACGATACGTACGCAAGGCACGAGATGGCGTTCGATCGAAATTAGTCGATCGCATCGATTGCGCAACGTTCTCTCATTTTCATCATTCCCAGTTGTTCTTTTCGACCAGTTTCCACTCATTCGTCGTGCTTCATCGTCTTTTCTCCTTTACCGTAATTTTCCCCCTTAACAATAAAAATGGATATTTTTCAACATATTACATTGAACTTTTTTTCACTTCATCCGCCCCTATTTTCACTGTTATTTTTCACAAAGAGTAGCTGCAAATTTTCATTAATTGCAACATGTGACACATCTATCGGTCAGACTTACACGATAACGCGAAGATTTCTTTCTCCATCACAATGTTTCATTTACCGACTCTTGGAAATAACGATGACGTTAATGTTCCAATGGCATAAAATATCCAACACGAATATGAACATTTGTATGTATATTTCTTTTTTTTTTTTATTTTATCACCAACATTTATAATTGCAATGACATTTTACTGGTCATTTGAATTGACAGTCACATTATCGACCGATTAACATTGTAAACACCGGCGAAAATAAAATATGATAGTAGGATTTAGGCCGAGTTATGCAGCATAGATACGATGATGGGTGTCATAAATTTTTCACTCAAGCACCATGAACAGGGGACCAAAGGGTATCGAGGGAACCACGAGGACCAAGGGGACCGAGGAGTATTAAATTCTCATACCTCTTTACCGTGATTGTTAACTCTGTCGACCAGATTTCATCACTGCTACAAGTAGCACGAATGACGTACAGAATTTAGTATCATGATGCAGCCCATATACGTAGGAAGAGATACACATACATATAACATATTTTGTACCCTACTGATATCGCTTTTGCGGTTGTGACCAAAACGTCCTCCATTTTCAAAAGTTGCTCTCTACGAAAGACCATTTTTTTCCTAACGTTCCGAGAAACATTAGAGTTTGGAAAAAAATGAAAATGCGACAAGACTGATATGCAACATTTTTTTATTTTTGTTATAATTGTTCACGAAGTATTGTACCCTGAAAGATTTTTTGAAGTGTACGTAGCAATGCCCATACATTCTTTCCATTTTTAATGAAAATTTAACGTTAACACGGACAAAAGCGTATTGTTTATTTCTCTTGGATTCCCCCGAAATCGACTTTGTATTTTTTGATCGGCGAGATGTTTCCCTTTGCTGAGAAATATAAAGAAACAAAGTCTACGCAATATTAATTGGCAAGTATATTGTGCGATCGGTGAAAAGTAATTTTTTACAATTAAGTAGAAATGTCTGAACGTTTGAACACATTTTAAGGGAAGAGGGTGTGCCGTACAAGTCGCACGTGTACGCATTACTTTTGACGAATGATTTCCATATTTTTAGCCAACGTATATGTCAAAGTACATACGTTAAATCCCGCTATAAGTAGACGTTTTGAGATTTTCCTCGAGAAGTAGCAAAATACCATTGCTTCGAACAAGCTGCATACATCATTAAAAAGAATATTAATTGTTAGTCGTTTATGTACGAGAAAGTACAAATTATGAATAGATGAGATCTCTTCGTTTTGTAGAAATAAAATAATATATTTTTTTGTGCCGAGTGCGCATTCCACCAAATTGCATTACGTGGTTCCAATCTATAGAATGCAAGATCCAATGTAAACGCAACGAAACCGACGAAAGAATACATGGGAGTGCAGGATGCAGGACGAAGGACGCGGGACGGTCGCGGCTTTAATGGGATGCAGCGATAGCTTCAACTTTCTTTATACATGCTCCCATTAATGGGAAGAATTTAACATGGCAACATACTGTTGCTAATGTTGCACTGAATTGATTTCTGCTTCATGATAGAGCTTGAAAATAATTGGTCGCCGCACGCGTCGATGGAGAAGCGTGAGAAGCGTTACCTACTTCCTCCGATCGCGCAGATCCCCTCGCGCTTCATGGCGGTCAGGAATATAATGGGATGCCTCGGATGTGCGTTGTGTATCAAATATGTGCGGTCGAAGGAAACAGGCGCTCCTCTAAGGACACCCATTGCGACCAGATAATTACATCGCTGGAGTAAATATAAATGTAGTTATTTGAATCGAAAAAATTCAGTTTACAGTAAGAGTGTGAATTTACGATTCAATAAGAAATTCTATTGTAGATCGTAATCGTAGTGTCGGCCAAGAAAGCGTTCTCTGTCGCGGTTCATCGTATCCTCTAATAAACAATATACAACGATTTATTATCGTCACAAAATGGTTTCTGTTATGTATTCGTTAGACAGTTTAGCTCCCTCTTTCCTCCTGAAGATCTTTTCGGCGCTCGACAACGCACTCATCTAATTAAAAACGTTTGCGATCGGCTTCTGGAAATTATTAATTTATTACAATCCAATGATAGCCAGCCGATAGAACTTTCCTAATACAACTTATTACGTAATTTATAATAAGGTTTTTTTTCTCCACTTACATCCCCGTAAGCGCGATAGAGACTCTCTTCTAAAACTACATCTCAGTTAAATATTTTACAGTACATTAAGTAGCTAAACGAACAGTTAGGTAATTTAAGTTTTGTACCGAGCGAACTACACGAATCGTAAATCTTTTTTTCTGAGATCCATTTCATCAAACTCATAGGTATCGTTCCTCTTTAAACGACAAACAGCAATCTCATGCAAATAGAAAGAGATTTATCATACTGAACACATGTTTTTAAAAAACTGGAATATAGTCGATTTCAGTGAACACACGAAATGTTGATTATCGTTAGATGACGTTCGCATTTCGCCTAGCTCATTCCTCAACGATGCTGGCGGTATTCTAAGAGATGTTAACACTTTTCCGAACGATATTTTTTTAACATGCTAATCACTTCTGGCCGGTCACTTGGCCGCTAATATTTCCCGAATACCGATATCTCTTTGAAAATTATAATTTCTCAATAATTTCTCGTCAATTTTATTTAGCGCAGTAAACCGCAAGGACAATTACGATTATTAACATGCTAATCAAAATTAACAATTTGATTGCTATGGGCGAGGCTGACGCTATTGAGTTCAGAGAAATTTCGTGTAACTTTCGAATTGTAATATTTATGAATTTTCGGGCATACTGAATATTTAAATATCATCGTTAAAAAGATAAAGATCTGACGAATAAGTATCTATCTGCGTCTTTAAAGTTTCTGCCTCGTAAAGATATGAATTTAAAGAAAAAGATTCACTTCAGTGGAAATGATAGAAACTAGCGATGCACCGGTGGTGTTGAACGTTTTAATAGGCTACCGAACGGTAAAGTGTTAAGAGCGTCGCGGCTGATTTTCCTTCGATAGCTATACCATACACAACGTACGGTCGACTTGAATACCATGATACATAGGTTGTTGCGCATAAACATTTATACATTCATATATTACCTTCTCGCTCGTATACTGATATTTCGACCAACATTTTGAAGGTCATCGTACCTACGATCCAAAATCCGGGGCGATTGTAGCTAACCATACTTTGTATCGGTCTGTCAGCGACAACACCACGCTAATCGTATTTCTGCGCAACTCTATAGATAGCTTGAACGATTCTAAGAATGAGCTTATCAGTTTGTTCGTTTGTTTGAAAAATTAGTGACTGAGAAAATGTCGAAAACAGTTTCGAACGTGCTGAAGTGTAAATATATCGGAATGATTTCTAACAACGCATCGATTTAGAATATATTTCCAGTTACAATGATTTTCTACTAATCAAGGAAACGGGCAGTACGTCCATCCACCATTCAGTATTATTTAGTTTAACTTTAGCTAGAACGAACCGTAACGGAAATCCGTGGAAGTGTATTTCATATTTCCTTGAAACATGTACTTTTTCTCTTTAATCGACTTTAATTTCGAGATGATGCTTGTGAGAATCGGAGTACGACTTACATAAGTGTAACCGATTAAACAGTTGCTTCGCGTTCAGGAATACTTTCTTATATTTTCACATGAAACGTTTCCAGAAGAGACAGACACGCCTCTTTTTCCACAAATTCTACAAGATCGAATCCCTATTCGATTTCTAATTGCATGTAACAAAATTTTCAACAGAGTAGATTACCGTCGAAAGAGAAGCTGCGCAATAAAAGTACACAATTGAAACGACATTAGGAGTAACTTGAATTATGTTAAAACCAAAGAATTAGTCGTACTTGAAACGTTTGTAGTGTCTTCTTGGAACCTTTTAGTATCGTAACAAACATAATGGGCAATTTAATTCAACTCACAATATCACTTGTATCGTGCTTTACATTTTGTTACTTCCAATGCTCATCTGTGCAAGCCATTCGCTTCCACCACATTTACGTTAAATGTGTCGTATAATACATTGTTAAGTACACGCGTCTGCTGTGTTCGAATAGCTCGCACAGATGTAGAGAACAGATCTTCCTACTCCTCCGATACTCGTCGAGTGAAAAGTATGAGCGTTAAGTCGATTACGCGCAGAACTTACCAACAAGGATCACATTAAAATAGTTTTCGCATATGTATAAACTCACAACAACGTTAAAAATAACACTCACAGAACGGTAATAACATTCGCCGTTGTATTTGCGTGTCTCAACAGTCACATCATCACTTTTATAAGGTAGCACCGACGATTTAATATATTCTCATCTACGATACATACTCGCATGGCATCCACGAATAACAATTTCGCGTTTTAGGAAAGAAAGAATAAATAATAATTATTTTGCTCTATAGAAACGAAGTAGTTGCCATACATATGTCCGTTCAAGCAAGCGGTGATACCAATTTTTTTTTGTTTTCTAACAATGAATCGTCACGATTGATAGAAAATTTACGACGTTAATATTAGCAAAGATTGAGATCAGCGAAGATGATATTCTGTTTTTTTTGTAACATGCCAAATTATCGATTGACAATAGTCGAGACGGTGTTTAGGGAACCTGCCTAACGCCAATAGACTCGGTACACGAGTACAGGTGAATTTTCTGAAAAGAGACAGGTTTTTTTCCCCTTATATCGTACGAAATAAAGTCAGAAAGACAGAAAAATTAGAAATTTGTAACTTCATAACTTGAGTAATTCATAATTATGCATACGAATGATCGACAAAATCAGTCCAAAAGAATTTTCGCATTACGGGAAAGTCTTGAACAGACTCACAATAGTCGATTTCGCTGAAATCTCTACCGAAGGTCCACAAACATTCTCCTTGATAAATAAGATCTATCACAATTCAAAGTATTTCATTATTCAACAATTCACAGCTGTTACGGAGACAATACGAGACCCACGTCTTATATATACCCTTCTCCCAAGGAAATAGTAAAAAAGGTGGCTTAGATAAGAGCTAATTTTGTTCTTTAAGTAAACTTTGAAACTTTTTGAGGATCAAGGACAGGTTGGTTTTTGTTGTTCAGTTATTGACAATTGTTGATCGCGCGCGCGCGCGCTCTCCGTTTTTACGGCAGCGCATTTATGTGCATAAGACGAGAATATGGATGTTTACTTATTGACATATTGTATCCACGATGTATATCAATTTTTGGATCCCAAACAGTCGGTGGTACCTTGACATTTTGGACAGGATTTCAGCAAAATAGACCACTCTGAGACGATACAATTAACTGTGTCCAATCCGTTGTATCGTAAGTTTGTATTATACAAAGACTAGTTGCATGTAACATGTATTTATACTCTTCTACTGCCGTTTCGACGCATCGAAGGATCATAAGGGATAAATGAACACAGGATAACGCTCATGAAGATAGTATAAATGTGAATCTAACGTCAATCTCTTCTATGCCTTCTATGTTCGAGGACTTGTCAAAAGAAAATCATAAAAAGAAATACTTTGGACTTTACACGATCGATGTCTTCTCCCGTTTATATTCGGTGGTGGATATGGTTTGGAAACGTAGATCGATACCAGACACTTTATACAGAATCATGTTGGAATGAACGTTCTTTTGAGCGTTACTTCGTCAAATAACGCGTATAGCATAGTATAATATAATTGATCGAAACGTACATCTTTGGAACTGGAAATCCATAACATTAAGCTACATCTAAAATTTGCTCCCACAGTTTGAGAACGCGTAAATAAAAACTGTGAAAGCAAAAATGTGTTTGGCTTTCTGGAGGGTTGTGCACCGTATCTAAGTGTACATACAACGTACAGTGCCTCACGAAAATGCTCGAACGAAAACCTTTTTATAAGAATGGCTAAGGTAAAGTTACGAGATACCGTAAATAATTAAAAGTCATCGACGTGCAAGTGAAATGTATATGTGTGCGTGTGTGTTTATGCGCGCGCGCATGCGCGACATTCGTATAATACGTAATTACAGTAATTTGCATTAAGAACCACAACTTGAAATCTTTTAATAAAGGAAAAATCACTTCCGCTGATCGATGAATCGAAATTCTCACGATACTCCAAGTACATTACATAGTCGTTCGAATATTTTCGCAAGACATACATACATATTCCAGATTTAAATGCGAACAAGATGGAAAACGTTTCCGTTGATACTGATTCTCTACCAGCTACAACATTGTTGTTCCGAGTAAAACGGAAGGTGAACAATCGTCTATCGTAATACTGAATGTCAATCATTTTGATAATCGCGCAAACAATGAGTGTCGTATACCCGCCATTTCAAATGCTTCCTTCACGGTTCATTTTCATCCGATGATTCTGTAGAACTTTGCGGCATGATATTGAACCAATTTTCTCGAACTCCGGTACTCCTGGACGAAAAGGAAAAGCAGACATCGACAACTGATATACAATATAGAGATACTTAATAAGTAATATTAATACGTGTTAACGCGTTAAATATTTTTTTTCTTCACTTTGAGAGTTTCCGTTTGCATTGTAAGCAAAAAAGGTTTACCTTGTCCGTTGACGAGTACTTATAGGCAGTGTGAGCGAAGTCCTGTAATACTGAGGCGTACTGCTCGAAGCTGTTTCGTCCGGCCTCCTATGCAATGTCATCGTTTCGTGCGGTGAAGTTACGAGCTCGTCCTCGTTGTCCAAATAATAACGGGAACCTGTGGCACTTTTACAGTTTTCACACTCGCTTCTGTAATCGTCCGTGTCGTCGTGTAGAGTCGGAAGAGCTTGCATGCTACAAGTGCACGTTACAGACTCGAAGCTTCCCTCTTCGTTGATCTCATTTGCCAGGCTTAACGGCGGCTGAAAGACGAAAAGAATAGAAAGATGCCGTTTGCCTTCGAATAATAACGCGAAAAAGGGGTTTAGGGTCGTACCTTGAAATCTTGAGACTTTTCTACTTTAAGATCCAAACGTTCTCTGTCGATTTGTTGCGTAACCGTAGACAAGGAGGAGCTGGGAGGTTGAACGAGCGGGTCGTCGTAAAACGCATTCGAGACCGTCGCAGTTTCTCGTTTAGACGGAGGATTTTGAACAGGTACGGAACGCGGCAAATTTTGCAAATTTGGTAAATTTGGTAAATTTGGTAAATTTGGTAAATTCTGCGAAGACACGCCGGTCGGCGAGAGACGAAGGAATTCATTGGCGGAGCAATCGATCGCCATCTCCCGTAATCTCGTACCACTACGACCGGTCAAAGTCCTGGGTATCGTTCGATGCGCGGTTACGCTGGAATTCGGCAAAGTCGCAGATATCGTGAATGCGCCAGTTTGCCGAGGAAGGGTAGTGTGCGTCTGATAGTTCTTCGAAACGATAGATTGCGAACTAGAAATGTTTGGCGCTACCATTGCGGAATGTTGGCCAACGAAGCTCGGTATTCCGACCGGTGCGGGAAAGTTTTCGTACGTACTCGTTCCCACGACGAAGCTCGTAGTCGAAGTTCCTACGCTGACGCTCGGCGAGGGTGCTTCGTTTTGACTCGGTCGACGATAACTGGCATAAATGTTGGGATTGGAGAGCGGTCTGTTCGAGGGGGAAATGGAGACACCCGGTGACGCGGCCGTACCACCGTCTCGCGAAGGCGACGAAGCGTTTCCACCAGGAGCAGCTTGGGAACTACCGACCAACGACACGCTCGTGCGCTCGTCGGGATTGGTCAAATAACCATTCGAGAAGCTCAGCCGGGGTAGCGCGTTCGGATTGATCGACAGCAACGCTTGCTCTGCTCGTGCAGCTGCGACGGCTTCCTCGTAGGGCGGAGGAGCCTCCCCACGGGGAAAGTAGTTTCCTGGTGGCTTCCAGAGAGGGTAGTTGGCCCCGCAAGGTACATCGTCCATGGGGACTCCATGCGACAGACCGTCTCTCTCCAAATATCCCATGCTACCTAAGTTTCTTTGGTCCTCCGTCAATTGTCTGCTTTGCCTTCCTGCCACACAAACTGACGTCCAATTCGTCGTATCTCCGTTCTCTTACTCTACTATCTATTACTATCGTTAACACTTTACTGACCAGCATTTTTTTAGTATTTTACCTACTTCTGACAAGTAACGTGGCTGCAAATACTTCTATGATACTGATATCTCTTTGAAAATTATAAATTCTCGTCACTAAGTCCTTGGCACAGTAAACCGCAATGACAAATAGTAATTTATTAATTGGCATAGGAACTAAGTAACGAGTTAAAACTTCAAAAGCTTTGGGCCCAAAGAGCGTATTAATAGGCTACCAGTCGATGAAGCGTTAAGATCTTCGTAACGCAATATAAAACCAAAGTACCTCGTATCTTCCTCTGACGCAAGCGATGGATCAGGAAAAACAATAGACTCAACGACAACACCGCCGTTACGAAGCTCGCAACGGATCTCAAGCCTATGTCGTAATTTGCGGCGCTATCCGTAGTTCCACCACTGGTTCCGTCGCTCTTGTCGTTGGAGATCGACGACAGAGTGTTGTCCAGGCAAATGAATTCACAGCAATTATCTCCTCGGCGAAAGGATTTACAGTTTTCCTGAAGAACGTCAAAATGACGCTTGAAGCATTCTGTGAAAGTATAACGCATAGAAAAATCTTTCAAACTTCATATACCTCCGGGAATTTGCAGATAAATGCCTTGCACCACTTTGGATTGCCATTGTCGCAGACGCAGAACGTACAGGGCTCAGGACCTGGGATGTAGTGAAAGCCGTTCTCGTAAGATTGTCCTTTTTGATCTTTGCAAGCGACGCCGTTCTCCGCAGAAACTGAAAATGTTTACAGAAATGAATCGTCGAATCGAGGGCTACGGTGGACATAACGTCGATGGGTCGGATTCTCGGCTCTATGGAAACTACGCAATTTCTTGGTGAAGCGTAGAACAATCAAGACGATAACGTGAGGAGAGTAGAAACAGAAGCTGTGAAAACAGAATCAACGAAGATGAAAGGCGCGTACGACTCACAGAGTCGAGCGAACTCACGCACACTATACGCACCGTACGTTCCTGAGTACCGCGACCACGAAATATTCGTTGCTAGCCATTTGTCAGGATCGTCAGGATTATCTAGACCGTTACGCGTTCAAACACGATACTTAATTTTTGTTAATCGTATACCGATTGTTGGAAGAAATGTTACGTTTGAAATTAAATCGACTCGAATTTTCCGTCATAGCGAACACGATCTATCGATGAATTTTGGGCGCGTAGTTTGGAAGATCGAGGGCGATGCGAGCGAAAACATGAGAAAAGAAAGGGGCGGGAGTGGTGGTGGTGATGGTACAGGGTGCAAAGGGGCGGGTGAGGGTGAGGGTGAGGGTTGAGGGTGAGGACGAAGGTGGGGATGAAGCAGAAGGAGAAAATAGAGATCAAGAGGGAAATAGAGGGAAACGGAAGAACGAACGATGAACGATGCACGATAAACGTCGAACAATAGTACGAATGAGAGGGGAGAAGGCTGAAATACGATTAAACTTACCGTCAAAACGTAAGGTGAACACGAAGACTGCATAACCGAGAAGGTTACTGCCGCTGTATCTCATTCTGCGTTCGTTATCTCATCATAACTCCGAGCACTTGGCGCGGTAGAACGAGTTCGGCCTCCTCCTTTGGCGTTTCAAGCAGCGTCGCGTTTCGTTCTCATCTCGTTTTCGTCCCGTTCTCTCGACATTCTTGATGAAGCGACAGAGAGCGAGGACAGAGAGAAGCTTCGGTGACTTCGACAGGTTCAGGAGGTTCGGGTGGTTCGGATGGTTCGGATGGTTCGGCAGGTTCGGTAGGTTCGGCACGTTCGACACCTTCCACCGTTACGCCCGTGTCACGGAACGGTTACGCGAGAGCAACAGTTCTTCTCGTCCACCCGCATATCTCACGATCTCTCCTCTCCGCTCGAATTTTCTCTCGTACGCTATTGCACCGGATCACACTGTACGCGTCCTCCCAAATGGGCACACCGACTCCCGGAATGATCGATTAGTAAACGGAGCAACTATCGGTGTCGAGGGTGTCGAGCATCTACGGGAGACTGGTGCCATCTTGGAACAGCCTCCGGAGATCGATGCTATGCTCCTGCTGCTCTTTCGGTCTATTCCCGACTACTAGTTAGCAGAGTAGCAGTATACGACACTCCTACTTTCCGGCCGTCGTCCTTGGTATACCTATCGACCGATTCCGGCGAAAGGGAAAAGGACGATTCGTGACCAGAAATGCACTGGTGCACGGTGGTCCCACGCCACCCTAAAACGTGCGCATAACCTCAACAATGAACTTTTCGTTAGGGGTACTTTTATTACGACATTTTGTATTCAGATAGTTTGTCCATGAAGATATGGAAGGGTGGGGTTTTATTACTTATGCCTGCGACGTTGTCGCATTTCGAAAAACCTGCCATTTTGTTATTGAAGATTCAAAGTTCAGGTTCATATTCGGCGACCCAAAAAAACAGTAGGATACTAATTTTCGCGTCCAACCAACAGTTTTCATTTTCTTATTTATTCAAAATTTTGTGTTAAGATTCGTAATTGCCGATCAAAATTATCCCGATATGTCAAGTTTTAGCTGAATTCAAGTAGATTTTGAGGTTTTGCGTACGTTTTGGCGATTTGGGACCTACTGTGCGGCGGTTCGGCGAGTTGTCAGGAAGATGGAGAGGGCGAAATTGACGAAGCTCGATATCTCGATACGATTTTTGTCTTATTCCATTTCGTTCGATTTCGTCTAACTCTGTCAGTGTGTGTTTTCGCGTTAAAACGACTATATAAACGAACGATGCCGCGGTGCGCGTCAGTATTTCGTGGGAATCATTGATGTTCTTTGATACTCGTCGAGATAACTTGACGCAGAACTTTCTTTCATTTCTGTTCTTCGAGTCTAGTTTTCTTGCAGCTTCAAGTCGGTTCACTTTAGTTCACAAGGTGATTCGCAAAGGATCTCGACGGACTAGATCGAAGTCAGACACTTTCATCGATGACACAGAAATCGCACACTGCCTCCGGACGTTTTGGCGATTGACCCACGTTATATACAATACATGGGCGATTCATTGTTGATATTTCGTTGTCGATCGATACATATTGTACGATAAATTGAGGAAAAAAAAGAAACTTTTACAAAAAAACATCGTCCAACGCTCAGTTCGGGCGATCGGTTCGAGCAGAGATTTTGCGTGGCAAAATGTCGGTAAAAATTTCGTAGCAAATTTTGGACAAAATGTGAAGGAAATTTTCAGATATGTGACTCCAAGAGTCATTATTTTGGCCCCACGAACTTCGAAATTTCTAGTGTAAACGAAAGGTAGAGGCGCGAGTCACTCGATAAAATTACGGAATTTCGGCAAGAGGCCTCCGACTCGAAGCGGTGAAAGCTGATCTTCTGCTAGAGAACGAAATGGAGAAGAGCGACGACGCGCCGGAAGACGTGAAACGGGCCACTTCCGTCGACCGCGAAATAAAGAGCGGTCTGAAGGATGATACGTTCGAGGGATATCCACGAATTCGAGAGAAGAAACCGAAATGGGAACACTGCGATCAAGACACCAATGGCGATCAGCGCGGTGGCACGGTTTCACGCAAGTCAAAGGCAAATAAACCGATTCATACTAAACCGAAATAAAATATAAAGGATCATTGAGCTTGTTTCAACGTACATACAATTCTCTACCGTATCCCGTTTCATTCGCGAAACATCCTTCTCTCTTCGAGAATCCCTTTTGCTCGTTGTTCTCGTCGTCGGTGTACCTACCCCCTCGATTTTCATGGATTTCTCGAAAATGTTCCGTTTACCGCTCGTGGGGAAATTCGGCTGAATCGAATCGATTCAAACGATTCAGCGAAAAGTCTGCCCGACGATTCCACGTAGATACGGTATATGCCTTACTATCGAGTAAGCGATCGATTTCGCAAGGTCTTTGACATTCGATATTCGAGAGAAACGCGGTAGAGGCGCATGGGTTACTCGCGGGGACACACTTTACTTTCCTCTACCAGCGAAAAGAACTTTCCGATATGATTTTTCAGCGAAAAGGAAATTCGAGCGGCGACTGTTGCCGCGGTCGGGCGGAGAGAGGCGGAAAGAAGACTCCGAAATTCGTGACCGTTTCCGTTTTCGGGGAACCATGCGTCATTCCAAGAGAAAAGGTCATACCGAGGCACTGTCTCTCGAGGCAGGACTACATCGACGTCTTATCGACACCCAGGTGATCGCCCCCTCTTGTTTCCTTTTGGCGAAATGTCGCTACCTCGAGAGCCGTAGGGGTTCTTCGAGCGATCCAAGCGGCCTGAGCAAAAAACTTTCCCTCTTATCTTACCGTTAGCCGCAAGTGCCCCCCGGATTGCACGAAGCATCCTGTCGTTCGACGACTAGCGCCGGTATCGCCCCGCCTCAAGGAACTGGCTCGACCGACCAAACAGCGGCTGATGATAACGCTTCAAGAAGCTGCGACCAAGCTGCCGCCGGCGTTGCTCGATAATCTCGTAAAGACGCTCGAAAACGAGACTTGTCTAACGCCAGAGTAATGCCTGAATATCTCCGGCCTGTTCCGTCTTGCGTCGTCTTCCTCCTCTCGCGAGTCCTGTATCCGGATGGTTTTCTCTCCTTCCTTTGCCTTTTGGCTTGTCCAACATCGCAATGGACAACGATAAACGCTATGGATATCTATCCACCTAACCATTCCCTTATCATTTTCTACCGATATCTCCCCTTTTTTTTCGGGACGAAGACGCGCATCAAGCCCGGAACCGGCCCCACCAGATCCTCGATCTGACTTTTCGATCTGCCGAGCGACATATCGATCTACCTGTGAAATTTTTCTAGGCAAGCAGCGAGCGCATTTCGAAAGAAATCCACCCAGAAGCGAAAGGAGACGCGAACGGAGAAGCGGCGACGTCCGGAAGAAGCGCGCAAAGTGAAACGGCCGAGCGTCGGAAGCGCTAACGGCGGGTTTCTCGAAAGAGACTCGACATCCTGTCAGTTCCTGATGGCCGAACGTTTCGTCAAGAGTATCTTAAAGTGGAAATGTCCTATTCCTAAAACGGAGTTTGCCGACATTGCTCAAGTCATAGTCCAACGGTTGGCAGACGTTCTCGAGTACGCTCCTGGATGGGCCGAAGATCGCAAGTCCCAGCAAATTCGATTCTTGGCGGATGCGATAGCCTGCTGGATGTCCGGAGTGCTCTTCGACGTTGCCAAGGGTCGTCAAAAGGAACTCGAGGAAGAATGCGAGAGAAGGGATCGCGAAAGGCAAATGCAGGAGGAAGAAGGGGAAGAGGAGGAGGAGGAGGAGGAGGAGGAGGAGGAGGAAGAAGAGGAAGAGGAAGAGGAAGAGGAAGAGGAAAAGGACGAAGAAGAGGAGAAGAGGAAGAAAAAAGACGAGGATAAAGACAAAGATGACGATAGGAGAGACAAATCACAAGAAATTTCTCCCGACGTTGCAGATGCTGCAGTTCAACCTGAAGTGCAAAAAGAAGCAGAGGAAAGAGAGAAACCCGGAGAACGGGAAGAACCGGAGGGACCAGCAGTACCCGAGGAAGCCATGGAAATCGCAGAAGCCGCGGAAACTGCGGAACCCGCGAAACCCGTGGAACTCGTGGAACCCGCGGAACCCGCAGAGCCAGTGGAATCGGAAGAACCCGTGGAACCGTCGGCACTCGTGGAATCCGTGGAACCCGAAGAGCAGCCAGTGGAAGCCGAAGAGGTGGAAAAACCAGAGGATGAACCGAAGGAAGCAAAAGAACTGGATCAAGTAGGAGAATCGAAGGAAGTAACGGAAGATAAGCCCGAGACTGAAACGGCGTTGACGCAAACAGAAGCGAAGGAGGCCCTGGAAACGGGAACGGAAACTGAGCCAACGATCGCGCTACAGGAAGAGAAGGTACAGACCGAGGTAGAGCCGAAGGAGTCGAAGGAGCCGGAGGATGAATTGCCGACGATCGAAGTCAAAACAGCAGAGGAAGACGCCAAGGACGTTGACCGTCCCATGGCCGAAGTAAAAGAACGAGAAGAAACGGCGGAAGAGAGGGAGGAAGAAAAGGTAAAAAGAGAAGAGGCGGAACGAGAGGCGAAGGAAGAGAAGAAAGTGGAAGAAAAAACGGACGTGATGGCAGAAGAGATGTCGAAAGAGGTGGCGAAAGAAATGGAGAAAGAAATGGCGAAAGAGGAGGCGGAAAAGGTCGCGAAAGCGAGGGCGGAAGAAACGGCAGAAGAAAAGCCAACGGAAAGAGCACCGCCGCAAATGCGTCGCAGAGAAGCTCCGAAGGACTCGAAAGCCGTCGAGGTTACCGACGATCTCGAGAAACTTTTGAAGACCGATCTACCATTCTTGACGTTCGGAAAGATTATCGATACCGTGTACAAAATGATCGAAAGTGCGCCGGAAAACACGGGCGAGGATGCGGCGACGAACGCCATACACCGGGCGATTTACGAGAAACTCGGAACGATCGTTACGCTCGAAAATCCAGATCTTCTGACGGAGGAATTGAAGGACGCGATGGACGTTGTTTGCGGAAAAATAGCGACGTGTCTGAGGAGAATCCTGACCGAATGGGAGATCGGGTTCATGGAACGGTACGTGCCGGAAGTGATGTCGTGGGAAGTTCGGGATTGGACCGATTGGCTCAGTCACATCAGCACCCTCGCCAAAGACTGGAACGCTTGGCTGCGCGGGGTCATCGAGAAGATCCTCGATATTCGAGAAAGGAGGATCACTCGTGGCGAGTGGCACAACTGGACGAAATCGGTCGACGCCGATGCTCTCCTCTGGAGACGTTTTCACTTGCAGGCCGTGCACAGAGCGCATCGTAATCATGCTCTTATCTCGGGTAGGCGAGTGATCAAAACAGTCACCGACGGAATCGCCTCCGACCTATCCGAGAGGCTCCTCACTGCTACGAGCGTTTCTTCGACAGTTTGATCCTTATTCTGTATTCCCATTTCTCCTTTCCCATTTGCCGCTTACTCTTCGAAGTAAGTTCTCTCTCTCCCCCCTCTCTCTCTCTTTCTCTCTCTCCAACGTGCGTCGGTCACGCTCCAAAGTCTCGTGAAACTCTGCTCGTAGATCGGCCTACTTGCCCTGTCCCAATAAAGATAACATTGACTCCGCGAATCTCAGCGATTTCATCCATCTTTGAGTAACCGTCGAACCGACTTTGCGTTTCAAGGTTGAAGAAAATAATATATTCTCGATCGATTAACGGCGCGAAACAGTGTCGAGACGGTTCACTCGAAACGAGTGTTTCGTCGAGAAGTCGTGCCGTCGGTACGGCATCAATCATTCTCCATTGCCGTCGACCAACGATCACGAACAGTTCCGCGTCCTTATCGTAACGTTGGACGGACTATACGACGGACGGATCGCATTCTTTTCCGCGCTCAGATAACTGAAATTCGTTGGAAACACGTGCTCGCGATAGCCGCCGAGCTATCGAAACTCTGCAGTTTTCAACATATCACTTTTTCATTTTCACGTTGCGCAACCGGGAGACAATCGAGGCACGTTGATCTCGTGGTCGAGGTAGGTGTAACTTTGAATTTTTCTTCCCTCGCAGGTGAAATAACGCGTTAGCTACCGCTTCAGTCACCGGGGACTGATCCTGAACTTTTCGTTCAGGCCGCTTCACTCATTGCTGACTGACGGTATAAAATGGGATTTAAAATTAAAAAATTACATTGTTTTCACATATTTGAAGTAATATCGTTAACATACTTCGCTATTGCTTATCAAAAAACTTTAATGGATACCGTCGAAACAGTTTAAACAAAAAAAACTGTCACCTTTGCGAGAATCCCAAAACGGTAACTTGCTTTGTCATTCTTTTGGCCATTTCTCTACCACAATCGCGCCGCATTTTCATCATAACATTGTTTACGATACCTTCGTACAGTAGAGATCTTTTTAGATATTTTTTGGAGTTTGCGGGCCAAACAGTGAGCAACCCAAAACAGACTTAGCGCTTTAAGCGTCGAATTAGCATTTCGATCCAAACGTAATCTTCTACTACGATAAGACGCGATGGCCCCAATACATTTGCACACCTAGATCGAGGAAGCTTGAATCTTACAAGTGAGCCATTGTTATACTACACATTACTGCCGCAATACGCACTTATGAGCAGCTCGCGTAGCCTGAACGAGCGTTCCTCAGAAATGCGCGTGCAGCTAACGTGTTAAGGCGGGCACCAATACGGCGGATATAGATGTAGATCGTTTTTAACTAAAAAAAAAGCTATAGGTATAGGTATATATATATATATATATATAGGTAGAGAAGTAGTATTACGAGTAAGAGTAGGTGTGAAAGTAGAAGTAGATGTAGAAGTAGATGTAGATGTAGATATGATGTAGGTGTAGGAATAGTATAGCATAGGCAAACTCAGAATTACATTCGCTTGGCCGAGTTTCATGCGGGTTAAGTGTGTCGAAGAAAGATCGAGTCCCCTCTCTCGACGCGGGAAAGGCATAGCCTACGACTTTCTTTTCGAGACGAGGAATCGGGTTTAGCCCTGACATTGGTCGGTTCCGCGCAAGCTTTCTCGAAGCGGGCACGCCGGCAGTATCGATCGCGCCGCGGTATCGCGCTTACTCCCTTCTTTCGCGGTCTTCCTTCCTCCTTCCTCCATCCCCCATCTATCTCGCTCGCATTTTCCCTCCACCTTTGGTCTCCTCTTTGATCGAATTCCTCCTCTTTCACCCGACTTTGTTCTCTCTTTCGCTCCCGCTGTCAGTCTTCGGACGTTGACCGAATAGCGTGCAGCATAGTTCATTTCGGTAGCTTCTTTCGCCGACGGTGAAAACAAAGTGGTACAGAGAGAGAGAGAGAGAGAGACAAAGAAAGAGAGAAAGAGAGAGAGGGTTACGGAAACGGAACTGGAAGCGAAAAGAACGAAGAAGAGGAAAAGGAAAACGAAAAGAAAAACGGAGGAGAGTACCACGTGAATCGATCGTTGTGCTTCAGTGATATTTCCAAGTTCCGTAATCGACGAACGAGCTCCCTCGGATACGATTCGACCGATGAAAGCGGCTGTCCATCGGCTGGGTCGACGAGTCCGTTGCAGCGAGGAAGAAAGCCTGGAAGCGAAAGTCTCCCATCGAATCTCATCGACGTTGAAATCAGGTAGGGGAAAAGAGGAAAAAGAGGGAAAACGTTCGTAGAAATGGGAGGTCCGTCATTTCCGCGCTTTACGCTCCGAACGACGAAAGAGGTCGGGATTGCTAGCTCAACGATGTTGGATCGTCGACACTCTTATTACGGGTTGCTCCTAGACGCGCGGAAGTCGTCCCTTAACGCGTTTACGACGGGACCCGAATTTAACTAAATAGTAAGTTCCCACCGCGGGGTAGCTTTGCTTTCCGTATTTTCTCTCACCCTACGGCACAATAATGCCAGTCCGCACAAGTGTCTAAGAAAAACATTAAAATATAATATAATATAATATAATATAATATAATATTATATTGTATTATACTATATAAAGATGTAAGTAAATTTGCCAGTTACAGTAATCAACTGTTTAAATGTGTCCCAACCGATGGCACGACCCGTCGTGAACGTGTTAAACGGCACGCGATGACGAAAAATGCTTCCGGAGCATTGACGTGTAGAGGAAGAACAGAGGGGTCGAGGGATCGCGGTATCGTGGGACCAATAATCGCGGAAGAGAGAGAGAAATTGAAGCAGGTACGACGCAAAACGGTAGACGGACATCCGCGGGCATTCCGTCGTATCAGCATGACACGAGGGGCGCTGGAGACCATGACCCCGGGGTAACCCCCTCTTCGACGGCGAAACGACCGGCAATGACTGGGTCGTATCGCGCTTAACGCGCAATCTTATCGTCGTGCCATTGGTTGAACTATCGGTTGGTCGATCGGTTGCTCGAAACCGATAAAAACGAAGCAAAGGGAGACGAAGCGCAGAAAGTCGAAAGTCGCGAGGTATTCGTTGGGAGAGAGAAAGAGAGGCGCGAGGAATTTCGCAATCGCTATCACACCGAGCACGAAAAAACGAGAGACGATTAGGAAAAAGGTGAGAGCCGAGCGTGACTGAATCTCGACCCCTTTCAGGATGACGCTCTCGTGCTTCGAGAAGATTTCGCTGGTGATCCTAGCGATCCTGGGACTGCGGCTCCTGCTGCGAGCAAGTATTCTGGCATGGCGAAAAGCGATCGCCCCGAGCCTCGGTCTCGGCATCGATCCCAGAACGCAGGGCAGATGGGCAGTCGTGACCGGGGCTACCAGCGGCATCGGCAAGGCCTACGCCGAACGCCTCGCCGAAATCGGCCTCGACGTTCTCCTGGTCGGCCGATCGCTCCCAGCCCTGGAGGAAGTCAGCAGCGATATTAAGCAACGGTTCGGCGTCGAGACGCGCATCGTCGAGGCCGACCTCTCCGGGGGACAGACGGTTTACGCGAAAATAGCCAAAGCTGCCGAGGGACTCGAGGTACGTATCCGAACCTATCTCTACCTCTAGAACGTTCCTTCTCGTTTTACATTTCTCCTTTCTACGTCGATAGATCGCCATTCTCGTCAACAATGCCGGAGCGAGCTACGAGTATCCAAAACACTTCACCGAGGTTTCGGAGGACGACCTGTCGACCATGTTACTGTTGAACGTCTCCGCTGTCACGGGAATCACGAGAGCTCTGATTCCTGGAATGTTGGAGCGAAAGAAGGGAATCGTCGTGAATATTGCCTCGGCCATGGCAGTAATACCGTCACCCTATCTGACGGTGTACGCAGCCAGCAAGGCCTATGTCGTGAAATTTAGCGCGGATCTGGCCGCGGAGACGGAAAAGAACGGAGTTACCGTTCAGTGCTTCATCCCCGGCCCGGTCGCGACCAAGATGAGCAAGATCAAGTAAGTGCGCGTTCCGCGCTCTTCGGAGCCTCGAGCCAGACGGCCAACAAGAGAATCGGCTCGAATTCCATCGAGACCCCTCGACTTCGAGTCATCGTGCGCCTCTATTTCAGAAAAGCAACCTGGATGGCTCCGACTCCGGAGAAATTCGTCGAAGCTTCGCTCAAGACGTTGGGCATCGAGCGGTGCACTACCGGCTACCTTCCACACACGCTCATGAAAACCTTTATGCAAGCGTTCACCTGCACGTGCGAAAAAGGCGCGATATGGCTGGTAACCAAAACCATGATGAATATCCGAAGTCGCGCGATAAGGAAGGCTGAGGAGAAATTGCAACGGAGCAAGTAAATTAGCCCCTCCGAGTTCTAGTCTCCTCTTCTTCGTTTCTCTTCCGCGAAATTCCAAGCGAAAATCCAAGACGAAGCGTTTCCGGTCCTCTCCTACTCTTACCGAGTACTTTTACGCGCGTTTCAGAGCTTTCTTCGTTCTGTCGTTACTTACGTTGTTATCTCATTTTATATACTTACACGTTTCTACTAAGATATTTATAGCGATAAGTTTACGGTTGCGCCGTAAAATAAAACTGTTATCCTTTGTCGGTTACCGAGAATAAAGTTTACTATTTTTATTACCGAAAGAAGTCTGCGTCCGTCGCAACGCGTAGGGCAGCGGCGCAGGTATTTTGCACGTACAGTCGTCCTTGAAGAAACTCCGCCTCCTCCACCCATACACCCAGCCGAGATGTCACCGATTCACGAACGCTTTATCGGGGTCACGACCTAGCCCAGAGGCACTGCCCATACATTTGTATTTTACAAATTTCGTGACAGCAGAACGCCAGGCTTTTTGCCTTTTGGCGTCAAAGAATGAAACCTTTTGACACTTTGCTAGCAAGCAACTGGACAAGACGGCCGCGCCGCCAGAAACGTATTCTTTGACGCGAGGAAGCCTGGCGTTCTACGTTTTAGAGGCAATTAGAGGCAATACGGTACCGATCGAGTGGCCGCAAGAGACTTACAATTAGATTCAACTAAGCTTCTGTAAACCTTGCTGATTTATTAACGATGCATTTATTTATCGTTATTTGACTGACTGTCAACTCGACGATCTCGACGATCTCGACGATTCCGACGAACTCGAGAGAAAGCCGCGTCTACGGTACGAAAGCCGTGGAACACGGAGTGCGCGGTAGTCGTTGCAAGATGAGTGCTCGAACAGGATTGTGCCGTTAGTGGTAGCGGTTGGATTCGGTCGTTCCGTTCTTACCCCCAAAGCCCAAGGTGCAGCCTGAAAAAGAATACATCGAGTAGCGTGCTCGAACCACAGTTCGTACAAGTTTCGACGATCGTCGCGACCTCGCGTACCTCGGTCGTCGGCGATGGATCCCTCCGTTATATTAGTGCATGCCGTTGGTCTTCGCAAATCGGGCACCACGGCTGCTGTGGACGCTGCGCGCGTTACGCACGCTCCGGGACGGTCGGGCTGCCTCGGTGGTGGTCGAAGGCTCCTCCTGCTGTCTCTTCGCCCTTCCCGTTCCGATGGACCTCATGCCGTTGAGCGTGTTAATGCCCGTTTTTAACCCGGTATCGATGGCGTCCAAAAACCCTGACGCACCCATCTGCGGATCCATTTGTGGCATGGACGGCATACCTCCTCCCATGGGCATCTGCGGTAGCTGACGCGCCACCTGTTTGATTTCTTTGTTTTTTTAATGCTTTCGGGCGTCAAATCTTAGACCAAAATTACGCGCGACGGAATTGTATCGTGTGTATGTATCGTCAAACGAATGGCTTGTTCTCGCTTACTCTCTTAACGTGTGGCTGGGGCTTCCGCGGCTCCTCCCCAAGTACCAGCTGAAACGTTAGATTGCACGTGAATCGGACGACGAGTGGAATCGTTGCGCTGACACAGCTCGATCCCGGCCGATCGCTCTTTTCTTACCAGTGGCCCGCAAAGAAAAACGATCACGAGCGTCTTCAACATTTCGATATTGCGGAGAAAAATTGTGCGCGACGAGATGCAGCGGGAATACCTGGAGGATAGTGCCAGAAACTCCGGACGCAACTTCCTTTTATACCACTAGTCGGCTCCTTTCTGCCGTTTAAGCGGAAAAAACACAGCGTCCAGCCGGAAGTGGCGATGGATCTGAGATCATTATCCTTATATGTTTGTACTTTTTCAACGAGTTCCAGTCTTACGTAATAATTAAATCGGCAAGATGCCAGTCGCACCTGACCTACGTGTCGTCGTTGTCCCGCCTCTACTGTCTCTCTTCGACGAGAAACCTTTCCGTCCGTCTTTCTCTCTTTCCTTTCGTTTCAGCATTCAGCCGATGTTAAACAATAGCGATACAATTACTTAATTGTAGCTTTAATTGCATCAGATGATCACGATTATTCGTAGACTCGAATGCAGCGACAATTGTAATATTCCGCTTAAAACGCAAGGTCTCGCTGAACGCGACAAATTCAATTTTATTCGTACATTCCCACGACGAATAAATCGACCCGCATGGTCGGCCTACCGCATCTCTCTTTCCTACTCATCGAGATCCTATTAAAAATTTAACCATCCGCTCGTTAACTTTCCCTTCTTTTCTTTTCTTTTCTTTTCTTTTCTTTTCTATTCCTTTTCCTACCAACCCTTCCGTATCCATTATTTCGTTTCCCTTATCTTTTGCTATAAAGAATACATTTCTGTCGATACCGTTACATGCATATGTACTCTCGATTTTTATTTAAATCGCAGATTATACGCATTTCGCCGACGGTGCAGTAGTCCCAGTTGATTCGCGCGGGTGAATGGGGGGGGGGGGGGGGGCGAGGCACGAGCGTGAGAAATTTTTAAAAATAACCGTGGGGAAAGGGTCTCCACGGTTGAATATAGTAAAGCGCTGGCAAATCGAATTAGCCTTCATCATCTTCAATGATTGTTATTATTGACGGATCAAGTACAGTTATACGTTTTCAACAAATCTAAAAAAAATTGCACCTCATCTTTAGCATTACATGATCGTGCTAATCTTTATTATTACGTTATCATTAACATTTTAATAAACCAATTTTTCAAGCTGTACGAAAAAAAATGCGTAAAAAGTAAGTTACACATGTGCAAATAAGATACAATGTGTATACATATATTTCGCTCGTCTTCGTGTGACGTCGTCAAGCGTCATCCGGAACAGATTTATAAAAGTATGGAGTTCGACGTCTAATGGCGTCATTCGTAGATAAGGCGATAATAAGCACGATAAGCTTCAGAAGCTGTTACAATATAAACCGTGACCGAAAAAATAATTGTTTTTTTAGACATGATACGCGTCTTTGACGCATCTGAAAAAAATCGCGTAGACGTGCATCACTGGGTATAAACTTGCGAATTTTCTTTTACAATTTTCTATGAAGCGGAACAAGAGAAGTCAAGCGTAACCCCTTGCCCTACAATAACAAGTGATACTCGTGATAAGTTAAATGAGACCGAAGATTTTCAAGTTCTTCAAAACCTATTAAATTGAAACTACTAATGACACGCGATGCTATAATATTATTTCATGTAAATTATACGGCATATCAAGAATCAATGATCAGATTTTATTTTAGCAATTAAATTCTGAATTATACCGGAGACAGTGACGAAACAAATCGTAGGGCAAGGGGTTAAAGTTTAATATGCGCTTCGCCTGACACCCACCCCGATAACAAAGGTAACGGTTGATATTATACAGAAACAATTTTCTTCCAGAGGCCTATCGAATATGTGTCAATGTCAATTTTTTCCGAGGGAATTTTTTTCCGCTTAACCGGCTAAGAATTAAACATTAACCCAGACCGAGATCTCGACCCAGACTCATTGTCAGTCCCAGGCCCATACCCAGAACCAGACCCAGATCCAGACCGTTTCTCTACCGACTCAAAGTTTGAACTTTCAGGACGTTCAAAGTTTACATTTCCTCTGGCAAGTTTCCGTTTCGGGCGATTTACTGTCACTCGGTTGCATGCGCGATCACCAATCTCTGCCATAAAGATCGTTTCCGATCTCGCGCACGTAGGTACCTACATATCCGTATTCGTCTGCATTATATGTATAATGTTATTCTATTTCCAAAGGAAATCTATTATTTCTACAAAGTTAAATCGTATAATTCTGACTACCATTTTATCAAAGTAATCAAACGTCAGTGAACATGCATATTTCCTTTAATAAGAATTTGTAAAACAGGAAGTTTGTCTGCTCACCTCATTGTCTCTACCCAGATTATTCTAATAGAATAATGATTATCTTTCTTTTCTTTTCGCGCCGTTCGTCCAGTTGAAGTAACGGGTTGGCGTGCTCGGTGATCGAGGGATCTAGTTTGGTAGTCGGTAAACGAGTACTCCTCAGAATGAGGTGATCCTGCGCCCTCTACGGTCTCGTGCAAACACTCAATTCGGTGATTCTCCCGCCTTCTACACTTGTCTACAATTGTCGACGTGAAATATTTCTCGAAACATTGTAAGCGTTGCTTCTAGTTAAGCTTAAACTCCATGGCACGGAAGATACGTAAACCTTACCAACCGTATTGAACCGTACGAACCGTACCAACTGGTACCAACTGCACGCTGCGTTGGCGCTCGTATCGTTTACATCAGTTTGCTCCGTTCTCGCCAGACTATTCGTAACTTTATGGCAGCCGCTGAGTTGCGCTGAGTGATATCGTGGTAATCGAGTTCTCGGCATTTTTCCAATCTTTTGCGGTATACCTCGAATAATGCACCGATAGAAGTTTGCCTCGTACGAAGAAGCACCAAGAAAAGGGTTCTACCTTGTCCGAACGAGTGCGAAAATCGATAGATACGCGAGTAAGGCGATATCGTTCGATCGATGAGTCTAACCTTCAAAAGCGAGAGTTGTCAAGCACGTTTTCGGGTAGAGGAAATCACGTGCGAGGATATTTTTGATCGAGGGAGCGAGTTTGCTGGACAGCTCGTTGTTGACGGATCGTTCGGGTTTTCGTCGGCCGAACGTTCTATACTACTGGCATGCAGGCCACAACGAAGGCGATGCCAGCCAGAATACGATACAGTTTCGTGTTTGTCGAACGTTACGTACTTTGGAAACAGAGTAAAGTGAAATAGTGTCTACAGACATTATTTTAAACCGAATCCCACATATAAGCTAGCACGCACGTTCGCACGCCTACACGCACGTATCCCCCCAATTTTTTTTATTTATTTCTCATTAATTCTTCACCGGATCCTTCGACGAATTCGACAAAGATCTGATTTTTAGTTCGAAGATCGGCGCTTCCTCATCTCTTGGTTGGTCGTTCGCCCTATCGGGTTCGCGTGCAGACGTAATTATCTTCGAACAGTTCGTATCGTTTTATGTCGGTCGAAGGTGAGGTACGATGCGTCTCGTTAGTCCGGAGAAGCTCACCGAAATTCAGAGCTCCCCTGCTCGTATTCGAAACATCTGCATTTTGGCTCACGTCGATCATGGGAAGACGACCCTGGCCGATTCGCTGGTTGCTAGCAATGGCATCATCTCCAACAAATTGGCGGGCAAGCTCAGATATCTGGACAGTCGCGCGGATGAGCAGCAGCGTGGCATTACAATGAAGTCGAGTTCCATCGCCCTCTATCACAAATACGGAGAGGGAGAGTATGCCGTCAACTTGATAGACTCTCCCGGACACGTGGATCTCGCCTCGGAGGTGTCTACAGCCGTCAGGCTATGCGACGGCGCGCTGGTCGTAGTCGACGTCGTGGAGGGAGTATGTCCCCAGACTCGTTGTGCCCTCTCTATCTCGTATTCGGAGGGCCTCAAGCCGATACTGGTCTTGAACAAGATAGATAGGCTAATTACCGAGATAAAATTGTCCCCCCTGGACGCTTACATACATCTAACTCAAGTTTTGGAGCAGGTAAATGCAGTAATGGGAGAATTGTTCGCGAGCGACATAATGGAACGGGAGGAGAGGGAAGACTCGACGAAGGAACGATCGAGCGGCGACGCAGGTGGAGACACGTCCGACTGGCAATCCGTGCTGGAAGAGGCGGATGACTCGAGGCTATACTTCTCTCCGGAACAGGGAAACGTCTTGTTCACCAGTGCCACGGACGGTTGGGGTTTCGGTGTTAGGGAATTTGCCGGGATATTCTCAAAGAAGCTGGGGTTCAATGAACGAATTTTGCGGAAAACCCTCTGGGGTGATTATTATGTTAACAGCAAAACGAAGAGAATAGGGAAGGGAGCTCAGGAGAAGGCGAAGAAGCCGCTGTTCGTTCAACTCATCTTGGATAATCTCTGGACCGTCTATGAAACGATAATCGTGCGGAAGGACAAGGAGAAGGTCGCCTCGATGGCGGAGAAGCTGGACATCGAGTTGACGGCCCGTGACTTGAGACACTCGGATCCAAAGAGTCAGTTACGAGCAGTTTGCTCCCAGTGGCTACCGCTCGCGCGAGTTTGCCTCGACGCGATATGCGAAAAAGTCCCGGCACCCCACGAGCTCAGCTCGGAGAAGGTGGAGCGACTGATGAGCGGAAACTCGAGTTTCTCCGCTCTCCCGTGGGAAACGCAGCTGTTGAAGGAGAACTTCCTCAAGTGTGACTCGTCGCCGGACGCGCCCATCGTCGTATTCGTTTCGAAGATGTTCCCGGTAGAGAGGAAGTCGTTGCCAGAGAACAAGCCGAAACCGTTGACACCGGAGGAGTTGGTGCAACGCAAGGAAATCGCGCGACAGAGGCACGCTGAGAAGATTACGAGGGAACGATCCGAGCAGATAATCAGCAGCGGGACTCCCTACGATCGTGAAAGTTCCGAGGCGGACGGAGAGGGTGAAGGGGAGGTGGAGGAAGAGACAACTGCTTCGAGAGAATCAACCGACGACGAGTCGGAGACGGCACTGATAGCGTTCGCAAGATCTTACTCCGGGACTTTGATGGTAGGTAGCGAGGTACTGGTCCTCGGGCCGAAGCATCGTCCCGAGGTGGCGCTCGAGCGTCTCCGAGCGGGCGAATCGGCGATCGAGGAGGAAGGCACTCTGAAGGACTTGAAGCCAGGAAAACACGTAACCAGAGCGGTCATCCGCCGGCTCTACCTGATGATGGGCAGGGAGCTTCAGCCGACGGAGAGAGTGCTGCCGGGCAACGTGTTCGGAATAGGAGGCCTCGAGGAGCACGTTCTGAAGACCGCGACGATCTCGAGCAGCCTGGCCTGCCCGTCCTTCTCGGAGCTCGCGTCTCTCGGCGTTCCCATCATGCGAGTCGCTCTCGAGCCGAAACATTCCAACGATCTCCAGAGGCTCGTCGAGGGTCTGAAGCTGCTGAATCAGGCGGACGCCTGTGCCGTCGTTCGTATCCAGGAAACCGGGGAGATCGTCCTAAACACCGCCGGGGAGGTTCATCTCGAGAGATGCTTGGAGGATCTCCGACTGAGATACGCCAAGGTCGAGGTGAACGTCTCCGATCCGATCGTGTACTTTCGAGAGACGGTCGTGCCGCCACCGAAGGTGGACATGGTAAACGAGGCGATCGAGACGAAGGAGGAGGAATCGAGCATGCCCGTCTGGACGGCCAACCGTCGATGCTGCTTCGAGGTGGACGCGAGGCCTCTTCCCGAAAGCGTCACGAAGATCCTCGAGAGAAACGCCGATCTGATACGGAGGTTCGACGAGCCGTGCGACCAGCCGTCCGACCAATCGTCCGAACTTTCGAGGGACTCCATGTCCGAGAGGAGCCGGAGGGCGCTCGAGGTGTTCAAGAACGAGCTGTCCACGGCCTTCCGAGAAGCCGGACAGGAAAACATCATAAATAGGATATGGTCTTTCGGCCCCCGGAAGTGCGGCCCCAATATTCTCGTCAACGGGACCGACTACGAGCAGAAGAAATTTTGGCAGAGATCCTCCAAGTCCAGCGATCCACGTTCCGCGTGAGTATCGTAACCGGTAAGCGAACAGCGAACGACCGATCGACTTGTCGTTCGTTCTCGACAAAGAAACGCGGCTAGCTCGAGCACAACGTAACCTTACAGCGCGCCGTTTTCCGTGCCAGATACGAAAGCAGTATTATCAACGGTTTTCAATTGGCGACGCTCGCCGGACCATTGTGCGAGGAGCCCATGATGGGGGTCTGCTTCGTCGCGAAGAAGTGGGAAATTTACGAGGACTCGTCCAGGTACGTCGATTTCGTTGCTTCCGCTCGATCGTTTATCCCCCCGGACGAGTAGACCGATCGAGAATCTGCCCCCGTCTGGATCGATCGTATCTTGTCCCTATCAGCCCGTTTGCCCCGAGACTCTCCTTTCGCACGAATTCCGCTGGATATATCTGGTATCTACGATTCGGAGAGGATTGAGGCGGGAAAGCAGAATATAGAAAAAAAACTTTTCAACGAGTTGATACGTCTACAGCGAAAGTGGCGGGCAGAGCCAAGGCCACATAGGCGGTCACTTGATGTCGTCCTTCAAGGAAGCCTGTCGTCGTGCCTTCAACGCCAAGCGTCCTCGACTGGTCACGCCGATGTACAGCTGCAGCGTCTTGGTCAACTCGGACGTTCTCGGTAAGTCGAACGTAAAGATTTCGTTGAAAATTACCGACTAGCGCTCTCACGAATATTCCACCTACCTGCTCCCACCGCCTCCTTCTTCTCCTCCTCCTCCTCCTCCACTCTCCTCCTCTCATCCTTCGATCCGTTTTGCCCTTCCTCTTTCCCCGACGAAAAACCGAACGATCGAGAGAACGGCTGGGAGCACAAAATTTGAACGTTTCCGCGCGCAATCGAGAAGTACCGCAACGGTGGACGCTGATGTCGACGAAGGCTAGATGCGTCGTGGCTCGAGAAATCGAGGCGAATCGTTTATGCGCAATTTCCTCTCCGAACGGAGAACGCTTACGATGCGTCGCGACGGCTGGGATCGTCGAGGGACCGCGGACCGATTCACGCAGACCGCAGGAATTGCGGCGCTCGGCGGTTAGTTTCGCGGTCTCGGCAGTTATACCGGGAAGTTTTCGCCGGGAACGAAGATTCGAGGCTTCTCTTTTCTCTCTTTGCGAGAAGAAACCTTCTCGGCATCATCCGAGCTTCTCCGATATCACGCAGAGTCGATCGATCGCGCGAAAACTATTGGGCGATTGGTATTTTTCTCCGCGAGTGGGACTCTCGCAGGTTCGAGTTCCGACGAAACGAGAAAAGCCGAGAGAGCTTTATTAAAAATTTCCCCTTAAACTAAAACGAGTACACGAATATGGAGGATCGTCGCGACAAGTAAGAAGGATCGAAGAGGCGATGAGAAAGATGTGATAGAATAAATAGTAAATAGCGCGTGAGAGTGGGCGACGATGGTTCGACGAGGCGCTCGGGATCGGAGAAACGAGCGAGAAAACGGGGCTCCACGGCCAATCTCGATCATTCCTGGATCGCGAAACATCGAGGATGGATCTCCCAGTCGGCGTTAGTCCCAAGCGGCCGCATCCAAGAGTCGTTGGATCTGGTCCCAGGGAAAGCGCGGTGACTTTGTCTCGCTGTCCTCCTTACCCGGCGAGCGTTCTCGGCCGATTCGCGATTCCGCGTCATCTGCGAACAACGTAGCTGTCGTTAGGTCGTTGGGCCGTTGGCCGATCGAGCGATATCGAGGTTGGAAGCGAGAAAGCCTACCGGCCTCGGTCTCGGTCTCGGTCTCGGTCTCGGTCCCGGCGCTGCGCGCGTATCTGAGCGGCCGGCCTCTTCTGGTTCCTTGAACGCACATCATTCCGTAAACGCGGATGCCCGGGACGCTGGCATAGGTCGGCTGGTCGTGACTCATAGGACCCTCTGTAAGCAACAGCTTTCGTCCTTTAGCGATTCTCGGAAGTCGAGACGTCGACACTTACCGAGGATGTTGGCGTCCGGACAGCGGCATATCACGAGGTAATGAGACTTGCCCGTTCGCACGTTCTGGAGAGCGAGGAGGGACCAGTCCCTCGGCGTTCGGCATTCGCGCATCTCGGCCACCGGTTCGCACGTTTTCACCAGCGTCAGAGCCTGCAATCGAGCGATACTCTGTCGTGAAGCCCGAGAGAGGAGCGATCTCTCTTCGACGATCTCTCTCCGTTTAGACGAGTAGAGGATTTCGGCACGGAAGGAAGATCGACGGGGCGGGAGAGCGGGACGTCCCCGCGAGCGACTCTGTGCTCGAGTCGAGAACGAGAGTCTCTTCGAGGAAGATGCACACGCGAGGAAGAGGAGGAGCGGAATGAGGAAAAAGCGATTGTCGGCGGTTTTTGTGCGCGGCGTGCGCGACTAATCTTTCGCTCCTTTGAGAAGCACACCGTGTGTCGAATTCGCGTCGGCTGGTCGGTCAAGTCGAAGAGACGAACGGGGGGATTCCCGAGACGCGCGACGCAATCGTGTTTGGCTGCCGTTGCCCCCTCGGCCCGCCTTAGGCGACTGTTCGCCTTTACGGAGAAACGCGAGCAAAGACGTCCTCTCGAAAACTCGTTACACCGGCTGAAAGTGAAGCAACGCCGAGGAGCTTCCTGCTCCTCGATTTGTGCCGACGACCTTCCGATTTTATCGAGGAGATAAAATCGCCCGAGCGATTTGCGACGCGCGACCAAAATTTCCCTGCGCCGTAACGAACCCCTCGGGCGGCTTTTTCACTTCATAGCTCGGCTTGGCTCGACTATCGGTCGTCTTCCGTTCCGTTTGCCGTTTTATCGAGCGGGAATAATCGATTCGCGTATCCGGCAAATCATTGCCGGGTTTCTTCTTCCTCATCGACGGTGGGTCACGGTTGCTCGCGATCGCGACCTTTGGAGCGCTCAACTCCTGTCGTCCCGTCTTTACCCTCTCTTCCGTTTCCTCTCCTCGGCAGAGCTCCTCTCCGCCTCTTTTCTTCTGGATAATTGTCCCGAGAAAGCGGGAAACGGGAAAGCGGAGAAACGGGAGAGAGCGTCCTTTCGCGATTAAACGTTCGGCGATGGACCGATCGAGCACGTCCGTCGGTCTCGTTTTTGAGACAAAAGAGACGGGTTTGCGCGTTTGTCGGAGTCGTAGACTCGGAGGGTAGGGATAGAGCCACGACGGAGAGAGAACGGCCTCGCGAGTAGAACCGAAGAAAGCCCTCGCGAGATAGGAAGACTATCGCCGCCGTCGCAAGGGACTCGAGAGCGAGTGCTCGGCGATGGAAGATTCAGGAGGCGGCAAACGCGCGGAAGAGGGGGACTCTGGGCGATTTTGCCGAGCAGATTACCGTGACGACGCGCTTCGCCGAAGGCATCGTCCGCCTCGCGAACTTTGCGAGAAACGTCGGCACGTCCGATCGTTTCGTTTCGTTTCGTTCCTTTCCCTGAAACGCCATCGAAGCGAGGACTCGGCCGACGCATTCTCGGAGACGCGGAGATCCCGCCTTCTCGATCCGTCGAGATGCTTCTCCGGAAACGAATCGCGTCTCTCCGCGACAAGAGGAAGGTATTTCGAAGGAATAGCGGGGCCGAGAGAGCGACGGAAAGGGCTACTAACCTTCGTTCGCGGGTCGGTGACCAGCTCCGTGGTGTGTAGATCGTCGCTGTCGAGAGAGGCACTGCAAGGATCGCGATATCTTCCCGGACAGGCGCAGAGAGGCTGAGTGTAGTTGAGCCGAACGTAAACGGCGTTGCAGACCTGCTGGACGGCGCACTCCGGTAGGAGATAGATGTGCTGATTGTGCGGATAGTAGTGATACTTGGTCGGCTTGGCCAGGGCGGCACTGGCACCTTCCGGCAGTCGGACTCCGGTCTGCGAATTTAAAAAGATATTTTGTCGCGAAGAGAACCAAACGGAACGGCGACACGCCGATGCCCCGGTACATCTGTCTCTCCAGGTACCGGAGATAGATAGATAGAGAAAAGCAGAAGAACGAACGGAAGGGGAAGGGGTAAAGCGACGCGAGCATCGAATGCTTACGAGCCGAGGTATTTTCCGAGATCGCCAAGGGATAGAAACATAGATGAATACTTATTGTCGTTCACTAGAATGTTGGACAAGCCCCAATCGCGGAAAAGTCGGTACAACATTGCTTACAGAGAAAGCACAAAGAATTTTGAAACAAAGCATAAGATGAAGAGTAAAGTACAGAGGAAGAAGCATAACCCCTTAGACCGAAGAAGAGCGAGCGGAAGATTGAGGGTGCGCACGAGGTAGAAGAAATTCTCCCCGCGTAGGCATGGTCGTGCCGCAACTAAGGGTGTCGCGTTCCAGAAAAAGCTCACGCAGATAATCAGGACGACCGGGGCGAATCGCGCCGTAGAGCAGCGATAGAAGAAAAAAACGCCTCCTATCGGCGACCGTGAGCCAACCTAAGGGTCGCCGACGAGCGGAGCTGTGCTCGTCGCGCTCTGCACCACGTACGAAACGATATTCTCCCTAATGTTCCGCAGACGCTACAGTTTAGGGTTTAGACCCGAGAGACAGGTCGCTGTAAACAAGAGAGTAGCGGAGAGAGAAAGCGGCGAGATGCACTAATGTAAGCTGAGAGATAGATAGATAGAGGGAGAAAAAGGCGACCGCTTTTCCCTCGGATAACGGAGAAACGTCCCGGCCGCGAATCGTCCGATTTCTCTCGATCGACGGAGGCAAAGAGGAAAGCCACGGTCGAAAGGAAAAAGGTACCGACCGGAAGTATTGCCGATAAAGTCTCGAGCGTTGATTTTCCATCGCGCTCGAGAACGGAATCGAGAGCTCCATCGGCTCGACACACATAGATATCGAACGGAAGTATTCTCTCGTGGTCTCGTGGTCTCGTGGCGGTGCACCTCTTCCTCGATGGGCACGCTCGTCTAATAATCGGGGAGCGAAAAGAAAGGTTGGAATGCCAGAGAAGGCGCGTCGCAAGAACCTGCCCGGCTGGCTGCTCGTTGCTCGTGGCTCGTCGCGGCTACTCTTCTTCCGTCGCCTCTTCGACTCGCTTCCTCACCGTCGTCCTCTCTATATTCCGCCGCATTCCTTTTTTTTCCCCTTTGGTATCGTCACGTTCCACTACCGATATTAACACCGGTCGATCCGCTCGCGCGTCACGCTCGCGAGCACCCGGCCTCCTTTCCAAGCTCCAAAGTGAGCAACGCGATTCACGCGACAACTTGCCAAACCCCGCACCGAGAAGAATTCGAGACGATTGCGATCGCTCCCTCTACACGGCGTCCCCGATATCGACTCCTGTCTTCCGTCTTCCCTCTTCGGTCTAGCGAGTCGGAAAATGCAATCGTGACGAAAAATGCGAACCGAAAGAAACGCGAGGGCACGACTGCGGTTCGCGGGGATTCGCGACGATTTGCGCTGCATCGGTGCAACGACCCTCGTTGGCTAGGCTCGCCGGGCGGCTATCGATAAATTACAAAGACGGCGCTCGATGCCGGAGACGATCGTCGAACGGGCCCGCGGTTGCGAGATAGCTCGAGCCCGAGTCCGACCCGGGATCCGAGGCGGACTCGAAACCGGAGCTATCCTTGCTCACGAAACGGGCCGTTTCTTTTCGGAAATTAATTTGCGGCACCCCGTCTCAACGATAGCTCCTATTCTCTCGAACATCGAGACGCCGAGGTTCCACGGCGCGCGAGAGGAATCCGCCCGAGTGGCGATTGCGGAAGGAGCGACATCGCGATTCAACGAGCGCGCATCGAACCTCATCGCCGACCGGAATATACGGCTGAGATCGTTTTGCCGTCAATTGCCGGCGGGAGATCGCGGAAAAATTCGCTCGAGACCGATCCGAGAGAGAGGATCGACCGCCGTTGGCCAGCCAGCTCCGATTTGGTCCGATTTTCGCGACGAGCAGCGAGCATCCAACGAGAAACGACCATCCTTGAGAATTTTCTGTCCGCGACGGTCCCGTGGTCCGTTCCCGGCTTCCCTCCGACCGCTCGAGTCGAGTGAAACTCGACCGCTCTGCAACGAGCTACGACGTACGGTACTTGCGGTATGCTATGCTTAAACGCGCACTTGTAGCTTAAACAGTTATACTTTGCGCCTCGAAGATCGTGGGCGCGCGGGCTCGGAAGACGGAGGAACGTAGAGAGGAACGGAACGGCAACGGCAACGGCAACGGCAACTCCCCCCGCGAGGACGGACCGACTTCGAGCGGCCACGGGCCTCGGAAATCGATTCTCACCGCGAGACGAGCTCTTTTCGCGCGATGTCGACTTCCGCGACGATTGAACCGCGAAACGTCACTCGAATCGTCGGAATTCTCGAAATCATCCGAGCGGGACGATCAGAGTTTGCCGCTCGGAAGAGCGGAACGGAGATGCATCGTCAGGAATTCGGGATTTCGCGATCTCGCGGTCTCGTTATCTCGCGATCTGGCTATCTTGCGATCTTACGATCTTACGACGCGCTCCCGTTAACGACCCTCGCGGGGATACGAGCGGGTATCTACCGTTATCGGCGATTCGAATCGCGTCCTCGATCGAGCGCGTCGCCGTGCGATAAACGGGGGCCGAACGGGAAAAGTGTATCGCGGCCGGAAGCAAAACGGGTCTTCGACGGCCGCACCTTTCGCGCAAACGAATTTTCATCGCGCAAACAAAACCACACCAGCCGATATCGCGCCCTCGGCGACGGAAGTGCTCTTTGCCGCTCCTCCTTGCCGAAAGAGTCGACGGAGACGGGAACTCGCGAGGCGCGGGACGCGCAAGGTGGTACTTGCTCGGTTCGTGCCACTCTAACCACGGTGCCCGGAACTTTCTAGGTCGACCCATATGCCATTTTTCGTTCTCAAGTTCGTGACACTCGACGGTCCTCGGCGCGCACCAAGAATCTGGGTCCCTTTCTACCGATCGAGCTCGGACTCAGGCTCGGGCTCGGGCTCGGGCTCGGGCCGTTCCGAGCTGGTCCAAGCGAGTTCAAGCGGGTCGCGAAGCGAGTCAGAGCGGGTCCGAGAGGTACTTTCGTCCGGTCCTTCGACCCCGACTGGCCAGACGTTGCGCAAGGAGTTCCGTGTGCTCGAGAAACGAGTCACGATTCCACGAACTGGGCCTTCGACTCCGTTTTTCGTGGAGAAGGACTTACCTCGCCGACGCTGGTGTAGTTGGTCGTCAGCTTGATCTGCGGTCCGATCTTCCCCGGAGACTCGCGCGTTTCCTTCGCAAAGTTCGGAGCCGTGGGAGTCGTCGCCTCGACGGAACCCGTAGAGACGGATTTCCGCGAGGAGGAAACGAACCCGGAGCCCTCCTGAATCGGCGGGACGATTGTCCTCGAAGTGGGATCGCTCGAGACGGCGCTCGTGACGACAGCGACGGTCGCGGGCGACGCCGAGGCTGGGAGGAAGGTCGGCGGTGCCGTGGACGCTGGCGTCGAGGTCGCCGTCGAGGTCACCGTCGGGGTCGTCGAGGCGACGAAAGGGGCAGCGGTGACGGCGTTGCCGGCGGTCCGCTTGCTCGACGGGCTCGATCCGCCCGAGTCGACCGTCGTCGCGTCGATCACGACCGTCACCTCCGACGACGCGGAGGCCGATTTCGAGCTCGTGCCGGAAATCGTCGGCTTTCCGTCGGGGAGATACGCGGGCGTCGTCTGCTTGGCCTTCACGGAACCCCGGGAGTGACTCGGTATCGACGTCGCCGAGACGCTTGGCGTCGAGATCGGCGTCGATGGCAGGCCGAAAACCCCGACCGTCAGCGCCGCCAGGAGAGTCAGCATCGTCAGCCACGCTTCGCCTCGCAGGGACCTCATCTCGGTCCGCTCGATCTACCCGGCTCCTCTAGTTTCGCCTCCTGCAACAGAGAAATAGACGGTTCTGTTCGATGGAGCGCGCTCGTTCGTCAGGCTGGACCGAACGATGCCCCCTCCGAACGGGATACTTTCAAGAGGGACAAAGACATCTGGAATCCGCGCAACAGACGCGAGCGCGGTTGCTTCCGGCTTTTCTGTCCCTCACTCCCCGTAATCAGTAATTCGTAATTCGTAATCCGTAATCCCTCATCTATAGTCCGTCGGTCGTGGCCCGTAGCCAGCAGTCCGAGTCTCTCGGCGCTTTCAGATGGGATCTCGCCGATCGCGGGAAATACCGCAACGACTGGATACCGGCGGAACGGATCGCGATACCCAGGATACGAGATCGCGCGGAATCTCGATCCAGGTATGCTCGTTTCTCACGCGTCTTTGGTACTTTCCACGCTTTGGTAGGTGCCGCGAATACCTCGAAAGGATCTTCGTTCATCGAGAACTCGTCGCTCGAATGCGCGAACGGACAAAAGTGAGAGAGAGAGAGAGAGAGAGAGAGAAAAACGCCAATGGATAGGGAGAAAGGAAAAGAGGAGAAAGAGAGGGAGAGACGCAGCTCCGAGTCCCTTAACGGTAACGCTATTTTTTCGCCGAGATACTGGACGCGTTCCGTCCGGCGAGCCAACGAGCAGAGGTGCGAACGGCTCTTTTGCCAAAGTCACCGACGATTTAAACGCGAGACCGAGCAATCGCGACGCTCCTCCCCTCCCCTCTCCTCTCCTCGAGTATCAGCTTTTCGTCGACCAGAGCGATCGACTCCGCTCGAACGAACCCCCGATGGATATCGCGCTCCGAAAGAAATTGGGTCAATCGGCGTACCGTCGCTCTGTCCCTTCAAGGCCGGCCACGGAACGGTCCGCGATTTATCCTTCGAGACCAGCTTCCCGCCGAGTCGATCGCGTTACTCGTCCACTCGAAAGATCGGTATTCGCTTCCACCCGACCCGACCGTCCTCAACGATCGAGAACGAGAGGGAATCGAGAGTAACCCTCGCGGACGGAATTATATCGAAACGTCCTTGCACATTCTTCCTCTTCGGCGAACGATATCCCGTCTCCGAAGCTGACCGTATCTCAAGAAACCTTTTAAGAGCCAAGGCGTCTCGTCTCGTCTCGTCTCGTCTCGTCTCGTCTTCTCGCCAACGATACTCGCTCCACAAGGGAGTCCCGCGATAAAATGGATCTAGGCTCCTCTCGCCTCTGTCGCTCAAAAATCGTCACGATAGATCGGTCCGTCAAGCGCGGCTGGGTCGCGGGAAAAAATAGGATCGTACCTTGCGCCGATAACCGGCAAGTGGAATCGAGATCGAAACCTCTCCGACCCGTCCGTGACCTCGATCTCGCTGTTCCGACCTCCGCTCGGATCCAAACTCTGCTCTATCGCACCCCGGACTTCGATCCAGACCGAAACCGAGACTCGATCCTTCGATCCAGTCGATGCGCGAACGCCACTCGAAGGACCGACACTTTCTTTTTCTCTTTCTTCTTTCTTCTTCCCCTTTTTTCCCTCTTCGATCTCCCGCCTTTCGACTTTCAATTTCGAGCAGCTGACAACAATCAACGTTTTCCGGCGTGCCGACCTCACGATCTATCCTTTTATCGGAGACCTGTCTCGATCGTGGATCGGAAACGGGGGACGAGCCTCCGCCGATCACGCGGAGAGACCTCAAAAGTCAAAGTCAGTATCGCGGAGAAGGTCAGCCGCGAGAAGAGTTTGACGGTTGTCCTCGCGAACAATCGATCGGAACGTTCCGTGCGTCTTCGGAAGTTACGAGGCGCGTGACGCTCGAAAACCGCAGGAAGAAACGCGACTCCGATCGGCGAAAACGTCGAGGAACAACCGAGGGAAGCGAACACCGACGACGCGCGCTGAGATGGATTCGAGCCTCGACTCCGACTCGGTTCGACTGTGCACTCTCGTAGGAGGCATGCCGCCTATGAGTCCCCGCTAGTCCCACTTACCAACCAACCAGAAACCCCTCGACTATGCTCGGAATCCTAAGCTCTATCTCCGCCAATCCTCTGCCTGGGATCGCGCTTTACGCGCACCTCCATCAATGATCGGTCTTCCTGCTCCTGCTCCTGCTGCTGCTGCTGCTTCTGCTTCTGCCCCTGCTTCGGCTTCGGCTTCGGCTCCTGCTCCTGCTCCTGCTCCTGCTCCTGTCCCTATCCCTGTCTTTGCCCTCGCCCTCGTCCACGTGCCCGACCATCTGTCTCGTTTATCCCATCTTGCGCCCTTCTCGTTTCGACCGCGAGCTCTGGATGGATGGATGGATGGATAGATAGACGGACAAACGGAGTGAGGGAATAAAGCGGGCTTGAAGAGACGAGGCTACGGCGAGGATCGGCTGGAGGAAATGGGAGCACCGGAGAACGAGCGACCGAATATCTGAGAGGAGAAAACGCTGGCAAGAGAATCTCCCTTTTTTTCTCTTCCGCTTTCCTCGTCTCTTTTCCCTCTATCGACTCTTTCACAGCTCCCCTGACGTTTCTCTTTTTCCTCCTTCCCTCTTTCCCTTCCGCTGCCTCTTATGCCCTATCCTATCCCTATTCCTATTCTATTGCACGATCTGGCGAATATGCCTCGAGAAATTTCAGAAGCTGAGATCGATCTCGAATTGACGGTACCCACGAAACGATAGATTCTGCGAGATATCGGGGAAAATTTGTCGAGACGTTGCATTGCCCTCAAATCCGGAGAAACGACTCTAGCGAGCATTCGACCGTGAAACGATCGTCTCGCGAAAATCGTTGTTCGATCGGTCACGCGGAAACCGTTCGCGTTCTCATCAAAATGGTGCACTTGCCGGGTCACGGGACGGTATCCGAATCCGAGCTACTCTCTCCCTTCGAAGATGGACTTTGCGCTAAATCATCGTCCCCTCCTCCACCTCATTCCATTCCCGCTGCCGCTTCAGCACCCGCTCCTGCTCCGCCGGCTTTCCTTGCGATGCCCCTCGTCCCGACCGTTATCGTGTCCCCCGGTAAGTAGCCTCGAACGCCGTTTCCGGGCCTCCTGCTCCTGTTCGTTGTCCGCGAACGGCGGACAGAATCGCGACCACCTGCGAACCGGTATAGCGCCAATGTCGCGGCGTCGTTCGCGTTTCTCGTTTCTCGTTTCTCGTTTCCTCCCGCTCGTTTCGCTGACAAGGATGTGCCATCGTTCGGCCCATTTTTCCCTTGCACGATCACTCGGGACCGTCGTCCCCGTTGCCGTCGAACCATCGTCGGGCTATCGTTAGCACGCCGAAAAAGTATCCCAAGTGGCGTGCGAATTCGGTCGGACGAATAACGCACCGGACCGTGTCGTTCGTGGGAACGACTCTCCGTGGCCAAAAATTCCACTTCTCCATGGGGAATCGAGCGCGAATATCGCGTTTCGAGACAATCTTTCATCCTTGCCTCTTCGAGTACCGAGCTATGGAGCAACGAGACATCGAGCTATCCGCTCGCAATTAGCTTATCCGCTAGCTTCGCAATTTCCGATGCGTCTCTCGTTCCTTCCGCGGACAAAATTCCCGCAAAACGTGCGCAAGAGTGGCGTTCGAAGACAGTCGCTTTCGTCCCGATCTTCCGTCGACGAGACAGCTCGAGGCCAGACTGCCTTGCCGACCGTCGCAATCCAGAGAGGCAAAACGTTAGCGAGCGATTTCTCGCATGCCGACGAGGCAGTCGATCGTTTATCGCCCGTCGCGCTTCTTCCACGAACGACCCATCGTCTCCGAACTCCCTCGCCGAGGAGTATTTGTTGTCGACGATACACGTCGCGTCGTTGGCCGGCATATCCCGAGGGTGGACGCGATCGAGCGCCTCGAGAGGGAAAACGCGGAAGAATCTACGAAAGGACGAACGTCGCGATATTCTTCGCCGCCGTCTCTCGGAAAGTCGCGCGCGCAGGAAGCAGGACAGCGCGAATAACGTTCAATTGCGCCCCGACGTTGGCCGTCGTTTCCCCTGGATCGCCGTTACCGTTATAGCTGCCTCTGCCGTTACCGTTACCTGCTCGTGCACCCGAAGACGATCGTCAGTCGCGAGACAAGGAGAATCGATCCGGATACGCTCCTCGCTGTTCCGAGTGGACCAACGGTCGAAAGGAGCGAAGGGGGACAAGATGGCTGGAAGACGGAACGTTGCGGGCCGATCGGAAGGATAGGGGAAAAACAAAACGACGCTATGACGGAGCAACGATAATAATAAAAATAATGATAGAAACAACAAGAATAACAAAAACGCAACAACGGAAGCCGGATTCTCCGCTCCGACTGATAGTCGATGGTCGATAGTAGATAGTAGGTAAAGTTGGACAACCTTAACTTGGCTAGACAAAGGTATGCGAATCTTATTCGCCAGGCCTCTAATACTCGTGCCTTCTGCCGCCCGTATGTAGGGGCATTTAACAATTAAAGATATTTGAATGTTACAATTTTGTCGAGGGGGCAAAATTTACTTTAGGAGGCTGAGCGGCCGAATTTCAAAAGCAATAGAGGCTCGCTAGCCAAATTAAAGTTACCGAGCTATAGCCGATAGTCGAGACGCGACGAGCAGCAGATCCGTCACTCCGGCGGCGCTCCTGCGGCAATCGTGGGCCAGAGAAGCGCGAAATAGAGCTGCTGGTCAAGCGGCATAGAGCGGGCCCGAAGGATGCGGCCGGTGGCCTGGCGAAGGCGAGAGTGACGGCGACGGCGACGGCGACGGCAACGGCGCAGGCACGGGGAGACAGTATCCGCTGTAGGTCTTGATCTCGAGAACGCCGGAGTAGGATCTCGCTGGAAGCGAGCCCGGATCCGTGTGCCGCCTCGGACATCGGTGACCCCTCGGACACTGGCAGAGCGGCGAGGCGTTCACTTCCTCGAGCCGATCGCGAGAGCTCCGTCTCTTGCGCACGGTGAACAGTCGGCAGGGTTCCTTGCGCCGACAACGCAACCTCTGAAAGAGAAAGACGACGAAACGATCGATCTATCGTCGACGCGGCCGCGAGGGCTCGATCGAACGATCGCTGAAAAAAACTCACGCTCTGGGGGGAACAGGCAAACGCGTACACGAATCCCTGCGCGTCCTCGGAGGATCTTCGAAGCTGCCTTCTGACGAGATAGGGAACGCTTCCCGGTCGACACCGGCAGTATACTCTCTGCACCGTCGCGTTGCCCGCGCCTCCTCCGGGAGCCAGGGTCCAGGTAACGTCCCTGCAAACCCCGAAAGTCTCGAGATCGTTGCCCGAATCGCCATCGATCCACGTTTCACCCCCTTCACCTCGAGACTTACTTGAAGTAGCGGCAAATGGGAAGACGCTTCACCGGCTCGCAGAGCTTGTACTGCCGCGTCTTGTCGACGATCGTGTGTCCGTCGTCCTCGCGGACTCCACCGGGGCAGTCCCGTCCGCTCGGACATCGGCACTGCCTCTCCACCCACGGTGAGCCGTATAGGTCCACTTTGCTGCAAACTTCCCTCCGGTCCGAGCACTCCGGGAGATCCTCCTCGCTCTCCTGCAAACAACCGGACTTTGTTCCTTCTCTCTCGCTCTCCCTGTCCCTCGACCTATCCCCCCTGTTCTGCTTTCTCCCCGAAACTGACGATCGAAATTGACCGCGTCGGAGTGCCCACCACCAACCCTGGGTATCGCGTCGCCGTCCACGCGATACTTGCTTTTCCGTACATCTCCACTTACAACGAGTCCTCCCAGCTTCTTCTCTCCTCGTCATCCTCATAGTTGCCCTTATCGTTGCCACGTTCCCGGGACTACCTTTCCGCGTCCAATTTTCTCCGCCTCGATTGAAAACTTTCGCGTATCCCTATGTCTCTCTCTCTCTCTCCGCTCTCTTCTCCCGTTCCGTTTTGATTCGAGCACCTACGACGATCTGCGACCACTTGGGGCAACTTGCAGCTTCGAGGAACGTCGATCGAGTATCACGAACTCGACGACTTCTGGCAGCAGTTTTCCGCGTTCGCTCCTTCGATCCATATCCTCGACTCGATTCCGTTCCCATCCCTCGCTCCTTCCTGTTCTCCTTTCCAACGGACCAAAAGGACCGCCGATGACGGCCAACTTGAGCAGAATAATAGGGAGACCGGAAAGACCGCGCGATTCATCCGGAAGTTCTCACGCGTCTCTCGGTTCTCTCCTCGCCGCAGAGAAAATGACACCTGTCAGTCGTGGGACGGCCCTCGCTACGTTCGCGCTACGTTCGGGCTCCGATCGTACTTTGCTCGGAGAGAATTGGAGAGGGAGAGAGAGAGAGAGAGAGAGGAGAGAGAGGCTAAAAGAAGGATCGCGCGACGTCTCGGGGAGATCGAGATCATTGAATTGCAAGCGCGACATCTCGACGCATTCGCAAAGTTAAACCTACGGCGTTTGCCGCCTATTGTCGCTCAACGACCGAGAGGGACCGGCGCAATTCCAACTCCGCGTCTTAAAATCGACTTACCCCGATCTGATAGAGAATTCTGGGCATCTGACGAGCAGGACGATGCTGGCTTCTTCGATCGATCGGGACGACGGTTCCGATCGGATCGATTCGAGCCGGCGCCCCGTCCGATCGATGCGGCCGATCGCCCTGGTACTTGCTCTCCTCGAGGAACAACCGCCCGCCGAGAACCTCCTCATCGGTCTCGTCGAGTTCCACGCCGAGAAGGTCGCCGCGAATTTCTGGCACGGACGACCGTCCGAGCACCGCCACCAACAGCACCACCGGCAATCTCGAATACATCTCGGTCAGCCCCGTTTCTACGAGCGCGCCACGAGATTTCCGAGGCACCGCTCGAACGATCGAAATCGTTCCAAGAGTCGATCGTCGACGAATGCGCTCGATCGACCTCACGTCCGTTTCGTCCAACTCGTCTGACTCGTCTGCCCTGCGGATCTATCTTCTCCTCGAGGCTGTCAGCTTCCACTTCGGAGGGCGAACCTTCTGTCAATGACTCTCCGCTCGAGTCCTTCAGAGTCCAATCCACGCCGCGGAACGTTCGGAAGCTACGGGGTCGTTATAACGCACGGGGTGGAGACAGCCGCCACCGCCACCACCACAACCACCACCACCACCAGCAGCACCACTGCCACCACCACAACGACCACCACCACCACCACCACCACCACCACCGTCTTCGTAACCGTCCTCGTAACTGTCACTTTCGACGTCACTCTCCCGAACCACCAGCTGCCTCTCGATCATTTCCGATCTACCGCCGGAAGAGACGATCTTGTCTCGACGTTCCACCTCCGTCCCATTGATCGATCGATCGATCGGTCTAGGTTACTTCTGGGTTCCGAGGTTCGATAGTTTCCTTCTCCCCTCGCCGACAAATACAGAGCAGATACGATCGTCGCGATTTACGGCACCGCTCGACATCGGCGGTCTCTTCGCGAAATTTTCCTCGCTAGAGACGAATCCACGGCTCAAACATTTCTCACCGATATATCTCGTTTCCGCGTCGAATCCGAACACTACGAAGAAGAGACGCACTTTCGCGAATCGCGTCAAACTACGACATCCACTCGACTGGTCAACCGACTTCTGACTCCCGACTTCGGTCCGCCAACGGTCGACAGCCGACAGCCGTGGTCGAGGTATGAATGGATGCTTCCTCCCCCTTCATCCTCCTCCTCCTCCTCCAACAACACCACCACCACCACCACCATCATCACCACCTCCACCGCTCTTCGTTCTTTCTACCTTTCCCTTCTCTAGGTACAGCCACCGTTCCTGAGACATTCTCGTTTCCTCGAGAGCTCGCCTTGCCTTCTCTTCCCCGCTCAATCCCTACCCTCCCGCTGAACCCCTCCTCCAAAAAAAACCCATACCCCTCCTATTTTTCCTCGTTTCTCGCTTTGCCGCGCTCACTTGCTCTTTTATTCTCTTCAATGTTTTTTAATTTTCTTTCCCTTCGTCGTCGTCGTCGTCCCGCCCCCTCATTTCTGCCCTCGAACCTAGCGCTTTCGCTCTTTCTCCTCCTCCTTCTCCCCATTTTCTTTCTCCCTTTCTTTGGCCTTTTATCTTCTCCCTCTCCCTCTCCCTTTCCCTCCGTATTCACCGATTTCGGTCGATCGCTTTTTCGTTCGCGCAGCTTCGTCTCTCTTGAAACCGAAATCGGGGCAAACGGTGCCCCTTGGTTTCCCCGACAGGAACTTGATTCCTGCCATCGAGCAGAAATCCTCCTCTCTTCTTCTCGCGACAATCTCGCGCATCCTTCGTCCTCTGCAGCTCAGGCCGCCTTCGCCGATTAGTCGACGTTTCTCCCTCTTTCGCGGATTCACGGTTTCGTAGCATCGTAGCAGCGTAGCACCGTACCTTCGTAGCTCCGAAGAAAGTAAAAAGAAGACTCTGCACGCGTCGAGCAGCTCGAACGACGAAGACCGATAATCGCTCGTTTCACTATCTTCGTCCTACCACTTGTTTTCGACGTCATTCGCCATCTGGTCCAATCGCAGATCTCCCTTCGGTCCTATCGTTATTTCCCTCAACCTAACTCGAAGAACGTCGAGTGGCTTCCGAATATAGAGACTCGCCCTTGCCCTCGAAAATCCGCGAAAAAATATCCGGTTCGGTCAAAAATTCCGTCTTTCATCTTCGAGGGAAAGAAGATTCGCGCCAAACGAAAGATCTCGAAGAGCCAGAGGGAGAACGGACGATAGTTTCCCTCCCGTCGCGCTAATCCTCTTTCTTCGTGCTACGAGAATCTGCGTTGAGAGTCGCTGCTTCATTGATGAAAGTTTGCCGGTTGCATCGGCCACGCTGGCTACGTCGACCACGGCACGCTCCATTCACAACCTCTTTCTTTGGTCTCTTCGTGGAACGTTTCCCCCTTCTTTCCTTTCCCTCGAACAGGCACGACGGGCCACGGCCCACGGCCCACGATTCTCGGCCCACTGCTTCGTTCATCGCTCGACGGCACGATCCGCCTCCAATATTCACGATCGTCTCTCGCGTTCGAGAAACGTTCACCGCTAACCGAAAATCGGTCAAAACATTTGCGATAACGAATCTCCCAGTCGGCCAACGAGAAAACGTCCATTTTCCACTCGTCCTGTATTTCTGTACTCGGAGAAGAGGCAGATATTTACGACGAGTCGGTGTAACTCCATCGAGCCAAAGAGGGGATCGGAGAAGGGTTCCCGATGCGGGATACCGAAGCAAGAACCGCGGAGCAAGTAGCAAGGCCGGAAGGAGGTAGGCGAGTGCAGGTGTTGCGACTTACGACCGGAAACTCTGCGCTGCTTATACCGACCGAATCTCGTGCACGCCGTCCCCTCCGCTTGAGAGTGGAATGTTGGCCACGAAGAGACCTCGGACCGAAAGAATCACCGCCAAGGGTAAGGGGAAGGAAAATAGAGATAGAGATAGAGAAAGAGAGAGAGAGAGCGAAAGGCGAGCTCAAACCGCGCGACGAATGCGTTTAGACGCCGCGCTACTACAGTCGTTACAGTGTAACGTTAATGTAATTGGCGTGGCCAACCAACGGTTCGCGATCGGCGAGTCCGTGGGACGCCGAGGACGACTATGACGACGAGGATGCCGAGCGCACAGAGCGCCGCTCGTAAACTCGATCTATCCGGTCTTCGTGCAGTCCGAGCCAAGCGTTCCCTCGCCCCTCGAGTACTATCGCATTAAACGTCTCGTGTTCGATGAGAGGGCATCACCGTTCGTTGCCTCAAACAACTTTGCGCACAATGAACTTGTGACGACATCGATTCTACGCTATCTTCTCAAATAAACTGTCCGAATGATATTCAAACGGTTCTACTATCTTCTTTCAATTCTGCTCTACTTTTTCTAGGAAAATTGTACGCTGTATTCGGAAAGAGACAAGGCCGTATCGTTGCTGCAGAGAGCGCTCTAGGATTCGGTGGACAGTTTCGGGTGTTGGCTACGCTGCCGGTACCGGAGAGTTTCCAGCTAGCAAGAGAACTACGCACGCAGACTTCCGGATTGGCTACTCCTCAGCTTGTTTTTAGCCATTGGGAGGTAAGCTACCGACTCGTCTGCATATCTGCCTATCCGATTACCGATCGATTCAATCGCTTCCCTCTGTGCAACTCATGGCAACAAATTCCAGGTTATCGAGCAAGATCCCTACTGGGTGCCATCCACCGACGAGGAGTATCTGCACTTTGGCGACAAAGCGGACAGCGAGAATCGAGCAAAAAAATATATAGACGCGGTTCGCCGACGCAAAGGACTTCCCGTGGATTCGCAGCTCGTCATGCATGCCGAGAAGCAACGTACCCTCTCCAAAAAGAAATGACGCGGAAAGGACAAAAATCGAGGACAATGTAAAAAGATCCCTTTTCCTCTTTTCAACATACCAATTGATCCACCCTATCACCCCGATCTCTCCTCTCCACTTCATCGAATCCGTGCTCCTTCTCGTTCCATCGTACGAATCATATTAGCGACGCGATATCGTGCAACAGAAATTTTCCGCTGAAATTGGGCAAGATTCGCGCACTATGAATCCATCGTCTCGTCGTGAAACGAATGTATCGAATAATTTAGATGCGTAGCGTTAAAGATGTCATCGAGACGAACTTAATCCTCCTTCGACACGAGCCACCGACATCGGAACCCACTCAATGTCCCTCTCATTTTCTACGATGTTCAGTTGACAATAAACGACAGAGCATAAGCCCTTGTTCATGCACTTCCCCTTCCCCCTCCCCCCCCCCCCCTCTTCTCGCTTTAACATCTATTTTAGGTAGACACTCGAAAACTGTTCGGTCAATGACGCTCTCGTTCGATGGCACGAAACGGAAATACATAGCAAGTGGGTTGCGGCGCAAAAGCAACTCCTTCAAAAAACATGCTTGCTGAAAATTCGCGACACCGAATCTACTACGATACAATTCTGTCGAAAAGAGGAGTGAATATATCAAGATTACGGGCAAGATAATAAATATACCATACATTCTACAGAAACGCGATTCATTTTTTATGTACAAAGTCCACGTTCAGTGCAAACATAAACTCGAGCAAAGCTTAGTCTTCGTCCGTAAATACAATTTTCTTTCCTTGAAAACCACTTTTCGCAATTTCCTGTTGCTTCTTTCTAGCCACCCAAGAAGGATGCAAACTCGCGCTCTGCTGTTCGCGTGTTTCGACCTTAGTACTCTCGATATTCGCGCAGCCGTTTGCTCTTTCGCTCCCGAACTCATGTTTAAAGCATTTCAAACTAATTCCTCTCGTAATCTCGTTCAATTTGTTTTCATTCTGATTTTGGTATTCGCTTCGATTTCGACTTCGACTTTCACTTTGACCTCGTGCTCGACCTCGGCTTCCACCGCGGTCTCCACCTCGGCCTCCACCGCGGCCTCTACCGCGGTCTCCACCTCGGCCTCCACCGCGGCCTCTACCACGGCCTCCACCTCGACGTTGAGATGTCTCGTTATCCCATATTGTCCATTTTTTGCCACGCGTTTCCGTTACACAGCGATGCTGCTCCCCTTCGTTCCTAAACCCAAGAGGGCTCAACTCGTCGTTGCTTTTTGAGCTTCGATGCTCACTCAAAAAAAATTCATCCATTATTCTCGGTGCTTTCAATTGTTGAGTTTCCACTCCACTCGAGGATGGCGCGGTGGCTCTTTTCACGCTCGTATCATTTAGAATTTCCGTAAAACGTTTAACGGTCGCCTCCGTGCTGACAACTTTTGGAGCTTCTGCGGGCGGCGTAAGCCCGTCGAACGTCCGTGCTCTCGACGAATCCGAGGAACTTCTCTCTTCTTTTTCTCCTCGCTTAGGTGCTCCATCTCCCTCGATACTCGAAGACAACCCCGCATCTTCGACTTTCACTGTTTCTTTCTCATTTTCCTTCATCGAACATCTCTGCGTACAAAGAAACACATCCCCGGCCGGTTTCAAATTTTCGACGAGCGTTTCATCTTTTAAATTGTTCCTTTCTGTTTGCGGGCTTTGCCTCGAACTTACTTTTGGTGTCTTCTGAATAGCTTTTACAGGTTTTTCTAAGATCACACCTTTCTTATTCTTCCTCTTCTTCGACATTGAAACATATTCCTCATAGTCTGGGAACTTTTCACGAATTTCCAATATACCTGTTGTCAAGTATTTATGACGAACAACTTTGATCATCGCTCGAGTCGCGTCGTCCAAAGATGAATTTTGCATTCCTTCTTTCAATTTCTCTATACACGCTATACCATACTTTGTTATATCGTCGTCTTTGATACGCTTCAAAGCATAGACCTCCTTCAGAAGTTTGTCCGCTTTAGTTTTATTTTTCTCCATTTGTTTCTCGTTTCCATGATTGTTACGTAGCCTCTTAGCTTCTCTGATCGTCTTGAGTACAAAAGAGGTACGTGCCAGGCGAACCGTTTGGCGAAGCGCAACAATCTGAAGGGTTTGTTGGAAAAATAATTGGATTGTTCAACCTCGTCCTCGAAATTTTACAAAACCATTTGTGAATTAAATATTGCTCACCTCATCATTTATTTCCGCTTTATTCATTTTTGAAATTAGAACTGCTACGATCTTCCGCAGGTCGAAATGTTTATGCGACGTAACGACGAAGGAAAGGAAAAGCAAAGATGGACTGCATTCTCCTTCTGGAATTCCACTAACTGTAAGGTAAACAAAAACACATGTCTTCCAACGACCTCGTGTCGGGTTCTCTTAGCGCGATATTTATCTCCCAGTCAGAAAAACTACAACTGCAAGTGAGAATATTCTTCTTTCTAACTATATTTCTAAAGTTATATATATAACACTGCGAAATATATTGCTACACAACACAAACAGATATGAAAACTGGTAGAAGGAAACGTCCGAATAAATGAAAGTGCGCAGCCTCTCTACGTTCAAGGCGCAAAATTTATTAAAATTGGATGGAATAACATTTCAGCGGGAAAGTATTCTATACAGAGTGTACTTACGAACTACGGAAAGTACAGGAAACGATCAGAATGTATAGATATGAGCATAAAGTTTGTAAAAGTCGTATGCGTTTTCCACATTGGTTTACCGACGTGCTTAGTCCACCACGGTTCCTGCACCACTCGGACTACTCTTCCTTCTCGCTTGTGTCGTACGTGTGGTAAGGAACGTTACGGCCGCGTAAATCAGCGTAAATGCGTAAAGAATCTGTTGAGCCCGTTGAGCCTATCAGAGCGCCCTCGAGTGATCGAGTGCAAAATTTTTTTTCTTGCTGTTCGCTATCTCGTAGAAACGTCATTTTGAGTAGCTCGTTATTGAGAAAAACACCGATATATGAAACGCGATTTTAACAAGGCTATTGTGATCGCGTGAAAGCACACATCGGTCAAATCGTTCAGTCGAAGGAACTTCAAACAAGTCGTACGAGTCGAGCGAGTGAATCGAATCAGACACGACTGTATCGAGTCAATCGACCACAATCGAGCAAGTAAACTGATTCAGCTGAAGGAAGCATCGATCGTCGGTTCGAGCCTATTATTTTATTTGACGCGGCATAAATATCCGCCACATATGCCTTCGAAATTGTACGTATGGCCTCGCAGTGATATAGTAATTTTTTCAAATCTCATTTTTTCAAGCACAGCTGTATGTAAAAATTCTTGAGATCGAGTGACGATTGCTTTCTTCGCGTTCGAGTTTATTTCCGAGTCGCGAATTTAATCGGACGTAACGTCGAAAAGTTGAAAGAAATGTCGCGTGACCTTGAATCGTGTCTCTTGGCCGACCATTCTTCGACGCGTTATGCGTTGGACACTTACTTTTTGAGGTGCATCCATCGTATTAGTTTGTCCAATATCTTTGTATCTTCCCAACCTTGCATATTTTTTTATCCTATCTTTTGCACTTTTCAATTTATCCTGTTATTCCAATATCCTAATATCATCAGTGGAAAATATGAAAAATAAACAGGATATAATTCTTCGCTGATGCGAAGTTTTAACTATTATGGCTATATCTAATGGATCGTACTTTCTATAATGTCATTTCGAAATTAGTACCAACTCATTCTCACAGTCTCACGGTTATCATTACAAAGCTAAATCGTGAAAGGTTGCTCTTATCTTACGTTAATCGGCCTTGGGATAAAAAAAAAAACAAAAAAAAAACAGTGTTCTTTAATAATTCTGTTCGAATTATTCCACAAATTTTCAAGGGATTTATTTCGAATCGAGGGCTCGAAATTAATTTTCATTAACATTCGCGCGTGACAGGTTCGGTCAATAGTTCAGTGTATTCTGTTTCTTTTGAGTATTAATAGTTTGATCACTTCTAACCAATGTAACTGTTTATGTTTCAACAGGCCATCGTTGGAAAAGTTTTGATCTCAGTGAACCAATTTTCTCGGCCCCTTGATATCTCGTCGTATATACGGATCTGTCTACTATGAGTCGTGTGCACTGCTGTTCCATCGTCGCGAGTCGTTTGGTTTCCTCCATTCAGGTTACCAATCATGGTAAGCTTCGAGGAGTGCTCTTTCAGTGTCAATGGTAGACACAGCGTTCAGCGTTCTCTTATTATTTCAGTTCATAAAATTGTAAGAGTGACGGTTGCTAGGTCTTTAAAAACAGGCAATACTTTGGGAAAAGCCCCTATAGAGCCAACCCCGCCTGGCAAAGACTCCGGCGGTGGATCATCCTCCGTAGGATCGTACGGTAATGGCGGCGGTAAGAAAAACACGCTGACATGTCCAAAATGCGGCGACCCTTGTACGCACGTCGAAACATTTGTATGTGAGTAAAGAATGCTCACATTTCCATCGGTACACGATCGTACTAAGAACAGAATATATTTTCTAATAACCTATGATCATCGAATAGCATCGACGAGATTTGTAAAATGCGAAAAATGTCATCATTTCTTCGTGGTATTGTCGGAGATGGACTCCAAAAGGAGTCTTAGGGAAGCTCGCAGACCAGAAGATGCTAATCAAGGATTTTACAGAAAACCACCGCCGCCTCCGAAAAAGGTAAAATCCTTGAATAGGTTACAGGGGAATAGAACTTTGAATGTCACTAAAGCACTAAATTTTCAGATTTTTGAATACTTAAACAAGCACGTGGTGGGCCAAGAATACGCGAAAAAGGTTTTAAGCGTTGCTGTCTACAATCACTACAAGCGAATTTACAACAATCTGCCTGCACAGAATCCGGCACAAGGAAATGCTAATCCGGTTGGAGCGCCTGAAACGAATCATCCCTTCGCTCACAGAGGTCTTAAACCACGTAAATAACAGTATTTTCACGTTACGTTGCTAAACCCCCCCACGCTATATTTCGATTTCACAGTACTCCTCTATTCCCCCTCGTGATGAAATTAAACGTATCGTTCGCTTTAAAATGCTGCCACTTTTAACCGGGAGGGGCACAAAAGTTTGACAGTGCTCAGACTTTGTCGGCTAAAATAACAGAGGTCATTGACTTGATAACGTTAAACGTCTTACGCTTGAATGATCGAAAATCGAATTGTTCGAGGAGAGTCTCTTACCAACAAGAGAAACTTCATGAAAGAGGATCGCATCAAATGACTCCTGATAGACCTGCTTGACGAATGAAATATGAAATGTATTCTCTGTCTTTAGATTTACTGCATATAACAACCATCGGAAATCCATTAGGTGTTGGATTCCAGCAGTATCCTGGGGGGAACGAGCAGAAATCCACTAATAATCAGTCGTCTCCTGGTTCTGACATCTTGGATAGCAAGCAGCATCAATTGAAACTTGAAAAAAGTAACATTCTGTTGCTTGGCCCAACTGGAAGTGGAAAAACGTTGCTTGCTCAGACGATAGCGCAATGCTTGGACGTGCCGTTCGCGATTTGCGATTGTACGACGTTGACGCAGGCGGGTTACGTAGGAGAAGACATTGAAAGTGTTATTGCGAAACTGTTACAAGACGCCAATTACGTCGTTGACAGAGCACAAATGGGTATAGTTTTCTTGGATGAGGTCGACAAGATCGGCGCCGTTCCGGGGATACATCAATTGAGAGATGTCGGAGGAGAGGGAGTACAACAAGGAATGCTAAAGATGTTGGAAGGAACGATCGTCAATGTGCCTGAAAAAAATAGCTCTCGGAAGCTTCGCGGGGACACTCTTCAAGTAGATACAACGAACATTCTATTTGTCGCTTCCGGTGCCTATAACGGTCTCGACAGACTCATCTCGCGGAGAAAGACCGCGAAATATCTTGGATTCGGTGCGACCCCCTCTTCCGAGAGTCCAGGAAGAAGGGCCGCGAGTCTCGCGGACGTTGCAAACATGTCACCTTCCGCCGAGCAGGACAACAAGGAGAAGGATTTTTTGTTGAAACAGGTGGAAGCGAGAGATTTGATCGACTTTGGTATGATTCCCGAGTTTGTCGGGAGATTTCCAGTCCTCGTGCCTTTTCACACGCTCGACAGAGATATGTTGGTCAGAATTTTAACGGAACCTCAGAACGCCATGGTGCCGCAATATCAGATGTTATTCTCAATGGACAAGGTACGTTGACGACAGTTTTTATCCTGCATCACGTATGTTTAATAGAACAGTCGATTTAGTATCCCTTCGTTCCGTTTCTCATTATTTTTCTTCGCTCTGTTACTCTTACCCTTACCACGTCAACGATAGCCCTATTCCTCTACTTCTACTTTACTCTCGGTTTCCTCCTCCCTTTCTTTCGGGGTACATGTTTCTTTTCTCTTATTTCTTCACAGGTCGAGTTAACGTTCACGACTGAAGCTTTAAAGGCTGTTGCGACTCTAGCAATGGAAAAGAAAACCGGTGCGAGAGGATTACGAGCGATTATGGAGTCGTTGCTGCTGGAGCCAATGTTCGAAGTGCCAGGTAGCGACGTCATGTCTGTCCATGTCACCGAAGGCTGCGTATTAGGCCGCGAAAAGCCGCAGTACGTCAAAACAGGCGAGACTGCCGAGGAAGATCTACAGCAGGCTCAACATCTACAAAGTTAACAAATAGTTGGAAAATAACGTGGACGACTCCTGCGTTAGATTCTCCGTTGGTAACGTTCCTTCATAACGACTGCACTCTCGTAGCTGCTTTCCATTGCAGGCAACTAAAAGCTCGACTATGAGAAAAGTCATTACGTACGATCCGCGTGTTTTGTGAATTTGAAAATACTGTTTTATTGCGCGAATCATACTATTCGAAGGAACTTTTACGAATGAAATCTTTGACAAATAATTCTAGAAAAATTCAACCGAGTACCTTTTTGGATACGCGGTAAATTTAGTTTCCTCTTCTACTTCGCGTTACGTCCGTCGCCGAAATTGTTTTTATCAAACTCGCGATAAAAAAAATTCTCATTGAATCCTATCGGAAATCGATATACGTAAGTAGATATATCCGATACGAATTACAAACTAAACGAAACGAAACGATGTTTCTGGATGTTTTACATGTTTCGGAGGCTCATAGAACTCGACCGATCTCGTTCGCCGTTTAACGATCGAGCTTATCGCTCACTTCCCCGCTCCTCTCTATCTCCAAATTTTTGCGCTTTTCGATGAAAAACTTTTTGCTAAGCAGGAAATTCAAATTCTTTGAAAACATTCGGTACTATTTCTCGAGAAGGAGATTTGAAAGTCGTAGGAAAAATTTCCCATAAATATACAGCAAGTGGTGCTCGTATTGATTAACGATAATACGCGCACCATCTGCTGTATATTTATGTTTCTACGTACAATGTAACAAAATTTACCTGCCAAAGCGGCTGAAATTTCCAAGGTCGGTATTATTTCACTATATAGACATTTAATTTGCGGATCCGTCAACATCGAACTCGAAAACATTCGACAGCGAGGAAAAACGATCAACCTCGCGTTTCGCTAAAGATTTTCGATAACCATCGATCATCTTCACGCAAGTATCGTGTCTGATAAGAAAATTTTGCATCGATGTAACGAAAGAATTAAAAAATTTGTAATATATTGTACATAGTGATAGATTAGCAACTGCGAGGAAAATTGAAATTTCAAGTTTGTGTGCATATGTTTAAACAAGTTCTTAAAGAGAGAAATTCGTTACCATTGAATCTTACAATTTATCCAAAAACGCATTCATTCATTTTTATAGATTTTACTATAATACCTATGGATATAGATATAAGCGAAAGGCTGTGTAATATATACCTATACCTATACCTATACATTTGCATATATATTTACATATGCATATAAATACATTTGGATAGGACATACATAACCAATATACATAAAAAACGTAAATGTGAAGTAAAAAAACTTACTATAAAACTCTTCAACGTTAAGAAAAGCAAATATCCTGCAGTATTGACACCTTGCGAGTCTCACTCGATGTTTCGACGTGCATCCATGTATTTCTAATAAATCCGAGTCAAATGTGGGATAGGGCAAAGGAAATTTCATTGCTCGTGATACAGTCCCAATTGAGCGCATAAAAATCACACAAAGTATCCATTTTTTACGTATTATTTGTATTTGACAGCACTCGAGCTGGGAATAATTCATGGTATTCCAATGTCTTGATCATTTCATTGTGATCCTCGTCGGAGCCCGAATATCGTTTATTTTGCGTGATTTAAAAAAAAATGATTTATCGACAAATCTTAACGGCGGTAGGGGCGGGGAGTTGCGTCTAATCGTTGGAGATTTTAAAGCGGTTCCTACGGTTTTCGGAAGTAAAAGTTAAACAAAAACCTCTGCGAAAGAAAAGAGCATAACATTTTGAACACTGCTTTATCTCGTTAGATAAAAATCTATACGGGGGCCGAAATCATATTGAATCATCGAAATCTATTGGGGTTTATTTTTATACGGTGCAAACTGAATTCGAATGACCTGTTACGTATGTACATACAACGAAGACGAGGCGTTAATATACGAACGGCAAATGTCCTATCACCGACAATGTTAATATCATCGGACTGGGCATGTCAGATACCACATACGGCATCAGTGATATCAACTAAATGGCAACCAATTGATAGTAAGGCGAAATTATATACAAATTAAAACTTTTCGCCCCACCTTACATCTCTGTATAATACGAGTATTGCGACTGTTTGGGTTTCTTGGTTGGTGGTTTCAACATTGTGACCAACTCTGTTAAGATCCATTTGGTCGCGCGCAATACCGCTACATGTACTGCAAATTGTGTAATTAGAGCACCAAATCCTTTGTACAAACCGAGCAGTCCTTCGGTAGAAACGATAGAGGCATAACAATCGCTGGCTCCGCTGTAGCCTGTCAGCAACGGAGTTACGCTGCGTCCTGTGTCCAAGTCATCGATAATGGTGCGGGTGCCTTGAAGGTGTAGTCTATGAATGATCGTTTCCAATGGATAAAAAACCACGTCCGCAATGAACATGGAGATGACCGTTGATCGTAATTCCATATGTTGTATCACTGTTTCGGACAAATCTTTTCTGCATGCTCCCTTTGAACGACAATGACCGATATAGTTTTAGTAACTTTTCCCCATGGAATGATACCTTCGGCTTGCTCGTATACTTACCCTCACCTCTTGAGAATGCCTTTCTCTGGTAAGCATGACATGATTGATAATTCTCCGCACGATCATTCCAAAGAGATACTTGCATACTCCGTAAGCGACGGTCGGAGGCAAGAGAGCATATATTGGAATCAATCTGCCTTTGTTGCTAACCTCCAGGAGACGGATAGCTCCGTCTCGGAAAACGTCCAAAATGCCAGGCCTCTCGGACGCAATTTCAGACTGCACCGTCTCGACTAACGATGCTGAATAGAAGGGCGTCACCAGAGCAATAGCGACACTGAAAAATCTCAAGTTCGTATCTTTTACAAATTTCAAAACATCTAACGTCTCTCGAGCATTATTACCATTTTAGAAGAATGTGTCCGCCGAAAGCCTTGATAGACGAGGTGGATGTCACTTCCCTGAAATTAATCCATCTATCTTAATACATTATGCGCCACTGTGCCATAGAACGGCCCGTAGTACCATAGAAACCTAAAGTAGAATAGAAGATTCAAAGAGCATTGTCGTATTGCCGCTCTTACTTTGGCCAAGGTGTAATTTTTGAAACAAGATCCTCGACGGCGAGTGTCATTCCTCTAACGAGCAGAACAGATCCGATGCCTTTCCAAAGGGTATTTATACCTTGAGTTTGATGCAGTCGTAGGATCACAGGTATCAAAGTTACCGGTACAATATGATATTTAATCGATCCAGGATTAACTTGGCATTGTCTTTGGAGAACGACGAACGGATGAATCAAGAGATTTTCTGTGATCAAACTCGCCAACCCGCAACCTAATCCTATGTATCTTTTAACTGTAAGATCTGAAAAGCATTCACGTTGAGTTGCAAGGTGTAGAGTCGACTCGATAGATCGATGCTGCTCCAATAACTTATGATGCTAACGATTTGTGGCGAAAATTTGCTACACTTAATATTCTGTGCACTTACTATCCTCGACAGGTTGGACGTCTTCGATCAAAGGATGTTCCCTCGGGACATCGAGAGGTCGAATAACCTCTCGGCCATGGTGCGTATACAAAAAGTTATCTGTACTTTCCAAGTTATCTCTAGATATCTCTCGATACCTCATCCTTTCATAACTTGTTAATCCTGCCATTATGACATAATCAATTTGTAGAAATTATTGCGTCTGAGTTTTGCTTCCCGAATATCCCGGTACTTTTAATCGCAATGGTCACGATTCACGCTTCCACCAACGCTTCCAACCGACCAGGATGGCCTCGATCGTCACTAGTGGTCACTGTTGTCACCATCACTGTCACTGTCACTGTCAGTTCAATCTTGCCTTAGTATATCTTGCAGTACAATACAACTTGCTGCTGTCGTTACCCTTGATATATTGGCAAGTGCATTGCCATACTGATTCCACGCCGTATCAACTTTGCACGATCTTATACGTGCGATCATTACGCTACAAGAAAAACCATTCCAAATATTTACGGAGAGCTATTACATGCCTTCGTATTTATTCCGATTATATCCATAGACAAGTACGGTAACTACCTTACACGTATCCATGCAAAATAGTATCTTTGTACTTTCTTACACCCCTTAGGCCCATTGGTGTGTACCGTATGTACGTTTCGGCACTCGTAATATATTTATGTATATATCGACCAACTGATACATCTTGTTCCTCTTTATCGGCGGATTGAAGGCAGGACGAACTAATTAATGTTTTTTCTTTTGCTTCTTATACGTATATATTGGATTCAACTGTTACGATCGTTTCGCTAAGAATACTTAGGACCTGGTATTCAAATCATTAAGGTTATGGGTACACATTTCCTAGAAGTGTCGGGATGGTAGCGATTCTAACCCGACTTAAACTCTGTTAATCGCTCAAGCCGGCCAGTATTTTATTCTTATCTTCTCTAGCCGCTCTAGCCTTTACGGACTTCATCGGCTTGTACGCTATCGGTACACATCGGCATGCAGTTGACTGCTGAAATTAGCTGCATATGGTTCAATACGATTCTTTGGGCTGTCTTAAAGTTCATATATTTACGCAGTTTTACCCTGTTCGTTCAGATAAATGAGTATGAATTGATTTCGTGATCGTTGAGTTATCTTTAACTGAATGTTGCCAGACTTAATTGTATTTACAATACGGTAGTACAGACAGTAGAGGTAGTTCCGGCAGCACCTACATTGAATTGTACCAAATTGTACTTTACCATGCAATAACGAAAAAATTCGAGATCCGTCCAGTGATGCCAGGACGTGGGATTTTCTCCCACGTGGGAGCCTTCGTGGGCATGTGCATGCTGACGTCACAACTCGACGGCGGTTGTTTCCATGGACGTATCTAGTAAAATGTCCTCTTCATGTAATTTTTACCATATTTCAATTGTCACAGGGGTCTAACGATACCCCATATTTGGGTGAAGTATATGCGTTACTGAGGATTAGGTAGTGCGCATGCGTGGGAAAAATCCCACGCCTGGCATCACAGGCTGTGCTGTCCAGTCGGTGCTGACGTTGTTATTTGTTCATCAATCGATCACGACGCGTATCCTTGCGCGACACCTGGCATCGACTATATTAAGCTTGTACCAAAGTTTAGGTCGTTATTTAGATCACTTTAATCTCAACTTCAACGCAGCTCAACCAACCTCAACCGATATCCGCAATAACCTATGGATCCTCATTGACTCTCTTAAAGGAATAACATCATCATTCTTAGGAAAACTGAGATTAGAGTAATTCCTCTAACTCGGTGAGAGCAATTTGACTTGCCACATAAAGCAGACAGACTCCTGGAGCAGCAGAAATCTGGAAATGCCCGAAAAAGAATCCTCGTCTCTACCGGCTGTCATGGGTAGGTGTCTCTTAACAAATTCCTCGTAAAAGTAAAATTTGTTAGTGTCTCATGTTACCAAAGAAAATGGAATAATCGATAATTAATACTACTAAAGGAAACCGCCAGTGTTTGGAAAGAAAAGAGTATGTTAATATAGTCATTCGCAACTGTATGTTGCATCATCTTCTCTTCCATGCATGCTTTCAAATTTCTACGAAAATTTGATAATCTCAGTTTCGTATTAATTGTTTTTAATTTTATCGCAGATGCCATTTACACATCGGAGAAAAATGGTAGCGACGAGACAGGAAGTGGCTCCGAAACTAATCCCTTCAAGAGTATCCTAAGAGCTATGCGTCAAGCTGGAAAGGAGCCATTTCCTCCGATTTATCAGGACTCTCACGAGGATGGTAAACAATACGAGTTAGCCTCAAAGTCCCAGTTGAAGAAAGTACAAAAGATTTGGGCACGAGAACAGTACAAGGGAGCGGAGAGGCAAAAGAAAATACAGGAGGACGAAGATAAAAGATTGAAAAATTTGGAAGAAGCAAAGGCGATCGTTATCGAGGAAGATAAAAATTTGCCAGTCGCGGAGGCCATTAAGATTAAGGATTGTATTTGTCGTAGAGACAAAAGAGTTAAGCTTTTTGGCTGGGTGCACAGATTGAGACGTCAAGGTACGAGTGTTTGAAGGAAATCCTTTCTCCTCCAGCCATCGATCGATCGTTATTCTTTTGCAGGCAAAGCGCTCATGTTTCTGACATTACGAGACGGAAGCGGCTTTCTTCAATGCGTATTAAACGAGATTTTATGTCAAACTTACGACGCATTAACCTTGTCCACGGAATCATCGGTCGAAGTCTTTGGAACGCTGAAAGTCGTACCGGAGGGAAAGAGCGTAGGACATTGAACGTCTTAATGACATGGAATACCAAATCATTGTAAATACATTGATTCGTCTTTGCTTCCAGGCCCCTGACGGACACGAGTTGCACGTCGACTATTGGAAGCTAATAGGAACAGCACCGCCGGGTGGGGCGGATTCTATCTTAAACGAAGAGGCGCTGCCAGATGTACAGCTTGACAACAGGCATATCATGATTCGCGGTGAAAATGTATGTGAGAATAAGTATCGTTATCCGATCGAGGATTTACGTTTAAAGGATTCGCTTGATTGGGAAAATTGTCAGGAACGAATAGAGAGTCTCAGACTACTGCGATACAGGGAACATATCAATTTCTTTCAGACGTCCAGGATTTTGATCATGAGATCTATATTAATGCAGGCGTTTAGGGATCACTATAGAGAACGCGGTTACTTCGAAGTAACTCCGCCGACGTTGGTACAAACCCAAGTTGAAGGTGGTTCGACGTTGTTTAAATTGGACTACTTCGGGTGGGCATGTCTATGAGTCTTATCATTTTATTAACATAGCAAATTCAAGCATTTACGATTGTTTTTTTTTTTTTTTTTTCGGTTTCAGGGAAGAAGCGTTCCTTACCCAAAGTTCACAGCTCTATCTAGAAACTTGTCTTCCGGCTATGGGAGACGTCTATTGCATCGCTCAGTCTTACAGAGCGGAGCAATCCAGGACTCGACGACATCTTGCAGAGTAAACGAAGAATTAATTTCTACCTTTAATTACGTTGAATTTAAAGTACTTCTTTCTCGTACTTATTCGAAATTTTTCTCAGTTGTCGTATCTTTCTCGGATTTTTACGAAATTGCGCTCAGAAGTCTTATATTTTTGTACGTTTTACCCTAAAATCTTTCAGATATACGCACATCGAAGGAGAGTGTCCTTTCATTACGTTCAACGACTTGCTTGACCGTTTGGAAGATCTGATCTGCGACGTCGTCGATCGTGTTCTCAAGTCACCTGTTGGCCATCTTGTCAACGAATTAAATCCTGGCTTTAAAATGCCGAAAAGACCATTCCGTAGAATGGATTACAGCGAGGCGATCGAATACCTACGTAACAACGGCATAACCAAAGAAGATGGAAGTTTCTACGAATTCGGTGAAGTATGTTGGATACCGATATATCACATAATACTATCTGGTTAGGTAGTTCTATTACTTTCGACGACAGTAGTAGAATGTAAATACAACGAAGCGGTTATTCGATGACAGGACATTCCTGAAATGCCAGAAAGGAAAATGACCGACGCCATAAACGAACCGATAATGCTCTGCCGGTTTCCAGTTGAGATAAAGTCGTTTTATATGCAACGCTGCGCCGAGGATGATCGCTTAACAGAATCTGTAGATGTTCTATTGCCGAACGTGGGTGAAATCGTTGGTGGTTCGATGCGTATTTCGGACTACGACGAATTGCTGAAAGGTTACAAACGCGAAAATATCGATCCAAAGCCGTATTATTGGTACACGGATCAGGTGAGGCATCAATTGTAAGGCCGTAACGAAATCGTTTAGACCGTATACCGTAAGCAATAATTATTACGTTCTACATATTTAGCGAAAATACGGCACTTGTCCGCATGGAGGTTACGGACTGGGATTGGAGCGATTTCTTTGTTGGTTGCTGAACCGACATCATATCCGCGAGGTGTGCCTCTATCCTCGCTTCTTGGAACGTTGTCGTCCCTAAACAATCTATCTCTGTCCCTATCTCCATCTCAGTTTGTTAATGTACAGCTCAAAGCTTAGGGTATTGTAACTCGGAAAGAAAAATCTCTTACACTTAAACTATTTGCTTCCTTTTATTTCTTCTCATATTCCACATCCGCGTCGTTGTTACAGCTAATTTGCTATTGTAAGTCTATTCTGGGGCTTAGAACACGTTCACCACGTAATGTCTCGATAATTTGAAGAGGAACTTGTACAAGTATCTCTGTTCCGTTCAAAACGATCCCGCGATTGTACCTTGCGACGCAAGCATGACACGTACGTATATTTGGATTTGCATGCATACGTGTACATGTACATTATTCTTTCGTATATGCGCACATTTACAATAACTCTTTTCGCTATGGTACAACAATGCAATACCGTTGGCAAAGAAAGCGTTTGCAATTAATTTGTTTCATATTAATAATTCGTAAATTCGTATGTTCGCGAAATAGAGGTAGAGTTTGCCGGTGTCGCATCATGAGAAATTTTCTCGTCGTCTTTTACCGTTGTTTGGATAACCGATCGTTGAAACTACGACTATGCCATACGTCAGATATCGACGCGCGAAAAGGAACTTGCTTCATTCTGTCTGTCGGTATTCATCGACTTTCTTTACAATCGTATAACATAATGTTCTCTCGATCGAAGAAAATACATAGGAGAAGCAATGAATTTATCTAAAGACATTTACCGCTAATCATCGTCATCGTATCGATTTTTTCTAATGCGTATAGATTCGCTTTCGTAGAAAAGTTACGCGCAAACGTTCGTTCTCTCAAGGATAACAGCGAGTTTTGAAATCTATAACACAGCGGACGTCCTTTGGTAAACGGGGGAAGAATGAAACGCGTCTAGGCATTGCGCGATTCCCGAATCGAAGCGATCGCCTTTTATGCTGCACGCAAGTACGATTAAGGCATCTGAACATATCAGTGCGATACGGACGATAATTCGTGCCCATAATGATGGAGCACGGCGATATTGTACAAGAGGAATCTTCTCCCTCTATCTATCTATCTATCTCACTCCCTCTCTCCAAGTTCCACGGCAGAAGATGCTCTATAAAGTTACATCACCGGCGGGTACATGGTGAGAATAACTCGACGAGGCATACATTCTTTTGGCCTTATTTAAGTCCTCCTTAAGCGTTCCGTCTTATCGAAAAGTGATTATGCCGTTAGTGGTTGCGAGCAAACGGGAGAATAGAAAGAAAACACCTATGCAGTGTTTCGTGACTCGAGGAAAGAAAGAACGCCAGCTGCGTTTTGTGTTTCCTCTATGCGCGAGTTTAGCGTCACCCGTTGATTCAGTACAAGGTGTGTACCACGCAATCGCGTTCCGGTAGTTGACGAACTTTCATGGAACCATCCGCTCCGCAAGAGAACAAACGTCCCGCCGAATCCACGTGCAGCTGCGTCACTCCCTAGAAACGAAAATTGCTCTTAATATTATTGTTATCTTATCTTCCTCCTTTTTTTCTTTTTTCTTCTGAATTCTCGTTGGGAAACAGATATCGATCGAATACTCCAAACCAATTGACCTACCTGGCCAATGTTCTTGAAGAAACTGGATCGCGGATGTTCCCCGGTAAAGGAATAAAGCAGGGAATGAGCAGTCAGGCCCCATATCTGAAAGAACATCAGATTTTGATTTGCCACGAAAATCCAAGATAAGCGATTGCAAACGGAAGAAGAGAGAAGAGTGAGATGCGCGTACCTTGATATCACCGTCTCCCGCTCCGCTAACGAAGAACTCCTCGTGCGGATCAAGGGCCAAACATTTGATGGCCGATTCGTGAGCTTGGAACCGATGACGTTGCTGCCGCTGACGAACGTCGAAGATGTTAATATCTCCTTTTTTGCCACCGCTGATGAGGAGTTGATGCTGCGGAGCAAGGATAAGCGAGCTCGCTCCTTGGTCATGACAAACGAAACCTAACGGCAGAGACACACGAGATATATCCTAGCTTGGGAGAGCGATTCACTGGGAACAAGCGAGAGGAGAGAAAGACGTACCTTGTATGAGAGATTTGTTCTGCGGCAGTAAGGTGTCCCAAAGCGCAACGTTGCGTCCCTCAGAACCGTGACCGGCGGTGGCTATCAAGCTACAAGCGCCGAGAAAGACGAAGTCGGCGGTCACCTTACTGTGACATTGATAGTTCTACAAGATAAGCAAACGGTTCGTTTCGCCCCTCGAGAGAGAGAGAGAGAGAGAGAGAGAGAGAAAGAGAGTGGAGCGGGGATCTTACGAAAAACGGCCTTGCCGGTCCTTCTCTGCAGGCAACTTGAAACAAACTGAGATGACCGTCAGAATCGGCAACACCAAATTTGTTTCCGTGCTGAGAAAAACGGACGCGAGTCACTTTAGCGAAGGTTCCCGGTGGCCTGGGAGTTGCGACCGCCGACTGATGTCCCCATTCCCAGAGAGAGACCGAACCGTCCTGCGAGCCGGTCAAGTCTGTCATCGACCCGATCGACCCGATCGACGAGACGCCGCAAAAGAAAAGATCAAACCATCATCGAGCGAGTAAAAAATAAAGAGGGTAACGAGAAGAAAAATCCTTATCGTTATCCGCTGACGAACGAAGTATGCTTACATAGCGGTAAGAGCGGATGCGACGAGATCCTTCGGATGCCATCGATCTTGTGCTTCAGTATCTGTTGGAATAAATGCGAGCAACAAATGAGTGAAATTCGTGTAAATGAGCTCTCTCACAAACGATACGTACGCGCAGAATCCTTGCGTAGGCCAACGTAATAACCGTAAAGTACAGCACAAATCGAAATGAAAGGGAAGAAACAAAAGGAGGAAAAGGACACGCATGTACGTATATAGGGTGGGAGGAAGAGCGGAGAGAGAAAGTAACGTCTAGTCTCTATACAATCGGAAGCTCGATAGATCGGGGTTTTCGTGGAATAATCGACGCGCGACAAATTTTTTCCTCGAACGACTTGATAAACGGGCCACTGCAAGTTTTCGTCCAACGTTAGGAGACGCTGCATACTCAAATCCAACAGATATCGTGGAAAACATTTTTCATTATCTTTCTTCCTCGAACTCTCGTTTTTTCCTTGTAATTGCTACGTGGGAGCTATACAGCCACCGTGTAGATTACACTAGGGTACGAAAACGAAACTTTCCTCTCCCGTTAAGCTGCGAAATGGGAACGAAAGCAAAAAAATGAACGTTTGCCGATCAATGCCGTATGATGATATATACCATAGCTCAAAGCTATATGCTCTATGCTCTATGCTCTATGCTCTATGCTCTATACTATGTCGGTCGATCGAGGCTACAGAAGTTTCGATAGAAACGATTACAAGGGTTGCAAAGGTTTGGGGCTTTCACTAAATACATGCCACTGGCAAGCGTATTACGATTATACAAAACATAGACTTCAATTGCAGAAAATCGTACGTAACAAAAGGCGCTCGAAAAGAAAAGAAAAACAATTGCACGTTCGTAAGATTTGGAAACGATAACGGTAATTCTAGAAACGAGAATAATATCGCGTAAACGGACACACGATAACTCGAAGAGTCAATGAGGATATATTTCATCCAGCTAAATCGAAACTGTGACAACAGTAGCTGAAGTGCACCGCTCAGGATGTCGCAAAAAGGAACTTTTAGTCGTTTGCGTCGTCATCGTCGCAGTCGATCTCTGTCGTCAAGGTCAAAGAAAGATTCGAACGCGAAATTGGCACTAGGACACTAGGATATAGTACAGGCTAGGATCTGTGTTAGAAGTTAATCTCACCGGTTGCAATAAGTGTTTGCTCCTATCGGCAACAAACTGACAGAAACGCAGGTCGTGGGAGCCAGGAAAAGCGGGCATCCCCTTCATCTGAGCGAGCGAACGATCCACCGGATCAGTCGGACGTCGGTCAGACGCAGACCACGTTAGACGTTAGGCAAGCATTGAACAAGGAATATTGACTCCGTCACTACTGGTGCTGTTACGAGGCGCGACCGAGCGGGTCGGCTGTCTCATTGTGTCTTATCGACTCTCAGTAGCTTCGCGAACCTCCGGTCTCGCTCCTAGCGGTTCGTGAACAATGTACCCGCGGATGAAATTCACCGCTGGTTCGCTGAAACGCCGATGGCCCGCCGATGACCTCCGACGACTCGGGGCCTTCCACTCTCGCGAGGAGCTAGCCCGGAGGCGGTCGTGTTCGAGCCATCCCTTTTCGGCCAATCGTCTTAATCGTATCTTAATTTACCCATTTGGCTCTGTTTCGACGGCGCCCCCTCTATCCGTCTTACGACCGCATAGCGCGCTTCTTTTCCGCTTCCCCCTGGATCGCTGATATTCACGGTATAACGGAGAAACAGATTTTGGAACCTTGTCGCGGGAGAATCGCATAGACTGTGCGTTCATTCGCGCCGATCGCAAACTTTTAGTCGTCCTAATAAATCCGTGTTGACTGCACGACAGCTGATAAATCTCGTAACGTAAAGCACAAAAATGTTGGAGCAGAGCACTTCTCAAGTTTTTTATGAACAACGATCGACGCGATGACCGTTCAGAGATATAAGGCGATATTCGACAATATTCGACGGTGTTGGACGATATTCGAAGGAGCGCCCCTTTTGTTAGCTGCGTGTGGTTGGGATCGCAAAAGCCGAGCGTTCGTGAAGCGACGCGAACAATTGACGTCGGGGAGGATTGTAACGTACAAAGGTATCACGCAAGTATCGTACAAAACAACGGGTAGTGTGTCGGAAAACACTTGGATCGAGTAAATTCGGAGCGAGGACACGATGTATATATATATAAATATATGTAAAGGTGTAAAATCTTGTTGTTGGAAGAAGGTAGGTACGAGAGAGAAAATAGTTTCTGCATCGTGTCGTGTCGTGTCGTGTCGTGCCGTGCCGTGCGTTGCCGTGCGGTGCCGCCCGCGACGGTCGAAAGACGTCGAGTCGCGCTCGCACGGCTGCTTGGAGATTCGACACTTACCACGCTGGCTCCTCGACCGCTCTGGCTTGCTATACCGGACTGCGGCTGAGGGCTGTTGGGTTGCGGACTCTGGGCGAGTAATGGACGATCCGCCGCCGTCTACGGGTCAACGAAAGAACAACGATAAAGAATCGTTAAACGATTCCGATGGCTCAAAGAAATCGAACGAGCGCAGCAAAACAGACCTGTATGACCAAGAAACTGGTCGGCTGTACCGGTTCCGGTTCTGGTTGCTTGTTCAGGTTGACAATGTCGAATTCGCATTCGTCCTCGAGCCACGAGGGCAGTTCCAGGAGCAACGATATATTCATCTCTTGCACCTCTCGCGGTGTCGCCAGAGCCATGAGCCCTGGGTTCACCTAAATGTGTCGGAAGCAGAAGAAGAGGGTCGGCGTGGATGTCGATCTCGTTCGTTTCGAAAAAAAAGGCGAAAGTCGCGATTTTAGCAGTACCTGATTGAGGCAGAATGCGCTGATACTGTCCTGCTCCTTGTGGATGATTCTGACCGGCTCGGGTAAACTGGTCGTCCCGCTGTCGCTGCCTTTGTCCTCTCCGGTCGTTCCACGATTCGTGTTGTCGATAGCCGCCTGATTGCTTTCCAAAATCGAGGTCAAAGATCTTCGTTTGCCGAATACCGCTCGAATGAAAATATCCTGAACCGACTCCTGTCGGACCAGGTAACACCAGAGCCGATTTGCGGGGGCAGCCGACGCCATGCGCGTGCTGAACGTAACGTTTGCGCGTAAATGACGAGACGAGACCGATGCGAACAGACGAGAGAAAATTCTCTTACTTGAAAGGTGTGTTGCCTCTCTCGAGGAGAGAACGGTACTTGTGAATAGCCGGCTTTCCCGGCGCCGGAGACGGATCCGGCGCGCATCCTGGAATGTAATTGATCGACGGTGGACCCTTCCCGTCCAATTCTTCGCGCAAGGATTCCTGCCACTGCGCAACGATTGCCAGCGTTCCGTGAATCAACGGACTGCTCACCGGCAATTCTACGACGTCAGAAACGTTCGCCTAAGAAACGGCTTGTTCGTATGCGCACAAGCTCTTTCGACGCAGACCGAACGCACCGACGTACCTTGCATCTCTATACCGGCGACGTTTAAGAAATCTTCGAGCTGTTGCTGCAATATCTTTACAATGGCCAGTCTCATGATGCTCCAGCTATACGAATTCGGATTCGAGTGCTCCGTGTTATCCTTTGGTTTGATCTTTGGTTTAGAATTTGTGTCAAACACGTCCTCCTCGTCCTCGGACATGTCCAAATCCGATACCGCCGAATCGGCAGAATCGTAATCGATTTCGTCCGCGTATTCGCTGTCTATGCGAGGCTATTTTCCCGGACATTTCCAAGAATAAGTCGCTTCTTACTGAGAGCCGAGCGCTTCCGTTCTGTTAGGTCTGGATTAAGACTCACCTTTGTGAGGAAATACGAGATCATGCTCATCTGCGGCGAAACGAATTGTTCCCTGTACGTTGGCTTATCCTCCTTCATGTTCGGCTGCTGGCCCGTAAATTGACTCAGCAACCTCATGTTTAGCTTAACGCGCTGCTTGGTGAGGGACGTCATGGTGTTCCAGACGGCTCCCGCGGTGCTCTGGACCTCGCTCGGGGTCACTTCGGCTGCCACTCCGTGTCCGCTCTAAAAGCAATGGCCGAACGGCGGGTCAACGAATCGCTTACATTCCTCCCCGTCCAAGCACGATCGACCACGATCGTGACAGAATACCTGACTGCTCGTGCTCGCAACCCGCAATAGCTTCTTTACTCCGCCGCCGAAGAGGCAGGACCAAGTGTCATTGTCGAAACGTTGACCCACCAGCCTGTACAGGATATGACTGTCGCAACTCCAGAGGGCGTAAACGAACAAACTCATGTACGTGGCGACGAAAGCTTCGCAGAGCAGAATATTCAATTTCGGGGTATCTTCGTCCTTCTCGCGGGCCAAGAGTGCACGTAAACTGGTAACGCCGGGCCACTTGGAAGGCGTCGTCGTTATGCAGACTCCATCGTCCGTCGAATATCTTCGATGATGCCTGTTCGAGGCTACCAAGTGACCGCCGGAAAATGTCTCTACTTCAGCAACCACTGGAAAACTATATTTATTTCGTCCCGAATTTCGTCAAATAAGTACAATTCTCCAAACTTGGACAATCATTTTCACCGTATCCGCTATAATCGGGATAACTGCGACAATTACCTATCTGGCTGTTGATGTTTCGTAACGAAGGTATCGGAATCGCAGAGCGATTGATATATACAAGCGCTGAGTGCCACTGCCAAGTCCCTCACAGTAAATACCTCACAGTAGTGGGTGTTTCTGGTTGGCATCGGAGGATTACGTAATTCCACTAATGTCTGCAGCATATCGTGCGCCAACGACTGAAAATATTTCGGCGGCCGTTTTCATGTTTTTCGGAAAAGAAGGTTGAGAAATTTCGTATGCTATAGCTCTCTCTTTGTCTTCCTATTTCTCCCTCTCTGTTCGAGAAAAATAGTACGAACCTGCAAGTGCCTGACCGGATCAGCCACGACGGTTTTGTTGCACGCTACGCTCGCGCTCAGGAGAGGAAGTGTAGTAGGGAAAGGAAGGGGACTGAGCAGCTGTTGCTGCGTCTTTTCCTGTTGCAACTCTTGCAGCAATAGGACCAGTTCCATCCTTACGGAAGCCAAACCGCCACCGGAAGCACCGTGCAAAGAGCAGTAGGAAAGTAAAGTTCTAAGCAGGGTTTCGTTCGCTGAAACGAAATTACCAAGTACAAAAGTCCAGCCGAGCCGAGTCGAGTCGAGTGACACCTTCTACCGTCTTTCCATGCCAGCTCGTCCGTAACATACCTTTCAACCACTTTTTCCTCTTTGCAGCTCTCTGCACCTTCGCTTCGAAATCCAACTTCTCAGCTATCAGTATTTCGTGCAAAGTCGGCTGCTCGCCGGATCTGCAGGGTTGCACGTCATCGACCATCCCGCCTTCGTCTGAAAAGTTCTGCCGTTCTTTCGGAACTCGGGAGACACGGGGGAGAGAACAGAGTGAACAGAACAAACAGAGAAGTTTAGAAAGCCTTACATTCCGATACGTTGCTCGCATCTCCGTCCGAGCTGACGCTGTAACTACAGAGCTGCCTCAAAGCGTCTACTTCGCGTTCGAGCCAAACATACAGCTGATAGCGAAGCTGACCTCCGTCCACTTCGAAGCCGGTCGCCAACGTAGACAACTCCTCCATTAAAATTTTCAAACAAGCCACGAATTTTAGCTGCTGAGCCATAATGTCCAGCTGTCCAGCACCTTTACCTGTATCTGACAGACAAAACGATTCATGTTTCTTCCTCTACGATTCTCTGCCGCGATATCGGCGCGATCGCAAAGGGTTTCGAGGATCGAAAAATCGATTACCGTCTTCTTTCTCCGACGGTTTGATCGTCGATTCCGTGTCTCTCTTGTCGAGCTTCATGCTCATTGGTGGACTCTCAGGATCATCGTTTTCGGCTGTATCGTCATCCCAATTTAAGACCAATTCATCGTCGGTTCCACGCGTCATAGGTTTCGACCAATCTATGAAACCTGAAAGTTCCCAAGACCCGTTAAACTTCATATCCTTCGAAACAAGACCCATTCGATTCGTGGCTCCGTTCTTTTTGCCGTTTTTGCTACTCTCTCTCTCTCTCTCTCTCTCTTTCTCCTGTTGCTACCGTCGTTGCTGTACCAACGAGGAAACTAGTCTAACCATGAACGATGTATGGTAGGTCATCGTCGAAGAAAACGTAAGACATACCCTGATCGTCGTTTTCCTTCTTCGAAGTATCTCCCCAAGCGATGATGCCCGTGTCTATTTGCAAATCTTGCGTTCTGGACTTGGTCGGACTGTTCATAAGACCTGCCGATACAGGTGGAATTCGGGAAGGAATAAGTTTCGTGAAATTTCGTGAAATTAGGTAATCGACAAACTTACTCGGTGAATCCTCGCAATTGGTATCCATTACTTTGCTCGGAAGTTTCGACAAGACTTCGAGGGCCAGTGCCGGGCAGCCCGCTTTAAAATGTGCGTGCGCCGTTGTAAAGTACAACTGTCTCTCCAACGGGGTAATACTATCTTCCAAAGTTAATTGTTTATCCGGCTGAGTCTTTGCGTCAGTTACGCCGTAACTGAATCCCGATATTACCACCGAGTGGCCCTTCTTCTTCTCTTGCGCCGTAGACGCGATGTACTGCCTGATCAACAGAGGGTGGGTGCGAAGATAAACGTAGAAATTGAAGACATTGGGATTCGCTGAAATCGAAAGGAAACGGGATACAGCATCTTAGCGATATTCAATGTACAGTACAATATCTCCAGGTATCGATAGGAAAGAGTGTTAACCCAAAAGGTTATATACGAGAAAAAACGTTTTACCGGTCGTGCCCTCGGATTTGTCAGACTCGTCGTTGTGCTGCGGATGAAGAGTTCCGACGTTCGTGAGAAGCAAAGTATTGAGAGAACCGGCGTAATCCTTGAGAATCCAGAGTGACATGCTGCGCAGGAACGGATCAGGATGCACTTTGTTCATGTCTTGATTCTGGCCATCCTTCTCGCAACCCAAGATCTCCTCGTAAATCAGTCTTCTCAAATTCGGCGAAGTGGTGTCATCCTCGTAGAGTCTGGCGATAACCATCGCCAACTGAATATCATTGAGCTTGTTCAAGCAAACGTCGATGGCGTCCTTGAGCGCACCTGCCAGCAGGAAAAAGGCTGCGGCGTGATCGAATCTCTGCTTTCCCAAAAGAGCGAAAGCATTCTTCAGCGCCGCTTTTCGCCAACGATCCTCCGCAAAGTTGTTGGCGAAGAAGCTCGTCATTCTTTCGTCCCTCTTGTTTCGGAAGAGTCCCCAGACGAGGTTCTTCTTCTTCATGGCCAAATAATAAAGAGCGGCATCGAGGGGATCCTGCTTTTGCTGATAAGCGGCTTTCGCGATTTTCTCCACACACCGCTTTAGAACCGTGTTGCTTCGAATCCACCAGCCGACTCCGAGTTCCTTCAATATCGACCACTTCGGTTGACCCTTAGCGTACGAAGGTATCAAGGCCAAAAGCTCTTCCTCGGATTCCGAGTGGAACGCCCAAACGAGATTGTTCGAAGATACACCCTGCTTCTGAAACTGCGCTCTCTGGGCTAACGGGAGGCAGCGTATAAGATAATTGTAATGTTTCATCGCCAATAGAAATCTGAGACCGCAGTCGTCGAGCGAGTCCATCGAGACGGCCTCGCCGTCGGGTATACCGGTCAGGTTTTCTTTCGCGATCGCATTCTTGGCAGCGTCTATGGCGAATCTCTCGGCGAAGTCGATGTTACAGGTAGAAACGGTATCCGCCAGAGCGAGAAGATGCATCTGATCGAGACTCGAAAGCCCGGGCAGATGGGTGTGCGTGAGGACTCGCGACAGCATTCTGCCCTGTCTCGGTCCGAAATGAGATATTCCCTGCCTCTCCGGCACCGAGGATCGTCGGTCTTTCTGCCGCGAGCCCTCGTACTCGTCATCCAACATATCGTCCAACGAGTCACCTTCGTCCAAGTTGCTGTCGAAGAGCTCGTTGTAATCCTGCTTGTCCTCGGCCTTTAGCTGATGGGGCAGATTCGTCTCCTTGTCCGCGATCAGAAGGGTCCACAGGGGCAACGGAGAGATCGAAGTAATCTCCGCATAATCCAAAGTAACCTCCTCCGGTATCTGAGTGGTCGAGCCCCTCGGCTCGAGAGGTGAGCTTGTGCCAACGTAGCTCACAGACATCGTCCTCGAGCGTGACCATCCTCCCCGTTGCTTCATCAGATTCTCGTCGTCGGCTCTCAGGGAACAGGAGCTTTCGATACATCTCACGAGATGAGCCAGAATCGCCTTCACCCATCGGATCTTGCCCGAATTTAGAAGCTCCATCAGCTGCTTCGGGTGATACTGTGGTAAAACGGGACAGGCGATTCTCGATGCCTCGAAGAGGCCGTAGTCCGGCATGTAGTCGAGGCTCAAATTCTCACTCTGTATGCCCGCTCGCTTTTTCTTCGCCTCGAGCATGGTCAAGTTGATGCTGCTCACCCGAGAGAGATGCGGCATCGACGACACGTTTGCCAATCTTCGTTGCGACGTTTCGTGAGCCAGGGTCCGTAGATCTTCGTCCCTCAGGTTTCGGCTCGCTTGAAACTCGTCGGATTCTTGATGGTGCAAGTTCGAATGGAAGCAATCCTTCTTCGGATTCGCTTTCCACTGAGAATAGACGTGCATCTCGGAGTCCATACCGACCACCAAAATACCGTCCCTCACCCAAGAGATCTGCATGGGCAAAGGTGGCAGCCCATCCGCCGTGGTCAATTCGATTTTTCGTAGCTTCATCCACCGGATTTCATCGACGAATTGCGGCTGCGCCAGAGAGGAGGTCTTCCGCAGTATCGGCCGATTGGTGCTCTGCGATTCCTTCATTGCCTTCATGTTGGCTTGCGCGAGATCGGAGCAGACCGGGGTAAAGAGCATGATCTTCGAACCGACCGCGACCGTCAAGATATGGGAACCATCCTCCTTCGATACCCAGTCCAACTGCACCAGATGCTTCTGCGTCAGAGGACAGGTGTTGCCGTTCTCGATGATCGATTTACGCAGAGACTGGAGAGTGCTGAACGACGGAACCGCCAGTAAACCTTTAAAGGACATACTTTCTCATCAATTTCAAAGACTTATTCGTCTTCGAAAAGGTGAATCTAATATCCTATTATTATTGTATACGTTACCCGCGTTCGATTTTGTGCTTTCACCATTCTCTCCGTTCCTTGGGGACCGAACGTCCTCGTGACTCAGCGTCTGCAGCACCTGAGTCAACTTTTGCTTTCTTTGAAGAAATCTACTGTCGTACAGATAACTCAGATCCAAGTGTTGATCCACCGGTATTCTTGGTAAGTGTATGTTTTTCAAGTGTATCGTATCCTCCAAAATCCATTCGCTGCCCCCCGTGCTCTCGCATTCGTATATGGCCACGCAGAGATTCACGTATCGTGAATCGGGATCGCTGTTGGTTGGCCGTGTAAATGATTTACCGTACTTGTAGGCACACGCAATACGTCCGCTGTAAGCAGCACTGATGTTCAGCGGTTGTCCTAAAATACCCTTTTGTTACCAGCGTCTGTGCAATCTCTCTCTTTCTCTCTCTCTCTCACACCCCCCCCCCCAAATGTGTAATGCCACATCTAGCGTCAACTTAAACATCCACACCTGTTATATCGATGGTGGACTCCTGATCCTTCCTTATCATCTCCCACTCGCACCATTCGTAATTGAGCTTATCGGCGGACTGACTTTTCGTCACGTTACATTTCCAAAAGCGTATCGTACTGTCGCTGCACGCGGTGACGACGATGTACGGAGCAAAACAGGCCGGATATATGGAAGAACTGCTCAAGTGTCCGGCTGCTGGTGCCGCGTGTATCACCTGTCGCGTCGAACACATTTTTCCCCAAATTACCATTTACGCACGCAAGAGAACGGGTCGAAACGAAGATTTAAAGTGGAGAAAAGAAATTCGCAAACCTCGACCCCGTCCGGCAGAGGCAGTTCTTGGGTGCAAACTTTCGTCGTAGTGATCAAGACATGACTGTTTTGGTGTCGTCGTTGAAGAAACGTGTCGAGTTCGGCCTGACTGTCGCGACGACTTCTACCATCGCCGGTCTGACTCGGCCTACGAGATCTTTTACCTTCAGTTCGACCGGCTATGCCCTCCTCTTCCTCGTCTTGAACCAAGTGGGAGTCTGGAACGTACATCATCGACCCAGACAGACCTACGAACGATGAGAATAATTAACTCTCTCTCTCTCTCTCTCACTTGTCGGCCTCTGTCTAACGGACGTTGGATTCGGACGCTGAATTAACGTAAACGTACCAGTCGTTTCAGGCTGAGAAGCAATAACCAAACGCCACATATGTACCATCGTGCCTTGTTGCGTTCTCTCCAAAACCACGATGTAAAAGGGTTCTTCAAAGATCGCCGACTGTTGCAAGTCTACCATGGCATCCAAAGTCGATTCCATCAAACCTAAATCATTTATCGAAGCATCTACCCCAGCCTGTTTCTCGTCGCTCCTCTCCCCCGTGATTAATTGTTCTTGAAACACGTGAAGGAATTGTGTATTCTGCCAATCCTATTCACGAGCAATTTCATTCCCGTTGTAACGAAAGTGTAAGCGAACTCAAGTACACTGAATCGGAGCAAAACGATTTTCGATCATTTACTCACGTGAGTAGCATCGGCGATAGCATCGAGTTGTATAACGCAACCCGGTCTTGCCGTTGACTGCTGCGAAACGATCTTTATTCTGTCGTGAATCGAGTGCCTGATGCCATCGTCCGACGACATGTCCGTCGAAAGGCTTGCCATAGAATCCTGACGCACAAAGTCAACCGTGAATCAGTGAAGCGAGAGTCGGGGGGTCGAGAGGGCATAGTTCACCGACCGCTTACCATCATCCTGCTCCTTCTTTCGCTGATCGATACCTCCGCGAGTAGGGTCCTAGCGTCGATCACGGCTTGATAAACTCTCAGGCATTCGCCGTCGCTGGCCACGAAACACGCGCTTGGCGAATTCGATAAATTACCCAAAGTTGTACTCGGCAGTAACGTCGGAATCCACGCAACGTTGCTGAACGCTGAAATTTCCGGCGAGTTGATCCGAGCTAATTCGGACACTCCACCACTCTTCGAGAGGGGTCCCACCGCGTCTACGCGCCAAAGTATCAACTCGCTGCAGAAACCCTGGGGCGAGGCGATAAAATAACAAGTCGATGAGATAACGAATTCTCCCAGACAATAAGATCATTCCGTGCGTATATCCTTACCGTGGGGGATACTCCGTCCTTCGGGGATGCTTTCGTGGAATCGCATTTACCACCGATACTTTCAGTCGAATCAGCGTTTTGAGACTGCGAACCGGCGAATTCTGGTATATTGTGATGGGAAGTCGTTACCAGTAATGGCAAAACGGGATGACAAGTGATATCGTTTACACGGAAGCGATGCCCGGACGCTCTGGAGGCATGTCCGATGCTCAATACCTGCTCGAAGAATCGGCAATGACCGAGTAAATCATAGTTAGGAGAGGTACAGACGAGATCAGAATCAATAGGGGATCCGATTTCCCGGAGAAAGTCTTACTTGAGAAAATTTCGTTTTATCGGCGAACGTCAGTTGCCATAAATTTAAAGTCCCATTCGAATGCTTCGATACCATTGAAACAATCGGACTGGGCTGAGTCAAGAGATCGGTGACAGTTTCTTGATTATTTTTACCATTTTCCGTATGGGTCTCTTTCTCTTTCGTGGCAGTTTGATTATGTTGATCCGTTGAATTTCCCATAGTCTTCAACAGATCCTGGCCTGCCCTCGACGTTAGCGTCGACTGCTCCTCGTCTTGCTCTATCAGACTTGGTAATGGCGTTGTTATTTCAGCAACTGCACGGGAAAACAATTGCGTTGATCGTATCAGGTATTTAAGGATCCCGATCTACATTAAATCAACGAGACACGGCGATGTTATCGCGTCGACAAATCGATTATCTCACCATCAGTCGAGGGTTTCGTCGACGATTTCGCTACTTCTCGAATGTTGAGCAGAGGGCCTCCGGTGTTGTGGGAGTACATGGACACACTTTGGCTCATCGTGGAAGCGTCACCGAGAGGAAATGCATTCGGTATTCGCGTGGAGAAGGAAATTTGCGCCTGTCGAAACGATCCTGGGTGATACTCGTCCAACCATTCGATGTGCCAGATCAAAAAGCTTCCGTCTATCGGATGAATCGAAAACAGTAAATCCGGATTGTGATGCCAATCGCGCAGCAACGTTTCGATCTTCGTATCCAGCGAGTCCGGAGCGTGGTTCATCGACGATGTTACATCGGTCGCGATGGAATTGATGGAGGTCGTATTGCTAGAAGAAAAAAAGAATCCAATAGAGTAATCTTTATTCTAGTAAGAGTACTAAAATTCTAGTATTCCAGTAAAGAGTAAGCTTTACTTCTACTTGATATTATTGGAATCGACGATTCTCTACCTGAGGCTCTGATGCGAATGTGCGCTATGAGGCAAGCTGTGGTGGGAGGAAGTCGTATGAGCGGTGTGGTGCTCGTCGCTGCTGTGCTCTTCCTGACTCGTAGACCTCACCCCAACAACATTCGACTTTTGTACGGGGTGCAGCCGAACTCCTTTTCCTATCGAGCACTTTCACTTTTTAGTTTTACAAGTTCAGCATGTATAAGTTGCATTACTATGCTTAAGTTGAAACAGGTAGGACGGAAGAGGCTCGAAAAAGGATTCGAATTTTGCCGATCCAATTTGTTGACGGATGGAACGTACACCGTACATCGTATCGCGAGCTGCCATACTACATAGTAGTATCTTTTGTCAGCGAAAAAACTTACTCGGTACGGCGCCTTCTTCCTCGGAATCGTGCTCGGCATGATCTGCATCGTGTTGATGCAAGCCCTCCTCTTTTTCCACTACTTTGCGGGTGAGCTCCTGAAGAATACCTTCAGCTTGCATGGTGAAATGCATCTCTTTGTTGTTGAGCCAGTGCAGAATAAAGTTTGGCTCCCTCTCTGGATCACCGGTTATTAAACTCGGTACCAACGGAATATCTGCAATGTTATCGTACGTCCCATAACTTAATATGGTCTGCAGTTAGGTCTCTACTTTCTTTTCTCTTCTATCCAATCAAATATTGGGAGTATCGATTTCCGACGGGCAGAATTTATAGTAATTCGTACCTGTTTCAGCGTTGATACTGGCCGCCAAGTGGAAGTGCATTCCCGGATAATGACCAGCACCCTGATAGTTGTTGTGAAAATCGTGCACCGAATACGTTGACGGTAAGGTGGGCAATGTTGGAGCTGTATGTCCAGCTTGATGCTGCTGCTTGGCATGCCGACGAATGTGGAAGCACGTTCTGAAAGACAAATGCGTAAGCCGAACTTACTTTTATCCACAAGTTCGAGAAAAACAGCAGGTTGAGAGCTGAGAGTTGAGAGTTGGGAATAGATGGTGATGGATCAACGAGAAATTCGTTAAATTATTGCAAAATATGAAATAAATATTAAATAATATTATTGTATAATATTAAAAATTATTGTAAAAATATTGTAAATTGATGATTCTAAACAGTATTGATGATACTCAACGGATACTAAACTATAAAGACGGGTATCGACGCTTACGTACTTCATATGCTTGAGCCTCTGCATGAATCTATGCTTGTGCATACTGTGATGGCGATGCTTCCCATGATGGCCGTGTCTGTCAGATCCCTCAAACTGGCTCATGTTGGCCAATCCTTCGATTTCGGGCGGTATCGTTTCCGCCCATACACGACAGATATTATCACGGCAGGATGTAACCAGCATGTTGGAGACGGAACCCCTGAAACGAGAAACGATGACGACCGATTGACAAAGCGAAAGGTTAAGGCAACACGTTACATACTTTGGCATGTATTTGCTGGTCTTGCGCCAAGAGAGATGTGTCACAGCGCGAGGATGAGCAACGTAGACGAAACTGTAACTATCGCTGCCCATGGACTGACCGAAGCTCGTATGATCCACGCTTCTCGTCGGAAAGACTGCATAGTTTTGAGTACATTAAAAGTGTGATCACGGTGCGCGAAGAGCTCGAACAAACATCTCCGACATATCGTAGGAATCAGGATCTTACGTTGTTTATTCTCAAACCAGATTTTAACCAGTCTGTCATTGAACCCGGTCGTGGCGAAAAGGGTACCGTCCGGACTAAAACTCATCAGGTGCACCGGCGTCGCGGTGCGGCACTTCCAAACACAATTCCAGGTGCCCGGTTCGTTCGCCGTACCCGTGTCTCCTGGTGCGGGACTTTCCGCTTCTCCGCCGATGGAAAACGTTACCGCACCAGCTGAAAGAGAAACGAGGAGACATAGCGTGCAACAATCGGTGGGATTACTTTAAGAAAGAAAGGGAGAATAGAACGCTGCTCATGGGAGGACTAAAATATTTCTTATCTTACCATGCTCCTCTTGAAACGGCGTTATGTTTTGATGCCATAATTGTAAAAGTTCGCCACCCGTCAATAGTCTGGTGCCTTCTAAATTCCAGGAAAGGGAACTGATATTCGATTCGGTCTGCAAGCTTCCCGTTTGAACCCATCGATATTCCAATTGCTGCGGAAAGACGCAGTCCCAATTAGGTCGAAGGACGTGGAAAGCCACACGAACGTCGTTCGTGTCTAGTCATTGCAAAAAGTAAGAACCGAGGAGAAGAACTATACGTACATGGGAGCAGGCGCTGTGAATAAGAGGAGTCGGTTCGAAGATGCAGACTTGATTCTCGTACGCCGCGGCTATCTTGCCAGTGTCGGTGCTACAATCCAAGCAGCTGATTCTTATATAGTTATGCACGGCGCCTGGTATTATTTGGACTCGTTCAAAGTTGCTAGCTAGGATTACAATATTACACCCTGCTGCGTATGCCTGTAACCGATAAGAAAAATTTTTTTAAGGCATTGAGTCGTGGTTGTGCAGGGGTAAAGGTAAACGGTAAAAAGCGAATCTGTTGCTTAACTCTCGTCGAGATGTCGAGAATGTAGGCAGGCACGGAATGCTCGACGGCTCGCCTTGGAAAATTTGGGCGGATCTTTATGTTTAAAGTTACCGTAGAATATTTGTCGTTGACGGAACGTTTCGCGGACAATGCGGGAAAGAATGAAATAGAGAAACGAACCGCGGAAAGTATTCGCCAAAGACAAGAAGAAAAAGAGAGATGAACACTTTTTAGGGAGAGGCACTTACGGTAAAAGAAATTCCTTCGACGGAACCGACGGCGTAGCAACGGTCACCCGCGTTACAGGCTCCGCTTAAAATTTGGTGACAATTCATTTCACCTACGGAAAATCAGAGCATTCTTTAGAATTTTGACTTTTCGACCGGTCGAAACTAACGGCGAACGATATCCGAGTTACGAGGCAAAGATATCATCGATGAGCGATATCACGGAATACCCCGTCGTGCGAGCAGTGGCCATCTTTAAATGGAATGTCAGACCGAGGCGACACGGTCGTTCTCTTTCGTCGTCGTATCTTGTATCTGCGCGATCTATCCCACTCAGCAAAATGTTCTCTAAAAGATATCTGAGAGATATCTCGTTTCAGAAATAGATATTCTAAAAGATAGCCTAAAAGATGACTATCAGATATCGTACAGATATCTTATGCGCCGTTTTTGGAACATTATAAGATATCTAAAAGACATCTGGTCTCAGATACCTATGCGACATCTGGTCTCAGATACCTATGCGACATCTACCGTAGATACTATTCGGAAATGTTCGGAAATCAAGGAAAATTAAAAGAAAAAGGTTTTTTTTATAGTAAAATAAAATTCAAGTGACTACTATAATGAAGCTAGAAATAAATAACCTAACAACACAGAATTGTGTGGTCTTTGTCACTTGAATTTTATTTTACTACATTAATTGAAAGAACTGAAACTAATGGAATGAGCATCTCTTTAAAATAGAAATTATTTATTTTATAAAAACAAACATTTATTTGATTTTTTTTGTTTTTTTTGTGGTGCCCTTTGGTAGCCGATCCCCCGCGTGTTGCAGCCAGTGTTTCGCGACCTTTTTTACATTATCACTCGTTGCCTCAACATAATTATTGGTAACAGTGTCTGAAATAAAAAAAAATTGAATAAATTAAAACATCCTATTGATGAATACAATCAAATTGAGAAACTTTGACTCATGAAGGCATAGTTATCGTTATGTAAATCTTGAATTCAAATAGAAAAACTGTATTTTTGTACTTTTAAATAATCCATTTAATGAAATAGAATAAGTATGATTTTAGTTTGAAAAATGACGTGACCCAAAGTTATTCAAAATGGCTGTATTTAGAACTATTCTTGTAATTATGGAGAGTTCAAAGATATGTCTAAATCGAACGTAACACTGAAAGATGCAATAATATTAAATTCGCACACACTATAAAAAATGTCATTGGATACAAATAAATAGATTCTAATAATTAGTTTTGTAAATTAATTTTACAATCGTTTCGATTCGACATGCGCTTAAAAGCAGATTACAAACTTTAACTATCATAACAATAATTTGATCCTTTTTTTCAATCTTTATTAACATGAGTTTTTAGAAGATAACAAATATTTGAATATTGAAATCCGGAATAGTTTAGAATTTAGAAGGATGGATATTCTTCAAATCTTTGAACTTACTATAACTTTCTGTTATTAATTACTTCTATAGACAATCATTAAGTTAAATTAAATTACAATTCCATTCTTCTGAAAAACAAATTTTGGAATATTGATTATGCTGAACTTTGCTCAATGAAAATGGCTAAAATAAAAATGGAAAGTAATCATGAAGATTATAGATATAAACATTAAAGTCTTTACTCTGCTTTTTTAAAGAAAAATGAAGAAAAAAAGGAGTGCAAGAATACCAATAATCAAATCCATAAATTTCATGTTGCCCACTGCAACACTTTCGTTATGGCCACTCCACGTAACCTCATACGCCATATGAACGTTGAAAGTGGCTGATAAAGCATTTTTGGTGTGTTTATAAAAATCAGCACCACCAACCTTCTTAATCAATGTTCGCTATAAAAGGATAAATTATATTAAACTTTATTTAGGATTGAAAGAAGCAATTTTGTGACAGAAGTTCGCTACAAACGTTAAATTAGAATCAAGTGCCAACAAAATTTTTGAATATTTACTCACATATTGCGATCGAGCTGATGAATCCTCGATTAAAGTTTCTTCAAACTGCTGTAATTCTTCCTGCGATGTTATAGGAAGTCGCAAACTGGATGAATAGTTATTTTTGGTTTCTTCTGTTGTATTCGGCGTTCGATCCAATAAAAGATGATTTATCATTTCGATTTTCCTGTTCAGGTTATGCATTTGTTGCTGGCTCTGTACATGTAGCTCATGAATTGCTTCCAGTACTTCGTGGATGGCTTTTATTTCAGTATGACATAATCCTATTTACCACAATCATGTATTAACAAAATTCATTTTTAAACTATGTACTTATGCAGAGTATTTACTCACGACAACAAGATTGTTCATGTTTAGCTGTCTCTGTTTCGATGTTCCGTTTTTTTTTAGTGACTTTGGGTGGCAGCGTTATATCTGTCAAAAATAATTTAGTTGCTAACAGAATGAGTTAATTTCATTTAAAAAAAGTCGTGTAAACCAAAACTTACTTGTTCTCACATTACCCACAACTATAGGTTTTTGTTTTTTAATTAAAGTTTGCATGGCTACTGCTCTTTCATGTAGTAAATCTAACGATAAAACAAATTTACATTTGTTTATTTTTATCAGTGCAAAAAACTTCAGGTATTGTATTTCAACTCACCCTCATTTTCTTCTTCTGGCAATTCTTCATTGAAGTTATCATCTTCTTGTATAGTGAAAATTTCATTATTCCTCTCAATTTCTTCATCTTCTGGATGTTGTTCTTGAAGTTCATCTTCAGGAAAATAATAACCACAATCCAAAAATGAATTTTGAGGTTGTTCATCAGAACATCCTGCTACACCATATGCAGGCGAATAAGTTTTATCTATAGGATAAATGTCAATATGTTAATTACAAAATCAATAAAAAATGTTCAATTAATAGCGACAAAAGTCTAAATAATTTCGCATACTTGACACTTTTTCTACAGTCTGAGGAATTTTGGTCAACTTGTATTTTTGCGTATTATTACGGCCCTTTCTAATATAATTAATTGGAGGTTCTATTATTTTTTTGTTAATCTCTGCAAGAATTAAAAATTTCAAAATATCTTTTAAAGATAACTGTAATTAACTTTTGAAAATGCTTTAGTTTCATTACCAATCACGTTTTTTTGACAATAATTTGTTTTATTGGAATCTTCCTCGTCGGATGAAATGTTTCTTGTCTTTCCAATACTTTTTTTTCCCTTATCTGTATAAAAAAATAAATTAATAATAATAATAATTGTTATCATTATTAAAAAACATTTATAACTGAAGTTGACTTGCTACTAAGTTGGAGAGCTTTTAACTTATTGGTGCTATTAGGTTCAGTGTTAAATCTCATGCTTAGCTTTACTGTATATACTTATTATTGCTAAACTGAATGGTAAAACCTATTACAATAGCAAATTTAATTCCTTTAAATTATTATCCTACACCCGAAATAATTTTTATGCTTTCAAGTCAATTTTCAATTAATTATAGAATATCCTAATAATTTTCTCGTAACTTAGGCTTTTCCTTCATTATACTCTCAGCTGCTGTACAATGTCCATAAATAGTGGAGAATATAAATACTTACATTGTTTTACATCTCCTTCACTAAGCTCAGAATTGTATCTACTTGGTTTTTGAATGGGGCGTTTTGGAAGCTCTGTATTTATTGTTGCTTCCAGCTGGCTAAATGCTTCTTCATCGTTGGTTGACACATTTCCTAATCTCAATTCCATTTTTCTGCCTTCTTCAAAACTATCTGCAAAATAACAATCTACATGAATACTACAGTATAAGACAACAATAATAAAATACTTACCGTACGGCCCGGTGTATTTTTTATATCCAATATTGATCCAATCCGCTGTTGGTAATGTACCCTTCATACTTAATGCGGTTGGATTCTTTTTCTTTGGTGGCCATTTAAATGATCTACTTTTCAAATATAACCAGGAAGCAGGTATTGTTGCTGACCATTCGTCCCAAAAAACAATGAAATACATTTCTGAAAATTTAAGTAATTACTAAACAGTAACGAAAATTTGATCTTAATACTGTGTAAATGCTGATAACACTTTGAATGTAACTTCAATGTTCGTCGTTCTTTAATTTAAAAATGATATTTATACTGCTTTGAATAGTGTTTGTAAAATAACGTAAACAGTACCTGGGATTTTTTTGAAGCGAAAATTGATGATTTAATTTTCAATTGAATTGAATGACACTGTTCAGGCGCACGTCTTCCTCGATTGATTTTAAAGTTGATGTGTTTGGCGATAAAGCAGTTCTTCGTTTGAATGTTAATGCAGTTCTTGTTCGAATGATTGGTAACGTACTCTGTTAGATCGAACCAGTGGAATTTCACTTGTTCGCCAGTCGAAATTCACTTGTTTACAAATGAATCTCACTCGTCAGCATATTCAAAAATAAAACACGGCGCATGGCGATGCGGAAGCGGACGCAAATTTCATTGGTTCGCCAGTGAGTTTGTATTCACTGGTTGAACGAGTGAAATCTCACTGGTTCGATCTAAGAGAGTTCTTCTGATTCCGTTCTATCCGCCTAAGGTTCGAATCACCCTCCAACCGACCGAGATATTCAAATGTTGTTCTAGCCTTCTTTTTTTCTGTAAATTTAAAAAAGATATTCAAGTGGCTACCTTCAACTTGTCTAGTGTATTAAAATTCGAAAGTTCATGTCGCTGCATACATTAATGAAAATTGTTGTCTTTAGATTTTGTACTAGTATTTGTTTCATTCAAATATGTAAGAGAGGAAAATTCGGAACAAAATTTACTTGATTTATAAATTATTTTAATACATTAATAACATAAACTACCAAAACAACACTTAACACATAAATCATAACTTTAAATACATAAACTAAATATTTGTCGTTAAATAATTTGCCTGTTCGATTCTCCTCTCCATAAACAACTAACAGAATATTTATAAAAAATGCGGCTCGTCGTTCAGACGACAAGTCAACGCGAGTCAGTCGTCGCAGCGGCGACGAATATACTCGGTGTTACGAACGGTGTTAAATCGTTCAAAATGCTATAAAACAATATCAAAGTTTAGTTCTCAATAATATATGATAATATGTACATAATTTTTCGGTAAATTAAAAAAAATAACAAATGATTTACTGTCTTTATACAAAAAGTTCTTAAACAAATATGAATAATGGAATTCTAAAATTGTAAATGTATTTGAAAAACATGAAATACATTCTACTCATCGTTATATCCTGAGGTACTTTCATTCAGTGGATGAATGTAATAATGGTAGGAAACAAAACGATTTTTCGTATGGAATGCATACAGCTTTCATTTTTACACTATGCGCATCAAAATTGATAATTTCTGACCATTCATGTCCGAATACTATATTAAATTCTCTGGAGTCAATGGGATAATTTTGAAATCCACTTGCATTTTTTAATAATTGCCCAATTAATATAGGTATATTATTACCATCTATGGAAATATTTTGTATGCGAACAATACTGTTGTCATGTAAATAAGCAAACCGATCTCGTTCACCTCTTAAAGATAGTTTGAATCCTTTGTAACGTATTGTATAGTAGGAAACAATACCAAGTTGTTCTGTTTTTTGCTTATTTATACCTGCAAGCTTGAGTTCTCCAGAAAATACATTTCTATTTTTGTAATGACACGAAGCTCTCTCTACAATTCGACGATGAAGCTGCTGAAGCGGTTTCTCAGCTTTTTTTAGTTTCTTTTTTATAGAGTACAAAAAGCTCTCAAATGGGAAAACACTGAATGAATCTAAAGGGCCAAAACGCAAAACATCATTAGCTAAGTGAATCAAATTGTGAACATTATAGATTAAAAAATCTGAGCCATACAACGGAATGCAGTTTTTTACAAAATTGAGCAGAAGATCATTGGCATATTGATTGTTATTTATACAATCTTCTTCGTGACATAAAATTCGAATTGCACAATGCAAAACAATGAAATGGACCATATATTGCGTAGGCAAATAATTTTGTAACACAGCTGGTCCTATGTATAATAAAAACAATCTGAATTCAGCTGCTTTCCAACGGTCGACATAATTTAACTCTCGACATTTCCGCGCAAATTCTGAAGGTATCCATTTCGATATAGCTTTTAAACGCGTCGAAATTTCTCTAATTGTTCTGGCCGAAAACTTATATTGGTGAGGACCATTTACAAATGTTAATAAAATTTTTTTCATGACTCCCAAGCAAACAAGATGCATATAATCAAGGGGGAACTGAGAAACCATTCCTAAACCAGCTTCTTCAAAAAGAGATTTGCCAGTGTGATGTTCTTCATCGATACGTTCGAGAAAATTTGCATCACTCCTTAATGGTGCATTCAAATTTGTAAACAGCATTCGATGGTTATTGAAATCTCCTTCATCTCTACATTTTCCACAACCGAAATAGGCATTATGTGCCTTTGTACAAGTTACATAGCTCTTTGCAGGACTATCACAACTTACTACTCTTATTGTTACTTTAAATCTTTTATTTGAAAATTCAAACCCATTACGGTGTAAATAATTGTATTCATTAATGAATTCTTGTAACAATAAATTGCTTGAATGCGGTTTTTGATAACCATGATAAGCAGCAATTACAAAAGGCTCATCAATTGGAGGAAAAATTTGTCCCAAAATTGGGTAAAATTGACTACCAGAACTTTTCGATAATGACAATCCATCAATGTTAATATTAATTTGAATATGATTAGGTACTTGATTTATATCTAAGTTAATAAACTGATTGCTTAATGCATTTTTTAAGCCATAATGAAAATAATCTCCTGGTGGAACACTACGAGTTATCGTTGATTCTGGAGTACCGAGTAAAGTACGTGGATCAGACGGTATTTTTTTTATGTCATTCAAATCAGCATTTTTAAGAATTTTGAAAAGAGCTTTTGATGCTTCGTGAGTAATATTATAATGACATATCCAATGTGAAATTTCTTCTTTAAATGTCAATGATTGGCTTTCTCTGTCATCGTCATCAGAATCCGCATTATCTTTACCTTCATCTTCTCCAACATCATCTTGAACGTACATTTCATCCCAATTTAGAGGAGATTCTTCTCTACAATATTCAGCCCTGTCTTGATCACAATTTTCTTCACAGACTTGAGGATATTGTCGAATGCAGTCATCAATTTCAATCCTGTTTTCTTGGGCCAGTGTTTCATGAATCCGTCTATTCTTTTGACTTTTCGATAAAGTCTTAAATAACTTCTTCCGAGGCATCTTACAATTCTAAAAATAAAGATTATAAGTTTTTTTTATTGATTAATTTCAATGTTAATTTTTATTAGTGTTAACTGATAAGTGAATGAATACAATTGTATTCATGATGACTTACGTTGATAGAGGTTAGGTTTCTTTTGTGTTACAAGAAAATGATTTTCACAATTTTTCTAAAAAATATAAAATTATTATTACTGTATTGATAGTCTATTTAATTAGTATTTTTTGTTAGAAATATTTGTTTACTTACTACATGCTACTCATTTACTAGCTAGCAAAATATAGAATAAACTACTTGTTCATATATGTTCATAAGTAAACAAATGTGTACATATATACTTATACATATAATTACCTTGGTATTTTTGCTACTTTTATCTTCTTATTAATTTTAAGTAATTTTAAATGAACAGCGATAAGTGTTTTGGTATTTACTATTTTCTTGAGGTTAGAAATACATCAGGGAGAGCAAGCTTATATGGGAGCATATGGGAGTAGCGGTTACAAAGTTTGAAGAAATAGTTGGGGACATATGCTATAGGTGGCAGTAGTTTCGACAACATATCTGATTCAAGAAGTCGTTTAGAGATCTTTCAGATATCTGTGGAAAAGATATTTTCAAATTTTGAATGTCTCTGAACGTCATCTGAAAAAAGATATCTAAAAGATGCCTTTCAGAATGAGATGCTGTGCGGGATACCACTTGTCTTTTCTCCGCTAATCTATCTACCAACGTAACTATCTACAGTTTTATCTAGACCTTTTGAGAGCATATCACCTGAGCAAACGCCTCGTTATTAGTGTTATTAGTCGATGGGTCGATGGTACGCAATAATGCGCAATGGCTCTACGCGGCGTCGAGCAATTTTGCGGATTTTACGCTTTCGATGGAAAAAGATTCCGGGCAAGTCCCGACACTTTTCGACGCTTTCAATTATCCTCTATTCCCTTATCTCGAGCAGGTCGATCTTCCGTGAGACATTTCGACGGTGTTTATTGGACCGCGCTTTCGACGTTTTACACAGTTTCGTTCTTTCTCGGTTTTCCTCGGGCTTACGCGCATGCCACTGAAAATTTCTTGGAGATGACTAAAGTTAGGAAGTCGTTCGGACGATATTGGGCGATACCGGCGATACTCGACAGGCGCGAAGGAGGTTGAAATTTTGTTCGAGCTCGTTGCGATCGAAGAGGTCGCGGCAGAGATCGCGTCGAACCCGCCGAACCTGTAGCGATCGATGGAACATGTTTCGCGCAAAAGCATTACATTTGAAAAGTATCAGATTTAGAGAAGGAATTTTGAAACGATTCGAACGAAAAGATCGAAACGTCAATGGTACTGAGGAAAGTAATCGAAAAAAGAACGTTCATAAAGGGACCGACGGACGAGACCGGGCAAGACCGGGTGAGATCTGCCGAGACCGTTGTACGCGAGTACGTATCTACCGTGATATCGACGGCTACACGATCCCTTTCTCTAAATTCGCGGGCGCAGATACGACGCTGCGCTGCATGGCGCGGTGCGGCGTGACGCAACAAGGATGAAGAAAGAATGCGTCGGAAAGTAGGCAAAGATTCGGGAATCCAAGTCGAATGTAAAAGACAAAGGTATTTTTATTGAGAGAGTTGACAGAGTAGAGCTACCCCTCGGATGATCCAATGCTCCGGGGGCTTGACGGTAGGGACGAGAACGGCCATTACAAAATTTGTAGAGTGCCCTGTCGTCGATAAAACGCCTCGCCTCTCGGTCGTTTTGTACATCGGAGAAACGTAGAACCCTGCCTCTTTGACGTTTTCCCTCTTGGTCGGAAGTAGCCAGATCTGGGCAGATCCCTTTCGTTATTGAGAACGGAGAAGAAAGGGAGAAGGATAGAAGGATAGAAGGAAGATGGGCTTACGTGGGGCATAGTGTCGTAAAGAACTTTGGGAAGACTCTCCTCGAGACACATTCGACGGATGTCGAATCGAGCGCCGTCAAGAAAGAGGCCGTAAACGTACACTCCGTCTTCGGGGGCCTTACTGAGAATCTTGGCGTCCGTCGGGAAGTCAAAGTCGAAGACCAAAAGATCTATGGGTATGCGATACTTTCTGGCGAAATTTTGTCTGATGCCGGTGAGGAAAGCCTGGGTGAAGTAAAATCCCGAGAGCCAGTAAGAGTTGGGTGGACCTTCGTCGTACCACTTCTAAACGAGGGAGAAAAGAAACATGAGGTCTCGCGACTCGCAAAGAAAGGACGATCGGGTAATTTGAGGGGATTGGAGCGGCAATTGACTACCGAGTCAATCGATTCTCACCCTTAGAAAGGATAATCGTCGAAGCAAATCATTAACGTAACTGGCGAGAGGCTTGAGAGACGGGTAAGAACGTCCCTGCCAGAGTCCGGGAATCTTGTTGGTCAGGATGGCCTCGTAGACATCTTCGAGCTCGAAGGACATTACGATGAGACCTGCGCGAGAGGAAGAATCGAATCGGTCAGACAATTTCAGGGCAAGGGTTCGTTATCCGTTGACGTTTTACGTTAGGACGGTAAACATGGCTAACGACCTTCGATCGCCCTTTCAAGATCGACGAGGCTGCTGCGAACGCAACGGAGAAGGCCGTTGTATCTCTCCATCTCCTGCACGAGCACCGTGTTCATGCTCTGCTCGTAGGACGTCGGGTACTTGATCTGCGCCCTGTGAAGATCATAGTCCTCGGGTAGCTTGTTCAGAATGTCGCCGGATACTCGAAGCACCAGTAGATCGTCCGAGATCTGCCTCACTCCGGCTTTACCGCTCTCCTGCGACAATCGTTGGAAACGGATAAGTAAGAAGGAGCAGCTGACAATGAGTGATGCGAGAAGAATCCGCCAAGGTCTTACCTCGCGTAGCTTTCTTCTCTGCCAGAGATCCTGCACGCGGCACGTATGCCACAGTGTGGCACGTACGGCATGGATGGCACGGGCAGACAGAAAGAGGAAAGAGGAAGAAAAAGAGAAAGGGGAAGGGGAAGGGGAAGGGGAAGGGGAACGGGATGAGGAAGGGTAAGGACGAGAAAAGCGTGAAAAACGTGAAAAGAGACTTGATAGAAGGCCGCAGCTAGAAAAAACTTACCTCACGATCCTTATGATCGGAAAATCGTGAACGATCGAAAGAAAGAGCTTAATGAACGACGTGTTTTCTTCGTGCTAGGAAAGGAGGAGAGTTACCTGAGTGAGGAGCAGAGAATCGAAGAGAAGCCGAGTCTCCTGCTGGTCCTTGACGATTTCGGCATTTTCGTTCATACCAAAGACACTGGGTTCGGTAGTCGCGGGTAAATTTTTCGTGTACTCCCAATATACCTCGTACTCCCGCGCGGTCGGGCAATAGTAAATGGTGCTGTTGTCATCGAAGAAGTAGACCTCGTCGGTGATAAGTTTTCTACGCAGACGGGGAGGCGGCTTGGTCGAAGGGGGAATCGAGGCGACATGTCGCGAGAGGAGAAAGAAAACACCGGATAGACGGAAATGTCTTCTTACTCGTTGTAAAATTTGGCCAGGATGGTGTTGAGGGTCCTGCGATCCCAGTCGTCCGTCACTCGGCCCCCGTAGTTGCACTCCCCGGTTAGATATCTGAGAGCGTCGAACCTCACGTCCTTGTACTCGTCGAGAAATAGGCGGAGCTGAAGGACGCTGATCTTGAGATCGGTCTCGTTGAACTCGTAGGGGATGTTCCAACCGATGGCTCCGAATTTACGTCTCTCCTGCACGACCGCGTGGAAGAAGCACAGGGAATAGAGGAGCTTCTTGAAGTTGTCGCTCTGCGCGCAAGCCTCGAAGAAGTCGGGGTCGTTGATCGGGTCGCTCGCGTACGATCTGAGAACGTTGGCTCTGAGGCCCTTCGGGGGTTCGTTGGTCATCTTGATGCCGTTCTCGAGCACCGAAACGGGAAAGAATTGGGTGGGGTAGCTCGTCAGCCAGAGTCGAAATTCGGGATGAATGGTGTCGGGCATGAGGCCCTCGCAGATCTTTTCCAGCGTGCTCATCCAGCTTTTCGCCAGGTGACAATTTTGTAGAACCACCCAATTTCCGTATCTCAGGGCATCGTGAATCGTCGCCTCGGCGATCGGTCCCTGACCTCCAGTCAGATTGAAATTTCAATTTGAATTCGAGCTGAAATTGACATTCTCACCTTGACCGAGGGAGATGTAGAAAAGACGGTTCGTCCCGTAGCCCTGCTCGTCAGCGAAGGCGAGCAACAGCTGCGCCGGATCGGCTCCGGGAGTTAGGACGAATATTAGCGGCACGGAGCAACTCGAATCGGCATAGGAGGAGGCCAAATCGAACGCGGGCGGTTCGACGTACTGCTCACCGAGTTGCTCTGCGAGGTACGATCGCTCGTAGATACGAAGCTCGAGGGGAGAAACGTATGATCGACAAACGTACCTTCGACGAACAATCGCACCGCGGGGATGATCTTGTCCGGGCGGATGCATCTCAGGATGAGCAGTCTCTCGAAGGAGGTCGCTTGACCGAAGGGTTCGGGAATCTTCCCGCTTTGCGGCTCCCTCGAGTCGAAAAAGTTTTTCCATCGAACGACATTGTCGACAAATGTCTCTCGGATAGCCTGCGAGAAAAGTCTCCGAGGTCTTTGATCGGGTCGGTCACGGTCGAGTCGAGTCGAGTCGAGTCGAGTCGAGTCGAGTCAAGTGTATACCTCGAATCCCGGGATCGTCTCGAGACAGCAGAGATCCTTCCACTGCTCGGAGGGCAGCCAATCGGTCGGATTCGGACGCGGCTCGTCGGCGGTGACTCCTCCCGCCAGGAGGAAGAACCAGTGCTGCCGAGAGAGACGTCCCTGCTGCTCGAGAAGATTCACCGTCAACAGCAGAGAGAAGAGCAACTTGTCCTTCTCGAAGAGAGACCGGCAAACGTTTCCGTAGAGGGAGGAGGTGAAGCGATTGGTAACGTCCTTTATCCGCTGCTCCAAGGTGTCGGTCGGTTCCGTCTCGTCGATCGCCGCCGCGAAGAGGTTGACGAACCAACCGAGCGAGTACTGATACATCGGATCGACGTTGGCGAGGCTGGCTGAAAGGAGAACGAGATCGATCATCCTCGATCTTTAGCGTTTTTTCTTCTTTCTTCCCCATCCTTCCTTCCTTCCTTCCTTTCTCTTTTTCCTCTCGCGATTCCCGCGAACGCTTTACCGATCGTGAAAAAGAGGACGGAGGAGTAAACGGCGATCGGACTGTATCGCAGCCGGGCCGCGTCGATGGACTTTTCGGTCATCTCCGATGCCGCCTGTTTCGCCTGGATGTCGTCGCTCAAGGACTTGGAGGACGTCAACACCTCGATGGCCTCCTCGTCCTCGAGAACGTTTCCCTCCGCCACGGAGAGAATCTCTAGTATCTTGTCCTCGGTTTCCTCGAGTAGCCTGCGAAGAGGCGAAAAGGACGCGAATTAGGTCGGCTGGGAAATGCTAGGTCGGAAGAAAATAGAGAAAAAGTAGAGGGGATACTTTTCGTTGGCTGCTCCTTGGACTATCAGGGCGTTTTTCTCCGTCTCCAAGTCGGGTTTCTCTTTTGCGACGACTATTCCGAGGAGCTGGTCCTCCAATCCTTCGGGCGTTATCACGAAATTCAGGAGCGTCACTTTAACCGCGATCTCCGGGAGATAATGAGGATTTCGAAGTCTCGTCGTGATGTAGAGTCTGCGTGCAGGAGGTAAGAAATTAAAGGACAAGGAATACGAAAGGGTGATGGAAGACAAGAGGGAAAGAAACGAAACGGTCTACCGAAAATTACTGTTGTATTCTATGATCGCGTCGCCGAACTTGATGCAAAGCGCACCAGCCTGTCTGAAAGTCTGCCTGAGGAGAACCGGCTCGAGGACGGCGTCGAGATCTTCGCCGACGTTCTCGAGCAGCACCGGTTGACCGAACTGAATCGCGTTTTCCAGGACGCGAAGGTAATCGGGCTGAGACGGTCGAACGATGCTAACGTTGTTTCGTCTCTCCATGTTTTTGATCCACCTGTTCGCCTGACCCTGAGGATCGACAATCAGCGCCCACCTCCTCGCGTTTCTGCGAAAACATCGGGAAGATTCGATCGAAGGAACGTTCGATCCTCGAATCGACGACAACTAACCCGACGATGACGGCGTTCTCGATGGAAAATGCGTCGCTCGGCAAACCGAACACGTTCCACGATCTTATCGAGACGGCGTCGCCGAAAATGTCGCGCAGTCGGAAGTTTCTCGTGCAGACCACTCCCAGCTCCGTGCACCGTTCCAACCACTTTCGAATTTGTTCGAGACGAAACGGCATGGTGAACGGACCGAGATAAGCTACCACGCCGGATCCAATCACCACGTCGCCCACTAAGCGCCCATATCTGCGAACGACATCAATCGAAATTTGTCTCGTTGCCCTCTCGTTTCATCTCGTTGACCCTTACGTTACAGTTTGTTGATATATCGCCGGTTTTCAAGAACAATAACACATTTCGTTTTGTGTCGTCATCGAGTTAATCGAGGTTATTACACAGGAAGAACCTACGTAAGCTTGATTCGTCATACATATACTGTAACGAAATAACAAACAAATGTAAGTACTTCCGAAGGATGTGTAATTTATATATATATATTTTTTTTTAATTGTTATTAATATTATTAACGGGAATTAACCCTTTGGTATACAAATTTGGTACACTTTAATAACAAATTTATAGGTAATAAATGAATGATGCTTAAAATTAAAACTAAAATTAATACTAATGCAATACTAGTGCTAGTGGAGGTAAGAAATAATTTTCTAATTTTGTAGATATCATAGGATGAAAAAAATAAAAAACTACAGAGGGCCTACTGTAAAACTGTCATTTTCGAAATGTGTCGTTATTCTAGAAAACCGGCGATATGAAATACGAAAGACGAGAAGCGGTACCTCCTTCCGAGTTGTTTGGCAGTATCGGACCATCGCGTGTACTCTCCGCCGAGACCTCCGATCAACTCCTCGGCCCGCTTCAGCTTCGTCTCACAGTCCGTCACTCGGTCGGACATTGCCTGAAAGTCCTGCTTCCTCTTTTCGAGGTCCTCCTCGAGCATCGCCAGCTCTTTCTGCGAAAAGGGAGGAAGGGTGGGAGAGAGATATATACGGAGGGAGAGTGGCGGTTACCGACGAGAAGGACAGTCGAGTCACCTGCACCCGTTTGAGCTGTTCCTGCTTGGCGCGCAGCTTCTCCAGGGCCTGCTCGTACGTCCGTTGCGCCTCGGCGAGCGCTTTCCTCTTCGGCGCGACGACCTTGGCGACTTTGTCGTACTCGGACATGGCGTAGATCCACCGACAGAGCCCTTCGCAGGCCGCGGACACTTTCTTTATCTTGTCGGGATCAAAGTCCGGATTGGCGAGGTAGTTGTTACGAATGTTCTCCATCGCCGCGACGGGTATATCGTCCTTCTCGAAGTTGAGCAAAGAATCCAAAAACTTTGTGTCGCTGAGCATCCGAAGAGCGGCCTTCCAATAGTCCTCGACGACCGTGCCGTCGGGCTGACGAACCTTTTCCGGCTTGATTTCCTGAAAGAGAGAGAGAGAGAGAGAGTCGGGGGGGGGGGGGTTGAGGTGCTGAAGGGACTCGTTCTCGAGCCCGAACCGATTCAACGTTCGAGTACCTTGAGAACGCACACGCTCTCCACTACGAGCCTGACCAAGTACGGGGGACGCTTCATCGCCTTGACGACCGCGATGTCGGCCAGGGTGAGAGTGTCGAGGGCGGCCTGAGCGCGCTTCAGAATCGGCATAGCTTCAGCCAAGTTCGCGTCGCACTCGGCCTTGATTTCCGCCGCTGCGTTCGCTACCGTCTGTTCGGCCGAACAACCGAGAAGAAAGAAGAAAGAACAGAGACGAAGCCTAACCGAGTTGGACGACGCGACTTGAGACGGACGCGTCGTTCGCCGATCCCTCCTCGCCTTCCCACCTCCGCCTCGTTCTCGTCGATCTTCACGACCCGCTCGAATTCAGCGACCTCCGCCTTCTCCTTTTCCACTCGAACCAGCGTTCCCTGAACTTCCTCCGTGGCAACGAGCAGCTGCGGTTGGAGAACTCGTAGAATCTCCTGCATCGCGGCCACTTGCCGTTTCGTGTCATCCAGTCGATCCAGTCCACCTTCGTATCGCGACTTTGATCTCATTAATTCCCTGAAAGACTCTCTTTCTCTCGATCGGTTGATTCGTTTCGATTCGATTCGAATTGGATAAGGATCGCTTACTCGCGCTTCTTTCGCAGAAGGTCGTCGAAGGTGTATATCATCTCGAGGTACGAGGTTGGGGTGACGTACGTGTGCCTGTTGAGCCGTAGGAAGAACTCCGAACTCAAGCTTTCCGTCGAGACGTGGAAAAATCGACACATGTCTATGCAGCCGAGCCTCTCGATCTCGGTGAGCTCGATCGTCGAGAGAAATCTGGTCGCCACCGCAGCAAGGGCATCCTCTGGCCATGGCTGTGCAAAAGCAGCGTCACGGTAAAATCTCGGGTGGAAGAAAAACTTTCTCGTGAAAGTTGCGAGGATTTACGCACCTGAAACCAGTCGATGGTGCAGCAATTCACCAGGGCCGGAAATTTTCGAATCCGATTCCGAAAGTCGTTACCTATGGGGGACATGACGACCACAATGTGCAGCTGATCGCGCGTCGTTTGAACAAAAAAATCGAAGAGAGCCACAGCACTTCCATCCGTCTGCTGCGAACGGTCTCGCTGTCTGTCGATTTGTCTCATTTTTTCGCATATCTCCGACTTCTCCTCGGCGTTGAAGATGTTTGGCACCTGAAGACGAATCGCGGCTCGAGATTGGGTTAGGTCTGGGCTAGGAAGAGGGCAGAGCGTCTGTGTAAGAGTCCCACCTCGCCGGAATTGAGCATGCTGCTGATGTCCTCGAGAAAGCTCTCCTCCTTGATCTGCGTGTCCGCGAAGAGGAAGGTCGAGTGGAGCTCGGTCGCGGCGGCCCGCCTCATGAGGTCCTTCAGGTCCTCGTGCCACTCGTGAACCCCATACTGCCGGCTCATCTCGACTTGAAAGACATCGTAGTCGCTGACGTGGGAGGCGAGCCTGGTCAGGGACCGTCTGCCGGACCCTCCGAGACCGACCAGTAGCGCGTGGCTTCGCGGTTGCTTTATCACGCGAGACACGCGAGACAGATGCTCGATGGCGAATCTGAAGAGACAATTCGGTAGACTCGAATCGAACGAACGCGGTTTCTTCCGATATCCTGCGCCACGATTTTCTACCTGAACAGCACCAAATTCATGGGCTTCTTGCTCATCGAGTTGTACTCGGCCAAATAACTTTCCACGATTTCCCGCAATTGGTCCAGATCGGCTGCCTCTCGATACAACTTGGTATCTGCCTTCGTGTCGGCAAAGTCGCAGAACAAGAGATTTCTCAGTTCCCTCTCGGTGATTCGGGCAGATTTCTACGAGCAACGAAATGGTTCGTCACGCATTCGGGAATTCGTATTAGTTAAGCCGTATCTAACATTTAGCTGTATTTACCGTGTGGTAGACCAAAATTTATTTACAATATAAAAATACAAAAGTGTTTTGACTTTGACCGATGTGTCACAGTGCGTGGCTGAAGCGACTCCGCCTCGCCCCGTCGCCCTCCAAGGCCCCCAGCTAGGGCCCTTGGCGCTCAGACTGGCGCGGATGACCTCGCTCGCATCGATCGGCAGTACAAGTTCAAAAAAGAATGAAAACCCATGGTACTGCCGCGAACACCAAAGTTAAGCTTCAACAACGGTAATACTAATAATTCTAATAATTCTAACCGTAACGGCAAACGTCATTAACGTCATCGTAGTCGTAGTCGTAGTCGTAGTCGTAGTCGTAGTCGTAGCAGGTATGCTGAGGGCACGATATCTTATTTCTCTGTCTCTCACCTCCCCGGCGGAAAGAGCGAAAGACCCGTCTTGCGCCGATGGCAGGAGATCCTCGAAGAGAGTCTCCATGCGCACCTCCATCCGTGCCTCGAGGGTAACGCGTATCTGCTCCACCAGCCAAGAAAGATCCTCCTCGTCGATCAAACGGTCTCCAAAGACGCGCAGGACCTCGTGGACCCAGAGTCTCTTTAGGCTGGCGAGAGACGGCATGGTTTCCGGGACGGAGAGAAGCACGCCCTGCAAGCAAATCGATGCCAATCAACGGCCTCCTCGAATTATGCAATTATGCCGAATAGCCGAGACAAACCTGTATCACTCTGGAAAAGTCCCGCAGATTGAACAGATAGTGACACTTTCTCGGCGTCGGCAAAAGATTCCGAAGGCTGTGCTTGTAGACGTCCAAGGTGGCGAGGACTACCTCGTCGATGCACGGGTCGAATTCCTTGCCGAACCCCCTGCACGAAAAAGAAAGGAAAGAAGAGAGACATCGAGCGAAGCTCCAACAACCACGAACGATTTTGGGCGATCGAGCTAGCGAGACCTCGTGTCGAGATGCCAGAGAACGATCTTGCTAAATATCGTCGTCATGACCTCGTCCTCGAACTCCGATATCGTTAGGACGAAGAAATGTCTCTTGAAGCGCGGAGTGACATCCTTGCCTCCGGCTATCGGAGGCGACATCGCGCACATCAGCTGCATGTCGATCAGCGTGATCATAGTCCTCTCTTTCCTATCGTACCTAGAACCGTCAACTTCTTTCCTTTGATCCATAGAAGGGAAAGAAGGAAGAAAAGGGAGAAAAGGGAGAAAAGGGAAAAAAGGGAGAAAACGGAGAAAAGGGAAAGAAAGGAAAGAGGGTGAAGGAGGTTATGAAAGGAGAAAAGTTGAAAGAGCCTACCATTGTCCGTGGTCGAGCCACTGTCGCAGGAGCTCGATCGGCGGCTGGGCCCCATAAGTCTCCTTCATCGGCATCGAGACGTCGTCGACGAAGATGATCCACCGTTTCGATATCGGTGCTCCGTAAACTCCCTTTCTTCTTCTGTCCAGCTTCTCCATTATCGTATCCTGAGTCTGATTGGCGCTCGTTTGAGCGGAAAAATTTATGATAAGCGGCTTATTAACCGACGGGTCGTTCCTTCTGAGAAGAAAATCCGTCACGTAAACGGATTTCCCAGTTCCGGTCGGTCCGACAAACAGCACAGGCTTTCCTTGCTGGACCAGCAACCGAAAGAGAGCCATGTAGCGAACTGTTTCTACGGTCGGTACTATTATCCGATTAACCGGTATGTCGCGGGGAATCGGTGGTCCGTCGATCAACTCGTCCGACCACAGCCTCCATTTTCCCTTACCCTGAGAGCGAGAAGACAGTTAGAGAAGAAGAGAGGCGGAGAAAAAGACAGACAGGGAGAGAGACAGAGAGAGAGAGAGAGAGAGCTCACCTCCTTCGTGAATCTGTACTCAAAGACGGAACGGTCTCGCGGCATGACAAAGATGTAGGGCTTCTCAGGCGGTTCAACTCGCCCTGGTAGCTGAAATTTCTCCAACAGTTCTGTCGGAAAGTTCCTCTCCAGAAAACCACGGAAGAGGAGGCTGAAGCGTTCCCTGCTGTCCGCGTTCAACGTCCCTCCGAGGGCCCAGACGCACGAGAAGAAGAACGAACCCTGAAAACGGGAGAGCGAAACAGGAAAAACGTTGTTTCGACAAATATATACATCCACCGTTTTGAAACGACAACGAGATCAATCGCCGACCTCGATTTGCGCTCGCAGGTCCAGCTCGTCGATGCCCTTTGCGACGCTCTCTTCTCGATACTCCTCGACGAAGCAATCCATCAGATAGGTCAGCGAGCGTAGGAGATTCGATTCGGGCATCGGGCATATTTCCTGCGAAAAAAAAGCAAATTGCAAGTTGAAAATTGAAATGCAACCTCACTCGAGAGGTTTCTCCTCTCCTCCCTCGTTCGGATATCGTTCGCTCACCTTGACTCCCCCGTACCGCAACCAATACATCAGAGGATCGCAAAATCTTCGGAAAAGCGATTCGTATAAAAAGTTTCTCAACCACTCGTCTATCGCGCTCGGGAGTGCTGCTATCCACGATTTGAGAAGAGGATCCCAACCGAGCGCCCGTGGCTCCATGTAAATCATTCCTGCAACGTGACTGGCTTGTTTTGCGATTCTCGCGGGACGAGAGGAACCGTTTCTCTCGGTTCATGCGGAAAAGGAAAAGAAAGGAAAGAAAAAGAAGACACACCGCAACGAGAAACCGTCGCTGGCGAGGCCGCCTCCAAATCCATCGGCTCAAATATCAAGTTGGTCGTCGGGGCGAGCCGAATGATCTCGCCGCTCATGAGACAGAGTTTCTTGTTGTCGTCGAGAACGGTGTTCATGCTCTCTATCCAGACGGCGTCCACGGGCCCGTCGAAGACCAACCACTTGCGATTATCGTTGCTCGATACGGCGAAACTCCGGTAGCTGATGGCCAGGATTCCGTCGGACCACTCGTGAGAGACCGGATCGAATTCCCCGTAGAGTTGGCCGAGCGTGATGGACTTTGGATTGATGACCGTTATTTCTACCTTGTGCTCGTTAATCAAACCCTAAATCGAAAAGAAACGTCGGATACCGTCGAGAACCGTTGAGAACCTTAGAGAACCTTAGACAAGAAAAGGTCAAAGTGTTGAAAGATGAAAAGCGTGTAGCTTTTCATCGAAGCTCACTCGTTCCTCGCAGAGGTGGAACGCGTCAGCCAAGATCCTGTAGGCCGTCGTTTTTCCTGCCAATGGAAGTCCGACGATCATGAAACCATGCCTGATGATCATCATCTCGTATATTTGCTGAATCTTTTCCAAGAATACAGGGGTACACTGAACGTTGGCCGCGAGGCAAGCATCCTGAGTGGTCTGGTTGAGGTCCGTGTAGTCAGGGCTCGGAAGAACGACCCCGGGAAAGAGGTCGGACATGATGCCCTGATCGGACAAACGATTTCTTTCGATAAAACTGGCGGAGAATTTCGAGGAAGGCCGAGGAAGGCCGAGGAAGGCCGAGGAAGGCCGAGGAGCCGAGGAGCGAGGAGCGAGACCAAGCAGGAGGTGGGTTCTGCATTTTCCCTTCTACCTTGCCGTCTCGCGTCCTTCGCCATCCTCGCTTCTTCCGTACGTACGTCGAAGAGCGGCAGATCTTGGCTGAGAAACTTTGGCAAGTTGACGTCCTTGATGCTACGCAGCATCAAAATGTTCTCGTTTTCCTCCGGATACTTGATCTTGAGATTCCCAGCCGCCAGTAGGACCGACTTTACCGCTCTCATGCCATAGTCGTAGTGATTCTGACTGGATAGCTGCTCGGAGCATAACTTGTACGCCGTAACAATTTTCACCGAAAGCGGTCGCGCCTCGTAAAATCCGTACGAATACAGGGTGTTTTCGGCAATGAGAGCGTAGTCCGGAACCTGCGAGCGTCGAAGTGTATTTTTACCGCGGTTTCCTTCGACAGGGTACGTTCGGACTCGGTCGAAAGAGCGAGAGAGCGCTAAGCCGAGGATAGGGCAGAAAGTAGTACCAACCATCATCGCCACGGGACGAAAGAGTGCTTTCAAATTATCCGGAAGCTCCGATCTTCCTGCATAGCCGGGATTCATGGTGATAAAGACAGCGCAGGTGGGATCCAGTCGCAGCTGGGTTCCCTCGAAGATCAGCTCCTTCTGGGCGGCGTTGACGGCCCGCTGAATCGTCAGTATCTGCTGCGCCACGACCGACAGGACCTCCAAGTCTATGCGGTTGAACTCGTCAAAGCAAGACCAGGCACCGGTACTCGCGAGGCCCTCAAATCGATCAACGCGCCACCCAGACAGATATTTGTAAGAGGAGGTACGAGAGGAGACGCGGTATAAGGACTACTCTATTCATAAGACAGGTACCTACCTATATTCCTATATATAAGGCATTTACCTTGAAAAACTTGCCGAGAGCGAGATAGTCGAGACCCTCGGAACAATTGAAGACGACGCACTGCTTGGCGACTGCCTTGGCGAGATCCTTGGTCGTCTCGGTCTTACCGGTGCCGGCAGGACCCTCGGGGGCCCCGCCGAGATGAAGGCTCAGAGCTCCGAACAACGTGCGGTAACATCTGTCGGTCAGCGGAGTTATTACGAGCCTCGAGCTGTTCCCGAGATACTCGTAAGCGTACGCGAAACGAGTGTTGATCATTCTCGTCTCGAGTTCCTCGTTCTGCGAGTACAGAAAACAGAGGGTAATCAAGAGGATGGGGGAGAGGAAGAGCCGTTGGCGTTCGGACGTACCAGCCAATAGTAGCGCAACTGGGCGAGCCACTTGAAATCCGCGGAAGAGGACACCTCGTCCTTCCAGAGTTCCGAAACGACGTCGCGACCGTGAACGTCCATCGTGACCAAGGCCTCTGAAAGATCGAGCCCAACAGCGACAAGGGAGATGTCTCGCAAGATCTCAAAAGTTCCTCGAGAGTTTACCTAAAGTTGTGCGGTTTTGCGCGGAAAGTCGTCCACGGACGAGCTTGACTATCTCGTTGAGCTCGTTCGTGCAGGTTTGAACGTAAGCCTCCAAATTGATGGGGATACTCGAAAGCGCGTTCGCGACATCCGCCGTCCAATAGAGCTTGGCGACGCACAGCACCGTCTGACCGGGCCACTCCAAGGCCCACCTGGATCTCGGCCGTTCCGGGAAAGCCTCTTTCGCGCGTAACACCTGCGAGACGTGGAAGCCAATGAGCAAAACCAGACGGGAGGCCTCGACGCGTACTCACGCTCACCTGTGCCCTCACGCTCTTTCGCATCGAACCTTCCAACTCGAGCAACCACTTTTCGACCTGACCACGCGCGGCTTCCGTGTCGATCGTCACCTCGAGTCGTATCTCCTCTCCTTCCGACGATCTCATGCACGTCGCTACCATATCGTCCGTAAAGTCCAGGGTAGCGATACCCTCGAAGCATTTTTTCAGATGCGGCTGAACCCTGCAATTATCGATGGTCAGCATGAAAGGAGAGGAGCGGACGGGACGGGACGGGACGGGAAGGAATCGACGCACGAGACGAGACGCGACAGGAAAGGACTCGCCTGGTCGGATCCTTCGTCTCGGAGAGTATCTCTAGAAGCTCGTCGTTCGAGAGAAAGAAGAATCGGGGGAAGAAGAGTCGCTTCTTCTCGAGATACGTCGCCAGGCCCTTCTGCACCAAGTCCAGGAGATCGGTGCACTTGATCAGTCGATCGAGCATCTTGTCGATATCGACGACCGACAGCACTCTCGGATCCGACGCCACGGCGAGCATGATTTCTCTCCAGATCTACGGGTCAGACGCGCGGACGAAGCAAAGCGGGGAAATGTTATTATTATTATTATTATTATATTTTATTAACGGGTAATGAAAACCCTTTGATAAATACAGTATAATAACCTGGACATATAAAGTTTATAAAATAATTAATTAACTAAGAGGTAAACAGTAAAACAAAGTCGAAATTATGGTTGGTATAGGAGTAGTGTTGAAGGTTAAATTAAAATTATAAAAATAAATTCTAAATTAAATTATGAACTAAGATATAAGTAATAAGTTATAGATTGCGGACTAAATTTATAGCATGATTCTTGAAGTTGATTAATGATCCAGAGAAAAAGTCAAGATTATCAGCGAAACGGTTGGCATTTTTGCATATGCGGCTGATGCAGCTAGAAGTAGCATAATTGGTTTTGTATAAGGCATAATGGAGTAAAGGAAATTTTCTGACATGTCGAGGCGGAACATTCAATTTTACCAGTTGTAACAGTTCAGGGCAGTCAATATAGTTATTTAAAATTTTAAATACGAGTATTAAGTCGGAGACAAGTCTGCGGTGTTCTAACGTTAATAAGCCAGAGGTCGATAAGATTGGTTGATAATTATGGCTTACGTATGGCATAGGATTTTTAATTTTATGAGAAAAGGAACGTAAGAATTTGTGTTGAACTCTTTCAATCATATCACAGTGAGTTCTTTGATATGGATTCCAGATTGGGCTGCAATATTCTAGATGCGGTAATACCAAAGTTGTATATAAAATCTTGAACGTTTGAGGGTCCTTGAAATTACCACTTAATCTGGTAATTAGTCCAAGTGTGCGGGAGGCCGAAAAATTGACATGTTTGTAGTGTTCCGAAAATGAAAAAGTAGAAGTAAATATTACTCCAAGATCTTCCTTGGTATTGGTTTCAAATAGCGGAACTTCGTTAATAGTGTAGTGATACAGAATAGGTGAATTTTTACGGTGAAAATGTATAGCGTTGCATTTAGGTATATTTAGTGCAAGTTTATTAGATGCGCACCAGTTGCCAAGATTATTGATATCATGCTGCAGTTTGAGTACATCAGTTGGATGCTTGATTGTGAGGAAAAATTTTAGGTCATCTGCATATAGCAGATACTGACTATATTGAAATTGCTGTGCGATGTCATTGATAAAAATATTAAACAATAATGGACCCAAGTGGGAACCTTGCGGAACCCCAGAAGATACTTTAATCTTTCTAGAGTGAGTATTTAAATATTTTACTGTTTGAGTCCTCTCAGTCAGATAACTTGAGAACCACGCAAGCAAACTACCAGAAATACCTATTGAAGATAATTTACTAATTAGTAAATTATGATTGACTGAATCGAAAGCTTTCTTGAAATCAGTATAAATCACATCTACTTGAAGTCCTGCATCAAGATTGGAAGTGAGATAGTTACTAAAGAGAGCAAGGTTGGTGAGAGTAGAACGGCCAGGGAAAAAACCATGTTGCTCTGTGATAATGAGATTCTTTGTTAGTGACGAGAACGAGTCAGCTACAATGTCATCAAATATTTTCGGCATGATATTTTGCTTAGAGATAGGTCGATAGTTGACTATCTGTGACTTATCACCAGACTTGAAAATGGGTGTTATAACGCTGGATTTCCATCTAGAAGGAAAGAATCCAGTTGTTAAGGATATGTTAAACAAGTTCCAAAGGATCCTGGCCATGATAAAGTGACAAGATCTAAAAAATATCGGTGGCAAGCCATCATCACCGGGCCCATTGTTAATATTGAGTCTCTCAAGCTTTCGGAAGATTTGACCGATGGATATTGAAAGTTCAGGTAGGTTTAGAGTTGTGGTTGACTTATTGAGATAAAGACTATAGTCATCCTGGGTGTATACTGACTCAAAGTAAGAAGCGAATCCATTAGCAATATTTGTAGCATTGGATAATTCGTGTCCTTCAAGGAACATGGTAGATGGTAGAGCCTTTGATGGAGAAAAACTGTTAACAAAACTCCAAAATGATCTCGCATTATATGGTAAAGATGCCTCAATATTATTAACGTAAGAATTCCAACATTTTTTACTTAGGGCTTTACAATCTGTCCGAAGTTTTGTAAAGATAAGGTAGTCGCTGTACCTATTACTTTGCTTATAAGCCCAATGTGATAGTTTCTTTTTTTTTATTAAAGTTATGAGGGTTTTTGAGAACCATTTCGGATAAGTAGATGTGTGGACCAATTGAGTAGGGACAAAAGCATCTCTAACGTAAGAAAGATGAGTATACAGCACATCGATGGCTTCATCTATATTTAAAGAATAAAAAGTACGATCCCACTCAATGGAGCCCAAGTAGGCATTAATGGAGGAGTAATCTGCAAGATTGAAATTAGCTCTGAAAAACCGCGTATTGTTCGATGGGCATTTCAGATTTGTGTTGTTTGTATCCACGTAAAAAACCAATGCTGGATGGTGAACATCACATGGTAATAACGGATCCAGAGCTAAATGCGTTTTAACCGAGCCATCATTTGAAAAAAGAAGGTCTAAGAGATAACCTGATGAGTTAAAAATACAATTGTTTTGCATCATATTAAACAAGTTGAAATATTCGCAAAGAATGTACGCAGGTTGTGATGTTGTTGAGTATGATGAGGTAAAATTAAGCGATCCATTCAAATCGACATTCCAACTAGTATTGGGAACATTGTAGTCACCAATAATATAAGTGAAAACCTTAGGATATCTCGAGATTACATATTCAACGGTTTTACAGTGATCAACATATATATCAGTATCTGATGCCGGAGGTAAATAAACAGTACCGAATATATAACTATTATTATTGATACAAGTTCTAACGAAAATTTGTTCGATGTGGTCGGTTTGAATGTTGATTTGCGCACTAGGATATTTATTTCGTATGGCTATTAATACTCCGCCACCTCTAGAAAACACGCTGGTTTTGGAGTTTCTATCAGCACGATAAACATTATAGTTATTTAAAATAGAGCTTATATTTATAATTGAATCGTTGAGCCAAGTTTCAACGAGGATGATGACGTCGTAACAAACACTTGCGGTAGAGAGAGCAATCTGTAGATCCATCAGCTTCGTTCTTAATCCACGGACGTTTTGAAAGTATACCAAAGGGTGTTGCACTAGTTTTTTGGAGATTTATTAATAATCTTCGGGACGCCGTTAATATAACGGATCGTTTTATTGGTATCTCCATTTTCCACTAATTTGTCTAGTTCTTCTCGTAGTTTCTGTAGATATTGACGTTGCTTTAGGGTCATGTCTTCCCTGAGAGAGACCGGTCCTTTATAGTTTCTTTTATTTTTTAAAAGATTAATGACTTCCGGTCTGGAGGGCATTGTGACGCAGACTGGTCTTATTTTATTATTTTTACGTCCAATTCTTCGAGCTGTTATACATAGCGGAGCAGAAGAATCAATGACTCTAATGATTTCGTTCACAGAGCCTATGAGGGAAATTGATCCTGAGGAAGGAGAAGATGAGATTTCAGAAGACTGTTCTTCCAGATTATATAATATTAAATTCCTTGATCTTCGTTCCCGGTCATTTATTTCGGCGATGATATCTTCTTCCGCTGGAACTACACATGGTGATGAGGCATTATTTTCAATTACGGAAATTTTGGCAGATAGCTGTTGTAACGAGGACTTTATGGCGTCAAGTTCTTGTTTGTACCACTCCCGTATTTCCTCCTTTATTTTTTTGAATTCTTCTTTTATTAACTCCTTAATACACTTTAACAACTCTGAAGAGTCCTGGGAAGAGTTGGATGTAGAAGCCGGTGGATGAAAGCAATCGACAAATGCAGTATCGGTATGTCGATGACCCGTTCTATGCATGCAGGAGGGATGAGATATCACTCCGCAAGAATTGCAGGTCACTGGATTCACCACTTGAGTGCCACATCCTTTACACGTTTTCCGCACCATTTTACAAAGTATATTTTAATAATAAGAAGGTAACGAAAATTGATTTTGAAGAAGCCGTTATAATGACAAAGAGAACGCTACAGGAGAGCGAGGTAAACACGTCCGCTCACTTTGACTGTTTACTGTTTACGTAAATGTTGCTCCGGAAAGAAAATCTCACTTTCCACGGTCTTTCGAGCTTGAAAGTTCCAGGGGGTAAATTGCAAAAGAAACGAACCTTGTCGACGGCGCTGAATCGACGGCCCTCCTCCGGCATCTGCTGCTGAATATCCGCCGAAGAGAATATCGGCTCGAGATACATCCACGTCGCTTGAACTTGCAGCCAGTAATCGAGGATGTCCTGAAGTAGAAGCAGCTTGGACTCCCACTCCCTGAGAAGGAAAGGTTTCGCGAAAACGTAACGACATTGGATCGAGCAATTCTCCCGAGACGAGACGAGATGAAACGAGGGACGAAACTCACAGAGTCTGTTTCTCAAACGGGCGGATGTAAAGGGAATTTTTCATGGTTTGGGCTTTAGTCAGATGATCGTCCAGCTGCAACTGAATGTCATCGATGCTGGCGATGACGTAGGTACCGGTGTCGCGATAAGGATTCACGGTAAATGCCACGTCCGCCCATTCTTCGTGCATGCGGTGGAGAGTCTTCTCCAAGCTGCCCTCCTTCGTCGCCGCGTCCGATATGCTCTCGAACTTGGCGACGTAGTCGATCAAGCCGTAATCGAGGAGCTGATCGCGTAATCGCGTTATTGCGTTATAACGAGAGGAGAACTTTGGGCTAAACGTTGAGAGAGAGTGAGAGAGAGAGAAAGGGCGGCTACCTGCGCGAGCGTCGTGTCCGCCTCGACTTTGACGGGAAATCCGACGATCTCGGAAATTTGCTCCCAGTGGCGACTCTTCATCCACGGATTTCCGAGGGTAAGTATCACCGGTAGCTGCTCCTTGAAGTCCTCGAGTATCCCCACGATGGTTTCGGCCAGCTTCCTCGCGACGGGCTCCTGAAAAGTTTTCTCGAGCCTATAGATCGTGCGATAGGCGGTTGCCGTCTCGGAGTCGATCACCTCCGGATCGTGCGAACCGACCGGAGACTCGAGCCAGGAGTCCTGCTTGCTCAGAAACTCGCAAGTCACCTCGTAGAGCCTCTTGTACGGCGCCAGTTTGTCCGCCGTCTACAACGAAACGTGGCTAGATTTCGTAGCAAGGCCAAGACCAAGACCAAGACCAAGACCAAGACCAAAACCGGGACCACGACCGATCGGCATCTCGCTCAATTGTGCAAGGACTCGCCTCCTTTCGCAGAGGATACTGCGACATCTCCCAGCCAAATATCCGTTCCTCCTCGTTGAATCCGTCGATGAGGTCCATCGCGTAAATCAACTTGTCCTCCAGCCGGGTGGCCTTCTTCAAGTAACGGCGAATCTCGTCGATGTTGCCCCAGTAACGCAGCTCGTCGCAGTGTTTCGCGTACGTCTCGAGATCCCGCTTAAATTTTTCGATCCTGACCCGAAGATTTTCCTTGAACTCCTCGGTCTTGACCGAGGCCGTATCCCGATGAGCCTGAAAGATTCCGGGCAGCTCCCGATACCTGTTCCGATCGCCCCGATCCCGAGAACAAGCACCGGGATCAGATGAACAATGAATCTCCGCGATTCCCTCGAGAGCTCCACCCTCGTTCGTTGCTCGCGATACTCACCAGCGGAACGCGAAATTGTTCGTCTTTAGTTCCACCGCCGTCAGAGGAGAATAATCGGAGAGAAAGATTACGCGTCGAACGATCCGGGCGAGTCGATTTTCAAGCTCCAGGGCGGTCTCAGTCTCGGAGATGCGCACAAATTCCTTCAGTTTCGTCAGCTCTGCCGTAGATTGCGGCACGACCATCGCCCGATCCGCTATCGTTCGATAAGCATCTCCGATTCTGGAAGAGAAAGAGGATCCCTCGATGGCTCGAGGCTGGAGCACCAAGCCACCGTCTTTCAATTTTACTCGACTCACGCTCGAACCTCCCGCTGGTAATCGGCGATCAGCTTGCCCAGTAATTCCTCCTCGATCCGCTGAGCCATCCATGAGACGCGATCGATCGCATCTCTTCCATCGACTCGAAAGAGACCGGTGTAACGCGTCGGAAGAAGTTGCAGGCGAACGATCCTACCGAGGCGGTGGTACCGGGCGAGCAGCTCCCGCAGCGGACCGTCCGACTCTTCGTCCGACTCGCTCGACTCGCTCGACAGCAGGGCTCTAATCCCCTCGAGCTCCGTCTCGTTTATCAAGTTTTCGTGCACTTTGAATTCCCGCAAGATCGCCATCGGTCCGATTCTCTCTCGATCTATCAGCCGACTGATCTCTCTCGAGTACTCTTCCAGCAATTCCTCCGATATCGCCGGCTGAAAAATCATTCGTGAAAAACGCACGCGAATGACGGGGAATGGTCGGAGATACCTTGAGCGAGGCCGGACAGGTCGCGGAAGTCGGAGAGCTTGGAGAGGTCGGGAAAATCGTCGAGTCCGCGGACCGATCTGCCGCAAGACTCGGTAGTTCGTTCACGCTCTCGAGCAGAGTTTCCAGGAGGGCGCCAAGCCTCCCCGCAAACGCCTCCATCGACGGCTCGATCGCGAAGCTCTTGTTCTTCACCACGATCTTCGCGTCGAACCCATAGTCACCGATCTGCGGGAAAGACGCATTTCTTTACCGGGGATCGGGAAGGGTCGCCTCGACGATCACTTACCATCGCGCCCGCGAGGTAATTCCAGTAATCCTCGATGGAGCGCAGGCAAACGCGTCTAAGCTGTTCCTTCATCAGAAGGGCCACGCACGCGAAGAACCTTCGAGATCCGGAACGATCGCTCGCCACCGGCAGCTCTCCCCTTTCCCTGGCCTAAATCGCGGACAGAACGAAACGGTCGAATCGTTTGCAGCCGAATCTACTCGCTCTATCGCTTACCGCGAGCAATGTCGACTCGACTTCCGGCAGCCAACGCTTCTCGAGGCCCTCCCTCGATTTCTGACACATCTGCGAAAACGCTCTCTCGAAATCGTCGATATCGCGATACCCCCGGCTCACCAACCGAGTCACGTCGATCAGCCCGCTGTCACTGTCGAGATATGCTAATATTGTAATATCGTAATATCGTAATATCGTAATATCGTAGGTCCAAGCGGCATTCAAGGGCAGAGGAGGCCGAACGGCTCATGGCGAACACCATGCTGCCACCGACCTGTATCTCCGCCACCAAATGTCCACGATTTTACGGACGCAGGGACGATAGAAAATAATTCTTCCCTCGAGCCTTTGTCTCTTTCTTCGAAACCCGCTGACGCTACCGTGTTTCGACGACCTTGCGAGCCAAGCTTCTCCCGCGCTGCTTCTGTTGCCGAACGATTCCTCCGTCCCGTACTTCACGTTCGACTGAAACATCGATTAGATCGTCGAAATCGTCTGTGACGAGTAGTCTCTCCTTCGACTACGAACCGGATCGTCCAGCGGTCGGCTAGTGTCGTGCAAGTTTACTTCCTCGAGAACAAACGCGACAACGGACCTCTTTGCGTTCTCCGCGTACTCTCTCTTTATCTCCTCCGTTAGGATAGACAGTCGATCGGGAAATTTCTTTCGTCGAGCAAGCTCCACGCTCGAGAGGATCTCGTCGAGGACCGTCGGATCCATTGGCGCCACGTGAACGTCATCGATCTCGCGCGCCAAGTAGAAGAAGTAACGCAACGCATCTTGCTCCGGACTCGCGTCCTCGTCTTCCGGCGCAACACCCGGTTCCCTTCGCCGGCATACCCTCCCACGCCCCCACTCCCGCCGACGCCAAAGCATTCTCTCAACGAGACGCGACCGAAACTCTTCCCGCTTCCGACTGAGAGACAAAATACCTCTCGAATCATGTCCCCGTTTGCAACCGCCTCGGTTTTTCTCCATTTTCCGATTTCTCGATTTTTTGATTTTTCTACTTTTCGATTTTCCAACACACCGACCGACTCACGGAGAGAAGAATGCCGCGCGCTCGGAACCAAAGTACGCAAATCGGGCGTACCCTCCCTCCCTGGCCCCGAACCTTCCCGGTGGGTTATCTATACGATATCCAAAACCGCGGACGATTTTCTCATAGAGTTACCGTTTTTGCCGAAAACAGCTCAGACTTTTAACGATAAATTCAAGGAAGGGACAAACTTTCCATGGAAACGACCCCTCGCGAGACACCCTCCCTCTATCGTTTTCTCTTTTCCCGTTTGCCTGCGATCGATTGTCCCAAGGTTAGCCGAACTATCTACCGAACCACCCTGGAACTGGTCGCGTACTTTCTTCCATCTCGAAAATTTAGCTCGACGAGGAATTCGCGCTCCCCAGAATGCCTCTCTCTTCTTACGCCTTCACGGAAGGATCCCGAAGGACGGGAAGTTTTCAGGTTTCCGATAAGCCTCTCCTCTCCAATTCTCGTTACTACATTTATTGGACAACATCGTGTACATGGTCGTACGCGAACGTCTACTCTCCCCGCACCCTGCTCGTAGTCTTCCTGGCGCTGTCCTCTCGCTCCAGTAGCTCGTTCGCTCCTTTACTCGCTCGCAATTACACCTGCGTCAACTAAAGTTCGGATCGCGTTGCGCGAGTACATACGTAAAGAAGTACGGCCGTGTATAGATGACCGCGCCTATTCCTGCTCACGAATACATCATACACATACGCATACGTATACATATACATATACATATACATATACATATACATATACATATACACGTAAATATACATTTACATATACATATATACACTCTAATTTGATTGTCGATCGATCGATTTGTCATTTATGAAATTCGTGGAACTCGCGAGGTGAAAACGACTCGAGCCAACGTCGCGGCTATCCGATAGGCGATAAAACGGCGAAGGACGATCGCGTCGCCGAGTTCAATTTCGCTTTCCAGCGATGGTCGAAATCTTCTCGAAACGTAGCTGCCGCGTTCGACCGATCGCGAGACACGCCCGTGGACCTTCTTCATCCGGACGGTGAAACGGGGTTAGTCCACCCGCTCATCCGCTCGTCCGCTCGTCCGCCCGTCCCTGGCTGCCGGTTGGCCCTTTCCACTTATCTGGACGAGAACTTCCTCAAACGTTTCGGGGTACCTACTCCGATCGGTCGGACGGCTGCGTTCACCCACGATGAGATCGGTGGCAAACGGCTGATTCGTCGGACGGTCAAAGATTAAGGTCTCGCGAAGCGATACCGGTACGGCGTCCAGACGACAAGTTCTACGAAAACAACACAGATCCTCATGGTAACATGTCCTCCCTCTCCATTCGTCCAAAGCATCTTTTAATTCTATAGCCTACTCTACTACCTACGCAAAGTCTACCTCCTTCTAAATACGTCCTCTACGTCCTCTATGTCCTCTACGACCTCTATGGTCTCTACGGCATCTGCGGCGTCCAACGTCTACGGCTTTTACGCTTTTTAAGGATTTTACGGCGTCGTAGAGCGGTCTTCTACCGAACCTGAACCTGAACCTGAACGTTCCCGGTTTCAGCAGGTTCTTTCGTTTCAAGTACATAAACATGACATGCCACGAATCGATCGCCGAAACCCGAGGCTGATCCGTCGAAACATTCGCTCGATCACGATCGAACGACTAAATTGCGGGCTTGTTGCACCGAACAAGAAATCTCGACGGAAAAGTTGAAAACGGAAAAGAACGGGCAACAAAAAATCGGGCTATGGAAATGAACGTTCGGAGTTGATTCGATTGCCGGGAAAAGTTGAAAAACGAAGCCGGTCGATACGACGACGACGACGACGACGCCAACGATACAGCGGGAGTGACCACCACCACAGACATGACAATGGAGATGGCAGCGATTATGGTGGCGAGCATGGTGGCGAGCATGGTGGCGGACATGGTGGTGGACATGGTGGTGAGCATGGTGGCGAGCGAGCACGGAGGCGAGCACGGAGGCGAGCACGGAGGCGAGCCGATGACCGAGATGGCGATGCAAAGCGACGACGCTCGGGAAATGTCGAATGCCGGGATTCGTGTGCGCGAGCGCGCGCTTTACGATTTACCATTGTTGGCGAAGCAGGGACAGAGCGCGTTCAGTATTCGGCTGCAGAATCCGCGAGCTCGATGATTCCAATCGGCGATTCCGGCGTCGATGCCCTTCAGCCTACTTCCTGCGCACACACGCGTTCCGTCGTTCATTCGCAAAAGACGCCGAGTCTCGGTGCACGCTCAAAAGGCTAAGGGCCGGCGAAGAGCGAGAGGAAGAGCGTCTACTCGGATTTACGTTGGATTTTCCACCGAATCTTGCCCGCCTCTCGGACCCGAGCTCGGGCTCGAGCTCTCTCTGTTTCTCTCTCCCTCGCCCTCTTCGCCTACTCCTCCCTCGCGCCTCTTCGATCCCTCCGGCGCGAGCGAGTCTCGATACCTTTCCCTTACCTTCCCCGGCCTGGCCTTCCTGAAACGAAGAAATCCGCGCTCATAGATCCGACCTCCAAACTCGAACTTTCTCCGATCGTATTTCGAGCACACTTCTATAGTCGTTACCTCCGTTCGAGTCTTCCTCTTCGAGGCTTCCGTCGCGGCTGTCTCGATCACCTCGCTCACGAACTTGGTCGTCTCTCGCATCAGCTCCTCATCCTCCTTGAAGGCCTCTTTCCTCTCCTCCAAGGTGCCGCTGGCCAAAATTCTTTCTCGCTCCTGCACGCTGCTCTCGCGAAAAGCGAGACTGCTCGCCCTCTCAACCATCTTGTCCCGTTTTGCTCGCGACGATAAAATACGCCTCTATCGCCAATCGCCTATCGACTGTCTCGACTATCGGCTATCGTCCTCCACCTATCGCTTTACCTTGGTCCATCAGGGGGAAATGCGCGGCAACGCGCTGTCGGAACGCTCACCCACCTCGACCCTCGAGCTTTTACTTATCGAGCGGCAGTTGTCGGCCGTGCCACAGGTGGTGCGTGCCGGTATGGAAAATATGGCAAAGTCGATTCGCAGTCTCGGACGGTCGTGACTGCGCTTTCTTCGTTGCTGCTCCTAAGAAACTCCCTTCGAAACTTCCAATTGCCTCATCCACCAGCATCGAGAGTCATCGACCCGTCAGCCTGCCCCAAATGCAAATATTCATTTTACATAGTCAAATTCACGCTTTCCCATCTCTTTCTTCCCTTCTTCTCCCTTCCTCCGATCCAACAAACCCTCGCCCTCTTCAAATTACCTACCTCCCTCCCGCCCTCCTTTCTTCCCTCCTTCCCGTTAGTTCCTACTTTTCTGTAAACATAATTTCAAACTCAGCGTGCTGGGTGTAGTTTACAAACGAAACCCGCGCATCTGGCTACGATTATTCGCTTTCAAAGTAGAAAACGTCTATTCACGTATCTCGATTTACCTTCCGCGCCCTGAGTCCGTTATCGTTCCGCCACGTTCAACCACCGATTCGCGCCGTAACAATCGACCGCTCGATGATCTCGTATGCCCAGCCGTACGGCCGTCCGATCGCTCGACCTACCGAACTATCCGATCACCCGCGACCGCCCAAACATCAGACCATCCGACTACTCGACTACCCGACCGTCCGACCACTCCAGCGCCCAGTCTATTGTACCGTCTATACGTCACCCCGACAAACCACCTTCGAGCATGCGTCGATCAACTTATCTGCGATATCGCCCTTGTGACTCGAGGCTGGCGAGGCATCAACCGATACGACTGAATACGACCGTTCGCGCGTTCTCTGCCCTTTGCAAATGATTTCGAATTCTTTCAAACTCCTTATCACTGCAGGGTAAAGAACCTCTCAATTTCCTGATCGATCATCATTATTCGTGCTTCACGAGAAAGAAATGTATAATACCTTTTGCTACATACATACTTTTCTCGGTCGATTCCCGACCAAATCTAATCTGCTGTCCATCCACTTTCCACGAATACAATTATCGATCTTGAGAGTATCCCTTTTCGCAAAGAAATTCCTTATATCGTCAATATCGTTCTTGGACAGGAAAAGAAAGAGAGAGGGAAAAGACAGGACACACACACACGGTGGGGGGTTGCTGAGAGAGAGAGAGATCGCAAATGTATCTAAACATAGAAGAGATCAATATACGCTAGCCCTGAATTATGTTTCGCTTAAAAAACTGACGGCCAGTTACGATTCCAATGTGACTGTATCATTCGTATTAAGATCGATCGCTTCGATAGGAAAGTGCATAGATAGTCTACGACGTAGACTCTACGTATTTCCAAACGGGTCGAAACTAATTTTCATTGAGACATCCCATTTTTTTTTACCTGGACATTTCCAGTATATGTATATGTTTCGGTGTAACAGTTGCGAAGGGTAGTAATAAAAAAACTAAGTAAAAAAAAGACGTGAAACACTTAAATGAAAGTCAAACATTAGTCGAATCTTTATTTTTTTTCATGCAAAACTTGGATATTTCTTCATCGAACTGTCTCCGAATTTTTAAGGTTAACACGTATTTTGTGGATCCTTATTTTCTGCTTCTTCTTTTCTTCGACGCAGCACGTTCACGACGTATTCTCCATTTTTTCTGAATGATCCTGGCAGCGCGATTTCGACAGAAATTTTCCAACGTTTCGAGAAAAGCTTGTGCCAAAAGTTGCTCGCGTTCTTCCTTTAAACGTCGATAAAGCACACGTTGGGAGACGAGACAATTCTGCAAAGTATTTGCACACATGTATCGAACAACAATCTTTCATTGAACGAAACAGCCGAAGGTACGGTAAACTAACTTTAATTTCGGCATACTCCCTTTCAAGGCGTTCCCTTTCCGATAATAGATCGTTCCTCAACGTATAAACATTTCCAATGTCATAGTCGTATCGTGCGAGAATATCGGTATACCTCCTTTTTGCCGAGATACTGAAACATGGAAAACGATGGAGTCAAAATCAACGTAACAGCAAAAAGATGTTTCAAAGTGTCGTTCGTGATACTCTTCTCTCTAAAACCAATTGCAAGTTTGGGCAATCAACGCCAGACGAATTACCCTCACCGTGCTTCGCGAGTATTTTCTTCTTCCGTACAATTCTCTTTGATCGTACACCCATTGAAAATGGCAAACAATTTTTCTTCCCTCTCAAAAGATTTCCTTTCATTTTCCATTTCAACGTTGACAAATATTATTCACGAAACAAACTCGTTACTAAAATATTTTTATCAGTTAGTAAGTAGCTTTTTTCACTGCAATTAACATTTCTGTACCCCGATGGAAAAACATTTCCAATTTCTTTCAAACGTATCGATACAGATCTTTCTTTGGTGGTTTCGCTAACAATCCCCTTCCTTTTTTCCAGATGTAAGCTTCATAATAGCGTTAATGCAACATTATCGATATGCATACAACTGGCAGTCTATAATGTGTTCGATGGCATGTCATACATCCTACTACCATCAAGGTTTACTAAAAGTTATAAGAAACGTTGTACAATTCGATTCATTCATTTTCAACACGCTTTGTGTTTCTATCAGCAGCACTTTTGCTAGGATTCAATGTAACTCAACCGTTTCCATCGAGTTTTCCTCCATGTTCTCGACAATTTCCGTCTGTTCCTTTGAAATCCACGTAGCCTGCACCATAGAAAAGCGATAAAAATTATTTTATTTTAACCATGTAACATTCATTCAAACAATTTTCATCACACGTCTTACGATAATATCTATTTCAAAATTATAAAAGCAATACAAACATTGGCTCTATAGGGGGTATATCTTTTGTAGATATAGCTAATATTCAATACGTACGTTTATTTAAATCTTTGAACAATTGCTCATTCCGATTGACGTTAAAATAGTACAATATTAATCGTTGCTAGGTACGAATTATTAGAACATTTCACCGTCCATCGTCGCCGGTAACGTCACATCGTTGTATATTCGACCACACATTGTGGCACATTGTGGCTAATCTAGGATGATCTGGGCACACGGAGCACACTGGTAAGTTGATAAGCTCAGGAGAGTAATGGAGAGTAACAGATCCATAGGTAATGTTACGTGGCCGTTCGGGGATTTTCGATAGACGGTGTGGGTTGCATCCAGTGGAAAAGGTGTGACTCTCCACGGGAGATGAAGGAGTTTTAAAATGAATAATTTACAATGTACGTTTAAGAAACTTTAAATATATTAAACTAAATAGAACGATAACTTTAATTACTCTATGTATAATAACTGAACAAAACAACAACTTTGAACAAGATTTAATAATTCTAGCTTCATATAACGTTATACGTCTGAACGCTTCGAGATCTTGCTCAAGAGTGCCCAAGGCAACTGTTTAACAAAAGAGGATCGCTTGCAATTTTTCACGATCGCTCCGCTTCGGGAATCAAAAAGTGCTTTACATTCAATCTTCAAATCTATTAGTTTCCTACGTATGCAAGACGAGGTTTTTACGCGGGAAGCAATGACTTGATATGGCAACGCTGATAAACAAATGAAATCGAGTTAAATCAGAATTATATGACACGGTATCGAATCTGCCGCCTTCAGTTACGCACGTCTTGCATTTACAATGTTGATTAATTAGGTTCCTACATTAACCGTACAAAACTCCTACGCAACAGTAACATACAGTAACCCTAGTTACGGTCCATTACGGTCCAAGCATCCAATAGCACTGTCAGAGGTGGAAAATTATTTTCCCCATTTCAGTATTGTGACAATACTTCTTTACTGGGACTGGGACTGGGACTGACTTTACTGGGACGTGACAATACTATTGTCACGTCCCAGCGACGGAGGTGAACGAGTAGAGATTATAATAAACTTTATTTAGGATTGAAAGAAGCAATTTTGTGACAAAAGTTCGCCAAAAACGTTAAATAACTATAGGTTAGTTGAATGAAATTAGAATCAATTGACAAAAAAATTGTTGTATATTTACTCACATATTGCGATCGAGCTGAAGAATCCTCGTTCAAAGTTTGTTGGATTCGTTAGTTTATCAATATCTAGCGTTTACGTTCATTTCTCTTTATATTCTCTTTTCCCTTTATTGTCAGTAGATGATAAAAATATGAAACTTGTCCACTTACTAAATTCAAAATTAATGCTCGAAAATACGACGATGACGACTTTATCGAGCTTTCTTATTCTATCGCTGGTGTCGCTAATGTCTGCGATGTTCAGAATAATCCAAGACATTCAGGCTATCATCCGAATTGCTTTCCTCCATCAAACTCCGATACTCGGAACATTTCGAGAGCTCGCGAGCTCTCGCGAGGCTCGTAACCCTCGTAACTGCTCGTAACTGTTCGTAACTGTCCGTAACCCTCGAAACTGCTCGAAACTAAAACGCTCGGAAGTGTTCGGGTGCTCGAAAGAAATCCGCGATACAACAAAGATGGCGTATCGCGGGGTGAAGGGATCCGATCCATTCGTTTCAAAAACATCGCGAAATGAACGTTTCGCGCAAATGTCGAAGCAAGAACAAATTATTCAGCAAAAGAAGCTCGAGATACAAGCGAAGATGCAAGAGCAAAAAGCCAAGGAAGCCGTTGAAAATTTGAAAAAGTCGAATTCGCTGGCCTCGAATTCGGTAGCCAACAAAGCCAATTCTTCCAAGTGAGTTACTTCTTTAAACGTATTTTTTGGTATTTGCCGCGATCAAAATTACTTTCATCTATTTACTTTGTCAAAGATGTCGGTTCTAGCGAACAACATTCACGTAGATGTATGGGTAAATATTTTCACTTCTTGTACTATCTTTCGTCTCTTTCAATTCTCTCAACTCATTTTGCCAATCTTGAAATCAAACTGCTCAAGTCTACTCAATCCAGTATCAAATCTATCGATTCGACATTCGAGTACAGTTCAATACGTATAAGTAGTGTAAAAGCATCGATAATATCTCCAGTGAGTGCAGGTATCCCTGCACGAGGTTAGATAAATCTTGAAAGATTTTTAAAAGTAATTTATATTCGTTCATAACTGAAAGAAAGTGTATCTCTTCGCAGAAAGGAAGAGGAGAAGCCTGTCGTTCCTCAAACGATCAATTTATTTGCCAATGATGGCAGTTTTCTGGATCAGTTTAAGAAGATAGCAAATAACAAAGGCGCAGGGAAGCACGAGACGGTACTCCGCTCAAGGTCCGAGGAAAAGAGGGATGAGAGGAATCATGACGATTTGCACGAAAGAGAAAGAAAAAAAACTGGGGAGAAGTGTAGAGATTGGGAAAATAGAAGGGATCGTAGAAGAAGCGACTCTAGATGGGGAAAGAGTTCGGATAGAAGGCACAGCTCTTCGTCGAGCCCGTCTCCTCCTAGACGCAGAACTTCCCGCAGTCCAGAATCTCGACGTTACTTTGATCAACTACCACCCAACGGACAACGCGTTCAACAAATGCAACAACGCTTTTTGCCTCGGAACGGCAATAGATCCGTCGTCCCTCCACTCATGGCGCAGCCTATCGTACGGATTACCAGCATACCACCGCCCAATATGCGAAATATCGTGACAAGCGTTCCTCCTCCAAATTTACCAAGAATTCCACCACCCAGAAGTATTCTGGACAATTATTCCGGTCTGAATAACCATTCCGATCCAAGAATGCAAATACCTCCTCCACACATGTCTCGTCCACCTCCTCCTATACATACCATTCCACCTAATACCAACATACCACCACCTAACATGCAAATCCCTCAGAACTCTGTCCCTAGCAATTTACAAAATTTACCACCACCGCCACCACCCCCTCCACCGCCGCACTCATCGTCCTCCTCATTGTCTCCGTCAGCTTTATCATGTTCGACGTCCTCGTCGTTACCGTCGTCAGTGTCGTCGCCTCTGTCATTATTGTCGGCATCGGCGTCTTCACCTTCATTGTTATTACCTCCGTCTTCGTCCTCATCATCATCATCGTCAACATCCTCATCGTCATCATCGTCTTCGTCGTTATCTACATTATCGTCATCATTGCCCCTCTGCTCCTCCTCGTCTTCGTCGAAGTCATTGTCATCGGCCTCCACTTCGACGCCACCGACTTCTTCGGCATCGGGGGTGCGACAGCACGGGAATTCGAGCGCGCGACAATGCAGCGTTCCACCTCCTACATCGTTACAAGCCCCAAATCTTCCGCCATCTAATATACCTCCCCCCAATATGTTGGCATCGATGTCGCAGATGCCTCCCAATATGATGCCGATTCCATCGTCACAGACAATTGTCGTTACGGTGCCAAGTGTGCCGAGTGTGTCAAACGTACCAAGCGTTCCAAGTGTTCCGAACGTTCCGAACGTTCCTCCTCCAAACGTGATACCGGCCATGCTGATGTCTGCCCCACCACCGGTTCATTCCGTTCCGTCTAGTATCAGCTCGGTCCCACCACCGAATTTGAATATTCCACCACCAAATGTCCCACCTCCTCCATTGATACAAAACGCTGGTCCGCCTCCTCACATGATGTCAACTAGCTATCCCCTTCCGAATCAAGTCGCTCAGGTATCACTGACCGTGGGGCCGCCAAACGTTCAAGTCCCACCACCGGTGAGGCCACCGACCGGCCTACGAGCCACCGAGCAGCTAGGTACGACATGTCGATTAACTCTATTTTCATTCCTCGTTTCGACGTATCGCGATGCCTCTTTGCCGATCGCCCATGCGCTCGTCGGTTAAAACAATACTTTGTCGAGGTAGCGTGATACGCCGAAGATAATGATATGCACGATAGAAACGTACCGTCGTTTATATCGTACTTGTACCCAAGAAACGATACCTGTACATGATTGTACCTTTCTATCTGTGCTATGCTCGGCCGCGCAATACGTGTGCATGTATCGTATTACACGCAAATATGTTTAAAAAAAAAAAGAGAAAAAAAAAGAGACTTTTAGCGTTGTTACGCATGTCTGACAAAGGCTTCTAAGTGTGTCCCGTAGAGGCCGAGCAGCTGGCACGCATCGTCGCTGACTGCGGGGACGAAATCGAACAAGAAGCGCGAGAGAAGAACGCTCAAGATCCAAAGTTATGGTAACTACTGTCCTCACTGGCCCTCATCATTCGCTCAGTCTTCGTGTCCCCCTTTTCCTCGTTTTGTTTTGTGTTCCACTTAGGTAGGATTACGCGGTACGACGTAGATATTCGGCTTTTTTGTCGAAGACGCGTCATCACAGGCGATTCTGCGGGAACACTTATATTTTTCTTATAATTACGCCCTACCGCGTACCACGTATCATCTCATTCGAGCAGAAATTGGTCTGCGTAGCGAATACCATATAATTTCTTTTTCCCGATCATTCGTTAACGTTTTTCTTCGTACGCGTTTTATTTCATTGTAACGTTTTAATAGTCTAGTTTTTTTTTTTCTTTCATTTATCTCACCTTAGACACTTATATGTGAAGTTTATTCATAGAATACCTCTTAAAAGAACCCGAAGGGTATTTTGTGTAGACGCATCTCGCTTCGCTCTCGCATCGCTGCCCCCCTCCCTGGCCTCGCCCCCTTCTCAACATTTTCACTTGTTCTTTCTTCTGCTCTCTATTTATCCAACTATCCGTTTATGTCGTTGTGGCTTCCGCTTCACTTTACACATATCTCATTTCTCGGTCGTTCCTCTAATATGTCGCGCAGATCGTACAAATCTTTCCCACGATGGACCTTTCTTTAGGAGTAAATATTATCCGGCAGAGTTTTAAGTATTGTTTTAATCAAGGTTTCTGCACCAAAAGCAAAGTGCAGCGTATCTGCAGTACAGGGGATTGGTGGCAAAGTTGCGCGCTGAAAAGTCCGGAAGGGAGTGTAAGAACAGCGGCGCAGAACCGTACTGTCCCGAGGAGGCTCTTAGTGACAATGACGACAGTGACAGAATTGTTCACGGAATGCCAATGTCTACGCTGGGTAAGTTATCTTGGGATGGAATTGCAATGAATCATTGGAATGCGAGACAAAGAGGCAACGGCTTCTCCACAGATCGCTCTAAAGAGGACAACAGGGAAGAACGGAAAAGGAAAAGACGCAGTCGTTGGGGCGATCTAGACAGCAAGGTATCTTTAACAGAAATGAACGCCTCGGCTGTAAACAAACAAACGGGTGGACTATCGCAACCTGGCATAGCTATACCAGGTCAAATCGGACAAGCCGCCGTGATAATTCCTTCGTCGAAGATGCAACAAGCAAAATCAAAGAATCCTATGCTAACGAAGGTCTCCAGAAACGATCCGGCTTTGATACAGTATGCCAGACAAACTTTCGGTACTCTCGATCTCAGCGAAGAACAGTGGAAAAAGGCGGAAGATCATTATAAGGTAAGACACGTATCGCAAATTGAGATTAATTAAAAAAGAACATCGCACATTGTCCTATCGATTGAACTACATCACTCATCAGAATCGATATGGTCTTACTTCTTATTTTTACGAATCGAACGTGGAACATGGATTACAGATAAACCTCCTCTATCAAAATTTGTTGAGAAAGCGAGAAGAGTTGAAACGCTTAGAGGCGCAGGGGAAGCACAAGTATGAGTACGATAGCGACGAAGAAACGGAAGGTGGCACATGGGAACACAAGCTAAGATCAGCAGAAATGGAAGCTACACAAATGTGGGCCGAAGAATTGACCGCTCAGGCTGAGGGAAAGCATCATATCGGCGATTTCTTACCACCCGATGAACTCAAGAAATTTATGGAACAATACAATGCCGTAAAACAGGGAAAGGAACCAGATCTTAGCGACTACAAAGAGTACAAGCTCAAAGAGGACAACATAGGTTTGTATTGTTGTTTGGCAAACGACACACATCGGTTGATCGATAACATTTACACATTCTCTCTAACACACACACACACACACACAGAGAGAGAGAGCCTATATGTTTGTTTGTACATAACGCGTATAAACATCATGCAAAAAAGCTTATATTTATATCGTTTTGTCTTTAGGATTTCAGATGTTGCAAAAATTGGGTTGGAGCGAAGGGCAAGGATTGGGTAGTGAGGGTAGCGGTCGCATTGAACCCGTTAACAAGTAGGTTAAAAGTAAACTCAACATACAGTTTATGTTTATGTTTCAAAAATCACATAATATGAAGAGTATTAACGTCAAGTACCGACTGTATCTATACGGGAAACGAGCACATAAAGGCGAAAAAATTGATTTGACAGGGCAACCAACCGATTAGACAGTGCCGGCTTGGGTTCAGAAAGACCGGACGGGGTATCTAGAGACGATGACGAATTCGATGCGTATAGGAAACGAATGATGCTTGCTTACAGATTCAGGCCTAATCCCTTGGTAAGAGCGTCTTCCATTCTGGCGGAACTATGCATTACTTCGATATGAACATTGACCAATCCTTAATTTCGAATATGCTCGATCCTTTCTTTTAGAACAATCCTCGAAGACCTTATTATTGAAGTTATCGAGCAGGTTATTCTGGTGGATTCGCGGTATACAACTTTGAAATTTTCTATTTAGCCATAGGACAGATCATTGTTATTTTGTATATTTGGAATTGTACGAACGCAAAGAATCGCGTGTAAAAATTGTTACCGGCCGACGAGCCGCATAGTTAAATAAAAGACAGATGGATTGCTACAAAGATCGACTTATTAATTCGTTATTTTCGACGAAGTAAACAAAATTTTCTTGGTCTTTCTGAAACAGTGGTTCAAAATGCCTTGCATCATCCGTCGTCACGAAACTTTGTGCCAAGCAATTTAAACTTGTAACTTGAACTCATTTCTTCCATTCATACCATTTCTTCCACGTGAAATTTACACCATCTACTATCAAGAAATGTTCCATTTATATTAAATAGGCGTTATCTTCGTGGCTGATAAATTGAATTACCAACATTCAATTAACACGACAATAATGGAGCGCACTGTGCACAAACGGGACGTTTAACCCATTGACAGTTTATCCCGCGACAGTCACGGGCGGAGCGTCAAATATGAAACGGTTTATCCAGTTTAGTCTACCAAAGATATCTAAGTCTATGACTAGATTCTGTGCTTCCTCTGTTTTCTAAGGTTATTCCAAATGAAGAAGGAGACGTGGTTTAGTTTGCAGGCCGAAGTGTTTTCGAACATAAAACAAATTAAACATCTTTTGGGCCAGAATTCGTAATTTTACCAAACTGTGAAAGGGTTAAAGAGAGAAGAAGGTGGTGATGATTTGAGTATACATAATATAAGGATACATTTAATAAGAGCAAATTTAAAGTTAATTTTATTGGAATTCGAGTTACTTGCGGCCATTTCATTGAGTAGAACAGCTGGGCTACTGAAAGAAACGCGTATTTTCTTTGATATTGTTTGACATGCGTGTACTGCTGAAGTTTCCGTGCAGTTTCTTCGTCTCGGCTCGGCTCGGCTCGGTTCAGCTCGATTCGACTCGACTCGACTCGATTCGAATCGAGGGCCGTCGATTTTGTATTTCTTTATCAGTGTAATAGCCGATATCACTGTCGGATTCTGATAAATGACATTTTGAATTCGAATATCCGTGGGATTTCGTGGATGCGAAGCGCAAACCTGAAAGTTGAAGGAATATCTCGATGGTCTTGCGCATATGCGAATCTTTCGGGAAACCGGTTATCGAGTAACCGATAACACGGAACAGAAGGACGGTAAAGGACCAAGCGGAAAGTCCATCGTAAAAAGACGTGCTCGCCATACTTTCTTCGTTCGCCGTATACCGATCAACGATCGGAATTGTACTTTTCCTCTGATCTCGATTGCTCGATTGCTCAACAATCCACACTGCAAACGATAATCCCGAAGGCTATAACGTGCGGGGCTGATTTATTTCAAGGCGGTATACATTCTCCGACAGTCGCGATTCGGTTTTGTTCGAATCTCTACGTGGATAGAGGAAGAAACGAGCAAACGAGAGACGGGTGATTGGCGATCGGTGACCGGTGACCGCTGACCGGTGACCGGAGACTGGCAACCGGTCGATTACGTTCAACATCAGTTGGCTGCGCTCGCTCCTTTGAGTCGAACTGAGACCAGTCGAACGAGCTACGGGTCGTACACGACGTTGCACCCTTCTCTCACCTACATCCTCGTCTTTTTCCGTCGATGTACATCTTATATTTAACAGTTTACACTTTTCAATCCATCCGCCGCGTAATCATACCTGGAATTTCAATAGACATGTAGTTCGATCCGGCCTAATAACCACGGAATGCGTATCTTGGCGCAACGAAGGAGAAACGGTGAGCAGCAGTGAGTGGATGCGCGAGCAATCGAGGGGATCGAGAGCTGCCTGTCTCGAATACAGTGTCATCGACAAATGCGTGGAATCGATACGTAATTCGTTCGAGGCGATCACCCGTCGTATTCCGGTTTCTCTCTTTAAAAAACGTGCAGACCTATGTCGGCAATGCTCTCCACTATATTCTCGATGGTACGTTCGAGATGCCGAACGGCTTGGCGTTACTTGGCATACCTTTGCGTTTGGAACTGTCGAAAGAGCGAGCGAGGTGTAATGTACCAATCTCCCATATATCGCTAGTATATACACCCTCTGTCCCAAAAGTAACCGGAACAGATTTAAATAAACACAAGCACTTGAGAATAGTTGACAAAAATCACTTTATTCACCCGAAATATTCTTCCCTAGTAGAAATACAATGACATGCGCGTTATAAAAGTGCATCAGATGACTTTTTTATTTCGCTGAGTAGAATGATGCTGAGGTTGTTCGTTGTTGATCGTTGAATTGATTGATGCGTAACGATTTCCTTTCGTCGCTGAATGCAGCTTTGGGAACAAAAAATAATCACAGGGAGCCATTTCGGGCGAATAGCAAGGATGTTGAGGAAAAAAAATTGATTTTTGAAACACCACGTATCCTTTCCAGTTACAATCGTTTTTGAGAAGTTATCGAAGTCATTCAACGGTAAACGACGAGCAACCTCGGCATAATTTCAACCAGCGACATAAAAAAGTCATTTGATGGACTTTTTGAATGCGCAAATCGTTGCATTTCTGCTGGGGGAGAATATTTCGAGTTACTAAAATGACTTTTGTCAACTATTCTGAAATAATAATGTTTATTTAAATCCATTCCGGTTACTTTTGGGACAGAGGGTGTAAGATGACTTTTGCCAATACCTTGTAAACATAAGTATTTTATATTCTAATTCCTAAGACAATCACCATTCCTTCCTCATTACCAAATCATCGTTTCAAGTTGAAAAATCCTTAATCCACTACTTTTCCGATTGCACCTTGTGTCCTCTTCCGCCCATTCTCATATGTTCAATATTCATTTCATTATTATCATTTTCCCCCTGTATTGTTGCTCGAACGAGACAACGTCTAAATGTAGCATACATACAAGTAAATGTTCTCCTGTTTGGGTGAATTGAAAAGTGCGACTAGTGTTATTCGCCATTACCGAGGGAAACCCGCGAAACATAAGCAAATGGAAATGGATTGCGCTCGAAAGACACGATGACGGCGATAGCCTCGCTTCCAGTCCAAGATTACGTAAAGTATGTAAGCTTACGCGTGTTATTACCGTTGCGAGGTATTTCTGGCCACACTGTAGATGATTAAATTTCATTGAGACGTTTTTACATTGAAACAAATTCGATAAAAAAAAGATCGATAGAGGGGAGGCATTCGAGGGAAAAGACTGCATATACGAAGATCAAAGATCGACTAAACGATATCGTCGCCGCAGCAGACGATCGATGGTAACGCGCATTTGCGAGTTTCTCGGTCGATATTTTCAAGAAATTAGCGGACGGAAGTTGAGTGACGAATAGGGCGTAAAGATAAAATCTTGCGGGGAAATGTCGCGTTGATGGAAGTAGTTGCGCGATCGCGGCGTGTCACCTTTGCTTTCTGCCTTTCCTTCTTCCGACTCGATTCGACTCGTCTCGGCCCGATTCGATTGAAGTTTTCTACAGGCATTCGTCGTGCCTGGCCAGTCGCGATATATGCGCTAGGGTACAAGAATGTCCGAGCTCGGACCGACCTGCCTTTCTTTCGCCAAACTAGCTTTACCCATTCCCCGGCGTATCCACTCGGTGCTCGATTAGCAAGCTGCAAGTTGTAACTCGCGATCGGCCGAAGGGAACAGTCGGGGGATAACCAACTGGTCTACAAGGGGTGGGGGGGGGGGGTGGTGGAGCAGGGAGCGGGACCATGAGGATTGGAATGGATTGGAACGGAACGGAACGGATAGGATAGGATCGGTTGAAATCGGCTGAAATCGACTCGAATCAAACGAAATCGTAAAACGTTGCGTCGATTCGGCTCGACCGGCGTCTGGGCTCGGAGGAGAGGTAGTAAACGGGGAGAGGTCGGAAGCGAACCAGAATGAGCACGGCGAACAGTGAAAGAGAGAAGGGTAGAAGGGAGGGGGTCGGCGTAGAGAAACGGTGACTGAAAGATCGGAAGATCAGCAGGGCGATCGAGAGGATCGAAGTGGTCAGCGGGCGTTCTTCCGCGCTCGCACAAGAACGCGAAACGCTCGGTATCTCGGGTACCTATGGGAAAGTGATTGTTTAAGTCCGTTGGGAGCGCGGCTCGCTGCGCGTAGCCATCGGCGGCCCGTGCCGTGGATGGCGCGTCCACCGTACCGTCGTCGAGCACCGAGCGAGAATACGACGTGCATCGGTGCGCCGCGGTGTGCCGCGCCGGTTAGACCGAGGCCGCCGGGCGAAAGAATGATCGGAAAGCAGGAGGGGTGATAGAGCCGTATACGGTGCGAGTTGGCTCGCTCGCTCACTCCCTCGCTCCCTGGCTTCCTCGCTTCCTCGCTCCCTCGATCCCTCGATCCCTCGATCCCTCGCTCGCTCGTACGTCGGTACGTTCGTTGGTTCACCCGCTCGACCGCTCAGCCGTTTGGCCGCTCGCTCCTTGACGCGGTTCCCCGATTCGATCGGCACTGATAGACGTTACGAACGCGCGGTACCGCGGTAACGCGGAGATCGGTGAAAACCAACGGCAATCGGCGGAGACACGGCAAACGGTTTGCGAAAGGCCGCGTTAACGGACGGGTCGATGCCCGACGATCGAGTCGCACGCAACGGATACGAAACATCTTTCCCGACTCTGCAGTTTCGCCGGTCTCCTCGGTAATAGTTTTTACGGGCGCGTGAAATCCTCGCAACCGGAGGGCCGGGATCTCCGATCTACTAGAAGATACTCTGCCGGTTCTCACCTTCCATCCTCCCGAATCGTATGGGATCGCCGTCGGTCTTACCTACGATCGCTCGACATTTCTTCCATCGACTCGACTCACATTTTTACCCGGCCTCTCGATCAAGATCGTTTCGTTCGACGCCGGAACGGGTTCAGCCTCCGACTTGAGGGCTGCTCGAGGATCGAGGGAAAGAGGCACGGAGAGAAGGAAGAAAAGGAAACTCCGAGAACCAACGAGAAAAGAGAAAGTCTTGCGAGACGCAAGGGACAAAAACGCAAACAGGGGTCGACTAGAAAACCATCGGTGATCGACTGGACGCCGGTTAACGGCGAAGGAGGAGGGATTTAACGATAGCAAAGGGGTTCGCATAGAAACTTGCTCGACCTGACGGTCGCCGTCCAAGGAGACGATACGCGTCGGAAGATTACCGCCCGATACCTCTCGTTCGTGATTTGTGAGCGCTGGTCGAAAATCGGGAATCGAAAAGTGCTGTTCTTCTTGCCACCGAGCACGGCGCACGAGGAGGAGAGGGCAGGACGTTGAACGAAATCGAAGAAGAAACGGAAAGGTCGTCGTTGGTTCGCCGTTGCCTCGGATCGAGATCGAGACTGTTGAGGATTCTCGACAACTCGGAAGAATATTGTGATCGAACGTAACCGATCGCCGTCCGACTCGTCGTAAGTTCCTCGATAGGACGAATCATTCGGATCGAATATCTGGATCTACCGAAGCGTCGGAGGAGAAGCGAATATCGTAGAGCTAACCCAGGCGGACGAGCCGCTAATCGCGCATTCGGCCACGGCCAATGGATGTTGCGATCAAAGAAGAGAGGAAATTTCCGTAAACGAGCCGGAGCAGGTGCCGTCTCTATAACGCCGAAATACCAAGTGACTGGTGCCGTCCGGAGACTCGCGGTTCCGCTCGCCGTCCCACTGATTGTTCCGCTCGCCAACATCTCCGTTTTCCTTCCGCTCTTCCCTCCACCGTTCGACGTCCTTCCCGTCGATCCTCATTTTTCCTCGCTCTTTCTCGCGATCGGCAAGTCTTCCCGATTATGAGAGAGGCCGTAATAATCGCGACGTGTCTGCTGGGTTTCGCGTTCGCCGGAAGTCCTAGGTTACCCAGGACCTCCGCCGATCAACGTAACACCCGTCATGTCAGTGGCGCTGGCAACAACGTCACCGGAAACGCTCTACCGGCAGCTCCGCGCAATTCGCTCCGAAACAGGTAAGCGAAAACGATCCCCGCGTTTCTCCCATTTCGAAAGTCCAAAACAACACAGTTCCGAAGCTGCTTCCAAACTTACTTCCGAAGCTCGAGGTGGTAGCGGTCTCGCGGTAAGCGCTGCTCGAGGACGCGTCCTCGATTCACGTCGTCGTGGTCGCTTATCCGCATTTCGAGCTACCTTGCCCCCTCGAGTTATTCGAGATTGCGCACTGTATCGTTCCTACCATCCACCGGCCGATAATCCTTGGAAAAGCCGGCTTTCTTATTTCTACGACCATTCCTTCCTCTCCCCTCGTCAAAACGCCAAAATGCAAAAAGAATATCGATACGCGAAAACCGCATATCCGGCAATGCGTCTCGTCACGAGTACTCTTCCTCGAGAATACTCGATTCGAGTCGATTCCATTCGATTCGATACGATTCGATTCGGACCGAAAGGTAAACGTCCATGACTCTGATTACGTAAACTTCCGCCGAGTTCCAATTACGAAACGTCCTCTATACGTCGAGGACCAGCCACACTCGAGATATCATCGATGTACGCTACCGATGCCTCTGGCATTGCCACGCTCGACTGCAGCCCCGTGCTTCGAGCCTCGAGCCTCGAGCCTCGAGCCTCGAGCCTCGAATCTCGAGGGCGAATCGAAACATCGCCACGCGCTGACTTCGACGGTTCTTCTCGATGTTGATCTTCTTGTCATTCCACGGCTCTGAGCGCTGCGAAAAATGGACAAGACGTGGTAAAATTCAGAACCGCGGAATAACGTTCGGAACCGGAAAGGGAAGAAGATCAACGGTCTGTCCTCGCGCCGTCCAGTTTGCGGATGGACGAGACATCGGACTAATCGCGACGATTGACTTTCGAGTCGCGACCGAAACGGTCTTTTCTGCTATTGTTTGAACGAATTTAGCACGCTCTCAGTTTTTTCGCTTTCTCTCTCGTTCATTTTCGATCCTTCTCGCTCCATGTTGCCTCGAAGTTTCTCTCTCTGTTTTCCTCCTCCTTCTCCACCTCGACCTCAACCCTCTCTCCGCCCTGCGCCACCACCTCCGCAAGCACAACTCTCTTGCACGCGCGCGCGTCTTTCTACGAAACGACGCGAAACGTGTTCCGCTTCCGATTAAAATCCGGTCCTTGCACATCAGATCGATCGGTGCACAACGGAAAAACTCTCGCCGATTATGTAAGGGAATTCCTCGAATTTTTCCACCAGTAAAATGGTTACGATTGGCCGCAAACGATCGCACGTTCCCTTTCGCTCCGTATTTTTGCTCGTTTCTCTCTGTCTGTTTCAGACACCCCCCTCCCCCTCCCCCCTCCCCGTTACACTCTCTTCCTTTCTCTCTCTCTCTCTCTCTCTCTTTATCACTCTCCCTATCTATTTATCTTACTGTCGTGGATACATGGTTTGTGAATGATTCCTTCATCGATTCGCTTGTTCGAAACTCGAAATTTAAATTAGCAGGTAGGATCTGGAGTTCGGAACGTTGATTTCGATCGACCGGAAGAGCTCTTTTGTGAAGAACGTAACGAAGAAAGCGAACCTTTCGATTTTATTTTAAACGAGTTTACCACTGCTACCGCAGAAACATGACCGGCGGTTGCGTCAATAAGTAACACAGATCTTATATCGGTATATCGAGTGATCTTGAATAAACGGTTTCGTTCGCCAGATACATCATTTTACGTCTTCTCTTATAGCGAACGAACTGGTTTTACGTGAAAACCTCATTGTGCTATGCTTGTCTTTGACAAAACCGTTATTTGTCGCATAAGATAAAGTAAGCATCCAATTGCGGAAACATCGTGTCGCGAGGAATTGAGAAGAATGTAGAAGAAAAACGGAAACCAAAACCACTTTAAGGTTGTTCTAGGCACTTATCATTTATCGATAGATTTCCTTAAAATTTTGAAAATATATTCTTCATGATATTTCATAATTATAACCGGGATCTCAACGAGTTCGTCCACACGGTTTATGAATAAATCGTGTTTAAAAATAACATATTCAACATGGGCCTTATGGAAAAAAATTTTTCCTGAGTCCGTAAAATCTTTCTTTATTTTTCTAATGGAAAAACGATTCGATGGGTTCTAATAACAAATTAGCAATGTATTATTTTATGCTTTTGGAATATTATTGAATTTTTTCATAATTTTTTACTTCATTGTTATAGAGAAAGATGTTTTTTAATGTATAAAAAGTGAATGAATTGACCTCTGCGAAGTTAGCCCCTGCATTAATTCTTACGCAATTTTTTTCATTTCTAATGAAAGAAGAAACTTTTAGTTCTGAATCCAGCTAGAACTACCTTATGGTAAACTTCAAGTGTCACGACAGACGATCGAAAACGGTTTGCCTTGGACAATTAAAGTTTGGTGAAAGTGTTATATAACAAGTTCGGTAACTCATTCTCCCCCTTTCTCTCCCTCATTGTTTCATCTGTTCTAGCACTCACTTAAATACGTACGTATATTTCGATCGATCGACTTTCCCGGTAGGCCGTAGACTGTAGGCGTTCAGAAGTTGATCGCGGTATTGCTGGCTTCTGCCAATGATTAGCGCACATCTAAACGAGAGCGTCGATCCTCTCGGTACTGCCTCTTGTGCTCGATACGGCCATTCAGTGGACGGTAGCCGGCTTTGTGCTCTTTTCTCTTATTTTACTCATCTTACGACACAATGTATACAATGCAACATACGTTTGTGTCCAAGTTGTCGATTTAAGCTGCATTGGAGAGGGTTAATCCACGGAATTGCCAATGCCCCACGCAAAATTATATTATCGTCCGATTCTCTGGCTACTTCCGCTTTCCCCGATCAAACTCGTCATGACCAGCTCGGCTTTCGCGATATCCATCGATAGTACTTTTCTTTCGCGGTCCGATGACCGTCACTCTCTTCTTTTTCTTTCGTCGGACTTGATCGGATTACGTGCCGAACCGTTTGTCGCGGAGGAACAGGTATACCTACCCGCGTACCAACGAGATTACGTCGATTTGTCCGATCAACATAATTCGTGTGACGCAAGGGAAAAGGGGATCGGCAGATATATCTTCGTTTCTTCTCGTTTCGCGCGTATACTGACCAAGGAAATCCTCTCTCATTTGCGATGTTTCCATTTTCTTTTGTTTCGCGCCCTTGTACGCATATACACACGACAGAGAAAGAGGGAGAATCTTTCGATGAGGTCAGGCGACGACCTATCTCAACGCGTCTTCGACGGAAAGGATCACGCGATACATCGTTGCAAAACGTTGTAAATTGCGCTTGCCTTACAGCTTTGAATCCAAACACACGTTCGTTCGGACGCGCGCCGTGGTAAGATAACCGACAATGGGTCTTCTCCCGAAAAATTGTTTGGCGAATCTCTCCGTTCGCTGTCGTTCCGATGATATTTCAGCGGACTTGGCGGAGAAAAAGTTTATTCTTTTTTTTTCTTTTTTTTTTTTTTTTTTTTTGAGAAACATTAGTTACGTTCAACATCGACAGAACAGTCGTTGCATTTGGAAATAATGAAACAGGACTTCCCGTGAATATTGCTGATATTTCTGCCTATAGATTCCATAAGTCAAAAGACAGGGACGTGTCACGATGCGGCATAACGAAGAAAAAGTGCGCGATTTTTATTATGTACTAGGAATGATAATAAATGTAACACCAAATATAATATGTCCCGAATATTAAATGGTGTACTTCATCGCGAAAAACGACAGGAAGTGAATTACCACGTAAAAGTGATAAATAATAAACGGAAGAAACTGAAACTGAAACTGAAACTGAAACTGAAACTGATACTGAGCGAAACAATGGAAGCTGAATTTGGAACACAGAAAGATTACTTTATTGTTACTGTCCGTAAAGAGGAAGCACCTTCCTTTTACCAGTTTTTAGAGAGAACATAGCAATGTTCCTAGTTGTCTTGGGCGGAGTCTACGTTTTCTCGTGGTACCTCTTGATATGGACGGAACTGCGAGAGGTGAAATTTCGATAAAAAATAAATGGCGTTGTTATCGCAGTTTCCACTTTTGACAGTTGACCTTGGTATAAGGCATACCGGACGTACCTTCCTCCTCTTTCAACGAACGCTCAAATTTCCAGCCGCAGCTGATGTACTTGTCGTTATCTGTGTACTTTATGTATGGTAACGTGACACTTGCATTTTCTCTGCTTCACCTCGAGTATCGCATCTAGATACGAGAGACACACGAGGACAATGCAACGTGTTGCCGTCATACTCGTACACGGCGCGCATACAATTACCAACACCCGATGTTGCTACCTATATCTACATATCCACTCTTTATTTCCGTATCATTGTAACACGTATAGTACGCTAACGACGATTAAGAGCTTCCGCGCCTGTTCCCTTGCTGATAGAAGAGTCTCGCGAGTCGACCAAAATAAGATAGGTCAATGAATGTTTCCAAAGTACGACAAGAGTTCCCACGAGTTTAATCACGTTGGCTCCGTCCCTCGTAACGACACGTTGACTATCGTTGCGATAGGCTTTGGCTCTACCGTCTTTGATCGAGCTATCGATCGTGTCCAAAACTGACAATGAGACGATTCGATTCCTCGAGAAGTTCAACGGATAACTCCCGGATTAAAGTCGACTTTTGCATCTTCCGCGCGTATATGTAGTAGGAATTATCCGTAGATCGTGCAAGAAATCCGGCGGCTCCAGTTGGTGGTCGTTGATCGGAAAAGTTTTTCCGAATTGCCTTGCTACGACTCGCCGACAACGGAACGCAAGGCATCGAGAAGGGAGGAAGAAGAGGAAAGGAAATGGACGTGCGAGCCTCTAGCATCCATCCCACGGAGAACGACTATCGCAAGGATATCGCGGTTCGAACGGAGCTCTACTTTTCCATCGATTGCGCAAGAAAACGCTAGCTCCAGTTATATGACAATACGATTGCACAATCCCGGTTAGATTTCTCGAAAGAAACGAGCGGTGATTATCGCACAGAATGCCGACCCTGGACATCGTCCGAAGGCGCGAATCTTAAAGGTGAATGCAGTCGCGGTGGCGTTTGACGTTTCGCAGAAACGTGAGAGACTTTTCTTTGCTATCCACTTGGATTTTCATCTATCGTAGCACCGTTGGAACCGTCGTGACCATTTAACTGTGTAACGCTGAATTGCTTTGTTTTGCTTTGCTTTACTTTGCTTTGCGTTGCAATTCGCAGCACTGACTTTTCAACCGCATCGCAGTCGATGAAATCACCGATTTCTCTCACTCCCTCACATTCCGTTGTTTCGTTCAAAGTACGCGTCCAAACAATCGCTTCCAACCGCACGAGAACGTTCGTTCTTGCAACCTTCTCCGTCTTCCGGCATTGGCCCTTTACCGACTTTTTGCGCTCTCGATCTATCGCTCTATTTTTCCACAGACACAACAATATTTATCGACTTTCACCGCATTCTCGTGAGAGATCAAAATCGACCCATACCAGTCATTCCATTAAACAGCGGACGTCGAAGCGAAGGTAGCTCGATACGAAAAGTCGGTGGTCGAATAATAGCCGGATCGTTGATGCGAGGCAGTCATTTAAACGAATAGTAACGTTCCGTGCCGCGCGCTTCTTCCTGGAAACCTGGAAGCGATCGCGAAGCGGAAAACACGAAACGTGTATCGCGGATCGCGCATCTACGTTGCGTTTCGTTCGTCTCGGTCTACACAACGGGAAATTGGGAGGCAGAGTAGGCGTATGTACGCCGTACAATAATAATTTTGAGACAACGGATTCTGCTCGAAAAGTAAGAGACGCGGAGCAAAGGCGAACGCGTCGAATGGGCCGAATTGGGTGAACGATTCGAAGAACGAGCGGAACGACCGAAACGAACAAAACGAGCCGTATGCGAAAACGAGGACGGTTGAAAAGAGCGAGAGGCAACGACGTCGGCGGCAAGTGGATTGCAATTGGGTTAACGTTACGTAACTCCACGTAAACCTCGATTTTCATCAACGCGTCGCGGTCGGCCTTCTTGCCTCTACTCTCTTCGACGACTCTTTCTCCGCGGCGACGCCGAGCTCAACCGTTTCTCCATGAAATTAGTGAAAGATGCCGATTGAAGAAGTATCAGCCGATAGAAGTGGAGAAAGGCGAAAGGAGAAAGGAGAAAGGAGAATTCCTCTTTCCTGCTCCTCCATCTTCCGCCACTTTTCGCAGGAATTTCGGACATCTCTCTCGCATATCTCGCCCTCTTTCGCTTCAACGGTCGGTTCGCAGCATTCACGACCCTCACGACGCTCACGACGCTCACGACTCACGACTCACGGCTCACAGATTACGGCCTGTCGTTGCTCGCGATGGAGCGACGGAGATGGAAAGGGAATCGAGCGGCAAAAAAGGGACGAGGAAAGGAAAGCCGACCGGACAAAATACGAGGCGTTTCCCATCTTACGAAACGTCTACTTTTTCCTTCGAGCGTAACTTTGGAGAGTCGGCAGCCGAGAGGAACTTGTCACGAGAAAAAGTCGGACAATTACGTGGACCAGTTGTAGGATATACGCGCCAAACGTAACGATGCAGGAAACGGCGCAAAGCGGTTCGAACCGAAGATGGAATTGTCCGTCTCGTTGCTTTTTCTCTTGAACTTTTGGGGTGGAATGAGCACGATACCGGTGCATCGCGTATTTTACCGTTTCCTCGTGCGCCGGCAACATCCTCATACTTTCAAATTGTTCGCGTCTAACAGGGTATACTGGAGCTTTGCGAGTGTTCAGAAGGCAGGCCCTAACCCAGGAAACGATAGGGGAGGTCCGTCTCTTTTTTCTGAATAACCTGCGACGGTTTCTTACGATCGTATTATCTCGTCGTCGTTTAAGTTTTCGTCGATTCAACGAGTGCGTTTTAAACGCTTTCTTCCGAACGGAATCGTCGCATCGCACCGACAGAACCGGCCTTGCTTCGTTTTCTTCGTTTCATTGGCCTCGAGTAGGTACAGCGTCATTGATAAATCCAGTGTTTAAGCGTCACGTCGATGAAATACGCGTCGAATATCACCGGCTGGAGGAATCCTTTCCCAATGAAAAGCTCGAGAAAAGTAAAGAAGAGAATATAAGAAGGGATGAGACTGGCAGCGATGACAACGACAGCAACGGCGGCAGTTTCGAAAGGGAAAGGAAGAAGCGAACGGTTATCCCGGCCAGTCGGTTGGACGAGTAGTCGGCGAGTGGTCCAACAGGTAGAGAGAAAGGAGAAAGAGCGACGAAGAGAGATGGAGAGCGCGTTACATAAACAAACCCACGCCTCGAAAGATTTGTTTTCTCCTGCCAAGTGCCAGATAATTCGACAGCTATTGTGTATCGATCAAAAAGGTAGCGGCAATCTCGGTTCCCCGTGTTTCATTGCGATCGACATTGCGCGAAAAGCATCTCAAACGAAAACCGTCACCGTCCGCTTTCGTCGTTTTATCGACGATTAGCGCGAAAGATTATTTGGAGATTGGACTTTTTGACTTTTCGAAAGGACGGGTCCGCGAAACTGCCGCCGTCTCTATCCTCTATCGTCTATCGTCTACACGGCCTATGGTATACCGTATACCGTGCAAGACTGTCCGCCGTAAAATTGGAAAGGGCTCTCGCATCTGCGAGAGCAAGTCTATCGACCTACCTCCTACCAGTCGGTTGCGTAAAATTCGAGACACGGTTGCAGTTTATATCGTAACGAGAGAAAGGATAGACGAGCATCACTTCGGTCGGAGTAGTCTCCTTCGACGACCTCCGTAATAAGGACATCCGCGAATGACTGCACGGCAATCAATTGCACGCTCGTTCGCTGTTGCGTCTTTTCATCGTTTCTCATTGTCGGACGAACCGCGACGACCAAGTGATGGAGGTAACGGGACGTTCGCCATCGGATCCGATGCGTCGGAATTCAGCCCAAGAACAAAGAAAGGAAGGAAGGAAGGAAGGAATGATGGAAGTAACGATAGAAGGGAGAACGGAAGGAAGAAAGGACGCGAAAATCGGAGGGGTGGGTCGCGATCTATCCTGACGAGACTAGCGCAACGAGCCTCGGCACTAATGATGCGGCGATCGTACGATCGCCGACCGGTTTCGTTTCGTTTCGTTTTTTACCGATTTCTCAAGATGCGCGCCAGAGATTTCTCTTCCTCTCTCCGTCTCACCCCTTTGCAAGTAAACTTGCCTGTTTCGCGGAGAAACGCGACAGCGACGTCGCCGACGAAGAAAGACACGACGACGCCCAACATCGAACGACCGTCACGATTTGAAATAGACGCAGAGTCCCGCGTGACTCGTCTCTCGCCGCTAGAAATGAAATACCCGAGAACGAATCGGTGACCTAGTCCTTTGCCGTCGAGGACGCGCCCGTGAACGATAGAATGCGTACGCACCTTCTTACTACCTTTACCGTACACGGCATCTACCTACCGCGTACCGTATGTATGTACGGAGAGTCCGCGCATACGGCGTTCGCGCTCATCGTCAGACGCTCCTTCCCTCCTTGTCTTCTCCTCCTCTCAACTTTTCTTCTTCGCGTCTCCCGAATCAACGTTGCGTTCACTCCTAAGTATAATATAAGGACAATGATACAATGGTCGTAGATCGAGACGCGACCCGCGCTACGATACGAGTTGCGCGGTAATACGTACTCATCTTCCATCTCATACATACCAGTTAAGCGATCGAGACTTCCCGATTCGAATGTCCACGAATTACTAAGACGCATCGCAAGTCATGAATTTGTTTGGAACGCTGCTTCCAGAGAGCAATACCTCTTTAACGTCTTCGAGGTAATAGTTTCGACTCTGGAATCGAAATTGCAGCGGATCGAAAATCTAGACAAAGCGGTGGAGCACCTGATGCGACGGGTGGAAGCCCTAGATTCGCGAGTAAACGATAATATCGACAAGACGGACGCCGTTATCACGAAACTTCGGACCTTGGACCTGAAGCTCTTCAATTCTCATCCGACCTTATTCGCACCACCGGAAGCTGTTTACGCTGCAAGGCCGACTGAAAATAACAGCAAAGACGAAATCGGCACCGGTACGTATGGATACACTCGTTGTCAGCTTCTTCTTTCACTTTATCAACGTGATTGCCATTATGGCATCTTGCGTACCGCTCGTCTTACGTCTTATGTCTTACGTCTTGGGTATTACGTATTACGTATTACGTGTTACGTATTACGTGTCACCGCGCATCTACCCTAGCCACCCACTTGTACTCGTTGGCATATGTGCCGACCAATCTCCCTACCTACGGATCAACCTTCCCACCTACATACATACATACATACATACATAAATACATTAATACGTACGTACATACGTACTTAATCGCGTCCTTCGTTTCAACGTTACTTTCTCTTTCCAACGTGTACGCGCATGTAAGCGCGTTCGGTTACTTTCGATTCTCGCCATTCTCACCATGCTCTCCCGACTTGCACGCGTTTCTTGACAAACAAAAATTTGCCGGTTCTAAATGTCTGCCGGCTTTCTTTCCGAGGCAGTTCCGACCCTGAGGCTGATTCACCATGATCAGGAAGATCCACCTTCGGAGACTCTCGGCGAGAAGTTGCTTTCGCTCGATCAAAAGGTATCCAACATAGATAGCAAGCTGATCGATCTGAAGAATCAACTGGACACGAATTTGCTGCAAAACGAGGATATCAATGCTGAGGCAAGCGAGAAGAAGCCGGTCAGCATGAGCGTCGTCGAAATTACGAAGGCGATGAGCAACGAAGTCATGAATCATATGACGATCGAGATGGAAAATTTGAGACAGGAAACCAGCAGCATGGATAGGAAATTACAATTTCACATGAATCTCGTATCGGATAATCTAGGAGCGGTTTACGCTATGCTGTCGGACGTCCACGAGGCAGTCGTCGAGAGAGGAGGCAATTCTGCCGCCCCAAATATCGCGAGGACGACGAATCTTACCGCGACCGTAGCTACTGTTCCCGCCACATCTGCCACTGCCGCAACCGCATCTACCACCACCACCACCACCACCACCTCCACCACTACCGAGACCCCCACGAAACTCAGCAAAATTGATCGATTGGTAGAGCAAATGTATCCGATGCTCACTGTGTCTGAAAAAATGGATGAAGTTTGGAACGTCGTGGTAAGTTACGACAACTCTTCCTTCACCGACAAAATATTTTCGCGTAATTTGACACGTCCCTTCCCGGCCCGTCTCGTCCCGTTTCGTCCCACCTCGTCCCACCGTGTCGTATGTATAACAAAACAGATGATATCAAAGATCAAAAGCTGAAAATATACGTTGTCGCTGTGCATCGCTCGTGAATCCTAATCGTAATTTAAACGCTTCATCGTCCATGTACGGATTCGATCTTTATCTTACAATCAGGTCGGCACCAAGAGCTCCGTCGATCATCTTCTGCCAAAGTCGGACGAATTGCTCACTCAAACGCAGAGGCAAGAGAGAGCGATCAGCGAAATACACGCGGACCTGAGGTCCAAAACGAACAAGATTATCGAAAATCTGGAAGGCGTCGAAAATAGATTACGAAAACAGGAGGACGACGTCGCCAGTTTGGCTCAACGACCAATTCCGGCTGAATTGCTCCTCGATCCTACGATCGATCGTCTCGTGGAATACGATGCGAACAGGTCCGTTAAGTGAGGCTCTGCATTATTTCTCTCCTTTATCTCCATTAACCTGCTTTTGCCGAAATTCGCCGAAATGTCCGACTCAACGAGCTCGCCCTCTTACACAGATTCGTCGGCCTACCGGAAGAGTTTACAACCGAAGCTGTTGCCTCGCCGGTTACTCCAACGACCGTTGTTTCATCCTCGGTCTCGGTCTCGATGTCCTCCTCTACTTCGACCGGTACACTCGGCAACCATACTACAGCCTTTGCCAACACGACAGCGATACCCTCGGTGTCGGCCTCTTCGGGTTCGTCGCAGAGGCCCTCGGTTAAGAATCGTGGTGTCATATTTCCGAGTGTCAAAAACAAACCCAGTCCGGCCAATTCGACCTTTACAACCGACATCTTGCTCAACTACAAAGACGTCAAGGTAACACGTCCTGACAAGGTCGTTTTCATCGCGAGTTCTGATTTTTTCTTCCTCATCATTATTCTCAATCTCAATCTTAACTTCATCCTCATTGTCAGCCTCATCCTCATCCTCATCCTCATCCTCATCCTCATCCTCATCCTCATTCTCGTCCTCATCGATTTTTAAGTAGACAAGCAATTGTATACGTGCATCCAAGTGAGCATAGCGGGAAAATAACCGCGCAGAAAAGCTCTCGTTCATGTGCTTATCGAACGAAGGGGTCCTTTCTTTCACCTATCCTCGTTTCTGTAATATTTATCGAACGATTGATTAACCGCAGAGACATTTCACGTAAGCGCTTTGCCACGTCCTGGAATTGTCTCGACTTGCGACTCTCAAGACTCCACGATCCTCCGCAAGTCTTTCCGATGATTCGTCGATCGCACCGTCTTCAGTAATTTCTGGCCCTTTCCAGCCTTTCCCACCTCATCGTTTCTCCGTCATTCGTTCCTCTTTTTCGCTTCTTTCGATCGGCTCGCGTCTCTCTGCTCGCGTGCATCGGCTCGATCAGTGGGATTGAACGACGGAAACTGAAAATACTTAAACGTCAAAATGTCAAAGTTGCGGTAGAGCATAAAATATTTCCATATATGTAATACGGTACTATCGGTTCGATTTCAGGGTTACTCGTGCGTTGATTTATTAAACGCAGGCATGAGGGACAGCGGCGTTTACTATCTGCAGATACGTGGCACGACTTACTGGTTTCTCAAGGTATATTGCGACCAAGAAGTTGCCGAAGGCGGCTGGACCGTAAGTTTTCCGATCTCTCTGTCGATTCTCTGTTCCTTGCCTCGGCTCCTTCTCGTCACCTACCAATCACTATCGGCTAAATTCATCTTATAGGTCATACAGAGGAGAGATGACTTCGGAGAGCCGAGAGAGAATTTTAACCGGGACTGGGCCGATTATAAGAACGGATTTGGCGATCCCGCTAGAGAGTTCTGGCTTGGCAATGAAAATATCTACATGTTAACCAACAATGAGGATTACGCGCTTAGAGTCGAGTTGGAGGATTTTGATGGCAACAAAAGGTGAGTGCGATCTACGAGACGTGGGAGAACCGTCAAGAAACACCGTACGACACGCATAAAAGTATATATGGTACCCGGTCCCGAGCGTCACTTTTCCTTTGCTTCGGCTTACTCTCATGGGAGTACGGCTCGGACTTCCACTTTCGTTGGTCGGATTCGTTACAGGAGATAGGTTAGGTCGTTACAGGACTGCGATTTTCTACCGCAGGTATGCCCAATATTCGCACTTCAAAATATACTCGGAAGGCGAGTACTACAAGTTGGAGATTGACGGATACGATGGAAATGCCGGGGATTCTTTGAACGATCCTTGGTACGGTTCCAACAACAGCCCATTTTCGACGTACAATAGGTACTGTTTTAACAATTATTTCTCCAAGGTCTTTCGATCGAGCGATCGCATATCATTGTATTCTATACTACAGAGACAACGATAGATCGTCCTTGAATTGTGCGTCCATGCTAAAAGGGGGCTGGTGGTGGAAGTCCTGTGGACGGGGTCTCAACGGTCTTTACCTAAACGATCCGCAGGATCTTACCGCACGACAAGGTACATTCATATTTCACGTCTATTTCCTCGTCCATGTACATAATTTTATTTTGAAATTATTTACTGTACGGTGCAGATCATACGTTCTCAATTTTCACCAACATTTTCTACGTCGTTTTGGTGGGTTGGAAAAGAGCCTTTCTCGATTCTTTCACAACTCGTAGACTTCTTTGTCCATTTTTGCCGTTTACGTTTCTCCGAATTGTTCATGCTCATACTTTCACGCATAAACGAAATGCCATTCAAACCTGTCGGCACAGTTGAATCTATCGGGGTGCAACATTTTTTACTTTGTCTTCACCGTCTCTTTTGTGTTCTTCTCCGTGAATCATAGGTATCGTATGGTTTCGCTGGAGAGGATGGGATTACACGCTGAAGCGAGCAACGATGATGATCAAACCAAAAGGACCAGCAGCGGTGGTTTAGACTTGACGCTTTGGATCTTCCAACAGCGAGTCTGAATATCCTGCTTTTTCAATTACGTTAGCTACGTAATGTCAATGGCTGTTTACCTATCGGTGGATCGTGTCATTTCTTTCACCCTTTTCTTCTTCTTCCTTTCCTTAGCTCCTTCACCTTTTTCACCTCTTTCACCTCTTTCACCTCCTTCACCTTTTTCAGTTTTACCTTCTCCTTTTCCCTTTCCCTTCACTTTTCAATCTTCAAGTATACCAAGTCGTCACCCGAGTCGTTTGAGAGCGGATTACCGCATCCTGCGTCATCGTAACACGATATCACTCGATATTCCATTCGAAATAAGTATTTATTCAAAATACCCCCTTGATAGGCAGCACTCGATTTTTTTTCCTCATAATTTAAGCAACTCTGCATCGATCTTCACTCGTCTCTGCCACGCGCTTGCTTGTAATTTCGGCATTTGTCAAATCACGTTAAAGACGGCGGCTTTTTCAACGTTTTGTTTTCCATACTAAATACAGCATACAATTTGAATTTTGACGGTTCGATGCGAGAAGCTGCCTTCGAACGAAATTTCTCACTGTGGATCTCAACATTTTCACGGCCGATAAAAGCGAAACGGCGTAATCAAATTTTCTTTCCACGTAATGAAACTTTTTCATCGATGGCAAAATGTTGAATTGTAAATAAAACTGTGAATAAGTATTACTATAATCTGTAAAGAGTGTTCGAAAATAAAGAAACTTATCTTTTGTAGACTTTCTTTGGCTATGTTCTTCCTCGACATTGTACCGGTACGATCGCGACTCCGAGCCGCGGCGAACGAGACTCGCGATTCGCGGCTCGCATTGAAACGGTTGCTCGTAGAAAACGGGAAACTGGTTCTATAGGTTCTATAGAGCCAGTAACGGGAATCTCTGGGGTTCATGGAATAGATCCTCGATGAAGCCGGAGTTCATAATAAATTGGAGGAATAGTTCTATACCTGAAGCAGCACTAACCTCTTGAGCCGATGATTCTTAGCGTACTCCGCGTTCTTTGAATATATTTTCCGTGGATGACCGTCACAACGGTAAGTAATGTATCTTTGTCTTCAAGATTTGGCCGTTTATCTACTGTTTCTGCGGTTCCCCATTAACCCTAGATCACTAACCTTCGTCGATTCGACGACACGGATTTAATAAATATGCTATATTAGTTAACGGTATCGTAATAATTAAATACCTATCTTTAATAATAGAAGAAAACATGTTTAAATTTTATTTAAATAATACCCTTTAACCCCTTTTGTAAACACCGTAGTCGAAGAGACGAAGGTTAGCGTTAAGCGTCGAAAAATAAGGTTAGTGATCGAGGGTTAAAGAAGCTTTATACTAGGTTCGTTCGTCGAAAAGATATCTTCTAATTGTAAGAATATGCGAAAAATATAATTCAAACATTTATTGCTAGTGCTGTCCAAAAACTACCTCAAACCAATTTATCTTCTCATTATAAGTACCTTTATTAAACGAAACGGCAACTGTCCCCAAAGGATCTGGTTTAAGTTAGACATCTGTATCAAAAATATAAATTAGTGTTGCTTGGAGATAGTTTAAAACAAAAACTTATGAGGTTCACCCGGTATAAGGTTTTTTTGTGTTAAGCTGTGGAAACGGTGGACGGGCGGCCGAATCGTAAAGACGCATACGTTGCCACGGATGTGTATGTATGGGCCAAATTCAATGTAGCCGTAGGAAAAATTTTTTGCCAATATCTCGAAAACGAAAGCCGAGCGTTACATGCGTTGTGTGTCACACCAATTCGCATTTCTACATTCATGCGAACGCAGTTATGAGAGTTATTCGCAAATGTGAAATTCAGTATTATTTAGATACAAGCATTGTATGGTTAATGTAGGAACCTATGTTATTAACATTGTGAATGCATGTCAGCGCCAACGTATTTTATGAGGGTAAGACGCCCTGTAGAGCAGATAGAGTTGGTCCGCATTGGAGTTTGTCAGATAAGATAAGCTAGCGCCGAACTAAAAGAAATCTTAATGAACTATATCTCAAAAACTTGCTTACAAGTTGCTCACCGAGAATATAAAATTGCTCTAACGGTAGAAATGATTAAAAATAAGACGCCCTGTAGAGCAGATAGAGTTGGTCCGCATTGGAGTTTGTCAGATAAGATAAGCTAGCGCCGAACTAAAAGAAATCTTAATGAACTATATCTCAAAAACTTGCTTACAAGTTGCTCACCGAGAATATAAAATTGCTCTAACGGTAGAAATGATTAAAAATAAGTTATTAAACAATTTCGTAACAAACACTAATTTGACGATTTCTAAGTTATCCGAGTACGAATGGGATCTTTTCTGGGCTCAAAAAATTTGCGTTCAATTTGCTCATCTCTGCCGCGTCTTTTCATTTGCGTTTTATTAATATTTTTTAAATTACAAATAATAATTAAATTTTTGATGTTTTATGACCTGGGAAAACGACACTAGCGCCGCTAGTTTTCAAACATGAAACTAACACAAGTAAAAGCGGTTCTCAATCCAAATCGGAAATAACAGTTCCGAATATCGAAATTTTAATTCTGTTTTGAACAGTACTTTATTGAACAATCACAATGCAAATTAAACAATTAAAAAAACAACGCTTAAACGAACAATGAAACTTCAATTAAATCCAGATTAACTAGTAAGCGAGAAAATCGCGAAGTGCGTGAATTCGTGCAGAGCGTGATAAAGATTCGCAAGTGGCAAAAAAGCGTAAGTTATTAGACCGGTTAGACTTTAGCGGATTGCGGAAAGAGCAATGATAGCAATGAGGAAGAGAACGAGGATGCGAGGACTTTTGTTGGTTTGGAATAAAGGAAGTAGGTGGGGATTAGGGAAACGGTATGGAAGGTTCGAGAAGGAAATAAATCGATTGGGATAAGAGATTTCAAATAAGGTAAATGAAATGGGAGAAGGTAAGGAGCAAGATAGAAAGAGAGCGGAATACAGATGACAATAGTTGAACGGAGGTGTAAACATAAGCGGAAAGGCGTTAGAGAGAAAGACAAAGACAGAGCGACAACATCGAACAGCTGATTTGAAACCAGCCGTTCGATGGGACAAAGGAGAGAATTATGAATAGTAGAGACCAGTAGAGACGGTAATTTAAAGAGAAAGGAAAGGATAGGTAAAGAATCGGAGAATCCTCAACAAATTCAAAAAACGTTAATAAAACGCGAATAAAGAGGTGGGACAGTGATGACCAATTTGATCGCAATTCTTTGAGGCCAGAAAAGATCCCGTTCGTACTCGGATAACTTAGAAATCATCAAATTAGTGTTTGTTACGAAATTGTTTAATAACTCATTTTTAATAATTGCTACCGCTAGGGCAATTTTATATTCTTGATTAGTAAATTGCGAGCAATTTTTCGAGATATAATTCATTAAGATTGCTCCTAGTTCGGCGCTAACTTAACTTATTTAAATTGCCGAGCAGCTTCATCCAAAAAGGGAAGAAAGCATAGTGATGGCGGGTTATAAAGTGAGATTCCACTGCAGTCAGTGATGCCAGAACGTGGGATTTTCTCCCATGCGTGAGCCTTCGTGCGCATGCGCATGCTGACGTCACAGCTCGGCGGGAATTATTTCCATAGATGTATCTATCTATGCAACAGTACGTCGCATAAGGGGCCCTTCCCAGTCGTTTTCCGCGCTTTTCGTTAAACTGAATAAAATATTGTATCGTAGTGCAATATTAGTATATCAGAGTGACTGTTCCTTCGTACGGAGACAAAAGCGCGTTCGAAACGAAGCAAAAGTTTACCGTTCTTTGAGGCCCGGGTCTAGTCGCCAGATTTTTTATTATTTAACAACATTTGGCGACCATCACGCGCAAAGACGTTCATAACTCTGGACGTTTTCTGCAGTTTTCCTTACTCTCGCAACAAATGTTGGTATTCATTTAATAAATCGGCTGCAGATATACAAAATAATAAGAAAACATATATTTATTTATTTACACGTAAATATATTATTCCTTTTGAAAATGTCCTCTTCCTGTAATTTCTACCGTATTCAAATTGTCACGGGGGTCTAACGATACCCCATATTTGAGTAAAGTATATACATTACTGAGGATTTGGTAGTGCGCATGCTTGGGAAAAATCCCACGTTCTGGCATCACTTCCGTACTTGTGGGACTGAACGTTTGTTTTAGGCGGCATCGTTTTTGTTTGGTCAATGCTTTAAGGAAAACAATATAATACTTAAAAACATTAATGTAATTTATTAAAACAAGATAAGCAAATGTGAGGTTTCTGTGTACATTCATTACAAAAGGTTGTTACTTTTGGCGTTACATTTTTAGCTGTATTTATTGCGATTGGAAAATGTCAGGCTCTCGAGTGCAACTTATCTGCAAGTGGAGAGGTAAACATACGAAGGCAAGCCCCGGCCATCTACCTGTGTTACGTTACCCGATATCTGTTTATACTCTGGCTCGCCTACCGGCGTGCGGCCTGACAGGGCCTGCCTGACGGCTAACTGTGGCCTGAACGGAACGGCACATGAATTCGGCGTGGCGCTTAATGTGTTAATTAATCTTTCCCCCTTAATTTTTAATTTTAGTTCTTAGATATATTTAGTTTCTAATTATTAATTAATCTTTTCTTTTTATTTTTGGAATTTTCACAATTTTTGTTTATTTTTTTTTCTTTATAATTGTTATAAGTGTTAGAATATTGTTATAAATGAAGCCTTTTTGCAAATATGAATAAGAAGAAGAAATGTGAAGTGACATCCTGCCGGATAACCGGTGGATGGATGTTTTCGTTTCCAAGCTCTCGGCCAGAAATTTGTTCAAAACGGTTAGCAGCAAGTGGCAATCCAAATTTAGTTAATTTAAGCGCGAAGAAAAGTCGTAGGAGGGTCATTTGACCTAAGCATTTTGAAAACAGATATCTTCTGGCCAAGAAGCTTGCAAACACAGCTGTACCAACATTGTTTCTTCCAGGCACCACAGAAGAAATGGTAGTAGAAGAACGAAGAGATAATCAAGAAGTAACGGAAGTTCTTCAACTTCCACGCAACACAAGAGAAATAGAAGATTATCAGGGAATGGCCAGCAGCTCTGTAGGAACCAGCACTGGACATAGACAAAAAACATGTAAGAAATTTATATTTTTTAAATGCGTGGCTTGTCACTTATTACCGTACGAAACATGCATTCCTTTCTTGTTACATATTAAAAGAACGAAACAAGTGTAATGTAGCAAACGAGAGTATTAAACTTTTTCCTATATGCATGTATTCTATATAATTTTGATCGTGGTAAGTGGTGGAAGTTATAATTTTTCAATTTGAATAATTTAGTTTCGTAACTGATAACAATTGATTCGATAATCATGTTGAAAAGCGAAGTTATATCTTTCTTTGGTAACGGTATGCTTTTCACTTTCAACGTTTATAAAACTTAATTTTTTTTATTCTTTCTAATTCTATTAATCCTATTGAATTCATCATTCTTTATTCTTTCTACCACTTTAATTCCTTAATAAAGAGTAATTTTGTTTCCTCGGTATTAGCATCAAATCAATTGCACTGCTACGATATTGATGCATGGACTTAATTCTTTTGGTTTGGTGTTTGCTTCCAGCATTAATTACATTATTGGGACTGTCAAGACAGAAGAATTTGGAGCCACAGCAGAAGAAAATGTACAATATCATTGCAGCCCTCAAGAAGGCAACATGCAGGCTGCGAAAAAGAAATATAGATCTGCAGGGACGCCTCCAGGAATTCAATCAAATGATAAGTACAGGCAATATAGACGTATTACAGACCTTGAGCACAACAGCTCAAGAATTTATTATTTCTTATTTTAGAAACGCAAAATGCAATAAGTTTAAGCATATTTTTACATTGGAAGATAAAGCTTTTGCATTAGCTATGTACAAAAAAAGTCCAAAAAATTATAAATTTATGAGAAACATATTTTGTCTTCCAAGTAAAGAAACGCTTAGAAAGGTTGTGCAGGAAATACCTGTAACACCAGGTATTTGCAACTCCATGTTTGATGACATAGAAAAACGTGTATTAAATTTTAATGATGTTAAATTCAAATATTGTATTTTAATTTTCGACGAGATGAAACTAAGTCCTTCGTTTCATTATAATGCCCCGTCGGATTTAGTTTATGGATTTGTCGACGAAGGACATTGCCGGCAAAATGAAATCGCGGACCACGTTTTAGTTTGGTTTTTGAAAGGAGTTCATGGTGATCGACCATGGAAACAACCAATTGCATTCACGTTTTCTAACGGAGCAACGTCATGGGAAAAGATTGTATATATGTTCAAACAAATTGTTATTCGTGCCCATGACGTTGGTCTGGAAATTATAGCATCCGTATGCGACCAAGGTGGTAATAATAGTAAAGCAATAAAAAATTTAATTTTAGATTCAAAACGCGATGCTTTTCACCGTAATGAAATTATCGAAGATAATGTAGTAGTAATTAATGGGCATCATATAGTTCCACTATACGATGTCCCACATCTTTTAAAATGCATACGGAATAATTTATTAACAAAAGATTTAGAATTTAAATTGAAAGACAATGTTATTCGAACAGCCAAATGGTCGCATATCGAAGATGCATATTTTATTGATCAGAGTAGTGGAGCATCTCTTAGAACAATGCCAAAGCTCACTGATCAACATGTTGTAAAAAATAAAATTAAAAAAATGAAAGTTTCCTGTTGTACACAGGTTTTCAGTCACACTGTCGCTAGTATAATGTCATTAATGAGTCGCAGTGGGGCTAAAAGCGTGTGTCAACAAAGAAGTATGCCTCGTGATGGAGAACATACAGCGCATTTGTTATTATTTTTTAATAATTTATTTGATAGCTTAAATAGGAAGAGCATCATTCCATCCGTAAATAATGACGAACAAATTCAAACATGGAATGATGCTATTTCTGTAATAGAAACAATGCGCTTTGTTAAAAAAAAGACAACAGATCGGGCTAATCCACAGGTTCTTGCAAATTGGATTCATACTTTGAAAGGATATAAATTAATTAAAAATAATTTAAAACAAATTGGATTTTCAAAATTTAGCATTATTAATCAAGATTCCTTGGAAAATTTTTTCAGCCAGATTCGGCAATATGCCATTAGAAATACAAATCCGACATGTTCGGCATTTGTCGGATTTTATAAAAGTCTTGTCTTAAATTCATACATGGATTCCAATTTGACCGGAAACTGTGAATTAGACGATACAAGTGATTATTTGTTTAATTTTAAATGTCTTTTTTTTAACAGAACAGCTTCACAAGATAGTTTATCAAACGTAGTTTCTTTACCAACTATTACAGTAATAAGCAATGGAAATTATGAAGTAGATAAGAATGTAATAGTTGGTATAAAAAAGATTATTTTAAAGAAAGTTACAATATCCGTCACTTGTGAAGTTTGTTATTCTAATTACACGAGCATACTTGTCGATGACGAAACTTTCATCAAATGCATGAGAGCAATTGTATTCACCTGTGGACAGTACCTTCCAAAAATTTCATATATTTCTAAATTTGGCGCTGCATTGAAAGCAGTTCTGGATAATGAAATTCCATTTCAATTCCAGAACTGTGATCATGTATCAAAATTGAAACTAGATATTATTAATGAAAGTGCAACTTATATTATAAAAAACTACTTTTCGGTTATAAGAAGAATATTAAAAGGTACACAACAGCCACCTGTGCATGCAGATGATCTTATGCAAATGGCACATGAATATGTACAAAAACATTCTAAACAAACATTGTAAACAATTCATATGCCATTGTATTTATATTGTTTAAATATTACAATTATTTTGTACATATATTTATATTATACATTTATTATTTTTATATTTACATTTATATTATATTTATATTGTACATATCTATACATATATATACATACATGCACTCACACACACACACACAGTATAAATTTATTTATAAGTTTATTGTTACCACAATGATGAGGTATAGCTGTCTTTCTTGAGCGTGAGCATGACTCAAGAACTTGATTTGCCTCAAGTTCAAAGTCATCAATTATCGTTCATTCCCTGCGCTCACCATGTAAAATTTTCGGGAAATTTTTCAAAAATTCAGTTCCAGGGGATAGAAAAAGGAGCTGCTGAGTGGTCTTTAGAAAACTTTTCGTTATTTCTAATTGTTAAATTTTTCAACTTTATTTGTAGAATATTATAAAATATTTATATTGCGTATGTATATATATATATATATTTTTTTTTTTTGTATATATCTATGTATATCAATTGTTTCTATTATGCGTATTAATAAAAACGTATTAACCAAAATGTAATTTTATTATTTTCATTTTAAAATAAATTTTAAAGTGTTGCATGTCCGATCAGGGATTTTTGATTGACGGTGTAGGTTGCATCCAGTGGTGACCCTCCACAAGAGATGAAGGATTTTGAAATTAATACTTTACCATGTACTTTTAAGAACTTTGAATATATATATATATATATTAACTAAATTGAACAATAACTTTAATTACTCTAAATATAATAACTGAACAAACAACAACTTGGAACAATATTTTAATTGGAACTTATTATAATAGCTTCGTATAACGTTATACGTCTAATCGCTTTGAGATCTTGCGCAAGAGTGTGTTTCGTTGCTAAGTTTGTTAAACAATTCAAAACTCATACAATTTTTACAATCGCTCCTTCCTACTGTTAGGTACTTCCGTGAATGCCGGATAAGGAATATTGGATAGCATTCTCATGCGACACTTTAGTTTAGTCACCTTAGCGATAAACCTTTCTTGGAATAAAAAGGGCGGCACCGGTTCAAATTGAGGGGAGTAATCAAATTTCTACTATAGAGGAAGATAACTCCATCAATGAAGAATCGCCAGAAGAACAAAATGAAGGTGAGTCGAAATAAAATACCTGAAGTCTCTTGCACTAATCGATAAAAATAAACAAATGTAAATTTATATTATCGTCAGATTTACTACACGAAAGAACAGTAGCCCTGCAAACTTTAATCGAATCCTTTCATCCTTCTAAATTCAAAACTATTCCAGATTTCCATATTCAAATATTTGTTATCTTTTAAGACCTCATGTTAATAAGAATTGAAAAAAAAGGATCAGATTATCGTTACGATAGTTAAAGTTTGTAATCTGCTTCTAAGCGCATATCAAATCGAAACAATGTCAAATTAATTTATAAAAGTAATTATTAGAACCTATTTATTTCTATCCAGTGACATTTTTTATATTATGTACGTACTTAATATTATTGCATATTTCAGAGTTACGTTCGATTCAGACATATCTTTGAACTCTCCATAATTACAAGAATAGTTCTAAATACAGCCATTTTCGATAACTTCAAACTAAAATCGTACTTTTTCTATTTCATTAAATGGATTATTTAAAAGTACAAAAATACAGTTTTTCTACACGAATTCAAGATTTACATAACGATTCCTATGTCTTTACGAGTCAAAGTTTCTCAATTCGATCGTATTCATCAATAGGATGTTTTAATTTATTTAATTTTTTTTTTCAGACACTATTATCAATAACTATGTAGAGGCAACGACTGATAATGTAAAAAAAGGTTGCGAAGCACTGGCTTCAACACGCGGGGCATCGGCTACCAAAGGGCACCATAAAAAAAACAAAAAAATAAAATAAATGTTTGTTTTTATAAAATAAATAATTTCTATTTTAAATAAATGCTTACTCCATTAGTTTCAGTTCTTTCAATTGGTATAGTAAAATAAAATTCAAGTGACAAAGACCACACAATTTTCTGTCGTTAGATTACTTATTCATTCTAGTTTCATTATACTCGTCACTTGAATTTTATTTTATTATAAGAAACCTTTTTCTTTAATTTTCCTTGATTTCCGAACATTTCCGAATAATATCTATAGTAAATGTCACATAGGTATCCGAGACCAGATGTCTTTTTTGGTCTTTTTGATATCTTTTCTCAGATATCTTATAGTGTTCCAAAAACGGCGCATAAGATGTCTGTACGATATCTGATAGTCATCTTTTAGGATATCTATTTCGCGAACGAGATATCTCTCAGAAATCTTTTAGAGAACATTTTGCTGTGTGGGTAGCATATAAATATTTGACTATTGCGGCCAGCTCTGTTCCATTGGAGAGACTTTTTTCAAAAGCCGCACATCTGTTAACCCAACAGAAAAGCAGACTGCAAGCCAAAAGAATAAATAAAATTTTGTTTTTACAAGGTTTAGATAGGTTTAGGTAAGATAAGGTTTAGGCTTAGATAAGAAATATTGGGATTTATAAATGAAAAGAATAAGTCTCGTTGGCACAAGCTGATAAGGGGATTACTGATCAGAGGACATATAGGATGCTTACAATTAGTGTGAAAAGAGTCGGAGCGTGGGTCATTATTTTTATTCTCTTTATTTATTTTTTTTCTTTCGAAGCATTTGTTACAGGAAGAAGTGGGAATGTATGCATAGACTGTAAGAATAGATGAGATATACACATGGAAAATGTATCGGCTTGGCAACTCGAACGTGATTGCGGATTTTAAATGAGAAGGAAAATTCAGAATTTTTGCTTATAAATATAACTTTATTCAATTATTAGGTATAAGGGAAAGTTCTGTCATTTTTTAACACGTGCACTTTTATGCGTCGTCTTTCCTTAGTAAGAATTCTGATCCGACTGAAACCAATCTAAATACTTAGATCAGTATACGATTGATGATTTATACACATTTTTTTGTATTTTAGTCAGTTTTTTAAACTTGAAGAACTCTTACCGTGAGCGAAGAAAAAGTGCACTTAAGACATTACATGTTGTACGAGTTGCAAAAAGGGAATAACGCTATGGAAGCAAAAAAAAAAACTTGTGCGACGTGTTTCGAGAGGATACAGTAACAGTTCAAAAATGTCAAAGATGGTTTGCGAAATTCCATTCGGGTGATTTTTCTTTGAAAGTTGAACCCAGATCAGGAAAGCCGTCGCAGTATGATCAGGACAACCTAATATTATGTGTAAGGGAAAATTCTGTCGTTTTTAATTCATATGGCATCCAAACAGAGATTTTGAACAGCAAGCTGTCTTTTAATGCGATCCAAAGCAGTAGTCTGATGAATTTCATGTTCGAAGCCCATTTCTGTGGAAGTTAACGTGGGATTTGTCCTGACCATACCGCGACGGCGTTCCTGATTTGGGTTCATTTTTCAATGAAAAATCACCCAAACGAAATTTCGCAAACCATCTTTGCCATTATCGAACTATTACTGCATGCTCTCCAAACACGTCACACAAGCTTTTTTTTTGCTTCCATCGCGTTATTCCCTTTTTGCAACTCATACAACACGTAACGTCTTAAGTGCACTTTTCTTCACTCATGTTAAGAGTTTTACAAGTTTAAAAAACTGACTAAAATACAAAAAAAGTGTGTATAAATCATCAATCATATACTAATCTAAGTATTTAAATTGGTTTCAGTCGGATCAAAATTCTTATTAAGGAAAGACAACGCATAAAAGTGCACATGTTCAAAAACGACAGAACTTTCCCTTATACCTAATAGTTATCGTCCGTTTTTGTCGATTACCTTTTGCCATCTTTCAGGCAGGTTCATAATTCCATATTCATAAAACTTTTGGTTTTTTCCAGTAAAAAATGAATTAAATGCGATTTTACATTATCAGCGTCACTAAAAATTTTACCATTAAAGGAGTTCTGCATGGAACAAATTAAATGGTAGTCCGAAGGCTCAAAGTCGGTCTATATGGCGGATGTGACAACACATCTCAACCTAGTTGAAGTAATCTTTGACGAGCGACCGAAACGTGTGCGGCTTTGCATTATCACGATGGAAAACAACACCCTTACGATTTGCCAATTCTGGCTGCTTTTCTTGAATTGCATCGCTCAGTTTGACGAGTCGTCGATCGTATACGTTTGAATTAATCGTTTGGTTTCTTGGTAAAAGTTCAAAGTGCAAAATCCCTTTATAATCCTACCAAACTGACAGCATAATCTTTTTTTTTTTTGGTGAATCTCAGTATTTGGTGTCGTTTGGGCTAGTTCATCTTCGATCACCTATGATTTTTACTGATTAACGTTGTTATAAACTATCCACTTTTCGTCGCCAGTAATCAGCCATTTCAGAAATGGATCAATTTCCTTACGTTTCAAAAGCGAATCGCAGATGCCAATGCCTCGTGTCAAATGAATTTCCTTAAGCCGGTGTGGAACTCATAAATCGAGTTTTTTTTGACATAGCCAAACTCATTTAATTCTTTTTGGATACATGTATGCGATACATTGAGCTACCGTGCAATTTCACGTGTTGTTCTATGACGATCTGAATCGATAATAGCTTTGATACGAGTCAAATCAACTTCAACTGGACGGCCAGATCGTTGCGCATTTTTCAGTGAAAAATCACCAGAACGGAATTTGGCAAGCCACTTTGACACCGCCTTTCTTTCAAGCCTTCATTCCCATATACGGCACACAATTTCTTCTGTGCTTCCGATGCGTTCTTGCCTTTTTGGAAATAATACAATAAAATATGTCTGAAACGCCTGTCTCGTTCTTCCATTTAGAATTGTGATAAAAACGAAACTAAGTAACTAATATATAGAATCTTTTACTAACTTGAAGGTGAAAGTCCAAACAATCAGAAAACAATATAGTTTAGGTGCTTTTAACACATCGACAAACCAAAAGAATAAGCAAAAACTATCTATCGTCAAAATCCGCAATCACTTGGTTGCCAACCCAATAGCATAGTCCAGTCAAATATCCTCGGAGCAGTATTTGTCTATACGGGAAGTGGAAGAAGCGAAAAGCCTAAGCATATTCCATCGGTATCCCACGAAACCTGTTCCCTTCTCCGTCTGGAGTCAGAAAGAGGTAAAATGGAAGTAGATCGGTCAAAGACGAGGCAGTACAATAAAGACTGTTATTCTTACGTCCTTTCACATTCCGTGGAAACTGGCACCAGTAAGAGGTACTATTCGCCGTAGAATGAAGTGGAAGGTCGGGAGAAGGAAGAACAATGCGTGACATATCCGTACGGTAGAATAGATCAGATAGATTAGAATCGAACAGAATAGAGCAGAGATCAGAGGGAGGTAAGGCGAACGGTGGAGGTTCCATGTATATTAGCGTAGAGCTTGAGCTTCTTTCTCGGTACAAGGTACGCAGGAAGTATCAGTTAATTTTGAAGGGGAATACAGGTGAGACAAGAAGAAGAGGTACTTAGTGGAAGAATAGAGAAAGAATACAGAAAGAATAAGGAAGGTTAAAACGAAGATAGTGTACGCGATAGGTGGGAACGAAAATGTTGCGAAGAATAGGAAGAGAACATACAATTACATGCAAAGAAAGGAGATTAATGAATAGCAAAAAGGTAAGAAGGAGGTTAGAAGGAGGTAAACAAACTTGGTGGCAAAAGGGTAGATGTGAAAAGTCAAGACAGGAGTAGAGAGATACGAGATGGGTAAACGGTTTAGCTCGTGATAAATAATTACCAGTTGCAGGGAAATTATTTGAAATAGATGGGAGACTAAGAGGAAGAGGTGGTTACTAGAAAGTTGCTAGCAGGAAGAAGCATAGAAGGTATAGACCGGAAAGTGAGGCAGGCGAGAAACTAACTAGGAGTTAGGAATATATAATGTATAGATGGAAAACTGAGAAAGGAAAGAAAGTTACTAGAAGCTAGGAACCTATAAAGTATAGATGGAAAAGTGAGAAAGGAAAGAAAGTTACTAGGGGCGAGGAATATATATTGTATAGATGGGAAAGTGAGAGAGGTAAGAAAGTTACTAGGAGCTAGGAATATATATTGTATAGATGGGAAAGTGAGAGAGGTAAGAAAGTTACTAGGAGCTAGGAATATATATTGTATAGATGGGAAAGTGAGAGAGGTAAGAAAGTTACTAGGAGCTAGGAATATATATTGTATAGATGGGAAAGTGAGAGAGGAAAGAAAGTTACTAGGAGCTAGGAATATATATTGTATAGATGGGATAGCGAGAGATAGAGAGAGTTACTAACTGCTAGAAGTATAGAATATGTATAGATGGGTGAGTGAGAGGTGAAGAGAGTTACTAACTGCTACGAGTACAGAATATATATAGATAGGCGAGTGAGGGGTGAATAGAGTTACTAACTGCTACGAGTACAGAATATATATAGATGGGCGAGTGAGGGGTGAATAGAGTTACTAACTGCTTGGAGTATAGAATATATATAGATGTGGGAGTGAGAGGTGAAGATAGTTACTGACTGCTAGGAGAATAGAATATATATAGATGGGTGAGTGGGTGGTAAAGAGAGTTACTGACTGCCAGGAGTATAGAATATATATAGATGGGAGAGTGGGTGGTAAAGAGAGTTACTGACTGCCAGGAGTATAGAATATATATAGATGGGTGAGTGGGTGGTAAAGAGAGTTACTGACTGCTAGGAGTATGGAATATATATAGATGGGGGAGTGGGTGGTGAAGAGAGTTACTGACTGCTAGGAGTATAGAATATATATAGATGGGTGACTGGAAGGTAAAGAGAGTTACTGACTGCTAGGAGTATAGAATATATATATAGATGGGATAGCGAGAGGTGGAGAGAATTATTGGATAGTAGGACTATAGGCTATATATAGATGGGGGAGTGAGAGGTAAAGAGAGTTGCTGACTGCCAGGAGTATTCAATAAATAAATAGATGGGAAAGTGAGGGACGAGAGGAAGTTTCTAGCTGTTACGAGTATAGGTGTTGTGCACGGGTGAGAGACAGAATGTGATATGAACTGTTACGACCACAGCACGTATATATAGATGGAGAGAGAGGCAGTGGGGTGTGAGAGAGAGTGCGTGTGTGTGTGTGTGTGTGTGTGTATGTATGTGTGTTTGTGTGGCGAACAGCAACCAATTGTTAGGAGTATCAAATAAATAGATGGGTGAGTGAAAGCGCGAGAGAGTTACTATATATTAGAGATATTATTTATTTCTATGACGCTTTATATAATAAATAAAAAAAAAAACTGGTAATTGGTAAATAATTAATTTTCTTTCTGCATTTTTATTTATTTATTTATTTTATTTATTTATTTTTTTTTTAATTTGTTATGTAAAAGTGTGGGAAGATTATGGAAATTATTTTGTTCATTGGTATTTAAGATTTCTTTAATAAATGAATGTTTTTCGCCAGCAAATAATAATAATAAAAGAATTTAAATTATTTTTCGGTATCCCTAATATATATACATATACAAATATATGCGGGAGTGAGTGACAATGACTAGGTGGCTAGGTGGTTTGGAAGGGCGCGGAGTGGAGGTATCAGCGACCTTCTATGGGTGTTGCGTGGTGTGTATTGGATGAGTGATCTTCTTTATTTAATTTATCATCAGAAGGTGATTTACCATTAGGAGGTAATTTAACATCAGTAGGTAATTTATCATTAGGAGGTAATGTATCATCAGTAGGTGATTTGCCATCAGTAGGTGATTTTACATCATCAGTAGGTAATTTATGTAGGTAGAGTTAAATTGTAGTGGGTTATAAGTTCAGGTGGGTGGATTTGAGTCAGGTGGATGGATTTGTGTGAGGTGAGTGGTTTTTTTTTGCGTTAGATGAAGGGATTTGCGTTAGGTGGGTGGAGATGTACTAGGTGGTCGCTTGCGTAGGTGGGTGGATATGGGCTATAGGTGGTCGCTTGCGTTGTGTGTGTGGCTATTGTTGGGTGGTTGCTTGTGCTAGGTGGGTGGATATGTTAGGTGGTAGGATATGTGTGTTTTGTGTCGGGAGCATGACTCGCGTTAGGTGGCTGCTTGACATTGGGTGTACGGCTTGCGTTAGGTGGGTTCTTTGCATCGGGTGTACGGCTCGCTTTAGGTGGCTGCTTTGCATTGGGTGTACGGCTTGTGTTAGGTGGTTCCTTGGGTTAGGTTACTTGCGTAAGGTGGGTGGCTTGTGGTAGGTGGTTGCTAGTGTTGGGCTATTGCTTGCGTTAAGTAGGTGGATATATGAGGTGCTTTCTAGCATTAGGTGGGTGCTTTGGGTAGGTGGGAGGATATGTAAGGTGGTTGCTAGCGTTAGGTGGGTGGCTTGTGGCAGGTGGTTGCTAATGTTAGGTGGGTGAATATGTTAGGTGAGTCGCTTGCGTTGGGTGGTTGCTATCATTAGGTGGGTGGATTCGTAAGGTGGTTTGGACATGTCAGGTGGTTGGACATGTTAGGTGGGTGGATACGTAAGGTGGTTGGATGTTTTGGGTGGTTGGTATATGTTATGTTAGGTGGTTGGATGCGTTAGGAGGGTGGATACGTAAGGTGGGTCGGCTGCATTAGGTGGGCGGCTGGCGTTAGGAGGTTGCATATGTTAGGTGGGTGGTATTGGTAGGTTGGTTGCTCGCGTTGGGTGGTTGCTATCATTAGGTGTGGGGTATTGTTAGGTAGGTGGATCGTGTTAGGAGGATAAATAAGTGTTGGGTGGTTGCTTTGTGTTAGGAGGTTGGACATGTTAGGTGGGTGGACACGTAAGGTGGTTTGGACATGTTAGGTGGGTGGATACGGTAGGTGGGTCGGCTGCATTAGGTGGGCGGCCGGCGTTAGGAGGTTGGACAGGTTAGGTGGTTGGTATCGATAGGTGGTTGGATGCTTTGGGTGGATGGATATGTTTAAGGTGGTTGGATGCTTTGGGTGGATGAATATGTGAGGTGGTGGGATGTTTAGTGTGGTGGACATGTTAGGTGATTGCTTTACGTTCGGTGGTCGGTTTAATTTAGGTGGAATTGGTTTAAGGTAGGCGGAATTTGGTTTGAGTGAGGGAATTGGTCTGAGTTAGGAAATTGGTTTGAGGTAGGTGTTTATGTTTAATTTAGGTGTTCATGTTTGGTTTTAGGGAATTGGTTTGAGTTAGGAGTTACGTTTAATTTAGGAGTTACGTTTAATTTAGGAGTTAGGTTTAATTTAGGAGTTACGTTTAATTTAGGAGTTACGTTTAATTTAGGATCTAATGTAGGAGTTATGTTTAATTAATTAATTAATTTAGGAGTTACGTTTAATTTAGGAGTTCCGTTTAATTTAGGAGTTACGTTTAATTTAGGAGTTACGTTTAATTTAGGAGTTACGTTTAATTTAGTTACGTTTAATTTAGGAATTACGTTTAATTTAGGGAATTGGTTTGAGTTAGGAGCTACGTTTAATTTAGGAGTTACGTTTAACTTAGGGAATTGGTTTGAGTTAGGAGCTACGTTTAATTTAGGAGTTATGTTTAATTTAGGGAATTGGTTTGAGTTAGGAGTTATGTTTGGGTTAGGTCTGGGTTAGGTCTGGGTTAGGTCTGGGTTAGGTCTGGGTTAGGTCTGGGTTAGGTCTGGGTTAGGTCTGGGTTAGGTCTGGGTTAGGTCTGGGTTAGGTCTGGGTTAGGTCTGGGTTAGGTCTGGGTTAGGTCTGGGTTAGGTCTGGGTTAGGTCTGGGTTAGGTCTGGGTTAGGTCTGGGTTAGGTCTGGGTTAGGTCTGGGTTAGGTCTGGGTTAGGTCTGGGTTAGGTCTGGGTTAGGTCTGGGTTAGGTCTGGGTTAGGTCTGGGTTAGGTCTGGGTTAGGTCTGGGTTAGGTCTGGGTTAGGTCTGGGTTAGGTCTGGGTTAGGTCTGGGTTAGGTCTGGGTTAGGTCTGGGTTAGGTCTGGGTTAGGTCTGGGTTAGGTCTGGGTTAGGTCTGGGTTAGGTCTGGGTTAGGTCTGGGTTAGGTCTGGGTTAGGTCTGGGTTAGGTCTGGGTTAGGTCTGGGTTAGGTCTGGGTTAGGTCTGGGTTAGGTCTGGGTTAGGTCTGGGTTAGGTCTGGGTTAGGTCTGGGTTAGGTCTGGGTTAGGTCTGGGTTAGGTCTGGGTTAGGTCTGGGTTAGGTCTGGGTTAGGTCTGGGTTAGGTCTGGGTTAGGTCTGGGTTAGGTCTGGGTTAGGTCTGGGTTAGGTCTGGGTTAGGTCTGGGTTAGGTCTGGGTTAGGTCTGGGTTAGGTCTGGGTTAGGTCTGGGTTAGGTCTGGGTTAGGTCTGGGTTAGGTCTGGGTTAGGTCTGGGTTAGGTCTGGGTTAGGTCTGGGTTAGGTCTGGGTTAGGTCTGGGTTAGGTCTGGGTTAGGTCTGGGTTAGGTCTGGGTTAGGTCTGGGTTAGGTCTGGGTTAGGTCTGGGTTAGGTCTGGGTTAGGTCTGGGTTAGGTCTGGGTTAGGTCTGGGTTAGGTCTGGGTTAGGTCTGGGTTAGGTCTGGGTTAGGTCTGGGTTAGGTCTGGGTTAGGTCTGGGTTAGGTCTGGGTTAGGTCTGGGTTAGGTCTGGGTTAGGTCTGGGTTAGGTCTGGGTTAGGTCTGGGTTAGGTCTGGGTTAGGTCTGGGTTAGGTCTGGGTTAGGTCTGGGTTAGGTCTGGGTTAGGTCTGGGTTAGGTCTGGGTTAGGTCTGGGTTAGGTCTGGGTTAGGTCTGGGTTAGGTCTGGGTTAGGTCTGGGTTAGGTCTGGGTTAGGTCTGGGTTAGGTCTGGGTTAGGTCTGGGTTAGGTCTGGGTTAGGTCTGGGTTAGGTCTGGGTTAGGTCTGGGTTAGGTCTGGGTTAGGTCTGGGTTAGGTCTGGGTTAGGTCTGGGTTAGGTCTGGGTTAGGTCTGGGTTAGGTCTGGGTTAGGTCTGGGTTAGGTCTGGGTTAGGTCTGGGTTAGGTCTGGGTTAGGTCTGGGTTAGGTCTGGGTTAGGTCTGGGTTAGGTCTGGGTTAGGTCTGGGTTAGGTCTGGGTTAGGTCTGGGTTAGGTCTGGGTTAGGTCTGGGTTAGGTCTGGGTTAGGTCTGGGTTAGGTCTGGGTTAGGTCTGGGTTAGGTCTGGGTTAGGTCTGGGTTAGGTCTGGGTTAGGTCTGGGTTAGGTCTGGGTTAGGTCTGGGTTAGGTCTGGGTTAGGTCTGGGTTAGGTCTGGGTTAGGTCTGGGTTAGGTCTGGGTTAGGTCTGGGTTAGGTCTGGGTTAGGTCTGGGTTAGGTCTGGGTTAGGTCTGGGTTAGGTCTGGGTTAGGTCTGGGTTAGGTCTGGGTTAGGTCTGGGTTAGGTCTGGGTTAGGTCTGGGTTAGGTCTGGGTTAGGTCTGGGTTAGGTCTGGGTTAGGTCTGGGTTAGGTCTGGGTTAGGTCTGGGTTAGGTCTGGGTTAGGTCTGGGTTAGGTCTGGGTTAGGTCTGGGTTAGGTCTGGGTTAGGTCTGGGTTAGGTCTGGGTTAGGTCTGGGTTAGGTCTGGGTTAGGTCTGGGTTAGGTCTGGGTTAGGTCTGGGTTAGGTCTGGGTTAGGTCTGGGTTAGGTCTGGGTTAGGTCTGGGTTAGGTCTGGGTTAGGTCTGGGTTAGGTCTGGGTTAGGTCTGGGTTAGGTCTGGGTTAGGTCTGGGTTAGGTCTGGGTTAGGTCTGGGTTAGGTCTGGGTTAGGTCTGGGTTAGGTCTGGGTTAGGTCTGGGTTAGGTCTGGGTTAGGTCTGGGTTAGGTCTGGGTTAGGTCTGGGTTAGGTCTGGGTTAGGTCTGGGTTAGGTCTGGGTTAGGTCTGGGTTAGGTCTGGGTTAGGTCTGGGTTAGGTCTGGGTTAGGTCTGGGTTAGGTCTGGGTTAGGTCTGGGTTAGGTCTGGGTTAGGTCTGGGTTAGGTCTGGGTTAGGTCTGGGTTAGGTCTGGGTTAGGTCTGGGTTAGGTCTGGGTTAGGTCTGGGTTAGGTCTGGGTTAGGTCTGGGTTAGGTCTGGGTTAGGTCTGGGTTAGGTCTGGGTTAGGTCTGGGTTAGGTCTGGGTTAGGTCTGGGTTAGGTCTGGGTTAGGTCTGGGTTAGGTCTGGGTTAGGTCTGGGTTAGGTCTGGGTTAGGTCTGGGTTAGGTCTGGGTTAGGTCTGGGTTAGGTCTGGGTTAGGTCTGGGTTAGGTCTGGGTTAGGTCTGGGTTAGGTCTGGGTTAGGTCTGGGTTAGGTCTGGGTTAGGTCTGGGTTAGGTCTGGGTTAGGTCTGGGTTAGGTCTGGGTTAGGTCTGGGTTAGGTCTGGGTTAGGTCTGGGTTAGGTCTGGGTTAGGTCTGGGTTAGGTCTGGGTTAGGTCTGGGTTAGGTCTGGGTTAGGTCTGGGTTAGGTCTGGGTTAGGTCTGGGTTAGGTCTGGGTTAGGTCTGGGTTAGGTCTGGGTTAGGTCTGGGTTAGGTCTGGGTTAGGTCTGGGTTAGGTCTGGGTTAGGTCTGGGTTAGGTCTGGGTTAGGTCTGGGTTAGGTCTGGGTTAGGTCTGGGTTAGGTCTGGGTTAGGTCTGGGTTAGGTCTGGGTTAGGTCTGGGTTAGGTCTGGGTTAGGTCTGGGTTAGGTCTGGGTTAGGTCTGGGTTAGGTCTGGGTTAGGTCTGGGTTAGGTCTGGGTTAGGTCTGGGTTAGGTCTGGGTTAGGTCTGGGTTAGGTCTGGGTTAGGTCTGGGTTAGGTCTGGGTTAGGTCTGGGTTAGGTCTGGGTTAGGTCTGGGTTAGGTCTGGGTTAGGTCTGGGTTAGGTCTGGGTTAGGTCTGGGTTAGGTCTGGGTTAGGTCTGGGTTAGGTCTGGGTTAGGTCTGGGTTAGGTCTGGGTTAGGTCTGGGTTAGGTCTGGGTTAGGTCTGGGTTAGGTCTGGGTTAGGTCTGGGTTAGGTCTGGGTTAGGTCTGGGTTAGGTCTGGGTTAGGTCTGGGTTAGGTCTGGGTTAGGTCTGGGTTAGGTCTGGGTTAGGTCTGGGTTAGGTCTGGGTTAGGTCTGGGTTAGGTCTGGGTTAGGTCTGGGTTAGGTCTGGGTTAGGTCTGGGTTAGGTCTGGGTTAGGTCTGGGTTAGGTCTGGGTTAGGTCTGGGTTAGGTCTGGGTTAGGTCTGGGTTAGGTCTGGGTTAGGTCTGGGTTAGGTCTGGGTTAGGTCTGGGTTAGGTCTGGGTTAGGTCTGGGTTAGGTCTGGGTTAGGTCTGGGTTAGGTCTGGGTTAGGTCTGGGTTAGGTCTGGGTTAGGTCTGGGTTAGGTCTGGGTTAGGTCTGGGTTAGGTCTGGGTTAGGTCTGGGTTAGGTCTGGGTTAGGTCTGGGTTAGGTCTGGGTTAGGTCTGGGTTAGGTCTGGGTTAGGTCTGGGTTAGGTCTGGGTTAGGTCTGGGTTAGGTCTGGGTTAGGTCTGGGTTAGGTCTGGGTTAGGTCTGGGTTAGGTCTGGGTTAGGTCTGGGTTAGGTCTGGGTTAGGTCTGGGTTAGGTCTGGGTTAGGTCTGGGTTAGGTCTGGGTTAGGTCTGGGTTAGGTCTGGGTTAGGTCTGGGTTAGGTCTGGGTTAGGTCTGGGTTAGGTCTGGGTTAGGTCTGGGTTAGGTCTGGGTTAGGTCTGGGTTAGGTCTGGGTTAGGTCTGGGTTAGGTCTGGGTTAGGTCTGGGTTAGGTCTGGGTTAGGTCTGGGTTAGGTCTGGGTTAGGTCTGGGTTAGGTCTGGGTTAGGTCTGGGTTAGGTCTGGGTTAGGTCTGGGTTAGGTCTGGGTTAGGTCTGGGTTAGGTCTGGGTTAGGTCTGGGTTAGGTCTGGGTTAGGTCTGGGTTAGGTCTGGGTTAGGTCTGGGTTAGGTCTGGGTTAGGTCTGGGTTAGGTCTGGGTTAGGTCTGGGTTAGGTCTGGGTTAGGTCTGGGTTAGGTCTGGGTTAGGTCTGGGTTAGGTCTGGGTTAGGTCTGGGTTAGGTCTGGGTTAGGTCTGGGTTAGGTCTGGGTTAGGTCTGGGTTAGGTCTGGGTTAGGTCTGGGTTAGGTCTGGGTTAGGTCTGGGTTAGGTCTGGGTTAGGTCTGGGTTAGGTCTGGGTTAGGTCTGGGTTAGGTCTGGGTTAGGTCTGGGTTAGGTCTGGGTTAGGTCTGGGTTAGGTCTGGGTTAGGTCTGGGTTAGGTCTGGGTTAGGTCTGGGTTAGGTCTGGGTTAGGTCTGGGTTAGGTCTGGGTTAGGTCTGGGTTAGGTCTGGGTTAGGTCTGGGTTAGGTCTGGGTTAGGTCTGGGTTAGGTCTGGGTTAGGTCTGGGTTAGGTCTGGGTTAGGTCTGGGTTAGGTCTGGGTTAGGTCTGGGTTAGGTCTGGGTTAGGTCTGGGTTAGGTCTGGGTTAGGTCTGGGTTAGGTCTGGGTTAGGTCTGGGTTAGGTCTGGGTTAGGTCTGGGTTAGGTCTGGGTTAGGTCTGGGTTAGGTCTGGGTTAGGTCTGGGTTAGGTCTGGGTTAGGTCTGGGTTAGGTCTGGGTTAGGTCTGGGTTAGGTCTGGGTTAGGTCTGGGTTAGGTCTGGGTTAGGTCTGGGTTAGGTCTGGGTTAGGTCTGGGTTAGGTCTGGGTTAGGTCTGGGTTAGGTCTGGGTTAGG